>OU860795.2:3115000-4315000 GCA_917862395.2 Heliconius sara | reverse complement strand
CGCGGGATACAGCGTGAAGCTGATTTATTTATTTTATTTTTATATTGTAAAAAATATATTTTTAAATGATTATTTTTTTAGCTCAATGCTTTAGTATTTTGCAATACATAGCAGAGTAGGCATTGGTAAATTAGTGGTAAGACAATCTTTTATTACAAAAAAATTATGGAATATTGCGAGTTGGATGGTGGAGAAGTGAAAATAATTCGGTCCTTGGAGAAAATGTTCATAAAAATATTGATATTTTTATAACAACATACGTAAGTATTTAATTACGTTTTCTTCATTTTTGTAATAGATGAATGCGTAATGAGTAAATACGTTATGAAATAAATGTGACAATATGGATATGGTAGTTAAATATATTATTTGTTCCTTTATAAACACTTAAGTTGCGTAGCCTACTCGAGGAGATAAAATATTTACTTAATTTATATTTCCATTTCTTCGCTCTGGTGTCGAGGCAAAGTGCGGCGTTGAGTTCTGCCAATCATCACGCAATGCCTTCAAAATTCGGCAGAAAATGGGGAACGGAGTGTCTTTTCACTAGGTTCCCTCTGCCTACCCTACAGTGTGCGGGATTTTGGTGACTATATCAACCAACCGATAGATGGCGCTGCCTCTGTTGCATTATATCCACTTAACGATTAAAAATAGATTAATTAGTTTTTTAAAGTATATCCTTTTTGAACTACATTCTTTGATAAAATGAATTAATGTTTTAATGTAAGTAAATTAATATCATACTATTTACGGTCAAGCTATTTACGATATTTTCTAATTAATAAGCAGATCATAAGATATAAAAAGGCTTTTTAAGGCTGCCGTGGCCTAGACTGTGTACGTTAACACGACATTTGTAGCTTCTATTTTTACTCAATGTAATGACTTATTTACAAATTCCTTGTTTCACTAACAAGACAAAGTGCGGCATCGAGTTCCGCCTCTTAACGCGCCATGTTCAAAAATTTGCAGGAAAATGAACAACTATGTTTGTGTCTTAACGTTAGCTTCTCTCTGGTTATCCTAACGCGTGAAGCTAAACAATGAATGAAGAAGCTAAGGTTTACTTATATAATAATCTTATGATTTGAGTTTAAATAAATATTATCATTTTCATAATTTATCATATATTTATATCGTAGACAAATTATGCGTAGCAAAATTGACGTTTATTATAGGTATGTGACATTTTGAATATAACTATACCAATTTTACAATATAATGAAAACAATATTCTCCAGCCCACAATATTTTGTAAAGAACTTAGCAATTAAAAATATTATTTTAAAAAGTAACCGGGCCAAGGGTTTTAATGAGCGACGGTTAAGGAACAAAAATCACATAATTTAGGCAAGTCTGAAAGATAAAATTTGTCGCCTCATAAAGGCTACATTTTCACCTTTTTGCGGAGACGTGGAGGTTTTGAGAGGCAAAAAGACCCGTTCAACGACGACATCGCACTGAGAACCGGGTGATGTAAGATTAGTATCCATCAGTGGGATATTATACATAGTAGTAAACATGGCGGTGGTGGTGGTGGTCCATTTGCTTAATGACATAATCTTATAATATAATCGTGTATGTGAATATTGTAAATAATATTTTAAAAATATATTTTTTTTTATTTCTTTCTCTATTCTAAATATTTAAAATAAGCTTGAGTATAGTATAGTAGCCAATTGAAATCTAACTTTTTAATATTTTTTATGTGCTAAGTTCATTCTTAATTATAATACCATATTGAATTCTTCACTATTTTACAGAAGTATGAAAGTTAAGTAATTTGTCACTACCTTACATACTTGCCAACCAGAACAGAATCAGAAACGAGATATTTTTACTCAAAACATAGATATCACAATGCGAAAGATTCACAATATTTATAATCGCCGGGAATAGGAAATGAAGATGTACAAATTCATTGAAATTGTTTACAAGTATAGCATGTAATACGCGGTGTAGCTCAAGCTTAACGAACAGGCATAGACGTCTGCTTGTCATTTTATCCTTTTTTCTCCAAATAACGTTACAGCCTAGTGCTATTTGTCAAATTGGGTTCTACAGCTTGCCTATAGACGCCTTAATAGATGCCAACTAGAAGTTAAATTAATAGCTTTAACTAATTAGTTTGTAATTACTTATAAGCCACTTATTCAATTTTAGGGTACCTTTAAGTATACATTTTGTTAGCTTCACGTTGTATGACGCACACAGAAGGCTAGCGAGAGGGAACCTTGTGTTAAGACACTTCTTTTCACATTTCCACCGAATACTGGAGACATTCCTTGTTGAGTGGCGGAATTCAACGCCGCGCATTCCCAGAAAGAACCCACAATCTCTTTCGTTCGTAATACTTGTTTTCCTGTGATTGACCTTTTAGTATAATATTCATAAATGAAATAGGATATTTAAATTAAGTATATTTAAATTAAGTATGCTGTAAGGATAAGATCTTGATTTTGTTCAGTGTTACAACAGTAAACTAACAATGCAAGCTTATATTTATATATATTTTTTACCTTCACGCTGTATACCTCATGTAGCAGGGAGGCACAGGGAGTCTACTGTCTTGAACTTTCCAAGACTTTCCAATGAATAGTATACGTCTAGGTATTGCGTGATTAGTGGCGGAACTCAACACCGGGCTTTGCACCGCCACCGGAGTGAAGAAATTAAAATATTACATATTACATTTCTTAATTGATATTTTATAAAATATGGTTTTTCAATAATATTCTCAAAGGTTTATTAAGTAGATTCTGTCTGTCTGTCTTTTGTGTTAGACAAAAGTGGCCTTGAGCCCACATTCGCAGTGTCTAGAATTTGCCTGGAAAGCCGATAACGGAATGTCTTAACTGTTGGTTCTCTCTTTCTCTCTTTCTCTATCTATCTACTCTGCTATATGTGAAAAAAATTAAAAAAACAGTCTAGTTGTAGTTTACTTTTTCAAAATATGCGCTTTTTGTCTATGAGCTACACATAGCACGTGGTCTTAATCTAAATTAAAAAGTATACTGTAGTGAAACCATTCTTAATGACTTCTACTTTTTAATAGATTTAATTATCATACAATAATTAGGTAGTCATACAATATTAGGCCTTGTCTCTTTCATAAAAAAAAGCTTTAAGCTGCCTCCCGTCTTTAGGGCATCCTATTGCCAGGAGGTTTATAGTCAGAGGGAACCTGGGAACCTAGTTTTAAGACACTTCGTTTCCCATTATTTTTCCCGTTTTCTACTTTCCGCCGAACTCTTAAGGTACTAAGTGTTAAAATTAAAATATTAAATATTTCATTGCCTCGGGTGGAAATCGAACCCCCAACTTATCGTGTTTACAGTCTCACGCTCCGACCCTACGCCATGACTGGCCTCAAATAAATTTATTCAAAATGGGCGATGTATTTTGCGCTTTGTCGCATTATTCCTTCAATTTGATTGTGTCACTAGGCTGTGTTGTGGGTGACTAAATATTATGAAACTATAGAAGAAACAGTGTTCTAATCTAACTTATTTTGTTGTTAATACATTTGTATTCATGTTTATATGAAAAATAATAGCGGCTATTACTTTTATAGAGCGCGGCGTTAAAATCCGCCACTCTATACGATATGGTATTTTAGTGGATTGGAATGTAGAGAACAGAGTGTTACGATAGTAGATTTTCTCTTTGTACTCTACTATAAATATGTTAAATTGAATAAATTTTATTTTAAACTTTCTTAGCACGTGTGGTAGTTTTATAATTAGAATTATATAATAAATCAAAATAATAATATACAAATCAAGCGTTCCGGAGCCTACTACTATTTATATATATTCTTTATTGCACAGATAAAAAAATAGTACAATACAGTTGAAAAGATAAGTTAATATTTAATAAATATATAAGTTTTAAAATCTAAAAACAATATCATTATCGTGTTTTTATGTTAGATTATTTTATGTATTCTAATCTAAGTAAAGAGAAATGGTTTTAGAAATCTTAAAAATTAGAAAATACATAAATTTTTGGACTCAATTAAAATTTAGATAAAACAAAAAAAATACGACCTTAATTACCTATTAACATTCACTTAAAAGATCGAAGGTGAACGTACGTAAGAAGAGTGCCGCGAGCGCTCCCCGGGCAAAAATACACACCCCTACCACATTTTCTATCTCATATTAACCTTCCAGTTATACAAAGCATCAGCACAATGCGTGCAAATATAAAGCTCTTGTTTTAAAGACAAAGTCGCCGTTTTTCACTATACTACTCTTGTACTATTATCGTGGACACTTCTTTAATATATGAAAAACAGTAAAAAATGCACTCTGATCTAACGTATTAGGGTTTCGTTTTGTTTTTTCTAAAATATCAATCCCTTTCCAGTCAGGTAATAATAAAATAAGAGATTACATCTTAGCGTAAGCAACAATAGGGCTTCCACTTATTTTATTAGGGTCGATTTAGTATTCGAAAATAAATTTTGTTACTCTAAGTTTAGGGTGTATTTTTGTTAGGGGATTCATTGATTTGATTATAACTAAGTTGAATTGTGATAGGTTAGGTTGTCCTAGTGTGGTACCACCTGTTTGAACAATATGCATATGCTTATACACCTAGTTAATAGTATATGAAATTGTTAGTTTTATATCAAAGATAAATTATCTATTTATTTTGTATGTCATGATGGTTCTTCTTCTTAATAATAGGTGACTTCTTTATTATATTTAAAAAAATAATGATAAGTTTGACGACAGTGCATGTTAAGCGAAGTTGTGTTTCGTCACTCAATACGCTGTCTCGATAATTGAGTGGAAATTAATTAGGTGTTTTAACACTAAGTCTTTTCTGTCTCTCCGACTATGCAAGAAAATGAGTGAATTTGTTTATTTCTTTTTAAAGGTTTTAAAATAGACAATAAGTCCTGTTATCTAATATCCATTGTCTCTGATATACCTTTGTGTCTCTACCGGATCCTCTCTACCTACCCAAAAAATCGGGTGGAAAGCTTAAAACGATTTATATGTTACATGCCTACAGTAGTTATTAGTATCTAGTAGCAGCGATATTGCGGTCAATGATGTCACGTTGGAACAGTTTTATTTTGCCTGTGTCATATATAGAATATTGAAATTAAATTGATGAAAACAATTAAAATTTAAAATATTTATTTGTTACTTATGTATAACGTAGAGTTGTGTTGTTTCTTTTATATCTACTAAATCTACTAATAACGCAACGTATAATAATTATTTCAATTCAAAACCAGAAATTAAATCAAAATTTTAGAAATAGAAAGATAGAAAATTTCAAACAATTTAATAGTTTTGAAATTAGAAGTTTCTATCCACTGTCGAGAGATGGCGTTGGACGTTCGCAATGGCGCACTAACTTCACTTTCATTTTTTATTAAAATATAAAAGTCATATCATATCAGAAATATGCCTCACAAAACTCTATACTTAGATGAAATGTAAGAATTCATAGTTCGCGATTGTCATTTGTTTCTAGGTCAGCGAAACTGAAGTTAAGTCAGGGACGCGGAGGAATGATTTATGTTTATTTTTATCATAGACGATACGACATGTTCATATTTAATTTATATAAATACCCACCTCGTTTTTAATATCGACAGTCTCATATAAGCTAATATGTTGACCGAAGATCTCAATTTCTATTAAATTTATGTTATGTAACAATTGAAAGTTTCTAAATAATTAGAAACTACACGGTTGGTTGTAGTTGTGTTAGTATTTGTGATATACGTTAATATTATACCATTAATATGACAAAGGTGAAGCGCGGCGTTCAGTTCCGCCTCTCAACACGCAATGCCTTTTTAAATTCAGCGCAAAATGAGGAGCACAGTGTCTTAACGTTAGGCTCCCACCCCCTATCCCGCCACAAGCGGAATATAGCGTGAAATTGATAAAAAACAGACACGATTTTCTGTAGTATATATCTTTGATTAAGGCATAGAAACCACATTATACAAAGAATTTGCTTATAATACGGAACCAGAATTATAATAAGGGACGATCAAATTAATATCCCGGAAGCCTCTTGTTTCGTGTGAGTCATTTTTCCCCAATTGTACTGGAGATTGTTTCATGGATATTTATAAGACATTTAGAAAAGTCGTTTTCTGAGAATAGTCATGTTTTGTAAGGATTTATATTTTGATAATAGATATCAAATCACATCACTAATACGTTGCAAGTGATTATCGTTCTGTATATTGTTATTGGAAATAAGTTATAGGCTAAAGGTCAGTCGTGGCGCAGGGGCACAAGCGGGCGAATCAACTCGGAAGGTTCAGGCTTCGATTTTCACTTGACGAAATGGAATATTTAATATATTCAATATAAAACTGAAATATCTCAATGTGAACTTAGCGTCTAAAAACTAGGTTCCCAAGTTTTCTCTGCCTATCCTGCTATATTGCCGAGATACATACAACAACAGACAAAAGTATAAATTATCTTATATAACCATATTTTTATACATCTATACTTACTTTTGTTAATTACTACTAAAACATTCTAACAAAATCCAACCAGCTCAAAATTAAAATATTGTAAATTATTTATAAATCTCTTGTAAAACACTCAAGTACAAAACGCACGTAGTCGACGTCGATTACAAAACAGTATTAGACATACGTCGACACAGAAGTTCGGAATCATCGAAAAAAAAATAAAAAAAAAACGACCTCTCTCTGGAAACGGATACAGGACGAGCGAAGAATGCATGGCGATAGTGATGTGAGTCATCCCATCATTGGCCACCACGAAGCTGTCAGTTCCAACATAAAAAAAACCTATTTTTAACCAATATTCACCCTTATCACTAGGTAATAAGTGATGCTTGAAGTATCATTATAAATCGGTCAATGTCACGGGCTTCTACCAAATTGTTTTGCGTACACCAAAATTAATATCGCTGTAGATTTGTGCGATATTAAATCCTAAGTGTATGGGGTTAAGGGTTGCGGGTAAATTGATTTAATTTCAGCCCCTGAACCCGATATGTAGGCTGTATAACAGAAGTTTAGACTACATTCCGCTTGTGATAGCTGTGGTATTGTTCTTGCATTTTGAACGTTGTAAATTTAAGTTTAAGTAATCTATACTAGTTAGTTATGACAAGGCCGTTGAGTTGAACCTTGGTTATATAAAAGTTGCATAGAGTTGTATTTATTGGGTTAATTATACTATGGTGTTCAGCAATGTTCGATTTGTTTGTATACAAAAAGTATAATATGTATAATAATATGTTAGCTTCACGCTGTATTCCGCACACATCTGGATAGACAAAAGGAATCTAGTGTTTAGAGACTCCGTTCCCCATTTTCCGTCGAATTCTGGACGCACTGCGTTTTGATTTGCGGAACTCAACGCCGCGCTTTGCGATCGACACCAGAGTGAAGAAATGAAAATATAAAAATAATTAAACATAAATAATAATTTTAAATGAATATTTAATTTCCTCGAGTAGATCGAACTCACAACCAGCCTCGTGTACAGTCACACACTTGTACTCCTGCGCCACGACTGGCCTGTGGCCTCTATAAGACATCTAAGAGATGATATTTAACACCTAGTGAACAGAACTAATAAAACAAGCCATTTTGCTTTATTTCTCATATTCCATTACACCCGGCCGACGTTTCGGCAATCAATGCCTCGGTCACGAGCTTGAAATACTGCGGCATACAGCTCACACTTTTCCCTTTAATTAAGCATTTCATATAAAAACTATATACACTATAAGGTATACTGTAGCTTTATAAATATAAAAATTGTAGAGATTATTGTATATTATATGTGCACATTATTTGTTTTCTCGCAAAAATACTCATCTTTTTCGTTAGAAAATTTAGTGTAAAGTTTCGTTAGTAAAGTCTTATGACTTTCTAAGACGAGTTATGTTGAGTGTTGGAATTCAACGCCGCGCTTTATCTATAGTTTAAATATAGTTCCCCCGATGGGGGCCAAACCCGCAACCGTCGCCGTATATAGTGAGGCACTCTGCCACTCCACACCGATTAAACGGGTTTGTTTCCCACTCGAGGAAATTAATTATTATTTATCAACATTTTCATTTCAAGACGAAGCGCGGTGTTCAGTACGCAATGCTTCGAAAGTTCGGCGGAAAGTGGAGAACGGAGTGTCTTACCACTGACATTCGTATGCCTATATATGCGGTGTACAGCGAGGATCTGAAAATAATCAAGAATTTATTTTATTGCTGATAGTTGAAGACAGCGTAGCGTTATTGACATGTTCGTTCGTTCGCACACGATCTCTATGTATTAATCCAAATGGATCAAAAACTGCTACTAAATGTACAGCGTCTCTAAAAAGCAGAGAGTAAAGAGTTAGTGTCATATCACTACTAACATCTCATGTCGCTACTTCAAAAATAACACCCGTTATAATTAACATCACAACAAAAGAACAAAAGCTACGCTCTCACATAGGTACATACCTACGTAACATATCATAATTACAACAACATTTACATCATTTACATCTTTTCATCAGAAAACCATTGAATAGAATAAAATCACTAATGAAATAGAGATTCATATTTTAATATTACCCGAGTAAGAATTAAAAATGTATGCATGCGGATATTTTAAATAGGAAATGCAGCTTCAAACGGGCACTGTGCAGGGCGCAGGTTGCAGGGTGCGCGAGGGTGCAATATGTAGCGTATATGTAATACGTGATCCTTTATGATTTGCACTAATTGGCTGCAGGTATTTCGAAGAATTCGTTGGTTTTTTTTTTTCAACTGCATCCGAAAATAATGTTTTTATTAAGCTTTATATTGAATTTTATGTTGAAAAATTAATTGTAGTGTTGTTCGTTTAATTGTAGAGCTTTTGATCGGTTGCTGTTTGAAATATAATACGTAATAATCGGTGGTAGCTTTTTTTTATATCACTCAGGTGATTGTTAAGTTTAATAACGCGATATTTTGTCATTTAAAATTATTTGAACCCACAAATTGGTTGTGGCACATTTGTAACATCAGCTTCAGGCTGTATCCCGCACACAGCAGGGTAGGCAGAGGGAACCTAATGTTAAGACACTTTCTGTTCCCCACTTTCTGCCGAATTCTGGAGGCATTGTGTGTTGACAGGCAGAATTTAACCTTAGTCTCGACACCAAAACGAAGGAATGTAAATGTAAATTTAAGTAAATATTTCATCTCCTCGAGTGGGGATCGAACCCACAACCAGTCGTTTTTACAGTCAACTTCGTGCCGCTGCGAAACGACTGGCCTCACAGTAAGACATTTTAGAAAATATGTTAACAATATATCATTTAGTACTGATGCCACGCTGTATGTTTAGGTGCCTCCATAATAAGCTTCCGATATGATTTCTTTGTTTACGACGATCTTATATATAAAATTGATATCACTTTAATATTGTACAGTAGAAATTTTTACTTATTTAATAACTTTAGTACTTTAAAATAGATTTACATTATGTTATCCGGAAAACAGATGTGTATTGAGGGTATTATGGCGGTGTGTGTAAGTTTTGACTGTAAATGTGACTGTTATAAGTTCAATTCCCGAGTGAATGACTATATATAAATTAAATTCATTTCACCGCACTGGTGACAAAGCGGTGCGTTGAGTTCCACCACTCACGCAATGTCTTGATTTTGGGCGGAACCAGGATAAACAAAGTGTTTTAACAATGATCTCTCTCTCTCTCTCTCTCCTTACCCTGCTTAATAAGTACATATAAATATATATTTATTTGCAAAATGCAAGCGAATACTTAATAGTTTGTAGGCATGTGCATGTATCCACAATACGTATGTGAGTGGTGACACGTTTCCCCGTCCCCCTTTATTGTTCTCGATTTAGCCGTAAGGAAGGGATTTCAGTTCGTATTTGTTTTTATCTATTCCACAGTAACTCAACGTTCATATCTTAATCTATACTGTATAGTTCTTTTGTGAATAATATATAAGAAATATATAATTTTGCCTTTTTTATTTGGCACTTGTAGAGGGCTCAAATCTGTTTTAATTAAAACAGACTAATTATTATATTATTGAAAGTGGGTATGGTTAGTAAAAAAGTAACATATATATATAAAAATATTTTTTTTCTTCTAAGTTCAGCCTATATAACTGTATTTATTATTTATAGAATATCCTGACCTTTTCAGCTTAGAAAAATACATTTTGAACTTGAACTACTAGACCCACTCCTATGCTTATTATAAAACTGACACTACCTACGCATTTAAAGCATTGAATAGGTTTTTTTTATATTTTATAACATTGTAATCGTTTCTAGTAATACTTGAAAAATAAATACAAATTGAGGTCACTCGTGGCGCAGCGGCACAAATGTATGACTGTAAACGCAACTGGTTGAGGGTTCGATCCTTATTCTGGGAAATGAATTATAGAATGAATTACTTATTATTATTAAAGCCCCAACGTTGAGTTCTGCCACTCAACACGCAATTTAAAAAATGAGAAACGGTGTGTCTTAACCCTAGGCTCTCTCTCCCGACCATGCTGCAAACAGGATAGAACGTGAAGCTGATGAAACATAAAAATATAATATTATAAAAGACTTCCCGCGATATTAAGCATCATGTAAAATAAAACGATTGTTATTCCCAGCCATATCGTTAAGTGGCGTACAGTAGAGAGAGAGTACTGTTGCTGGATAAAACAAAAGTTTTATGCAGGACATTACACTCGATCTAGTGGATGTTGTGTGTTGATGACTTTCAGGATATGACGGAAACTATTAGTTATCTTGTAATGGTTATAGGTTCATATTTTTTTGCTAGGTTAAATCTATGAAAATATTGATAAATTTATTTACTTTTTGTCATCAATATAGATTCAGGACTAGTATTAAAAAATGGTTAAAAATTAAAGTGAAGCGATGAATTTTAAATACGGCACAGCATCTGACAGTGAACGCGACGGTTGTGGGTTCGTTTCTTATTCGGTGAAATGAATTATTATCATTTCTTCACTGTGGTATCAAGACAAAGCGCAATGCCACATGTACGCAAAGTGGGGAACGGAGTGTTTTAACACTACGTTACTCAAGTCTACCCTGCTATACGAGAAATATAGTGTGAAACTACATATTAATATACGTTTATATTAACTTAATTATTTCCACGATGAGAATTTGAACTCAGAACTAACTTCTTCCAACTACGCTATGATAGCGTCACATTTTGTGTATAATTTCAAACCTCTGGTTCGGTTGCTTCGCCGGTCCTAAACCAGTCGAACTGTTACAATAAAGTTGGCGTACGTGACCATAATATCTTAGCGTTTCTTTAAAGATTTTCAACATATTTAATATTTGTTTATCGACGGAAAGGGGAGAATGGAGTGTCTTAACACTAGGTTCCCTCTGCCTACCTGCTGCAAAGTGTAACTGATGTTTTTAAAACATAATACATATTTATAGGAGCTAGACGCTAGAGACTAAAATTCCTTTTGTATTCTTAACTCATTATAGCAATTAGGTGCTCTTTATTGACTCGAGTGCATCATCCCTCAAACAAAGGGTCAGTCACCCGCGGCACAGCAGCCGTCGAACCCGTGAACTCGTATTGAAATGTATGGTCTTACTCAACGCTGGAGAAATTCCCAATGTTAGAAACGTTTACGTCTATTTTTGTATGGAGTATGTATGTATGTATGTAGCGCACTATTATAGAAAGTGCTCTAAAAGCTGTACTTGATCGATCTGAAATATGATTTTATGGAGCAAGTATGCATTTTGATTATGAATTTTGCTTTTGGGTTTAATTTTGGTGCAAATCTCTATATTTCTATATGAAATAGCTTTAACTCTATATTATTATTTTAGTTATATGGTATAAATAACGTAAATCATGTTTAATTATTTTCACATAATTAAAAATAAAATTTATTTGTCATATTTTAACATAATTGGCAAGTAAAAAAGATATATTAGAATTATTAAGACGCTCTTTCAAATTATAAAAAATATATTTTTACACGTAACAATTCAACAAATTACAAGATTTAAGTATCATTATAATAAATTAATTTATAGATTAATAAAAATATTTGAACAAACATACATATATATATCTACATTTTATTTTAAAAACATATATATATATATATATATATATATATATATATATATATATATATATATATATATATATATATATATATATATATATATACCCACTTCTACAAGACTTATAAGAAGAGGCGTCCTATCCCTAAGTCTAAGGTCTAAGCGGAGATCAGTCAACCCATAGCGCACTGACGCATTCCGTGCGCTGAATATTTTGAGGTTAAATAGTTCTTGTGATGAATTTGGTCGTTTTAAAACGTAATGTTTTGTTTAATCAAATATAATATTTAAAGTTATCGATATTGATATATTTTTGGATTATATAAATATCTATTTGTTTCGCGACGCAGTGGAACGGCATACAACTGTAAAGGCTATGGATTGTGGATTCGATTTTCATTCGAGAGAAGATAATATTCAATTATAAACGCGGCGCTTAGTCGCGTCACTCAACGTGGAAAGTCTGGTAAATTGGGCGAAAAGTGGAGAACGGAGAGTCTAAAACAAATGATTCATTCTATCTTGGTAGCGATGTTTGTTTTTATTTATTGTTTGAACTGTAACTTTACATTGTCATGTACTATTTATTTCAGACCTAAATATATATATAATTTTTGTATATTAATACGTTGGTATATTAATAAATTTTCGAAATAAATATTATTTACCCTTGTTGCAGGCCCATTTTTAAATAAAATATTTTTTGTAACTTCAAACAAAAGCAAGGCGTTGATTCAAATGATTAGGACTTGATGGACAAAGGAGGATGAGGAACAAAGTAAAGTTTTAAATAGTTTAGTAACGTTCGGTTACTAAACTATGGGTTCAATTTCCATTTGGTCGAATTAAATATTTAAAATTTTCATTTCCTTGCTCTGCTTAGACTCTAATTGGATGAATATAGAAATAGGGAAGGATCGGAGTGTCTTAGCACCAAGTTCCCAGGTTTTCTCTGCTTACCTTACATGCGTGTATATATAAAAAAAAATTAACAGATTTATCTTAATTCGTTCTATAAATATTAAATGTAAATAAATTGGAGGAATCGTTTCATATTTGTTCATTTATTTGTTACCTTATAAAACGTGGTATCACATGTGTGTACACATCGAGGAAGTTGTCAAGGAAGTTGGAGTTGTTACAGCACTAGATGGGGTTCACAGGTCGTTGCCGCTAGTTTTTTTACACTCTGATATAGTGATTAAAGAGAAATAATACTTTTTTATTTTAATTTTAGTTGTATTATGATATTTTTAAATATCTTTTTAGTATATTTTCTGAAGATGTAAAGAAAGATACGTTTTATTCGTTTTCGTTATTTCGTTTCGCAATATCAACAAGAATAAAATTTACTCATTGCTTCGATTTGCTTGCTACCTCTTTAGATCAAAATACAAAGCAATTATAATCATTACATTAAAAACAAAAAAAATACTTAAGTTATTGATCTCGACACCCGATATGTGCCGTAGATCATCCCCTAAACCGGGGTCAGTCACCCGCGGTGCATCGCTGCATCCGTGTAGGGGTACAAGGAACTCTAGGGCTTACTTCTTTGGGGTGACAACAGACATTCAAGAGGGCAGTTTTTAAACACTTTTATTTACTCTGAGTTTTTGCGGAAGATTATTATTTTATAGTTGAATTGATTAACATATAATTAATGTTTATTGACTTTTAAAGAATTAGTGAAGTTGTTTTTGTTGGTTAGATACTGATAACGAAATTCGTTTTTTTTTATTTGAAGTAACTACTGAGTCTTGTACTCAAAATCTTGACATAAATTTATTATTCTCATGTTAAGCTAAATTACTGTAGAGTTTTATTTAATTTAGTTTAGTAGTTTTTTCATGAATGTGGTACAAAAAAAGATCCATCCTCAAAATATCATATTTACAATATTTGCAGGATTAAGCAATCAGTTAAAATACCAGAATTGAAAACTGAAAAACAAAAACCACGTGTAATTTAACTTTAAGCGAAACTTTCACAGTTTAAATTAAATTAAATCAAATTTAATGAGCTTCAAGTTCTATTCTGCACACAGCAGGGTAGGCAGAGGGAACCTAATGTTAAGACACTCTGTTCCCTACCCTAAGCCAAATTATCCGAGGCATTGCGTGTTAAATGGCGATACTCTACGCAACGCTTTGCTTCAACACCAGAGCCAAGAAATGAAAATATATATTTAAATAGATAATTTATTCCTTCGAATACTGATCGAACCCACAACCGTAGCGTTACAGTGACACCCCTGCGCCACGACGGCCTCTACGTCCACCGTTTAATAAGAAATAATACAATTTACACGATAACCTATCCACTTCCATATCGGAAGCCATCTTAAACCTGTCCCCAATTTAAGTTTCGCGCCAAAACGCCACAATCCGTCCCGTATGTCCACCCTACTTACTTCTATGGGGTATCGATTATTCTCTACCGCGCCGCCGCACCGCGTCCCCTCCATCTCCGCCTGGCGATGTTGGACTCCTCGTATAGCGAATGGCAGGGCTATAGCTTTCATTTAGTTTTGAATATTTTATCTGATACAGAAAACACATAGAATTACAAATGTGATGGTTAGGGGTTCGCTTCTCGCTTGGAGGAAAAAAATATTTCGTCCTTTTTTTCGCGATATTGTGCGTTGAGTTACACCTCTCAACATACAATATCGCTAAGAAACAGTGGAAAGTGGAGATTGGAGTGTCCATGCACTACCTATGCCTATTTGTATATCCCGCATATAAGAGATATGCAGTATATAAACATTTTATAATTTTCCTTAAAAATTTAGACTGCTATACGAAACAAATATATTCAGTTTATATTGTTTATGCAAAAAGATTATATATCGCGAATGTTATAATACTCGCGGCTTGCGTTTAGTGGAAACATCCCTAACTACCTTGCCAAGTATAAATAATTTCGCGCCTTACCGCTCCTCAATTGAAGTGTTTACTTTTTAAATCCGCCTCTCATGGTGGCCATTAATATATTTTTTTAATTTATCTCCAAAAAAAGGCGTGATCGTTTATTTTTACAATTTTTTTTAATCTAAAATTTTCTTTATAATCTCCAGAAAAACAAAAAAGATTTTTTTATTATTATAAAAGTGTTTTTTTTTTTTTGGGCGTGTGTTCAAAATTTTAAACATTTCTTTTTTAATGAGGGCAACTACTTCTTTGTTATTAAAGGTAACATTTAAATTTTAGTATTGAAAAAGTAGTATTATATTGTAAACTATAAAAGTCATGGAGTTTGGCTAAAACATGCATGAAAGAACAACATTTATTGTTATTCATCCTGCAGTTGTCCATACATACGATAATGTGAAATTACAAATGAAAATGTTTGTGCTTAAAATATAAAATATTCTTAGACAGTTTATAGGTTAGGTTTAACCATTTAGTACGCATTGGTTTCGTTTCGTAAAATATTAAAATAAAGGCAGCTACACGTTCTCTATGCATCGCAGCGTAAACAGGACTTAGTGTATAAATCACTCCTCTTTCCGCTCGAATGAATGAAACGAATGAGAGGTAAGAAAAATTTTTAATTCATTTCTCCGAGCAGAGATCAAAACCACAACATTGTCGAAAGGAAAGATGGAAAATATGGTACAAATAACCTTCACTTAGGCAGAGGGAGCCTTGTACTAAGACACTCCGTTCCCCATTTTACGCAGGTTTCTGGAAGCATTGCCAGTTGAGTATCGGAACTCAGCTCCGCGCTTTGTCTTTACACCACAACGAAGAAAAAAAGTCAGTAAATATTTTATTATAATATAATACAGAGTACAAATATATTATATTCTAATATACAAGATTTTTTCGAAATACATATATGAAAATGGAAAAATGTTATTGTAGATATGTAAATAAGCATTAGGTACAGTTAAACTAAAATTTCATTCGTTTCCAGAGTTTATACATTCGTATGACTTGCCGCCTTTGCGACTTAATATCCTGCCGATATCGCACTGATTTTATTCTATAAAACTCAGTAAGTTTAGTTTCTAATATGAATGTTGAGTGACCTATAAATTCCTTTATAATATTCATATTTTTAATGTTTATGGTAATATTAAATTTGTAAAAATCATTTATTAATTGCGGCGTTTAGTTGCGTCGCTAACACGCAATGCCTAAAAAATTCCTCGGAAAGTGCGGAACAGATGTGTCGTAATAGTTAACGAAGTTTTTTACATTATGTTGCCAGGTTCCCTCTGCCGCCTTTGTTATGTTCGGGATACGATGTGAAATTAAGAATAGTATAATTAATTTAGGTTTCCGTTTAAATTTAAAAGAACTTCAACTTATTCTATGTAATATTTCTTTGTGTAAAACAAATAAATCTTAACAAAACCCTCAAAAATACTTTCTTTTTTTGTTGCACGTTTTATCCTGCATATAGCAGAATATGTCGAAGTGAAATCAATAGGGGTAGACTGACAGTCTACCCGTGACTACTGACAACTGCAAAGTGACCGAGCCTTCGGGTTTCGAAAAATATATAATACTATGTACGCGACTAATTCGATTAGAGCTTCATTTCAAAGCATGTGTTAATCCTGAAAATCTAACATTTTACTTATTTAGAAAACGGATAAAAATTTTGAACCCTCGCCTCCTGAAAACTGAGCAGGTTTCCAGGTATTTTTCATTCCTAAGTATGGAATAATTCATTCTTCCTAGTGGGGATCGAATTTACAACCATCGCGTAAAGGCGACTATAAACAGTCAGAGACTGTACCAATGCGCCAAAACGCCTACCTTTTATTGTAAATATATGGTTTATATATAAAAGAAATAACGCTTTCTTTTAAACTAATCAAAGAACATTAATAATAATGTTCTTGGATTAGTTGGAAAGTGAGGCCAGTCGTGGCGCAGCGGCACAAAGTGTGACTGTAAAACCGACTGGTTGTGGGTTCGATCCCCACTCGTGGAGATGAAATATTTACTTAAATTTATAATTCCATTTCTTCGCTCTGGTGTCGAGGTAAAGCGCGGCGTTGAGTTCTGCCACTCAACACGCAATGCCTCCAGAATTCGGCAGTAAGTGGGGAACGGAGTGTCTTAACACTAGATTCCCTCTGCCTACCCTGCTGTGTGCGGGATATAGCGTGATTTAATTTAATTTAATTTTGATTAATACTAATTTACTGAATTTTCGTGCTATTTTCGCATTTGAACTTGTAACAGCCGCGTTCACGTCCAGACTGTGTTACATCAACCATATATTCGATATATGTATTATTATAATAAATTACATTCTTGTTGAGGTTTTGACCCACTCGTACTATGAATTAATTGTGATTTATTGCGTAGGCAACAATGGGCTGTACTGAATGTGCCGAATCAATCGCCATTACAAATGTATCGTGAAACGGATCGGGCTTGTTTTGTCGATATAACTCTACAGTCGGGGCGGTTCTAGACGGGTGGCTAGTACGATGTATATAATAATTACAGGATTATAGGTCTTAGGAGTAAAAGGAATGAAAGTAAGCTTTAGAATTTCTGTTTTATTTTAAATGTTAAAAACGTTCATTTTGCCTATATTATGTTTTCTTTATATAAACCCAAACCTATAGATTATAGAAAGTTTTAAACAAAATCACAAGTAAATAAATAATAACTAAGGTTTAACTATTAAATTTAATTAAGTATTTAGTAAGCTATAAAACACACAGCGAATTGATATTTAAGTAATATAGCTCACACTGGAGCTTCAACATTAATATATCAGACTATCCAACGCCGTAGAAATGTCATCCCTTGTCACAACCATACATACCTCGCATATTTATAACAATTACGTGCGATTGGTTAATTAATACTATAATATTGTCTGCAAGCCTTAATTAAAATGTTACGTAATAATTTTTAGAGATCGTTTTCGTACAGTTGTAGATGCAGTTCGATTCCCGTTCGGGGATTTGAATTATAGAATGTTTTCATTTCTTCGCACTCCACCACTCACCACGAAAAATCTCGAAAATTCGGCAAAAGTGGGACTTAGCGCAGTGACTTACCACTCTCTATGCGATATACATCATGAACCTTTTGTTAGGTTCATGCTGTATATAAGAAAAGATTTCCTTTTGACGTATTCGTTAGCTCTTTAATTCAATTTCAAAGGATTAATTGCCGATTTTATAAAGAAAACTTCTTCTTTTTCTGCTGTATTTGTATATAATAAAATGTTGGTATTGACATTGCATCAACTGCAACTGAACTGCTTTTTAAACTTATTTGGGGCAAATAATAAAAATACTGATTAACTTATTTACATCTAGAGTACATGAATACATAAAATAATATATGTTACCCTTAATTTCAATTTTAATTGCTATAATATTTAAAAAAATCAAACAATTGTATGTAAGTATATTTATAGATCTTCTGTAGAGTAGTAAAGGCACACGGAAAACAAAAAGCTAACAAAAATAAAAAATACTCGAGTGGGAATCGAACCCACAACCTGTCACTTACAATCACACGTTTGTGCCCCTGTGCCACAACTGGTTTCTTACTCTCAGTGCTTAAGTAATAAAATATCAGAAAATTCAAACGATAAAGGTGAATAGAGCGGCAGATGTCTATAATATATTTTCCTATTTTTAAGCTCACAGTGCTAGCAGAATCTCACGCTAACCTTCACGTCAGTTTGAAAGGAAGAAAAATCTGTGCGATCAATACAAAAATTGACCCCGGGCGTGAACCCGCAACCCACGCGTTACACTAGTTTATTTCTGTGAGTAAATATGTCTATAACGATGTTGTTATTGTATCACTTGTATATTCAATTTTATTATTTTTTTTTTGTTGAAGCTAAAAACGCTTTGCTTGTAGAGCAGGGTAGGCAAAGAGAGCTTAGTGTTAAGACACTCCGTTTTTTACCTTCCGCTCGTAATCGAGGCTTATTGGAACGAGAAAAGGATATTATACTTTATACTCGTATATAATCAGGTCGTTAAAGCCGTTATAGCGCCACAGCCTCTGACTATAAACGCAACAGTTGTGGTTTCAATTCTCTCCCGGGGAATGAATTATGTTATTTTCTCACTTTGGTAAGAAGACGGAGACGTGGAGTTGAGTTCCGCCCTTTACTATGTAATGTCTCTTGAATTCTATAATAGTCTTCCCTTGCTCTGTCTAACCTATATACGGCTATATACGGGATACAATGTAAAGTAAAAAAATAAATAAAAGAAATATAGTCGAAACCACAACCTACCATGTCACACTTTTGGAGTTCCATTTCACTCCGATCGTTTCAAAGACGGTGTTAGATAATTGTGATGTTATTATTCATTGTCTTTTTACAGACGCCTTTTATGAGGCCAGACGAGGCGCAGGCGCATAAAGTCTTACTGTAAATGCAACAGGCTGTAGGTTTGATTACGGCTTGAGGATATGAAATAGTTAATATCTTCGTTTCTTCGCTCTGGTGTTGAGGCAAAGAGTGGCGTTGAGTTCTGTCATTTAACATACAATACCTTCAAAATACGGTGGAAAATGGGAATCGGAATGTTTTAACACTAGGTTCCCTCCGCATACCATGCTGTGCGCATTGTACACTATGACGCTTAGAGTTGTAATTTTAGTATATATGTTTTAGTAAGATTAGAGCTGTTGAATCCTCTTTGTGTGATGTTAGTCGTCAGTGCCGCCATCATTTCATCATTATAATGGGTCTATAGAGTGTCAAAGAAATGTATGTCAAGTGAGGAGACATTGACCCCGGCTTGCAAAACATCGCCGCAGTAAACCAGTTGGAATCGATCGTTCTCGTGTCTTTTGTGTTTTTACCCGATTTTTGCGAACTTAAGTAAAAAAAGCCTGTCTCAATATAAAATATTTAATAATATGAAAAAAAAAAGAATATTTTTTTTGTTATTGTAAAATTGAAACTGATAGTCGTAATGCAGTAAAAACGGTTGTGGGTTCGATTCCCATTCGATGAAATGAAATATTTAATATTTTTATTTCTTCATTCTAAACTCATCATGTAATGGCTCCAGTATTCTGAACAAAGTGGTACGCGGAGTGTCTTAACATTGGAGTTCCTCTGCTTACCCTGCTACATGATACAGCGTGAAGCTGATAAAATTGGAGAATGAACTAAAGATTTTTTAGGTTGAACGGATACTCAAAGCAATCGATGTGTTGGTCAGACCATTCATCGAAGAAGGCTCTACTCTCCTTATCTAATAACTCGACCACAGGTAGGAGCTGGGAAAATCTATTAGTACGTAATAATTTTAGTGTAATTAAAAGTTTATTTATTTATTGTTATAAATTACAACTAGTCATACTATGTGTGTAGGTTTTATTTATCGTATTAAATGAATAATTTTGTTCAGTTCATTATATTAAGCATTAAGTTTTAGCGTTTTATATAAGAGAATATATAGACCAGGTATAGATTGTAAGAAAAGAAAAAAAAAATAGAAAAATGGAAAAACCGGATTCTGAAATTTTGTCACTAAAGACGTATCGAATATAAAAATGAACGAAAACTTAGTAAAGGATTGATGTATTACTTATTTCCTCGCCTAGCGAGCACATTTTACCTGTACAGTAAATTGTGGTACAAATAAATTATTTTATAAGAAGCTTTTAAAAACACATACACCAGAAGTATTTAGAAAAGAGCGGCGCTGTGTTCCGCCTTAATGCGAAACTCGATTTTGAGCGGAAAATGGAGAAAGGAGTGTCGTCGACACTAAATTCTATCAGGCAAGCTTGTTTTATAAAAAAGCTTAAATTTGACAAAAAATCTTTAACTAGATATTACTTTCACGCTGTTTCCTTCTGCCTGGAAAACCCC
The DNA here is from genome assembly GCA_917862395.2 of Heliconius sara. NCBI lineage: Eukaryota > Metazoa > Arthropoda > Insecta > Lepidoptera > Nymphalidae > Heliconius > Heliconius sara. Next base: position 4,294,048 of record OU860795.2, on the reverse strand, counting down.
TGGAAAACTAATATTAAGACACTCTGTTCTAAACCCCACTAAACTCCACTACACTCCGTTCTCCGTAAATCCTAGATTTCATGTTAAGTGACTCGACACCAGAGAACAAACTACTTATCGCGTTAGCAGTCACAGCCCAGTGCTACGACTGCCCTTAATATTAATTATATACCTTTAATCTACATTTACATAACTTCATTATATTATATATACACTAAAGCTCTTGGGTTTAACGTGAACTTAAATGTGTACAAAGGAAAACCAAATGCTTCTATAATAAACGTATGGTGATGGAAGCATTGCTGGTAATGTGCATGTTACAAAATAGAAATAATCTTAGAAAGTCGACACAATTTCAAAATTTTGCCATATTTCAATAGTATTGTAGGAAATGTACGATAACAAGTTGCTGTATTGAAAGATTTGAACCGAATGGGACTATACGTATATGTAGGTAGTATGTATGAATGAATTTATGGTATATAGTACATACATACATTTTTTTTGGTTTCACGCTGCGTATCCCGCATATAGTGGCTAACGTAGAGAGAATCTAGTGGTAAGACACTCCGTATCGAAATTTCCGCCGGATTTTTGAGACGTTGCATGTTCAGTGACGATACTCTTTCGGTCATATTACCAGAGCGACTAAATGAAAATATTAAACAATTCATTCCCACGAACCGAACCCACATCCGTTGCGTTTACCGTCAAAACTCTTCCACTGTGCCAAGACTCAAGTCTCAAGTAACTTTATATACGTCATATAGTAGTATACATTCGTATTTACCTATATCCATGTACAACTGGCTACCCGCTCTTTGCACGAGCGCTTTGCCGTTGAAATGCGATCGTAAACAAAGGACTCTTTTAGGCCAAATTTAAAAATTTTACTTAGAAGCTTTTGAGATAAAATATTCCACTACGTATTATTTTCTACTCACGCTATACATAAGAAGAAATGTGTTTTACACTGAAGGCAACTAAGCTGATATTACCTTATATGTTTATATACAAATTTATATAATAATATTTTTTCAACGTTCAAAAATAAATCAACTTCACGCTGTATCCCGCACACTGCAGGGTAGGTAGAGGGAACATAGTGTTAGGACACTCCGTACCTCATTTTTCGTGAGACTTTGCGTATTGAGTGGCGGAACTCAATAACCTCCATTGCCACGAGACTAGACCAAACAAATGAAAATATTAAATGAAATATTTCGTCGAGTGGAAATCGAACCCACGACACACACTGTGCCCCTACGCCACGACTGCTTAATTTATGACGACTTAATTTTAACATGAAATATACACAATTAATATATTATAGTAAATTATAGTAATATTTATAGAGGCCAGTCGTGGCGCAGCGGCACAAAGTGTGACTGTAAAACCGACTGGTTGTGGGTTCGATTCCGTGTTTCTGCTGAATAAATAGATATTTAACTTAATATGAGTACAACGTGTGGTATTGAACTCTTTCTGAAAGTAAAGAAATGAAGGTATCATTGGCGTTTTTATTTTTGGTAGGGGATACGTTCACATTATATCCTGCAATTCCTGATATAGCAGTGGGCAGAGGGAACTCAGTGTTCACTTTTTCCATGTTTTTTTGCACGGTTTGGTGTGCTATCAAAGCGAGGGAATGAAAATATTAATAAATAGTAAGTAACTCCGAGTGGGGGTTGAACCTACAACCATCGTGTTTTCAGTCAGACCCTTGTGAACCTGTGCCACGATGGCCTTTTTTTCAGTTTTTTAAATACGCCCATGATATATCCCATATCCTACGCCCATGAGTAGTATCATAATAACAGAATAAGAGTTTATTTTTCAAGATGAGATAAAATAAATCATCAAAAGAGATTAGCTATATAAAGTGCTTTTGGCAGCGCTGAGAAGGTCATCTGCACACCCATCTCATACCTGACTGGAGTGAGCGTTGCTTATCTTAATCAGTCTGTGTAACGTCGGTAATACTGCCTCTTTAGAACTGCTAAACCAGATTAATTTACAGAGAATGTTGAAATGTGTAAATATAATATTTAGTAATTAGAAGGTTGAAGCCGTCGTGGCCCCTTGTCACAAAGGTGTGCCTGTAAACGCAGCGGTTGTGGGTTCGATTTAGACACGTGAATTTTAAATAATAAATATTTTCGCTCTTTTTTCGCTCTGGTAAAGCGTGGCGCTGAGTTCCGCCACACATCACGCAATGCAGTATAACGCGGCGGAAAGCAAGGAAAGGTACTGTCTTGATCGGAGCGGACTGTTTCAACACTAGGTTCCCAGGTTCCCTCTGCCTACCCGCTACGGCCGATACAGCGTGAAGCTAAAAAAAAAGAATTTACTAACATCATATATTGCACTGCTATAGCAGTTAACTCTATATGACAATTTACAATTATTTAGTTCCTTCCATGTTAAATAATATATTTATTAATTAAATATTAATAGTAACTTTTAATATAATTGAAATTGTAATTTATACTAGATATATTCGAATATAGGATAATTTAGTAGCTGCGGTTACGTTCATATCGACTGTTCTACACTTCATATAGATAAAATAGCTTTATTACAATTTATATTTTGGCAACGGTCGTGTCATGAGGTTAGTATATTTTAGTGTAAAAAGTTTATGTATGTCATACCTGTATTATATGGTTTTTATATAGAAACAAAATCTTAAGTTTATTAAAAGATTTTTTTTGTTTTTTTTTTATGATAAATAGAATTTTAAAACGATAGAAAGAGACCAGTCGTGGCGCAGCGGCACGAAGGGGGACTGTAAAACCGACTGGTTGTGTATTCGGTCCCGACTCGAGGAGATGAAATATTTACTTAAATGTATATTTCCATTTCTTCGCTCTGGTGTCGAGGCAAAGCGCGGCGTTGTGTTCTGCTACTAAATACGCAATGCCTCCAGAATTCGGCAGAAAGTGGGGAACGGACTGTCTTAACACTAGGTTCCCTCTGCCTACCCTGCTGTGTGCGGGATACAGCGTGAAGCTGTTTTTTAAAAACATAGAAAATTGATGCAGAGAAATCTCTGTAAAATATTTTTTCACTTTGTATTCTTATTTTTAAGACATATTTATTTAGTTAGTTTTTGTTTTATGTATTTGACAAAGAAAACCATTATGTTTTAGATAACAGATAAGCAGACAAATAGACAATAAATTAAAAAATATAATTGTTTTACGTTACTTACATTAACTAAATCATAACAAGGTATTCAGAGGGAACCTACTTTCCTGGTCGGTTTTCAGGAGCCGCGTGTTCGAGTCCTGAGTTCAAATTTTTATACGTTTAAAAAAACGTATTTAACCTACTTTCCGCCGAGTTCTGTATAGTTCGCAAAGTGTGCCTGTAAAATCGACTGGTGGTAAATTCGATCCTCATTCGAAGAAATTTTTTTATTTACATTTAAATTTTCATTTCTTCGATCTAGTGTCGAGGTAGAGGGCGGTGTTGAGTTCCGCCTTCAACACGCAATGGACTCCAGATCATTAATAAAGGCCCCCAATAATATTTTTTTATACATGTACCATTACCATATACAGACACCGTTCCGTTACAATTTTATTGTGAGTATTGATAGATCTTATATATGAAGACAGGAAAATTAAATATTAAAAATTTATCAAAATGGCGCTCATAAGAATAAAATCTATACTTTTATTGTAAATTGATATTGAATTGCCCTACATATCCTTGAATAGATTTTTACGAGCTGGACGAAGAGGAAAACAAAAAACAGTGAATGCTATACTGAATATTGGATAAACGGTGTAGGCACAGTCCTCGTATATGGAAGATTAAATTCTCAGTAAAACGTATAAATTCTTTTGACTCGATATCAACTACGTAACTGTCTAAGTCAATTATCGGTCACGTCACATCATATACTTTAGTTAGTTTAAGTTAGCTTATAATATTATATTGAGGCTGTCGTGGCGCAGGGGCACAAGGGTGTGATTGTAACGCGACGGTTGTGGGTTCGATATTGACTCGAGGGAATGTAATTTAATTATTTATTAATATTTTCATGTCAGTTGCGCTACTTAACACGCAATATTTAGAAAAATTCGACGGTAAGTAGGGAACGGAGTGTCTTAACATTAGCCTCCTCATTAGCCATTAACATCCTCTGCCTATCCTGTTGTGAGAGATGCTTACAATTTGAATTATCGATTTACAAATAACACGTTTCCTTTCAATATTATTACTTTTTAGTAGGAAGCCTGTGATAACCGCATTTAGCATCACATGAGAATGTTTTTGCTAGTTTTACTCAAATAAGTAAGAAGGACGGGATACCGCCTAGAGTTCTCTCGAACCTAGGCCCATATTCTGGATATGCTGTTATTTATAAATACGGACTCGTAGGGACTCGTACGGACTCGTACGGAGTCGTACGGACCCTCGTGTTAAATAAAACACATCTTTCTTCACTTTCCGAACTCAATGTTGATATATGTTACAAACCTAAAAATTATCCCTATTCTATTGACTATATTTTACGTAATTTAATTGGCTAAAATCAAAGCCCGGCGTTAAGTTCCACCACTCAACACGTAATGGCTTGAAAAAATTGTTTTAATAAAATTGGACGGAGTGGTTTAACTCTACGCTCCATCTGCCTACCCTGCTGTGTGCGGGATTTAATTTATTGGTCAAAACAGAAACGATACCGTTCACTACTAATAATTTAAAATACTAAAGCAAAGTTGGCGTTATTCAGTAAAAGAATTTGACGTGCGAATGTTACGGAAATCGTTTTGTGGGGTACGGACGTAGCTATTTGTCCAAATAGATCGGCGATTTATTTTATCAAGTTGACACTTTCACCCTCTAAGGTTTAGTGATTTTTCTAAATTAAAAAAAAGCTATAACTATATTAAAAGCTATTGAAGCACAATGCCTCCAGAAAGTGGGAAGCGGAGTGGAATAAAAAATTAATTTTGAATTTTTTTTCAGTTCCGTTACTTAAGGTTCTTTGCAAGATCGTCTTGGATAGACTATCAAGAGCCTCCGAATGCTTGCCTCAACCATTCGTGTAAATGCCAAATCAACAGCCTTCGCGTTATATTCGGACAGGTCGGATTCAGAATGGTAGAGTGAGCTGTATCTACTGATATTTCTCGATGTTCTAGCTTATGGTCTCCCCTATTTACCATCGGTGTCCCGCTGATTCGTACATTTGCTTCAAGCCTTCTACAAGAGTTACTCTTGCAAAGTTTTGCACGATGACCTTCTTTCTGAAGATATAATTGTGTGTGCCGGTGTCCGGCAAAGTTGCTCACATTTCTTCTCTTTCTTCTTCTTCTTATGGACGATGTTCTACGTAATGTGAGTGAAAAGAGGCGCCATGGTATACAATAGGGGAATAAGCAGAATCTTGAAAGACCTTGACTATGCTGATGACATATGCCTAGTTAGCCATACTCGCGCCGACACGCAGTCAAAGCTCGAAAATTTAAAATTAGAGGTATCTAAAATAGGGCTTAAAATTAATGTCCAGAAGACCCAAGAGATAAAATCTGGAGTGAATATTTTAACATCGCTTGCAAATAGGACACAAATATTGTGGAAAAAGTTAACAAATTCACATACCTCGGTAGGTTCATGTCAGAAACAGGAGGTACATCTCTTCGCGAATTGCCATATTTTTAATCATATTTTTACAAATTAACGGTAAAAATTAAAGTAAATTTCTTTAAAAATCGTAAAAAAGACGGGATTAGAACACGCGTCTCTTGTAAACCAGTCGATGCGTCTGTCGTTGGACGATTTTCAGAGGGCTTCAAATCTCGCTTCGTTCAAATATTTGTACATTATCAAAAAAAGTAGTTTTCTTTCTTGACTGTGGGATAACAATTTAAAAATAAAAATAAACACCTAAAACTAACTGATGTTTACATTCTCCATGCCAAGCAATCTTTTTAGTAAAAAAATATGATTTTGTAGTTCCATCACTTGAAACAGAAAAAGGAGAGCCGGTGTATACGATTAAAACAGTTCTGGTTAATCATTTAAGACGTTTTACGGTTGACCATTTCTATTTGTTGCCCATACAATCAGAAGTGATTATGTTAATATCACACTTGCCAAGTGAAGTGAGTGTGTCATAAAGTGATATAATTCCCAGAAATATGGACCCCTTTTGGGAGCTTACAATTATTGTTACGGTCTCGAACCCCAGTACCTACTGCTTCGCATAAATTTAGAGGGCTCGTTTTAAGATTTATATTAATTTGCTTGTCGCTTTCGTCTACACTCCCGATTGAACTGCCAATTGTAAGCGTTTTAAATTGGAAATTGCGTTAATAAAGTTCGTGTAATGGTATTCTTTAAAAAATTTCGATTATAACGATTGTTTTGTTTGTCAATAATATAAATTATAGAAAAAATACAATATACAAAGAAATAATGAAAAGTATCCTTTGTCCTTTCTAATACCTCTAAGAACATGTGGCTTAAAGTTTCACGATAATCGGTTCTGTAGTATTATATAGGCGTGAAAGCGTAACAAACAAACTAACATTTACATTTATAATATTAGTATGATGATGATTCACTATTTTATAATATGAAGAAGATAAAATTTTAAATACATACAAATTATATTCAACAATAAACTTCACGCTGTATCCCTCACATAGCAGGATAGGCAGAGGGAACCTAGTGTTAGGGAACGTAAGTTCCCCACACAAATTGTATAATAATATATAACTCAAATCTAGTTTACGCATTTTACCTATTCGCTCTCGCATTCTCATACTCTACAAACATATTAATTTGGATAACTAAATAAATGTCTTAGAAACTCGCTTTACAAACTTAGCGGCGGTAACATATTTTATTTCGTGCGAAACACCCGAGAATATTTCCTCTCCCCCAAACGTGAAACGAATCGACCGACCGCTCCGTAGACTAGTCGGCTAGATGCTCAGCGGCCTCTACATAATACGTCCACTGTAAATTGGCACGCCACTCCCTTACCGATCTTTAGAATTGCAGGCAACCGAAGTACGGTTTATTGAAAATACGCAGTTCTTCAAATATTGGTGTTGTACATAGACTGTAAGATTTTACGAAAATTAACTTTAAGGGGTACTTCAATCTAAACCTTTAGGAGATTAGGGATATCACGTAAGCATATACATTAAGCAGGTTTCGGTCAGTCGTGTGGTTTTGAAACTGCTGACTAGTCATTTTGGCTTACAAATGAGAAGGCATAGTTCACAACGTCAACTTATACGTATATTTACAGTTTATTGTATTCACATTAATTTCTAGGTACCTACGATCTATATAATTTAATTAAAAAACAATTTTTTTTTGAAAATTTTAAAATTTTTTTGGATATTATATTCAAAAATGCGTTGTTTTTTGTATTATTACGATGACAACAATTTTAAATATTAAAATAAGTAAAATATTAGAGTTCGTAGCGACAAAATAATATATAAGCTAATTAAACATATGATATGGCGTATTAGAATGATGCTTGTGAGTTCGAATCTCACTCAGGGGAATGATTATGTTTAAAATATTTTCGTTTAGCTAATCAGGTTAAACAACGTGCGTCATTGAGTTTCGAAAATATAAGTATACTGTTTAGACACGGTTATGGATTATAGTGCTCTTTGTCTATAAAAAGTGACGCGATAAAAAAATGGGTTGTTTTAGTAAGTATGTATAAAATAAATGATGAGGGTCGTGGTGCAGTGGCAGAAGCGTGTGACTGTAAAGACCACAGGTTGTAGGCTCGATTCCCATTGTAGGAAATTTTTAATTTTCCACTCTGGTGTTGAAGCAAAACGCGCGGCGATGACTTCATTCACTCACAACACGCAATGCCCCCACAATTCATAATAGAGAGAGGAGTGCCTCCCTCTGTCTACTCTGCATACGGGATACAGCGCGAAACTGATTTTGATTATATATTAAATAAATATTATGAATTGTGGTACAATAATACATTATTGTATATTGTATAGGCACATTTATAAATAGAAATGAACATACATTTTCAATTACATATAAGGCGTATACATTTCTTTTGCAAATTTCCATACCTGTGGCGCAAGAACCAGTATCTATTACATTTGTGATCGATACAAATCGGTATTTATTACAAGCGGAAATTGAATTCGTAATATACAACATAGAAGGAAGCTGCGTCCTTTTTTATTTAAGCCAATAAAGGTGCTAAATATTTTAAATATAGTTAGATTTCATAGAAGACATTCTTCTATTAACATTTTTCTTTGAAAAGCTTAGCTAGTTCTAGTTCAATTTTGGTAATTTCGTGTAGTATAAAAGGGTATGTTTTTTTTCAGATCCGGCGTTACTAAATATTATAATAATTAAAACGCTGGCTTGCCGTGTGGAATTCATATATTAGGAATGTTTCATATATTCGTATATTAAATATATTTTTGATATGAGGTCAGTCGTAGCGCACAACCGTGCGAATGTAAACACGACAGGTTGTGAGTTCGATTCCTACTCGAGGAAATGAAATATTTAATATTTTATTTTTCTCCGTGAAAAATGGGGAACGGATTTATTTGTCTTAATGGTAACACAGTATCTTAACACTAGGTTACCATAAACCTGGGAACCTGGTTAGTGTTATGGGAACCCTAGGAATAGAGGAAAGGAATCCCAGGTTAATGGGAATCTACTGTTAAGACACAGACGAAGATGGTGATGGTGATGAATTGCATTCTAATTATTTTATCTTTATTAGGCTAGCGTAACGTAACTTACATTTTATTGTTCATTTTTCATATGTTCACAGGAAATATTAATTTTAATGCAAATATATACATATATTTTGGTTTTGCTACTCACTACCATTGCACAGTGCTTTGCGTGCACACTACATAGTCTACTTAATAATAACTATTATGAAGCGTATTGTGAGGGGGTTCCACTGGAGCCCTAGCCGTAAGTATAAAGTAAGTATAAAAATATATTGTTATATACTTTTATTCCATAACAGAAAAAAATACATTTTTAAATATAAGTTGTTATGAAAAATATTTAAAAAAATACTCTTTCGAGGGTGGGACAAGGATCCAAGCTATCTGTGGCTCGGCTCCAGAGAGAGAAACCTCCTCACAACCATACTATTTATTATGTGCTAATATTAAATTACGTTAATAAAACGAAAATTATATTATAAGAAGATAGAAATATTGTAATATTTTTTTTTATTTGATTTTACAATATCGTGAAACTAGAATTAACATCCACATGTAACTCGTACAAATCGTACACAAGAATTTGAGGTTTGTTTGACACGACTAGCTACTAGCTAGCTGACCTAGATTTACGGAAAAAAAAGATATACTTAGCTATAATGTTATTGGTCATAGTGGCGCACTGGGAACATGTCTGATTGCTTGTCATGGTTTTGGGTTCAGTTCTATTGTGATCATAATCTTTATTTTTATTTTAAAATACTTCAGGCCAGTCGTGACGTGAATGCAAGAGCGACTGGTTGGCGGTTCGATCCCTACTCGAGGAAATGAAATGTTTATTTATATTTATATATCCGTTCCAGCGCTCTGGTGTCTAAGGCAAAGCACAGCGTTGAGTTCCGCCAGCTACCACGCAATGCCTCCAGAACTCGATAGAAAGTAGATAACGGAGTGTCGTAACACTAGGTTGCCTCTGCCTACCCTGCTGTGTGCGTGATATAGCATGAAGCTGATTCGATTTAATTAATAAATTTTTTTAGTTTTACATTGTATCCGCGCATAGCATGGTAGGCAAGTGGAACTTGGGAACGAAGTGTTTAGACACTCTGTTCCGATTCCACCAGTTCTGGTTGCGTTGTATGGTGGAACTCAACGCTAAGTATTGCCTCATTACCAAATTGAGAACATGTAAATGTTCAATATATCATTTTCTCGAGTATCCTCGAGTAACCTGTCGCATTTCCAGTCGAACGCTTTTACCTCTGCGCTACGACTTGCTTAAAATACTTTAAAATTGTATTATTGTAAAATAAAATATTTTATTGTAAAATGAATTATTTGATGAGCTTGTATCAAGGTCATCTTGGCGGGGTGGGGAAATTTCTAGTTGTATACTCTCGGTTGTGGTTTGATTCACATTCAAATTCCCAGCTTTTATAGACAAAGTGCGATGTTGAACTCCGCAAATCAACACGTAATGTTTAAAAAAATTATAAAAAAATTTGGAAAACGAATTATCTAAGTAACTAAGTAACTAATTTACTTACTCGTAATAGGTTCCCTCTACAAATCATGCTAATAAATAAAATATATTTTTTTATTTTTACACAATAAATTAAAAAAATACGAAACCATCCAAATAATAATATTCTAATTTCTAACATTCTTAATTAAGAAACATAGTAAATATAAACAAAAAACAAAATTAGTGAGTATATTTGCTATTTAATTTCCGCATAATATTTGAAACTTTTATATAAAGACAAACCAACGGCTGCCTTAACAAAGGAGGCTTTTTAGTAGGTAAGTATTCATCGAGTTGAAATCGGGTCACGCTGGTGAATTATATAATTTTGAACCTTAAAAGACTGTTTTTCCTTTATTTTTATATAGTTTTGGATGTATTTGCAAATACGTTGTAATGTTGAGAGTAAAAAGTGTTTATTTGTAATGTATTATGCGTTAAAAGTTCAATCTTGTGTGTTAGTATTGATTTGTAACTTAGGAAATAAAAAAAATATTATTTTATATACGTAGCCTACTTATACCTAGTGCTAAGACACTCCGTTCCTATTACCTCACTTCCATATTGAGTGGCGGAACTTAATGCTACGCTTTGCCTCGTTACCAGAGCGAAGAAAATGGTAATGCTATACGAAATATTTAATTTTCTCGAGTGGGAATCGAATCTACAAGCCTCAGAATATCGTGTGGTCTTAGTTGGTCGTTTTTTTTTTCAAATATTACACCACGAGGAGTCAGGATTAGTTTTAACCTTTACTTTTACCAAATGGAGTTTGTTTGTTCTATTAATTTATTATAAAGTTCAACTCACATTTGTAACACGCCCACGACACACAATATATACAGCCTTTTCACCTAATATGACGATCAAAGGAGATTGCTTACTATTTTTAGAACTTTTTTCAAGATTTTAGTCGTGGCGCGGGGCCATTCACCAAAAACGTGGTTAAAAAACCATTAATATAAAATTTCTGCTTATTATGTAGGTACTCAAATTATTGAAATATAATATTTCTTGGAGTTCTTCGGGAACTTAAAACTCAAAGACGCGACTGTATTAACTTTGACAAATAATTTAAATATTTAGTATCGTATTGTCATACAAAAGGTAAGGCTGCAGGTAAGTGCAGTCGTTACTGAAGGCAACTACTATGCGGCCGTTTGATATACTATAGCATTGAGACCCAGGTAACCTTTGGAACCTTTTCGTCCCCACAAAATCTGTATCGTGGTGCGTAAAGTGAACATAGTAGCTAGTACGCTAGTCATTTTGTTTACAATTCTATGTACTACTTTAGTATTAGGTAATACAAAGCTTTTTGTATATCCTGTAGACGATATACAGGATATACAAAAATATATAATCTTTTCTTATTCGTACTTACAAAATATGACATTTTTGATTTTAAATGTTTGATAACTAGCTTAATTCAGTTAGCAATGGAATTTTTAATATTTTTATATATTTTATTGCGCTTCTAAAAACACTAGAAGTTGCGATAAGGCATGGTAATAAAATTATAAATTTCTAGTAGACCGATCATTCTTGGGGAAAGAGGTCGTCGTGGCGCAGGAGTACAGGCGTGCGACCGAAAACAGAACGGTTGTAGGTTCTATTCCATTTGGGGAATGACATACATAATATTTTGATTTCGTCGCCACTCAACACACGATGCTTCAAGAATTACAATAAAGAACGGAAGTGACATAAAGGAGGACGGAGCGTCTTTACACTTTATTCATATTAGGCCTCCTTTGTCACGCCAATCTAGCTATTAAGTAGTGTAAGTTCAATTCCAGCTGAGGATCAATAACTGTTAAGCATGAGAAACTACATTTCTTAGTACTATTGGTATAAATATATATATATATATTATTTTGAGGTCAGTCTAAGCGCCGAGGCACAAGTGTGACTATAACGGCGACTGGTTGTGGGTTCGATCCCCATTCAAATAAATGAAATATTTATTTAAATTAATATAAAATTTTCATTTACTCGCTCTGATGTTGAGGCAAAGCGCGTTGACTGGCAGAAATCGATAGAATTTTGCGAGAAATGGGGAGTGGAGTGACTTAACACTAGGTTCCCTCTGCCTACCCTGCTATATGCGGGATACGGCGAGAAGCGGAGTGATTTCATTAAATATTTTATGAACTACATCTTTTAGACGGGGTTAAAAATTTGAATCTTTTATGCTTCAAAAATGATTTAAGATTGCCCGCGCGTGACCTAAACAGGTAAAACATATAGTCTGACTTAACTAATTGCATATAAAATTGTGGCTCAAGACCATACGTATAACAGTATTCATTTTAAGAACTTTAAATAAATATGACGTCATCGTGAGCAATACAACAAGACACGATGTTTGTGGGTTCAGATTCTTCTCGAAAGAATATCTATTACGTATAATAGATAGGTTCTCGTTCGGCGTTGAGTTCCGCCACCAATTTACGTAATGACAGTAATTGTCCGAAAAGTGAAACCAAATGAAATATCACTAGGTACTGTTTCTCTTTTTTTTACTTTGTCACGCTGTATCCCGCACATAGCAGGGTTGAAGGAAGCTGGGAACCTAGTGTAAGTGCCTAGTGTAATATTTCGTTCCCATTAAAAAATATATTACGTTACGTATATATGTTAAACTTAAACATATAATAGTTAACATTTAATACTGCATCACGATGTAACAGAAAAAGCTCCCCTACATAGGGGTTAGTGACCCAGTCGGATGTTTGCTTCGCCTTGGGTTTGACATCCGCTGGTACTCAATTCTTAGTCGCCCTTGACGATCATCCGGGTATATTACTATTGAATGATTAGTTTACCTGGTTAGGAAAGAAATATAAAAAAAAAACTATTAAAAAAATTATTACCAGCATCCCACATATAGCGGAGTAAGCAGAGGGAACCTAGTGTTAAGATACTGCGTTCGCCATTTTCCATCGAATTTTTCGAGGTCGGTCTTTTGTCGCAATGCCAGAACGAAGAAAGGAAATTTTTATATCAGTCAGTAATAATTTTAATTGCAATTATTGATTAAATCTAAAAATATTTCTAGGAATTTACATAGAAGTACGATAAAGTACTTAAAAAATATTTTGATAGTACCTACCTGTTATTAGTGTGTAGATGGGACGTGTGAAAGGGATAGTTGTGGATGTAAATCCACTTTGAGGGACTTTATATATAAGTTTTTTTTTTAAATCAAGTGAAACAAAGATGTCTTCGTTCTGTACCTTGTAGTAATGTGGGTGATGCAAGATATAAAAATGATGAAATTATGTAAAAAAATGAGCATTTGTAAAGTGGACGTTTAGGATTTTTTTATACGTTTTCTAAATAAGTATCTAAAATATATAAAATCATTAGGTTTGTTTTTCATGCATTTTTTAGGATTTCTCTAGGATTAAAATAAATTATTACGTATTTACAATATAAATAATGTGTTAACAGGTTAAAAATTGGATTTCAATTTTATATTAAACATGTTAACGTTAAATATCAAAAGTTGTCGATTTTTTAAGAGCGTTCTTTGAGCGACCAATTTATAAGAGTTTTGACATTTTGTCTAAAATCTTAATAAAAATAAATTGCCGAGCCCGTGATGGATTAAATTCGAATTTTACGTCAAGCACTTATACCTATAGCTGTTGAGTAATTAAATATAGATAGGCATTAAATCCATTTTCAATTAAAAAATTTATTTGAAATTGAAACACTTCACCTTCACGCTGTATCCCGCATACAGCAGGATAGGCAGAGGGAACTTAGTGTTAATATACTCCGTTCCCCACCTTAAGTGATTTTTTTTTAAGATTTTTTGTGTTATATTTATCTATTGTTATTGGTATGATTATTTATTTCACGTTTTTCCTTTGAGATACACCATACTACCCTCAGTTTATATTAAATATCGCAATTTGTCTTATGTGACCAAGAAATATTACATTTTTAAGCATTCCCTCAAAACGAAATCAAACCCACAACTTTAGTACAATTAAAACAGCTCAATAGCAGTGTTATCCTTTTTCTAGTGGAAGCAAAATGTGTTGGTCAAATAAATAATTATCTTGTTGACGATAAGGATCCCAATATTGGAACAAAGTAGGCGGAAAATGGAAAACGGCCTGTTTCCTTTGTCAGTCGAGATGTACTAACGTATTTTAACCGTACGCGTCAAACTTTATATAATTGTGAATCCCTTTTTAAAGGATTTATTCTAAAATATATTTAGTTCATTGAATGATATATATATATATATATATATATATATATATATATATATATATATATATATATATATATATATATATATATATACACATTCAATTAACTAAATATATTTTAGTAAAAGTTTTGCATATAAATAAAAGTTTTATATTTTGTATATAATAAAAGTTAATATATATATATATATATATATATATATATATATATATATATATATATATATATATATATATATATATATATATATATATATATATATATATATATATATATATATATATATATATAATACAAAACTTTATAACACGCAATGTCTCCGGAATTCGGCAGAAAGTGGGGAATGGAGTGTCTTTCACTACATTCCCTCTGCCTACCCTGCAGTATGCGGGATACAGCGTGAAGCTGATTTATTTATTTTTTATTTATATATATAATACAAAACTTTTATTTACAATATAATTGCCATTTTATAATTAACAACTTATACAAAAATTGTGTCAAAAGGCCAAATAAAATATATATGTATATATATAATAATAAATACAAAATAACGAAGCGACGCCAACCGACCGTCACAAAAACATAATCCTGAACAAAGTGGTTTGAACATCATCATGATACCGAATGCAAAGCAAGTAGTAACCACCCATACACTATTAATCAAGAAACCGATTGATATTTGTATTTATCATACATTTCTCAACTAATATTTTATAATTTAAGCAGTTCAACTAAACCTTCAATGGATCGCGTTACATTCGATATATTGGGTGCAACATCGCATGCGCGGCGGTCGTCTCGAGGGCGTACGGTATTATTTGCTTGTAAAAGCTCATGTGTTGTGAATTGATAAAACAATATTAAGCTTTATCACAATGTGTTAGAGCTTATACTGAAATGAACAGTTTTGTGGATTTTATAACGTTTTTCAATACATAGTGTGCTGTCGGTTGGTAGTCGTCCGCATTCGGGTGTCGCCGCCCGTCGCGCACGTGCGCTCCCTATCGCAGAGAATGTATGTTTGTATAGCTGTACAACCTACAACCGAAGTTGTTTAACACGTAAAAATATTGAGACAAAAAGTTCAATATACAGTCTAAATAGGATTGGGAAACCAATAGCTTTTTATATTGAATTCGTAATGATTTGTTAAATGAATGAATAGAAAAATGTCTTTATAGTCTTTGCTTTCTCGTTGATTACTACTTTAGGCATTATAATTATAGGCAGTTAATGTACTTGTAGTTTCCTTTTGAAAGGAAATAATTAATTCGTACCTTATAAAGCGTTTTCTTTGTTTTGTATTTCACATACAATACTTATATTATAATAAATATCGTAAAAGAGAATAAATTCGTTCAATAATCGAATCAACATCGAATTATAATTTACATATCATAATTATATTTCAATTCAATATTATTATGAAACTTTGAAAACGGATTGATTTACTTTTATTTTATTGTAATAAGCAATTTTTTTTTATTTAGAAATAGTATAAAATACAGCCAAAATCAATTTACCGAGTTAGTGTTGCTCGTAGTGTACAAACACATTTGCCTTTTTGAATGGTTCAGGTAGAGTTGTTTTGTTAAAATATCTTTGTTCGTCGTGACATTCATAGAACCAGTGCTTTGTGATGCAAGAGATCAATGAATGTGGTGAGTTAAAATATACCCTTGAAATAGTTAAGAAAATAAGTATTTAAAACGTTTTTGTAGTAGCTTATCAAGCTCGTCCACCAAAATGGTAGGGATAGAAAGAGTGGTGGAACGTCATTCTGTTCGGTATAATACTACGGTATTATACTTCCCGTCATTTTTGGGAACCATGCGTTCGTTTTCTTCGTGGAATCAACAAAATGGGTTAAGAATCGTTAGTGCTCCCTAAAAGGGAACAGAACTGACACCAAGAGCTTAAGAAGTCGAAAAGAAAAAGTCTTAATATCTAGAACATATAAACTAAACTTAAAAAAAAATATAAACCTTAATATTATTAAGATTGAAGGTAACTTTGTTGTAACTTCTTCAACTTTAGCTTAGAACTTCTACAGCACAAGTGCCTGTCTGTGTTACTAACAGTATATAACTATATACATATCAAATTTGAAATATTGCTTATTTATTGTATTGTATTATACAATTTCTTATTATTCATTAAAAAAATACGTTGTATCCTGAATACAGCAGGGTAGGTAGAGCGAACCTAATATTAGGGCCCTCTTTTGCCCACTTTCCGCCGAATTCTGACACACCTTGTCTCGAGACCAAAGCGAAGAAATTAAAATATTAAATATTTCATTTCCTCGAGTGGGATCGAAACCACAACCTTTCGTGTTTGTGCCTCTGCCATGACTGGCCTCAATATTATACTATTAATATTATATAGAAAACCTATTACACTTAGATCTTTATAACATCTTATTATTTGCATTAACAGTTATTGCGGTTTAGGAAGATGATTTCATTCTTCGTGAAAGGCGTACACCATCTCATACATTCATATAGGTAATTTCAAGATATGCAATTCTAACACCTATACCAATGTATTACGATATATTATAACGTGTATAATTTTGATTATAATAGCATTTAATGACGGTTGTTCGGTGCATAATTTTTGTACGCAACCTTGGCTCCAATAAGCTCGAGGGCTTTGAAGCTTAGATAATCTATGTTTCAAGTTTCATTGTTTCGTTCTTTTATTATTGAATATATTGTGTTTTTAGTGCATTTTGGAACAAGGGAACGTTAGTCATAGATAAAATAAAATCAGCTTCACGCTGTATCCCGCACACAGCAGGGTAGGCAGAGAGAACATAGTATTAATACACTCCGTTCCCCGCTTTTCGCAGGGAAACAAATGTTAATAAATATTTTATTTTCAAAGGGATCGAACCCACACCCACGAACTCAGTCGATTTTAAAGTCGCACTTTGCGCCCCTGCGCCACCACTGGCTTTAATAATACAATAATATACAATATTGGTAAAATTATTTATCTATTTAAATGCAATTTAATAATTTATGACAGAATGTTAAGTGAAGGTGTTAAATATACTGATTTACTAAAATTACGTTTTTGCGATGACATGTATGATGATATCATACATATTATCCCAAATATACTTTAGGGATGAGGCTATATCGGTTATGGATTCGATTCTATGGCAGGGGATTGGTTTTTATATGCGTAAATTATTTGTGTCTTCACATTTCAGTAACACAAATTGGGGTGTTTCTTTCTGCCATTTTAATCATTACATATAGAAATATGCAATGATTTAGATATGGCCGCGACGTGAAGAATAGAGTGTCTGGATAAAAGTTTCTCCATGTCTTTCCTGCTGCACTACAGAAGTTGGGAAAACATAAATCGAAATAAAAATAATATTTTTAGTTATTTATGTTTTGAACTTCGATATTTGTAACAGGCTACAGTAGCTGCTAACCACGCAGGTCATGGACGTTCAAAAATGGCTTTACTTAGTGTTTAGTAATCACGAAAGTAAAAGAACGTAATATATTAACAGTTGTGAATAGGAAAACGCAAAAGAAATACGAAATCTTACATTGAACTGGTGTTGTCACATTTGGCGATGTATTTGCATTTTTTTAAATGTATGCTGTATACTGTACTAAACCTAGTGTCAGGTCACTCTGTTCCCATTGCGACACCGTTCACTACTTCTCCGAATTAGTGCGCTTTGCCTAGTTAACAGAGCAAGGAAATTAAAATATTAAATATTTCATGTCCACAAGTCCACATGTGGGAGTAGAACCCACAACCTGTCAACATCGGTATCTAAGTACAAATTATAAATTATATAGCTAAGATATTCTTAGCTAAGCTATTCTGTGGTATATCTATATTTAATTCGTCGGGAATGTTATGTATTCAAATTCCACTCTTGATAAAATATAAATTAATAATGAAATAACGTAGTTTCGCAAATATAGAAGACGAAACCGCATGTTAGTCCGTCATCTTGAACGCAATGTTTTGTCTCTACGTTATCTCTATCTCTCTGACGAATGAGAAATTGTGTAATGATAAATGAAAGATTTTCTTAAATTAGAAGATCTTTTAGTTAGACAAATGGCGGCGTTGAATTCCGCCATACACTACGTAATGTAGACAGTGGAGGACGGAGTATCTTAACGCTAGTTACCTAGCTGTCTCTATATCTCTTTCTACTCTGCTATACGGAAAAAAGCATGACGATTTGAATCTACATTACAAAGGTATCAATAACACTATATTTAGATATTAGATTTTCTCGATTATTGCACATTTAAAATGAAGCTCTTTAACCGGATTAATCGTGTTTATTTAATATTGTCCATTTTTGGAAACCCGTTTCGAACATTTTATTATAGTCCGTGGTCTCGGGTAGTCTATATATGCCATTAATACGATTAAATAGATTCATTTAAAAAACACTATATATATTGTAACTTTCAGTTATCTGAAAGGTACGTACCATTAGTATCGTGCTGATACAAAAAATATTTTTAGAGTACACATTGCAAGTAGGTATGTAATTTGGAAAGTTTGTTAAGTTCCTATATAAGAAAAAGTTAATTGTAATTAAAGTATATTTCGTCAATATATAGTATTCAGTGAATAATGTTACGTTATTTCGACCAAATTGTATTTATATATTAACAATTTGCCACGGTTCTCTCTTACTTGAAATTAAATTCTGTAATACGAATTTAATGATATAGATAGTATTTGTTGACTAATTCTTGTATTAGATACTACTAAATATTAGTTTAAATTTAAATTTTCATTTCAATATGAGGCCGTCGAGTCGTGGCGCAGGGGCCATTCCGCCTGTCACTAGGTTCTGGGTTCGATTCTTTGAGAAAATGAAATATTTATTATTTTCATTTCCTCGCTCTGGTAAAGAGCGGACACTCAATATACAATGCCCCCAGAATTTGGATGTTAAGGTTTTGAAATTGGAAGTGAAAAACGAAATGTCTTAACACAAGGTGAGCTCTCTTAACTTTGTAACGTTATCAACAATTATAAATATAAACAACATTATCAAATGTATGAACGTATATCAATTATTTAATGCAAAATCGGTTAAACAAAATATTTTTTTAATATAAATTTATCTTATGCATATTAGAAATTGCAAGTTTAATATTTTTAAGTAGGTATACTTCGAAAATCGATTTTCTGATGACCTGATTATAACATATCAAACTTTTATATAAGTAGGTTGTAATGTTCTCCAAAGTTTCGAATATCCCTGTGAAATTCCTATTAAATCCATTTACCAATTCGTAACCCACTAACTTGAGCAAATAGGAACAAAGGATATGAACATTCAAAAGATAAAATATTTCGATGTAACGTACAAATATTTTGGATTTTTGTTTAGCCTCAAGCTTTAACCTACGTAAAGCACCGAAAACAGAGTGGATTTAATGCTTAAACACTCCGGTCTCCGTTCTCCGCTCGAATTCGAGTTATTACGAATTGAACAGAACCAAATTATACTTTCGTTGCCAAGAAAATTTATATTAAAAAAAATACCTCCGAGGGGAAATATGAAATGTAGTATATATATATATATATATATATATATAAATTATACGATAACATTTATTATGTTTATATGAAAAACGAAAGAAATAGTACGAAAATATCATATTTAAATGCTATAATATATATTTTGCACAAATTAACACCATCTTAATCATTTTAAACTTAAAATATAACATTTTATTAAGCAAATAAGCTAAGAGAGATTTTGATTCTCCCAGATCATGCGGGAATACATGACTTGAATTTGTAAACGGAATTTGATAACGTGCGTAAACTTTATTGCCTATTCCATATAGATCGAGATTCAAAATGCCTTGTAGCATGAATATAAAATAATTAAGTTAAAATAATAATTTTCGCCTTTCATAGCCTTTGGAAGGATGAGGCTTCAAATATTGTTAAGTTGATATTTATATTATTTGTAGCTCTGTCGTTTATTAGCACTCGTTTTTACACTAAAAACGTTTTTTATAATATAAATATTCTCCCATTTTGGTTGAACTTGGCACTGAGTTTTACTGCGCAGTAACAATTTTGAAATTGGCAGTCATTAGCGAGTATCATTGAGTTCTCTCTCAAAAGTTTCACAAAAAAGGACGATATATAATATTTTACTTGATCTTAACAACTACTAGGTGTGCGTAAAAATATTGTACAATTATTAGTATAAAATATTAATTTAAGCTTTCTTTTTATAGTGAATTTGAGATCATCAAGCAGAGAGGGAATCAGTGAACCTAGTCTTAAGACAGTCTGTTACCATTAAGACACTTTCGTTCCCTATTTTCAGCTGCATTCTTGAGGCATTGCTTTTTGAGTGGTGCAATTCAACGCCGGGCTTTACTCGTTACCTGAGTGAAGAAATTAAATAAATTAGCTTCACGCTATATCCCGCACTCAGCAGGGTAGGCAGAGGGAGCCTTGTGTTAAGACACTCCGTTCCCCACTTTCTGCCGAATTTTGAAGGCCTTGCGTGTTGAGTGGCAGAACTCAACGCCGCGCTTTGCCTTGACACCAGAGCGAAGAAATGGAAATATAAATTTAAGTAAATATTTCATCTCCTCGAGTGGGGATCGAACCCACAACCAGTCGGTTATACAGTCACACTTCGTGCCACTGCGCCACGGCCGGCCTCTTGTGAGAAATGTGAAGAAATTAAAACAATAAATGTTACATGTACTCGAGTAGCGTGTGTCCCGTTTGGCCTCAAGAAAATAATAGAACGTATCTATCTGTTTCTCTGTTTACAATAATCTTTCTGTACCATAAATTTGCAAAGAGCTCCCGGAGGTCCTAGCTACGTAAATAAGTTAAGAATGAGAACGTATGGTTTAGTGGTCAGAGTTCTTGGATGGTTTTAAGAAACGCGGGTTCTAATTCCGCTCTAAATTTTGATACGAAAATAATTATATATAATTATAAGCCTAATATTGCAACATAAAATAACACATAAGCTTAATATTAATAACTTAAAACAAAATATATTTTACGTACCGTACGTGTTATATCGCTCATTTTTGCCTTAAAACCTATACTTTTAAACCGGTTACCATAAGATACCATACTTTTACAGTAACTCATTTATATGACGTCACAGCAAAAACTATCGCATTTGGCCCTGTACGTTAACCTTAACCTAGTCAGTTCGATTTCCTACACGTATAGGCATTTTGTTGGTTAACAGTTTATCCTTTCGCAATTAACTACTAAACATTTTTTTATTACTGTTAATTCCTATTTACTAAAAGAATTGATTTAGGTATATTTTTAGCACGTGAGATCGCGTCTGTAATCGCGTTGGGGGAATGATTGGACAACAGGTTTAATTTCATCACTCAACACGGAATAAAAAAAGCGAAAAGAAGAGAATGTAGTGACTTGACACTACATTATTACTATACGGATAATACTTAAGCCGAAGACAACCTAAAAACATTTTACTCTATTGATAAATATTTCAAATGTTTCCAGTCTAACCTAAAAACTTAAAACTACTATTATAAGTTATTATTCACCAACTCAACAATAACTTACATACATACATACACATACATACATATATAAAGCCTCCTCCCACTGGCAAGGTGAATCAATCAAACCAAGGTCTCCTTCCCAGTAAAAGGTACAAACATTTTGTGGACGTGTTTGGATATAACGTTTTATATATTCGTTTAGATGAAGCTATTCTTTTTATATTATCTTTTTCGATATCGTATATCAGATATTTTATGTATAGGTAAGTTAATTGGTTAAGGTTACTTTTTAAAAGGCAAAATTGTGTTAAATCTTGTTTTTGTAACACAACGGCGTTGTGATACTATGATAATAAACGATTCCCATTCAAGAACTTCCTTATATTTAAATTATTTTCATTTCCCCGCTCTGTTAAACATAGCACGGCGTTGTGTTACGCCACTGAACATGCAATATCTCGAGCTTTGGGCGTAAGTGGGGAACGGAGTGGATTAGGATCCTGCTGCCTACCCAGATTGGTATGTGCGAAAAAGTGACTTTACTTACTTTATTAAATAAACAATGAAGAACAACTATTGCTATTACTCCTGGAGATCATTCGAAAGAGCCGAAAACCAGGCATTTTGTAGTTTGTAGTCAACATATGATGATAGTTAAATAACAGAATAAAAAACAGTTATTTGTCTTGGATATGATATAAACATTATTTTAATATGATATTTGTAGAAATAAGTTCAGTAACAGATAAACTGTGTAACCACATTCTTATTGGACCTATCAAAATAGGTCCAAAGTATATATGGTCTTATATATATCCTATACATATAACAAAATGTGGAGTCATCACTATCTGACATGAAGTTATATAAGAAAATCTATTTTTGGTAGCATTTATCAATGCAACAGAAATCGAAACAATGGTTTTTTACTTTTGTGTATGTTTGTTAGCGTGTTTGTGCACGCTAACCCTAGAACTGTCTTAAGCGAACATTTTAAATGTAGTTTTCATATTTATATTTTAGCAATTTTCCCTCAATATTAATTTGTTTTATTTAAATCGGTCCATAAATAAAAAAGTTATATTACAATAAAGCTTATTATTCAATAATATTGGTTGTAATGGTACTTTTTAATTTTATTACAACACATAATGAATTTCGATTAGCAAATAAATATTTGTGCAGTCCAGCGGGCGAAGCCTCAAGAGTGTCGCTAGTTTATAGTACAAAAGTAATAAAATGATCTGAGATTGGCCTTCATGCATCCGCAAATTGCAACCTTCTTAGAAGTATCTAATTGTTCTAGTGAACTTTACAAAAAGCTTGTATTCGTTGGTAAACTTATATTATTTTTAAATGACTTGATTGACTTTATAAATATGATTTTTTGGCCCAATTTACAACTCTTTGATGTATAATTTTATAGCCTTGAATATTTTTATACCAACAATAAAGGAAATACTTATTTAAAATTTTTACAAACTATAATGTGAGTTTTATTGGACTAACATCACTTTATAATAAATGTGATGTCTAGATACTAGATCTTGTGTTGTTCAAAATACCATGTAAATAATAGTCTATATAATAGTCTAATATATAGTCTATTTGTATGTAAAGTTTAAAAAAATTAAATAATGAATGTATAAGCATGACTAAAGGATACGGTCATTAGTCTATAGTGTAAGAAAGAATAAACAATAAAAAATGGTAGACAAATTTAAAAATAAGTTCTTTTATAGGTCATGATTGATGGAGCTTATATAGTATAATAAGTAAAAAACAATAGAACTTATTAGTTATTATTAATTTATTAGTTATAATTATAATCTAAATTCATTGATTTCATCGATAGTGAAATGATTTTATAATTATATTTTCAATTTTTTTACGCAAATAATAATCAAAAACAAAGATAATTCGTTAAAGCCTTACATAAATCATCGTAAAAATCAAATTTCAAATCTAAAAATGTTTCAATTCACCCCTCAATTTATGGTATAATAAACACAATAAATTATTTTCTTAATTTTTAATAATAATGTTCAAATAATTGACATGTTAAAACAGGCAAAGGCCAACTTGTTCTCAAACTTGAGACACATTTTAATACTATATAAATAAACTACTATAATAAATTATAGAGCACAGTTACTGCGGATATTTTACATTAAAATGTGAAGATTTGTCATCGGTCAGATTATATCCGCCATTTTGACTATCAGTCAACCTGTTCATAAGACACTACTGTGTTGTACATACCATATCGCTACTGTTGTGATTCCGTTCTTACTTTTGTTGTTTTTATTATTTCTTTTGTTAAGTGTAAAGTTACTTTCTGAATATTTTGTTTTTGTTATATTGTTTTTTTTTATTTTAAAACAACAATTTAAAAAAGTACATATTCCTTTTAGAAACAATATATTTTTGTTTACATTTTGTTTAATGTCAAAATGCATAGAGTATGAGTAATATTTTACGTGGTATTCCTAATATCATTCCAGATCCGGACTCTAGATAGCTCTAGAAAGCTTTAAAATTCAAAATCATCAAGTGAGTGCGCCAGGTCAGATTCCCAAATATTCTGATAAATAATAAATTATTACAGCGACAGCTCTACTCTCGTCACTAACAATATACAGTCGTCATTGGGAACTGACAGGTTGAATTAAACACCCAAAAGCTTGATAGATTCGTACAGCAAAGCGCACAATTCATAGAATAAGCCTCCATTTCGTCACTATTTCTGCCTTTGTTTCTCTGTACATACTGTATGACATCTACATGAAATTTTAAAATCATGGATTCTGTTTCCGTTCTGGTAAACGAAATTATATACGTTTTGAGTTATAGAAAGATACTAAATAATAACTTTTAGCAAGAAGAAACTTGTTTTAAAAACGTATAAAAATTTGAATATTTCGGGATTTGAACCCGCTCCTTGGAAATTGTCCAAGTGGTCGGGTCATCTTCTGCTCTGACCAATAAGCTATACGTTCTCATCAAGCTACGTCGAATTTCCTTTACGCTTTTAAATGTTTCTAAAAAAATATTTTTGTTTTCTTAGTTTGTTATAACATTTAAAACAGGCAGTCGCGACGCAGTTTGCATTACGACTGCCAGCGTCTGAAAAATTGCGATGGTTGTAGGTTCGATGCCTACTCAGAGGAATTATTATTTTTAGGCTGCTGGCGGAATTTAACAATAATTTATTTAGGCAGTCATTCTAAACATCACGAAAAATTGTGCCGCTGAGTTTCGCAATGGGGAGTGTTGACTAAAACATACTCGTCCTTTAATAGATGAATGTACGAAAATTACACACACTTTATTATTACATATTAAATACGTAATACAATTTAGTACATCGTTTCGCGTTTAATATTTACTGGGCGATGACTATTTGATAGGAATTATAATCATATTCACAACCACAAATCACTCTGACTGTTTTATTAATTATTTTTTGACGATTTCTCTATCAATAATATGTTGGTTGCGTTTACGAATTCACGTCAATATTCACGTCAAATACGTCAATATTCAATTTTAAAGTTATGTTAAAAAAACAGCTTCACGCTGTAAAAACAGCTTCACGCTGTATCCCGCACGCAACAGGGTAGGCAAAGGGAATCTAGTGTTGAGACACTCCATTCCCCACTTTCTGTCGAATTCTGGAGGCATTGCATTTTGAGTGGCAGAACTCAACGCCGCGCTTTACCTCGAGACCAGAACGAAGATGGAAATATAAATTTTAGTAAATATTTCGTCTTCTCGAGTGGGGATCGACCCCACAACCAGACGGTTTTACAGTCACTTTTGTGCACCTGCGCCACGACTGGCTTCAATTAAATTAAATTTATTAGATCATGTTCATTTAGAGTCAAAAAAAATAATTAGACAAAGGATAATGTTTGACGCCTAATAATTATAATAATTTGGAGCAGCTGTGGTGAACGGGCACTAACATGTGACTGTAACACGACGGTCGTGGGTTCGATCCCCAATCGGGGCAATGAATTATTATTTATTTATATTTAAATTTCTTCCGTAGTTTATTTATAAGTTGTATAATGTTATTAATTAGACCAGTATTGAGTCGGCCTCTGCTCACAAGTGCAGCCAGTTCGTAGCTTCAGTCGTTGTCAGTTATTATAACCCATAAATCCCTCATTATGCACATGGCGTGTGCCTAAACACGTGAATAACTGCAAATGTGCTACCCTTGATGTAAAGGATAATTGAATGGATAATATGTATGAAAATATGTTTTTTTTCATCTTCACGCTGAATTCCGCATATAGCAGGATAGAGGGAGCAGCTGGGTAGTGTTAAGACACGCCGATTACCTCTTTCCGTCGAATTTTCAAAGCGTTATGTGTAATAAGGCGGAACTCAATACCGCGCTTTCGCCTAGGTGCCAGAGCGAAGAAATGAAAATATCAATAAATAGCTATTAATTCACTCCATCGAGTAGAAAAAAACCGAACCTCAAGTTACAGTCACATGCTTGTGCCCCTGCGCCACTACCCCATCTAAAATATATTGATATTCTATATTAGTTCACATTTTCATATGCTAATTGCAAATGATTATATTGTAGCTAGCTGGTCGAGTCTAGATATCATTATTTTATATGACATTATAATATATTATTATGATAATATACCCCATAGGCGGTATATTATAAGTATTCAGCTGTGGGTCATATATCAACATTTTATATTATATGGATTGCTTTTAATTTCTCTTCTCTCCGATCTGAGATCGAAATATCAAGAATTGATAACATACAAAGTGTACTTAACTTTGTTACTATTTGGAGAAATGAAATAAAAAAAAATGTAAAACAGCTTATTATGATATTTTTATTGAATAATTTAGAAAAAAATAAAAGAAGAAAATTTTTTAAACTTTTTTCCAAGTCCTGCCTGTTAGCAGAGGCACTTTTTTCCAAGTCCTGTATAGCAGAAGATACCTCTTGTTAAGAAACTCCATCCGCTACTTTCCGCCAAATTTTCAAGATCGCACATTAACTGGCGTAAATCAACGCCGCGCTTTGTCTTCTTACCAGAGCCAGGAAATAATACATTTTCTCGCATTGTAATCGAATTCACAACCGTAGTGTCTACAGTAGTAAAAGCACTATTATAAGTACATACATACATATTTCTAGCATATCTCACAACATACGATACGTTAAGTCACAAGATGTGCTTTCGATACAATTCGGCCATTCCAACTTTTCATCAGGGGTCCCTCACCCGGCGTTAACCTCTCTTGAATATTTATATCGAGTCGAGCCTCCCCTCCGAGACGATGTGTTGTAATCTGTTTGCAGTAAAAAATATTCTATGCTCGCCTATCTTTGTTTTTTATTTAGTTTTTTTTGTTCTTTTGCTCAGAAAGTTATGGAAATCGTTTTAGTGTTAGTGGTACTTAAAATTTATTTGTTAGCAGCAGCAGATTTTAATAAAATATTAGCAAAAAATGGATGGATGGATTTAAATATTATGAGGTTCAAATCCCACATTCAAATCCCGAGGGAACATATTCAAATAACGCCACGACTGCATAAACACATATATTCTTTTAATTAATTGACTTAACGTTTATATGGGGCCGTCGTATCGTAACGGTACAGTGCAGCGTCGGTGCAACGTCACCATTACAGTCTAACTATAACGATGACGTTGTGAGTTCGACTATCACTAATGACTTATTTTCATTGTTTCGCTCTGATCACAGAAAAAAGCGCAGCGTTGAGTTCTGCGACCTGACCCAGCATTGCCTCGTAAATTAGGCGGATTCTGGAAAACGAAGTGTCTTATCACTAAGTTTTCTCTGCCGCTCCAGCTATATGATATGCAGAATACAAAATAGAGATAAAATAAGAAAAATACCTTATTATTAGCCTTCCTTCCATAGCACTAATATCATATTGACACCATAAGACTACAAACATGCTCATGTAATGACGTATGTTGTAGACTAAATAACCTGGTCGTTCTGCACCTGTCACCACCACCTGTCGGTGACCAGGTAACTTTTTGTTCTTAAATAGCTGCTAAACTTCGATTATCTTTGCTTATTGGTTTGCTTCAGCGTAGTGAACGAGAATCTTTATAAAAACTATGTATTGGTTTATAATGTTAATTGTTACGGCTTTCTCTTTAAAATCTCATTTATGTTGTTCTGTTATTTCTGGTAGCTATAGAAGCGTACTATTTATTCTTTCTACAGTAAAGAGATTGTTGTTTTAAATGGTGAAATTAAACGATACACTTTTGTCTAGCCAAGGGGAAAAAATTCATTTTTTTAAATTAGAATTTACATGGTGTATAATTTTTTTAAGCTTTCTGCGATATCCCGCACATAGCAATGTAGGCAAGGGGAACCTAGTATTAAGATGTTCTATTTTCCGCTCAATTCTGGTGGCATAGCGTGTTGAGTGTCACAACAACAACGCCGCGCTCTACCTAAACACCAGAGCGACGAAATGAAAATATTAAAATATTTCATTTTCTCGAATGGGAATCGAACCCACAACCTGTCGGGTACAATCACACGTTTGTGCCACTGCGCCATGTTCTATAATAGCCAACTCGTCTAAATAAAAGAAAACTATGCGTAGATTTTCAATGTAAGACAGTACATACATGGGTTCGGTTAGGCCTGGCTACCAGGTGGTTTTTAAGTCTTCAAAAAAAAACAATAAAAAAGAAAGAAGAAAGAGACTGTGTAAGCAATAGAAACCCACAAAGCTTTAACCATCTGTCCGATATTAAGATTCGCATAATGAACGCTATATTTATCGCTTAACTTTATATATTATTTAAGATTATTTGGAATAATATTAAATTTATGTTATCCTATATATAAATATTAATTAGGAATTGGTGGGTAGGTGCAAAAATTGTAACAGCAGTTTATAGAGCTCTCTAAGTTTAATTATTTTAAAACTAATTTGTACATGCAATTTAATATATAAAAGTTATGAACTAAATTTACTTACCTGCCAGCAGTGGTACTCCTTTAAAATATCCAGGAATCTATAAGAGTGACATTAAAAGTACTGACCTTGTGTAACCTTGGTGAATACCGTTTATCAATTGTTTAGAATGGAATCTATCAAGAACTCTATAGAAGATCTGACACAACAATTCAATTCCCAAATGGCAGAGTTCCAAAAACAATTGAACTCAACAAATAACACAGCAAGTCCAACAGTGAACATAACAGTGCAATTCAATTTATTTAGATCTTTTGTGTTAACTGCTCTTGAGGGTCTCCAGCGTCAAGTTCAACTCCTTACCAAGCAGTATGATAATTTTGAAATGCGTAGCCGAAGAAAAATCTTGTTAGTACATGGCATTGCTGAGGATAAACAAGATAACATTACCTCTCAGGTGATCCAAGTCCTAGCCCAACACCTCAAAATTCCGGATCTCTGTGTTGATGATGTAAGCAGATGCCAGCGCCTGGGGAAAATTTCGCCAGGAAAGCCCAGACCCATTTTGCTTAAGCTTAGAGATCAGTCTCGGAAGAATCAAATTTGGTACTCTAAGGCCTCTCTTAAAAGCACTGGTATTACTATCTCTGAGTTTTTAACCAAATCCAGGCACGAAACGTTCATGGCAGCGCGACAACGCTTCGGAATCTCTAAGTGCTGGACAAAGGATGGATTTATAATTGTCACTGGTCCAGAAGGCAATCGCCATAGCGTAGTCACGTGCTCCGAGCTTGATAAGATCACTCCTAATCCTAATGCCCCAGGACAAGGCAACTCTGATCCTGTTACGCTCAAGTATCCGGCTACAGCCAAACAAGTCGTCCGCGCAAAGAGAATCGTAAAGAAGTAACTTCTTTGTTTATTGTTTCTTTTTTCTTGTTTGTGTCTCAATTTTTCTTTTTTTTTTTAATATTGTTTTCTTTGCCTATACATTTATTATATTCTTATCCTTCTATATTTATATAAATCGTCCTTTATATAATTATTTTAACCTGCAATATTTTGTTATGCTTATTACTTTGTAAACAAACATTACAATGACAGCTGACACTTGACAGCTGAATAACCATAGATAGTGTAGCACAGTTTCTCACTAATACCCATTTCGTTACACGTTAATCATTTTTTTTTTTTTTTTTTTTCTACTCTTATTTATAATGAAAGCACTGCCGGCAGGTGAATTAAGTCTAAACTTATTTATTATAATATCTTTATTATATAGTTAATATAATACTGTACATATATATATATATATATATATATATTTACTGCAGTATTTATATTATTATTCGTTTTATCTATTTTTTTTTCTTCTTTGAATTTTATTATCTTTATTATTTATAATATTTTTATAAACTTTATTATTATTTAAAAATACATTTTATTATTTATATACACACATTTATATTTTATTTGTATATACCTTGTCTTGGAGTAGTTATGCATACTAATGACAATGCTAGTAGTGATAGTACAAAAAGTGACTCCTTTCACCAGTGCGATTCTACAGAATCCGACTCCAGTTCCCATAGCATTTCAGATCCTCTCAGTTCCCTCCTAGAAACCAAGTTTTATAATTTCCCTAAAAATTTTAACATTGTCCACATCAATGCTCAAAGTATACCTGCTCATTATCCAGACATGCTCGACTCATTCAGCTCAAAAAATATTCACGCTATACTCATCTCAGAGACTTTCCTTAAGCCGTGTTTGCCATCCACTGCATATGCTCTGCCTGGTTTTCACTTAATACGTAATGACAGGACTGAAAAGGGCGGAGGCGGAGTAGCGATTTATCTTCGTAGTCACATCCCTTTCTCAATCCTACACAAGTCACCATCTGCCTACTCAAATTCTTCGGAGCATATCTTGATAGAAGTCCTCTTTGGCACACTTAAAGTTCTGCTTGGTGTCTTTTATAGTCCCAGCTTACACGTAAATTACTTTGACATATTTGAGGATCTCTTAGAAAGGTATGTTCCTGGAGTGGACCACTCTATCATTATGGGTGATTTTAACACTTGCTTGATTAAGAATGACTCACGTGCAAGTCGGCTAAAACATATTATTAACAGTTCCAACTTAAACATTCTTCCTACGAACCCTACCCACTTATTTCCTGGTTGTACTCCGTCTCTGTTAGATCTCATGATCGTCTCATCAACTGAACGTCTCGCAACTTTTGGACAAATGTCAGCGGAAGCATTTTCTTATCACGACCTCGTTTACCTATCGTATAAAATACGTCCACCTAAGTTAAAGCCGACAGTGGTGATGCGGAGATGTTTTAATAATATAGATAGCGAGAAGTTCATGAGCGATCTGAGTCGTATTAATTGGGAGAGCATATATAGCGCAGATGATGTCAATGACAAATTAAATATTTTTAATTCTCTCTTGATTGAGCTTTTCGATGCTCACGCACCGCTACGGCCAGTAAAAATGAAACATCTCCCTGCTCCTTGGCTAACCCAGGATATCAAGGTGCTTATGGCCAGACGTAATTCTGCGAAGTCAAAATATAAAAAAGACCCTACAGACGCTAATCTGCAAAGATACAAAACATTGCGAAACAGATGTAACAAAGTCTGCAGAGATGCCCGACGTAACTATATCCTATCGTCAATTAACTACAACAATCCTGCTAAAACGTGGAAGTTTCTGAACGTGATGGGAATAGGAGGACGGCGTACCAATAATACAGCTTCCTTAAATTACGGCACGGATTTAGACTCACTGAACAGATTTTTTACCACCGTGACTTTGATCGATAGCAGTACTAAAATGAAAACACTTCACTCACTATCATTACCTTCTAACTCTTCTACTAATTCCTTCCTCTTTTCTCCTATTTCCACAGCTGAGGTACGCAAACATGTGTTATCAATTAAATCTGATGCTACTGGTTCTGATAACATAAGTCGACGTATGATCCTGCTTACGCTCAACGTTA
Organism: Heliconius sara; assembly: GCA_917862395.2. NCBI lineage: Eukaryota > Metazoa > Arthropoda > Insecta > Lepidoptera > Nymphalidae > Heliconius > Heliconius sara. Next base: position 4,262,067 of record OU860795.2, on the reverse strand, counting down.
TTCTTCCTACCTTATGTCATATTTTTAACTTCTCCCTTTCTTCTAGTGATTTTCCTGATGCTTGGCGTCATGCACTTGTAATCCCTGTTCCTAAAATATCCAACCCAACATCTTTCGCTAACTATCGTCCTATTTCTATACTCCCTTTTCTTTCGAAAGTTTTTGAACGCATTGTGCATGAACAAATATATCTATTTTTGCACAATAACAATACCCTAACCCCTTTCCAGTCTGGTTTCCGTCCTGGGCACAGCACAGTCACAGCACTTAATAAAGTCTGTGATGATATTAGATACGGTATTGACAACCAGCGAGTGACTCTACTCGTCTTGTTAGATTTTTCCAATGCCTTCAACACAGTTGACTACGATTTACTATTAGCAATATTAAAATCCATTAACATCTCCTCTAAAGCTACTGAATGGTTTTCTTCCTACCTTCACAGCCGTAAACAGAGCATCAAGGTTGAAGGAAAACTTTCGTCAGTGTGCCATATCAACGCTGGGGTACCGCAGGGCAGTGTGCTGTCCCCCCTGCTCTTTTCCATTTTTGTTAACACGCTCGCTCCATACATAACATCATCTCACCATCTATACGCGGATGATTTACAAATTTACACGACCGTCGCCACAAGTGATATCTCTAGCGCAGTAACTAAAATTAATTCTGATTTACAAATAATTAGCACCTGGAGTAAATCGTTTGGGCTTTCAATTAATCCTAATAAGTCTCAGGTATGTGTGTTTGGTAACCCTAAGCAATTATCTAAAGTTCTTTCTCCTCTTCCTCCAATTATGCTTGACAATATTTGCTTGGACGTTAGTGCGAGTGTTAACAATTTGGGAATCAGGATGGACAGTACATTTTCTTGGTCACCTCATGTCTCCGAGCTCAGCCGCAGGATTTTTTGTGCCATGGGTAGATTGAGAAAATGGAAAAATCTCTTACCTTTAAAAACTAAAATATCGTTAGCCCATACTCTCCTTTTACCTATACTAGATTATGCTGATTCGTGTTATTTAGATGTGTCTCAGCAATTGCTTGGTAAGCTCGAGCGCCTGCAAAACCTTATAATAAGATTTATTTTTGGACTAAGAAAACACGACCATGTGTCACAGTACCGTAGTCAACTTAAGTGGTTGTCAATAAAGCATAGGCGCTATTTACATTCCCTTACACTCCTCTACACTATCCTTTACCATCCTGATACTCCGCCGTACCTCAAGGAACGTTTCAAGTTTCTGGGGTCGGAAACTCAACACTCCCAAACTCTTCGTTCCCAAAATAACAACTTCCTTGAAATACCTTTGTGCCGCACGAAATGCTATAGCGATTCTTTTACTGTGATGACAGTCAAACTTTGGAACGAGCTACCAGTGGAAGTGAGACGGTCCCAATCGGTTGGGATATTTAAACGACGTCTTAAGCAGCACTATCTCGAACTAAATAGCTAAACTGACATTTCTGTATATTCCTCTATTTCTATGCATATATGTATGTGCGTATGTGTGTATATGTATATATGTATGTATGAGTGTGTGTATATGGGTATGAATGCACGTGTGTATGTATTTATGTATGTTTATTTATAGGTATGTATGTATTTATGTATGTATGTACATATTTTTGTATATGTATGTCTATAAAATATATAACTCATTTATATTTATTAAAATCATATTTGTGTAAAATAAAACAATTATTACTTTTTGCACCTTTCTGCTGTCTTTTAAGTAATAAATCCTTTCGAATGGTTGCCTGTAAGAAATCGCTTTTAGTGATAAGGCCGCCATTGCACTATATGTTGTCTTTTTTTTTTTGTAATATTTACAGTTTTTATTTCTTAGTTTAGTTTAGTAACTGTTATTATATTGTTTTTTTTTTTGTTCTTTTAGTTTTCTAGTGCAATAAAGTATTATTATTATTATTATTATTATTAATATTGATTGTAAGTTATTTCATTTAAGTATTTTTCATAACCGATTTAAATAATAAAAAGTTTTTTCAGCTTATCTCGCATGTAACAATCAAGAACAGTAGGAAGAGGGAGTGTAAAAACACTCCGCTCGCCACTCACCGCCGCGTTCTAGAGGCATTGCGTATTGGGGATTGGTAAACAATAAATATTTCATTTCCTTGAGTAGGAATCGAACCCTCAACCTGTTGCGCTTACAGTTTTACAGAAAATATAGTCCTACTTTGTGCCCCATACTCCGCGATTGTTCTCATAAGTTCTTGCAAAATACATCAAAATTTACTATCAAATTTACGATAAATCCAAAAAATATATCACTAAACCTAATTAATTTATAAAACGTTTAAAAATTCTAGTATAAAATTGATTACGATGTAAATATCCATATATTAGTGTTGACGTATAAAAACGTCTCCACTGTGCGACAAGAAACCGAAACAGAACATGCTTATCAACGCGGCGGAACAGCTGCTTGGTCGCGCTCCATAAAAACGTGTTACGTAAATTTTTAAAGATCGCTATCCATTGACTAGTTTCTATACAAATTTAAGCACAATATGTCAACATACAGGAAATGGATAGTTTGATGGATTTTTTTTGTCATTTTAACGTCACACACTAAAGTAAGACGTCACGTACACACGCACATATAAAGTAGCCCTCCTTAGAGATAGAATGAAAGAAGCTGTTTCCACTGATCTTTTATTCATTTGAAAGTTAAATTATTCCTTATTGTTATAAACATAAGGTGTAGATTACGTGAGATGGTTTTGAATGCTAAATAGGGACAAATGAACGGCGAAACGGGCGTATCTTTGACATCGATGTTAAATTGTGATTACCTTAACTTGATTACTTTTTGAAAAATAATGAAATTTGAAAGTTTTATAAGTTTTTGTCGTGTATTTTATTTATGATAGCGGTTAGAGTGTTGTTTTATGAAGTTCAAAGTTCATCGTGGACTGTATCGTAAACATATTGTTTAGTGGCTTTTTAATGTTAATAATACAAAATAAGTAGTAAATTTTGATAATATAACAGCTTATAATATGGCAGTGCGAGCGTAAAGAGATACCTTGCCAAAATTGATGTATTCCGCAGAAAGCAGTGTAGACGATGAGACTTTAGTTAAGGCACACTGTTCTCGGTCTATCGGCTCGATACGAGACATTGCGTATTGAGTGGTGGAACTCAACGCCGCACTTTGACTTTCAAGGGCTAGTAAATGAAAATAATTATACAACTCAACCTCGTACTTATTTAGAAAAATACTTATTTAGAAAACGTATAAAAATTTGAACGTAGCGGGACTCGAACTCGCGCCTCCTGGAAACCGACCAGCCGCTCTGACCACTAAGCCATACGTTCTCGCCAATCTGCGTCGAAATTTTTGTTACAACTTATTCATGTTGTTAGCATCTCTGTAGGGAGATGTATAAAAAAAGTCATCCTCGGTTGAAATACCGCTATGGACTCACTGCGTCTGCGAAGATCAATTTATTATTACTATTCAGTTCCAATTCTTCAATCTGGATAAATAGCTAATGCACTAAACAATACATATGTAAAAAAAAGGTTGATGAAATTTAAAAAGTTTCAGAGATTGGGATCTATATTTAATTTTATTGCTTTAGTTTAGGTTGTATTCCATTAATTACGTATTCTGTCCTTATGTTAACTTGGTTTAAACGGTTTTTTTACATTACACATTCAATAGGCTGATTTGATTCAGGTGAAACATCCGGTGTCCTAATCGTCACCATTATGTTTGTGATATATTTCAATAGGTGGCGCCTTGACATCCGGTTTGTATACGAAATTATATAAACTTTAAGATGGCGGACATCAGCTCAGTTGACTATTGATTATTTTTCATATATTTTTGTTATTAATATATTTTTCTACTATGCTCTAGTATTGTAATGTTGAGAAATTAATTTAACATTTTATTAAACATGTCAATGATATAAAAGTGTAATTGTAAGTGAGAAACGGTTTTTTTTTATATTTTAACAATATTAACTAGTATCGGTAAAATATACATAATTATAATATGTACATTTTTACATATATTTAATGTTGGTTTGTCGTTTTACTTCAAATAATAATATACATGTTAGAACTAAATCATGAATCGAAAATTGCTTTAAAATACAAATTTTTTATACATACTATACCTATAACTATTGTTCCAGTCAAGTATTTTTGGAAAATGCCGTCGGGGTAAGTATTAAGCAGGTGAAGCTACCCTCAGGAGGTAGTCGATAAATTCTCAACCATTTTTCATTGTCTTTCCAAGTTTAAAGAAACATTATATGTACCGTATATGTGAAATTTGAAGTATTACCTACAAAACATTGTCATAAAAAAATTCTCTTGATTTTTTTAGTTTCACTCTGTATACCGCACAGAGCAGAGTGAGCAGAAGGAACCTGGAAATATTTTTAAGATACTCCGTTCCCATTGAGACACTTGCATTCTCCACTTTCCGGTCAATTCTGGAGATTCTTGAATGGTGGAACTCAACGTAATCGAACCCACAACCTGTCGCGCTTAGCCTCCTTCTGCTTACCATGCTTCATGCGGGATACAGCGTGAAGCTAAACTTAAAAACTTAATTATAAGATTATATTTGGGAAAAAATTTAGTGTGTGTGATAAAACATATGGATAAATATTTCTAAATAGTATTTTTTTTAAAAGTAACAACAACATGCTTATGCATATTTTGTTATATTTATTTTATAAGGACAAAGTTAGTATAATTCGAGGTCGTATGACATGTCCTTTGCACGAAAGGTTACTTACAGATTCTATCGATGTAACAAGGCGACCGTTGAATTGCTGCTAAAATGTTCTTCCTGCATACAAAAATAATCAAAAAATCTACTAATAATAGACTTTCACGTCCATTTTTAAGTTTTTTAAAAACTTACCGAGCATGATATGTTATAAATATAGATTAGTAGATAAATACATTAGTACAGACTGAATCTAATGCTAGGATACTCTATTCTCTACTTTCAGACCAATTTTTGAAATAATGTCATATCCAACACTGAACCATCACATATATAGTCAGCCAAACCCACTGCGCCACGACGGTCAATATTTTTTTATTTATTAATTCACATGTATTTTTAAACGTAATTTTTTTCTCCCCATACACAATGTACTCGTATATTGTACCCTTGCCTAATATAATGGAGAAGAGTGGTGGTGGTCACGCTGTATGGAATTGTGTGGAGGGTCACGCCTTCGTTCTTGCTTTGTAATTGATTGTTATTCAACATTATAATATTTATTTAATTTGTTAATTTGATTTTAAATTAGAAATAATATTAAAATTTATTTAATTTTTTGTTCCAATTAATAATTTTCAAAAAAAAAAATTCAAAACTGATTAATATGAACTTTCTTATATGTTTCTATATTATTAACTTAATGGAGTCTTCCTTATTATTAACTTTATGGAGATACAAAATTTTTTAAAGATTTGATACGTTTTTTTTATTGTCCGGCATTTATATTCATGAAATGTTTATTACTTATTATTAACTAGATATTTCTTTATTATATAGATAAAAAAAATATTTCAATCATTATTCATCAATTAAATGTCATTCAATCAATCAATAAATTTAGTTGGTATAAAGTGTAAATATTGAAAATCAAAAATAATATATTTTTTTATTTTTCAACATATTTACTTTCATCGGCTGTTCGTGTAACATTCTTCTAAGATAGAGACATTATGGACAATTGAAAATAATTGTATGGAGTAATTTGAATAATTTTATCTTTATTACCGAAAGAAGGTCTAGGAAAGATTTCTTTCGTAATATTTTTATTTCTGAATTATGGAACTAGTATTTGAATTGAAATTTTCTAATAATACATCGTATAAATCTACCCAGGAATCCAAAATTCGGGGAAAAGTGGGAAGCGGAGTGTTTTAACACTTGGCTCCGTCTGCCTTTTCTGCTACATGCGGGATACGATATAGCGTGAAGCTGAATGAATAAAAATTTCTGTTAGCAGGCAGTTCACACGTAGAAACAAAATATAAATAATTTTTTAGGTATTTTTTAATTTAATATTACGTTATATTAAAATAAGTAAAGCATTTAATTTAAGCTGACTAACTGTATTATCGTCATAATAATACAAACAGTTGCGATTTTTACGGTTTTTGACTATTGACATGAAATTTTTAACAAATTATATAAATAAATTATATTGTATTTATAATATTTTAAGTTATACTGTTTATTTTCATGGATTTATTCAGAAGGCAAAAGCTAAATCAACCTAAAGCATTTTCAAGGTAAGGATTTTGATTTACAAGACCGGAGAAGTTGTATATTGCCTTTGATGTTCAAGTTTCAATGCAAAACTGTTATATCATATCAGACACGCCACTAGTGTGTTTCTACGGTGTCATTTTTAAATATACAGTAGAAAAACTTTTTTAAATAGTATTTTCTATTACATATAATAATATTATTTTATAATTTTATTGGTGCATAAATTATATCTATCACCTTCACGCTGTATCCCGCACACAGCAGGGTAGGCAGTGGGAATTTAGTGTTAAGACACTCCGTTCCCCACTTTCCGCTCAATTCTGGCGTGTGTTGAGTGGCGAGACTCAACGCCTCGCTTTGCCTTGAAACTAGACCGAAGAAACGGAAATATAAATTTAAATAAATATTTCATTTCCTTAAGTGGGGATCGAACCCACAACTAGTCGATTTTACAGTCACACTTTGTGCCTCTGCGCCATGACTGGCCTATAATAAAAAATAAAAGAGTAAGAGACAAATTGTAGCATAAAAAAAATAAAGTTATTAATGTAATTAGATGGCTTTGGTTAAGCTGTTGTATTATACAAACGGAATGTTTTTTCCTTATTCAACCGAAGAACTAGATTACCTTAAAAACGGTTTACAACTATTTGCGTATATCCAATGAACACGTATCACCCACCTAAATTAAACCCGACTTCATATAGATTAATATGTCATTAATACGTTATCAAAATACAAAGTGAACATGCAAAATAGAACTCTTGATATATACAAATAAAGCTTATTTTTGTAATTCAAATAATATTCACCAAAACCTTTAAAATACTATACAAGGAAAAATACACTCTCAGCTTATTGTGTGAGAGTCAAATTTGAAATAGCAATCCGTAGAGGCCATTGCCACAAACACACAGGCCAATGCCACAAACACATGTTGGCGCGGCACGACCAGCGCGTCTGACCTGTCGTACCCTGTTCCGTCTCGGCCGAATGTTTGAAATACAGGGTAGAATTGGCTGAAGTGGGGGTCTAGCTGGGTGGCTACCGTTATACGAGCCAGGCCGGGGGGCGCAGGAACGGAATCAATGAACTCGGTCGACTCGACCGACAAAAGGACGTTTCGCCTGGCAGGTAATTAACTTAATATGAATCCTTTTTTTCTAAAACATAATGTGGTTAAGCACTTTACCGCATGGATTGAATCTCAAATAAATCTAGATTTTCTTGAGAGTTACTGATTTTTTTTAAATAGCGTACATTTTAATTGCTTGGTGTTTCGCCGTGTTTATTTTTTTTGATAAGAACATCCAACTGTTAACGGAAATCGTGGTCGTTCAACTTTTTGAAAGAAACAGTTTTTTTCCATAAATGTCGTGAATATGACGTAAGGAATGAATGGTAGAGTTGTTGACAAATGATTGGCGTCTAGCGGGACCCTTGTCATGCGGCAAGAACATATTGAAAAAGTAGCTTAAACTAAACTGTACGTAAATACGACAGTCTGATATTATGTAAATTCTAAGCAAATATTAATACATATCATATTATGTATAAAAATTTCAATCTAAAATCAAATCAGCTTCACGCTGTATCCCGCACATAGCAGGCCTAGACTCCTAGTACCCCAGAGCGAAGAATTGAAAATATTATTAAAAAGTAATTAATTTCCTCCAGTGGGGATTGAATCCACAACCCCAATATAACCGTCGCGAAACAGTCACATTCTTGTGACCCTGTGCAATGACTACCTTAAAATTTGAATTTAGCACAAATAAATTTATGAATAAATGTATATTTCAATTTGGTATGTAATACTTATTATGGCAATATGCCATATAATTGTTAGGGAACAGCTACAAATACGTATTAACAGCACATGTAAACTAAGTATTAAGTGTTAAATGTAAAATTAGATTCATTGTCCATCGTGGCGCAGTAGTACAAGTGCGCGACTGTAAACGTGATGGTTGTGGGTTCGATTCTCATTCGGTAGAACGAATTATTTTATTTGCTCACTCTAGTAACGAGGCAATGTACAGTTGAGTTCAGCCACTCAACACACAAGACCTCGAGAACTCTGCGGAAATACAAAAACAAAGTGTCTAAGTTCTCTCTACCTATCCTACTATATTGCGTTACACAGCGATTTTTGCCTATTCATTAAAATGCGTTTCTTTTAAGCGATACGTGAAACCCTATGACCGTTTATTTTCCTAGTTTTTGTTAATTTTAAAATTGTCTTTAATTCTATTTTGTGAATATAAAGAAGTGATATTGTAACCGTCAATCTAAATCGCCCATCTTGAAACCAATAATTTAAGTTTTTTTGTATATTTTTAAAATCTTATTCCACACTTTAAAGAAGAAAAATAGTTTATAGTAAACATATAAAAAATTTAACGTAACGTGATTTAAACACGCGCCTCTTTAGAGATCGTCCAAGCGCTCTGATAAACTATGCCATACGTTGGATTTGAACGTATGGCTTATGGTTCAAAGCCAATGTTACGTTCAAATTTTTATATCTTTATTAAAAAGTAAAATATTAAACTCGAAAAATTACAGATTTTTCGATCATTTCCTAACAATTTCTCGCGTTAAAAACAAAGTGACTAAAGATACTTATGCGGCAAATTTTAATGAACGGATACTAGTTGTTTCTTACAAAACGGTGTTTGTGAATTTTGGAGCAATTAAACTGCCGTTTTGTGCATCCTTTCTACCCGTTTAAAGTATTTTTTACAAATGGTACATACAAATCTCATTAAATAATCCTTTTATTTGTTCTCTACCTGGATAATTTATGCTTAGAGGTATTGTATGCTTTTAAAATTAAAAAATCAGCTTCACGCTGTATCCTGCACACAACAGGGTAGGCAGGGGGAACCTAGCGTTAAGACACTCCGTTCTCCACTTTCTGCCGAATTCTGGAGGCATTGCGTGTTGAGTAGCAGAACTGACAGAGCGAAGAAATGGAAATCACACTACGTGCCGCTGCGCCAGTCGATTTTGCCATATATTTATTTAAAGAAAAAAAAACGGTTAAGTGCGAGTCCCATCGAGGCCTCCGTAACTATTTCAGGATTGTGGTTGTCAACGGAAAGTAGAAAGTAAAAGTTGATAAACTTAAAATTGCGAGCATATGCACTCATTTTGTATGAAATGAACTATAGGTCTTGATTACGCGACAGATTTCGTAAAAAATGTAGGAAAATCAATGCTCGTATTTTTTGACTGCTTTGACTTGGAAGCCAATTTTTTTCTCAGTTTCATGGGACCAGTTCTTAATATTAAGTAATAATTTCAAAATAAATGGTCTTGACAGACGAACAACAAAGTGACCCTAAAGGGGACCCTTTTTATCTTTTGAGGTACGACACCCTAACAATTTGATTGAAGTGCTTAAATAATAAAAAGTTTAGGTATCAATAAGACCATTAGTAAGTTTGTATGGAGGAGATTATATCAGTGCAAATGACATCGATATGCTTGAATTTTGTTTAAAGCTTTTTGCCCTTGATTTAGTATAAAGATGATAAAATAATGTTAAATCAGATGATATTATAATAATATTGTACCTATCGAACCTATCGAATTCGAGCTGGTCTGATCATGGAGTCCGAAAATTGAAGGCGAGGCCTTCAGTTCGGTAGATTTGTCTCGACAATTCTGTTCATTTCTACTAAAAGCGCGTACCTATTAAATATGATGTTGGTATACAGGTTTTTGATATAATCGTCAGCTTCACAGAACAGGCAGAGGAAACTTAGTGTTAAGACACTTCATTCGCCTCTTTCCGCTGAACTCTGAAGGCATTGCGCGTTGAGTAGTGGAACTCATCGCCGCACTTTTGCAATTATATTTCATCGAAACCCCAACCAATCGCGTTTACAATCACACTGTTGTGCCCCCGCGTCACTCGTACAATGTCTAAATAGAAATGTGAAGAGAAATATGTAGAGATGTCTTTCTCTCGTTGATTGAAGATATTTAAAAGAGCTCATTAGGCTTCTATTTAACACTGGCCCTCTAAGTGACACTATATTTATTACATCTAAATGTAGCTTTAGTGTCTATAATGTAAGGTTAGTTAGTGACGGCTAGTTTTCGACAATGTAGTTTTATTGGCAATAAGAAAACGGTAATGTTGAGGAGCAGCTTAAATGTGGGTGACTTTAATCGATAGTTGTGGGCTTCGAATCTAAAGAAGTAACATTTTTTACACTTTTTATGCTGCAAATATTTTGTTTAGCTAATGTTATCAATTTATAAACAATTCGTTTTTTTACTTTTTGTTCTGGGATTAATTTTAAAGGCTAGCCAGATGTTGTCACGGCTGGAAAATACTATGAAAAATTTTATTTCTTTTTTTTCAGTTTCATTTTTCTGTATCCTGCAGACAGTAGGTTAGACAGAGGGAACCTGTGGAACAAGTATTAAGTCACTGGTTGTGGGAACGGTACCATTAAGACATTTCCGTTCTCACCTTCCGAATACCGAATTCTTGAGGCATTGTGTTTGAGTAGCGAAACTAAACGCCGCGCTATGCCTCCTTACCAAAGCAACGAGATGAAAATATCATATATTCCACTCTCTCGAGTGACCGTCTCGCTATGATTGTGGGTTCGATTCCCACTCACAATCATCGCTCCTACAGTCGCGCGCTTACAATATTTTATGACGTCATAAATCACTCTAATCTTCTTTCAGTCCCTACCGAGATAGTACGTGTCGACCGAACTCCTATTTTTTTCTTAAAGAATCAGATAGACATAAAATATATAAATATTTAAAATAATATACTAAGAATTATTTTATTATTGCTTAAAATAAAATAATTATATCAGCTTAACGCTATATCCCGCATACAGCAAGGTAGACGGAGTGATCCTAGTGTTAAAACACTCTGTTCCCCACATTCCATCATGTGTTGAGTGTATTGAGTGGCGAAACTTAACGCCGAATTTGCCTTAGTGCTAGAGCTATCTTATACCATTGATTTTTACTGTTATTATTTCTAAATACAGGTACGTGTATTTTATATATAGAAAATAATAGATACATCTGCTATAAGATACGTATTTGTGAATACCAAATAACGAGGCCATAAATTAGGGAGAAATAAACTGGATGGGGACACGAGTCGACCCAGAAAGATGAGACAGCAGCGGGAAAAAAGAAAAAAAAACGCTTGCAATCTCGTACATCAGATATTGATTTTTTATTTTATAAGCGTGTGAAGTTTATTAATAAATATTATATTTATGCATTCTCTGCTTTTCTTGTAGGAATTTCGATAAACAATCTCTTAAAAAAGCAGCTTTACTATTTTTCCGTATAGCAGAGAGAATAAATTAGTGTTAAAACCCTTATTTCCTAAATTTCCACCTAGTTTTGAGAAATTTTCGATCGAGTAGAGAAGCTAGTAGTAGTAAGTACTCGTATGTTGGAGAAATGAGGTTATTATGTAAGTACTAAGCTTTTATTACGGAAAAGTTGCAAATCACAGCCCTAGGCTTTCTTCGTACTTTTCGATCGAAAGCCATTACATTTTTGTCAATACTAATCCTCTTTTAAATGAACTGAAAAAGTTTCTTACACACAATTAGGGAGGACAAAAAAATAACGACCCGTCTAAATCAATTTTAATTTTAAATGTATTTGATATAATATTTCAAAATGAATCTTATAGGAAATTCATTTCACAGTTTTGGTTTATAATTAAAATGTATGATGCTATATATTTAGATAATATATTATATAAGATTGTATTGTTCTAGTATATTTTAAATATTTGCAAATGAAAAAAATCAAAATAAATAAATCAGCTTCACACTGTATCCCGCGCACAGGGCAGCAGGATAGGTAGAGGGAACCTGATGTTAAGACACTCCGTTTCACTCTTTCTTGCCGAATTCTGAAGGCATTGCGTATTGAGTGGCAGAACTCAACACCGCGCTTTGCCTCAACACCAGAGCGAAGAAATGGAAATATTAATTTAAATAAATATTTTATCTTCTCGAGTGGAGATCGAACCCACAACCAGTCGGTTTTACAGTCACACTTTGTGCCACTGCGCCACGACTGGCGTTACATTACATTGTGAAACATATTTGTCTTGCATTGAAATATATTTTACAATGTCCTTTTATAATAATCCTGACTGTCAATGTGGAATGAATATTAATTGACTAGTTTTGTAACCTGAAATAAGGTTACTAATTAAGCCTGATCATAATATTGTTATATTATAGCAAAATAATACTTTTTTTTACGTATAAATGTAATGTATATGTTATTCTAATGTATAAACTATATTACTGTAAATCTTAATCTACATCGCTTCAGTAATTTTTACGTGAATATTCGCAGAATACCCTTCAAATAATTAGACTAAATTAAATATTGTCGTTTTTCACTTTCACGCTGTATCCCGTATATAGCCAAATAAACAGACGGAACCAAGTGTTAAGATATTATTATACCTTATATTGTTTTTTTTTGTAACACCGCATTATTGCTGTGGAAACAGATAAAACATTAAACTTTGTATTTATGTAGTGATTGCTTCCTAAAATTCATCTGGAGTTTTACGAGCAATTTCGTTTAAAAGTAAATATCGCGAATCGCGGTAGACCTCTGAGATGGGTCGACGTGCTTAAATAATAACCTTTTTGTGTACTTTATTATGTAATACTGTGGATGAGAGTTGAACGCTACTAGGAAAGTTACGTTAAATATTTTAACGCCTCCGTCCAATGGAATTGAAATTAGTATCGTCAAATGGACTTATATTTTTGTGAAAGAAGATATCAGAAAAGAAATATTGTGAAAAGATATTATAGGTAATTAACAATTATTTTACATTGTAAGCATAATTTTTTCAAGGCTAAGGATTATCAAAACTTGTACTATAATGTACTAACACAGTTCGATTTTTTTGTGGTAAGAAACAAGTTTAAGTACATAAAAAGAAATGCTTTGCTTTTTATGTGCTTTTAAGGAATTATAAATATAAATTAATTAAAAAATTATATGTCAATTGAGTACAATATTTATTGTTATGTGTGTTTATTTTTTAGAGTAATTATTATACTAGACACTTCGTTCCCATTACGACACCTCGTTCCCTACTTTCTGTAGAATTCTCAAGGCATTGCGTATTGAGTGGGCGCAACTCAACTTCGCGCTTTGTTTCGTTAGCAGAGTGAGGAATCGCAAATATGAAATATCTCATTCCTCGAGTGAAAATCGAACCTACTACCGTCGCGTTCAAAGTCACACTACAACTTCAATATAGTAATAATATATACAAGAAAAAATACCGTTACTGTTGTTATAAAAATCGATATAAATAAAATAATAGCCAACCTCTGTTGTTCGCGTTTCATGCAGAATTGCTGGTATTTCAATCACTTTTTTTTTGTGAAAAATATTCATGATGTATACAAAAATTTAGTTTTATAGGTTATTGATATTAGGTTCAGTGTTTTGTGAATGACGATCAAGTTCGAAAGGTTTACGATTCGTATCAAATGTATTTTTTTTATATTTATGTGAAGCATTTCTAACAAAATAGAATTTGGCGCTGTCGATAAACCGGACAGTGGTTAGGTTAATTGGTATATACTATATTTATTGGTATTTTGGATATTCGTAATTATTATTTTTTTAATACCAAAAAACAACTAAAAATAGAAGAATGAAATATATAAAAACAATTAAAAAATAATCTAATTTATTCGTAAGATTCTTATAAGTATATAAATTCACAATTTATACATACCTACTATTTTCTTTTTATGTGCGAAAAAGAATTTAATGTTAATTTCAACCATTTTCGGAACTTCTAATTATAATTTACAAGAGCCTTACCCAAGCCTTAATATAAAGCTCTCAGAATAACATACTGTCGAGGCGCAGTGGCACAATCGTGAACACTACGGTTGTAGGTTCCAACCTCACTCGAGATAATGAATTATTATTTAGTAATACTTTCATTTACTCCAAGGAAGCTTTACTTAAGCTTTTTCTTTTTCCACTCAACACGCAATGCTGAACACTCAACACGAAAGTGGGAAACGGAGGGTTTTAATACTAGGTTCCCTGCTATATGCGGGATAGAGCGTGAAACTGAAAACAAAAGAAAGTACAAAGCATAAAGTTTAATCGTATTTATTTCACAAAATACGTACAGCTAGCTTTAAAGCACTGTTCAGGGCCTAGAGTGGTCACACGGCTCGTCTCAGTGGCAGTGCGCTAGGACTTGCATATAACTAACCTACATTCGCGGCCTCGGTTTTAATTCAATTAAGGGTTGTTCATGATATTTTTATTCTAATCTTGTTTGTTTTATGGCAAAAATAGATTTTTTTAGGAAAAAGTTTCTTTAGAATGTTAAGTTATTGGTAGATTTGTAATTTTTTTTTGATTCGTTGAAGATTTGGCTTACAAATTTATTTATTTTCATATCACTACCTACCTATATACCTTTTATTTCTAGTGCAATATTGATAATATTGCCATGTAAAGTAAAAAATTACATTTTAAGTCATTTTACTTTAGTCGGAGTGGCACTTTGTCTTTATCATTACCACAAACAAGATGTCTTAAATAGTAACAATAAAAAAAATATTAATAAAGATCAAAAAACCATTATTTTATGTCACATTGAACATGGTCATATTTATGAATCCAGTTCACATTATAGGACCAAAGAAACGTCCATTTAATTAAAAATTATTTGACATTTTCTGTACCAAATGTACTCATATACGAATTAATTTACATAGCGCACGGCGTCGTCTAAATTCTCAACCTTTCATCAGCACTATAAATCTATAGCGCAAACAAACGCAAAGCCGTTCTAATTTCTATTTATAATTTGGAACCACGCCTAAACTTCGACTAATGATATTATTAAAACATAACTTTTAATGTTTTTTTAGGGTTCCGTAAGAAAAGGTGAAAATGGAACCTCTATACCATCACTTTGTTGTCCGTCTGTCCGTCTGTCAAGACCATTTATCTCGAGATCGCGTAGGGATATCCAGCTAGAATTAATATCAATCACTAAAAGCACAGAAAAAAAGCAAAAAATACGAAAATAAAAAATCCGAAGGGCGTTAATTTACGCAATGCCTCCGGTATTTGGCGGAAAATGGGGAACAGACTGTCTTAACACCAGGTTCCCTCTGCCCTACCTTACTATACGCTGGATAAGCTAAAACAACTGAAGAAATACATAGATAGATATATAGATAAAAACAGCTCTGATACTAAATATAATTGAAATTAATTATTAACAATCAATATTTCGCCAACAATTAACAACAGTAAGTTTGGCTTAATGACAATCTCTCTCATACAACAGTTGAAAGCCACGACCTAAACAAAGCGAGTGGGACGAGACGCGACTCACGTGGATATGCATCAAAGGAACCTACATTCGCGTCTAATTTTTACTGAACTGCACTGCACAATAATGTCGTCAGGATTGCATTTCTGAAACGGTATTTTATAACTGTTACTTTGTGTTGATATAGAAGTGGTTTTCATATTATGTAAAGCTTAGAAAATGTACATAAAATGAATTAAGTTAGTAAAAGTAAGTATTATGATAGTGTTAGGACATCCTAATCTCTAATTTCAAGACATGAGGCTTGAGTGATTAAGATCAACGCCGCATTTTGTCTTGAGCGACAAAATAATAGTAATTCTTTAGTCCGGATGGAAATCGAACCCACAACCGTTGGATTTTAAGTCAGACACTACCGCTGCGCCGCGACTCAATATTTACTGTGTAGTAAAATACTAATTTAGTCACATAAAGTAAGCCTTAAAGTTCAACATATTTAATTAATAGTACTTATTAGTAGTAGCTTAGTCTCTTGTATGTTTTATTTTAACTATATATAGATATGAGTTACGTATTTATTTAAAACATAATAGATATTACAAAATATTTATTATAATTGTGGTCTGGTCTTCGGTATCAATAAAATTATTTAAAAAGCTCTCTCATAAATTGTACCAGAATGTAAGGGCAAGAACTTGTTTGAAATTTAAATGGCTTCATTGACTTAATTTAACAAAAAAATGCTAATATCCTTAAGACAAAGAAGACCGATGTAACAAAAAAGACAGTTATAAATTAAATGTGTGCATTTATTTTTAAATGTTTTATAAAATGTGCAAAAAAAATTATTATCAGGGATAGGCTGAGGGAACCTAAAGTTAAGACACTCCGTCCCCCAGTGTCCGCCGAATTTTCGTGGAATTGCGTGTTGAATAGCGTATCTCAACGTCGCAATGTTACTAAAGTGAAAAACGAAAATATTCATAAATAGAACATCATTTCGCTTGATGGTAATCGAACGGTGGTTTTTACAGTTATGACGACCTCAAAAATATTTTTTCTGCAATTCCTTTTAAAGTAAACCGAGGTTAGTCAAGAAACGTTAAAAAAATAGAATTTTACAAAGCTAGTGGCAATAAACCGTACAACGTAACACCTAAGACTGTTTTAATTATCGAAAGTAAACACTCCGGAATCTGTTACGGGTTCATAAATGTAAATTGGAGGCGCGCATCCCGTTTAGCGTCCCTCCTCCCGTCTCCCCTGCCCTCTGTCCTCTTTAAGCCCTACGACGTATACTTACACCAGCTGGTTACACAATACTATGAATAAGAAAGGGACGGGATACTATCCTTGCAGTGTCGTTGTCGTGTCGTATCGCTAAAAGAGGCTGTAAAACGGAGCCGGCTGTCGGTGGCCTACCGTGCGATTCAAAAGAAATCGACTCCGACGGTCAAATAGTTAGTTTGATTTGCTTAAAAGGAATGTTGGTTCGTGTTATTCGGTTGTGATATATTACGAACGTGGCTTAGTAGTTCGTCATATTCCTTTGTTATGATTGGATGTTATAGCGCGTATATAAACCATATTTACTCTTAATAATATAATAATAAACAGTTTCACGTCGTCTCCCGCGTACCACAGGAGCAGGCGGAGGGAACATAGTGTTAAGACACTCCGTTTGCGTGTTAAGTGGCCGAACATTATCCTCTGTTACCAGGGCGACGGATTGAAATTATTAATAAATAATAATGCTTTCCTTCGAGTGGGGATCGAACCCACAATTGTCACGTTACAGTCACACCGTTGTTGTGTTCCTGACACGGTGACGGTTTAAGTACCACCTAATAATAAAATAACTAATATTAATGAAACTTAAATTACTTGGATATTACTCTTCTACCCAAGGACAAGTTTCATATTTCATATTAAACGAATGTCATTTACAATGAAATTTCTTCGTATGAACTTTCATAAGGACAGTGCGTTTTAGAGTTAATTAACCATATTTTATTCACTAATTATATTATTTTTTTTAGCTTCACACTGTATCCCGCACACAGCAGGGTTGTCAGAGGAAACCTAGTTCCCTCCCTTTTCGCCGAGTTCAGGAGGCATTGCGTGTTAAGTGGCGGAACTCAACGCCGTGCTTTGCCTCGACACCAGACTGAAGAAATGAAAATATAAATTCAAATAAATATTTCATATCCTCGAGTGGGGATCGAACCCACAACCAGTCGATTTCACAGTCACACTCCTGCACCACGACTGACCTCATTATATTAATTTAGTTGTAACAATACATATTTTTAAAATTTAAATAAATTTATAAAAGATGAACTCGAGATTTACTATATATATATGTATACCATAGAATGAGTGATTGAGTTATAAATATGAAATATATTGAAATATTTATAAAAGTCTATCTTCTCTACCGACATCATCTACAGCGTGGGAACCTTACGAGTTTCGATAGTTCCCATATATTACCGGCGTACGCTACCATGGACGTGACGCTATTATTTTATGTTTAACTTCGACTTGTGGGTAGTGTGGACTTACTATATTGCATGAAACGGTATAATCGAAATATTATTAAATAAAAAATGCTTCTAGCTGTTATTGTTGCACTCCGTCCCTCATGTTTCACCCAACTTTTGAGAAATTATTTGTGGAGTGGCGAAACTTAACGCCGCGTATTGTCTACTACAGGGGATAAATGAAAATTACACAACAAGCATTGCGTATGCTTTCCTATTGCGACACGACGGCTTCAATTTCTATATATTATCGAAGATTTTGAATTAAAATTTTTTTTAGAAGATAGATAAAAAATATAAAACTTTGCATGTCATAGGTCTGTACTTAGGTACGTATGGACTTTACGGATATTGCATGAAACCTTATAAAATAAATATTATTGAATAAAAAAAATGCTTCTCGTTATAATATACGCAAGTAATATACGTATGGATGGCAGAGGAAACCTAGTGTTAAGACACTCCGTTTCCACGTTCCACCCCTATTCCGAGTAGGAATCGAACTCTTAAACATCGCGTATAAAGCCACAAGCTTTTCTATTGCGCCACGACAGCATTGATTCATATTTATTACAGTATATCGAAAATTTTTTGATAATATTTTTAGAATAAAAATTTATATGATGATAAAACCGTAACTGCATATCATAGCTACGTGTATACGTGATTGGAAACACGTAACGAAAATAGGAATCGTTTTACCAAATATATTGCATTATAAATAAACGGCTTTCTTCAATTTTGGATTTATTAAATGTGAAATAAAAAACAAATAAAATAATAACAAAATTTTTAAATTATAATAAATAGTAATCGTGACGCAGCGCCACAGCACCTGTAATCGTGACGGCAACGGGTTCGAATATCACTTGCGGGTTATAAACTACTTTCATTTCTCCGACCAAGTAACAAAGACAAAGCGCGTTTGGTGTGTGGGAAATTTAATAGTAAGACAGGGAACCTTAAGTTAAGACACAAGGTTCCCTCTGTTTACCTCTGTAAAGATAAATAAAAAAAAATGAACATTATATAAAAAGTAAGGCGAGACTAAGGGTAAGCCAAATTGCAGTATTTGCGTCCTGCGAATACTTATAGAACATATTGCTTGCACACCTGTCCTTCTCTACTTATACAATATTTCCGGTTCGATTTCCTGTTCGCTCAAACACATATTTGTTCCGGTTTTGGATAAAATGCGGTCGAACCGTAAATATGTGCTGATTATATTTAAAAATTATATTTAATATAATACATAACCCAGGTTAGGTTAGACTTTCTAGTGCTTTTAACAATACTAGATCCTCAGTTAGTTAAATTAAATAGTATTTAAGAATGAAAAATAATTTGAAAAATGCATATTTTTTAGCTTCACGCTGTATCCCGTGATGTACATAGTACAGATACAGAGTGAAGCAGTGAAGCGTGGGCAGGGTACGCGGAAGGAACCTGGGAACCGACGTTTCGCCGCATTGCGTGTTGATTGGCAGTATGCGACGCCCTTAATTTTTTAAATATAATTAAAGCAATTACAATCATTTGCTATAACCTCACCGCCCCATGTCACTTTAAAGGAAAACATTTCAAAGCGTTTAAACCAGTCAAAAATCAGTAACATTTAAAAGGCGTGAAGGTGTTTTTATGGGATAAGACAATACTGAAGGGTTCGGCCCACCGGGCGGCAGGTAGAATAATTAATGCCCCCAACCCTCCCCCTCTCTCCCCCTCTTTGCCCTCCTAGGGGGCCTCACAAATGCTCACAAATTGGTACGGCGCTTAGACCGCGTTTCACTTCTTTCGGTGTGAGGCTCGAGCTTTTACGTTTATTAAAGTCTTTTAGATGCAGTTTTTGTTAGTAATGTAAAGTTTGATAGCTAAAAGGATTTTGGGATTTGCGAATAGATTACACGAAAGGGAAATGAAATCTTTAACGTCCTCAATATATATTGATTATGATTTAGTAATCGATTTTGGGTTACCGCACCTTACCTTACCTTACCTTACTTATAGATATATAGATAGATTTTGTGTTTATTTAATTTGAATGTAACAGACAAACAATTCATATCACACTTTATATTTTTACATTTTTTTATTTAATTTCTAAGTGTGATTTTTGTATGTTAATTATTTATTTAAATATACACAAATACATTGCATATTATTTACTTAAATATAATAATTTAAGAAATAACAGGTCAATATTATCATTAATTCTCTGCTTTGGTAGAAAAAACCCGGCGTTGAGTTCCACCACCTAATACACAACGTCTCAAACATAAGCTTCACTTTCCTTACACTGCGGAAAACAAGTTAAAAGGCAAAATTAATTAAATTACGTCAAAAATGGATTTCATGTTAATTTGATCACGTTTGCGATTTACGGAAAGACTCATGACTGTATATACTAAGCTGTATACCATTATACGGAACCTGTAAATGTAACAAATACCAATAATTTTACAAAATGTATATCTTAAATTGTGAACCAAAGATTTATTGTTAATATTGTTGTTAGCAGAACTTAAAGAATCACGCTGAGTTTCCAACTCTAACATAAAGAAGTTACTCGAGTTGTTTGGGGCACTTATTTAAAGAATGCCGCTTGTTTCGGTCACCGGTAATAAGTATCGGTATAAGTTCTTGTAAGAGATAAAGATATGAGTTAAGAATGATCTAATAGATCTCTGAGTATATTTATTTAAAAAGCTAGCATTTTAAAAGTTTTTCTTTACGTTAAAGTGAAAGTGGAAAATGTGCAAAATAAATGGTCCTGAGAGTAGGTCAGACATACGGACAGACGGATATACAGTTGGACAACAAAGTAATTCTTTAAGGGTTCTTTTTTTTATTTTCCGGTACGAAAAATCTAGCGAATCAATGGTCAACCACTACGTGTAATATAGAAGATTGTAGAAAGAACTAGTCAAATTCACCCACCGCGGCCTCCATACCAATTTCAGAGTTGTAGGTCAGCGGGAACTACAACTTAAAAGTTGACAAACTTAAATTTGCAAGCATATGCCTTCATTTTGTATGAAATGAACTACAAATGTTAGTTCTCTTTTTGCCATAGTTCATTATTTTAGGCGCCCTTGAAGCAAACTTTAGGTTTTGATTAAGCGTATTTCATTCTAAAATCCAGCTAAATCGATGGATAAATGCTCGTATCTTTAATTTGCATAAACTAAAAACCTTTTTTTTTGCTATAATTTAATGTCCACGTGGTCTCGAAATAAATGGTCTTTACAGACGGACAACAAAATGATCCTATAAGGGTTCCGTTTTAACCTTTTGAAGTACGGAACCCTATGAAAAAAATCATAGAAAATTTAGCACTGCATGATGTTGTAAATATTCAGATTTGCAAACGATTGTCGAATAAATCTTTTATGCTCACAGAAACTGAGATGTTAAAATAATGAATATTTTATCATCATTAAAGTGATTTTAATGTGGCATCGAGCGGTTCCTTTGTGTTTTTTAAATTAATACAAACATCAAACATAAGAATTAACATTTTTTGAATCAGAAGTATAAGCGTGTGACTATAAACGGCACAGGTTTTGGGTTCGATACCCGCTCGACGAAATTAAATGTTTAATATTTTAATTTCTTCCCTCTGTTGTCGAGGCAAAACGCGGCATCGAGTTGCGCTACTCAAGACGCTATATATTCAAAATTCAGCGCGGAAAGTGCTTCACAATAGGCTCCCTCTGGCTATATATATGCGGGATACAGCGTGAAGCTGAAGAAACAATCTTACATAAACCTTGAAACTCGATACAAATCATAAAGTGAAAAATAGTTAAAAACGAACCGGAGACAGAAACATCTCGACTACATTCTGATTAACCTCAAACGGCTGAATGAGGCTTCAGAGCTTTAGATTTTTGAGCTTTACGTTTGCGTCACTTAAAATATTTATAGAGAGTTATGCTTTTCAAACTTCATCAAATTTTAAATTATACTCCGAGTGAAATTTGTTCGTTCTTCCTAAAATATTACATAAGGGAGCGTGATGGGTGAAGTATTCATTGCGTTGTGAATGTTGCCAGAATTGTGATTTAATTAACTAGTTTTTTTACTATGTGTGGGTACTTTTAAAATGTTTGATATATTCTGAAAAAGTGACTGTCAGAGAAATGATTTTTGGAAAACATATAAAAATTTGGAATTAGAATCGGCGCCTTATAGAAATCGTCCAAGGATAAGTAAAAGTTGTTGGTTAGAAAAGATTGAACGGTTTCCATGTGAGGCCGCAGATTCAAATCTCGTTACGTCTAAATTTCAAGTTTGTATATGTTTTTGTAAAAAACACAAAATTATGGAATGACACTATAAAATGTTAAAAATATTCAACAAATGTTTTCTAATATTCATACAACGTGAAGCTAAAAATATATACCTATAGTAATACCTATAGTAACTAGCGACTAGTCGCTACTTTGCCCGCTTGAACTGCACAATTATTTATTTTTTATCATAGACACAGAGACAAACAAACAAAAATAAAAAAAAAACACATTGTTATGTTACATACAAGAACCCCTTATATAGTTTTTCTTATACAACTTCCATGTACAGACAGCGATAAGTTACTAATTTTATTTTATGTATAGATAACAATATAGGTCATCAATGTCATACTAAACCAATAATTGGATACGTAAAATGATATGTTACAGTTAGATTGAGGCCGTCGCAGAGCAGTGGAGCAACATCTGACGGTAAATGCAACGGTCGTGAGTTCTATTCCCGCAGAGGTATGAGTTATTTCTCATTTTCTCTTCTTCTTGCTTATCTTGCTAAATGTGAAATGCAGCGTAAAGCTAAGAAATATATATAATTGATAGGTAAACATATTTATTGCGACATATAAACATATTATATAATTTCATACAGAAGTTATACAAAAAAAATCCAATCAAAGTCGTGGCACAGGGGCACAAAATGTGACTATAAAATCAACTGCTTGTGGGTTCGAACCTCACTCGAGGAAATGAGATAATTATTTACATTTATATTTTCATTTCTTCGCTCTGGTGTCGAGGCAAAAGCGCAGCGTTGAGTTCCGCCACTGAACACGCAATGCCTCCAGAACTCGGTGGAAAGTGGGGGACGGATAGTCTTAACACTAGGTTCCCTCTTCCTACCCTGCTGTGTGCGGGACACAGTGTGAAGATATACCAAAATATATCTATTACTAAAAAGGTACGTTTTTCGATTTAAAACATTTTTTGTTGAAATAAAGGCAACGTAAGCCCATAATTAAAATATTTAAATTGAATATTCATTTTTGTTTTAAATGAAATTGATTAATTTGTAACTACATACTTCTACAATATACTTGATGTTAACGATGAAGGTTTTATATGATTTTGTGTATTAACTTATATTGTAACTTTATATTTAGATGCTGCAATATGTAATTTATAAGAAATGACAACTAAGCAAATAAAATTTGGTTTTTATGTGTATTTTTTAATTATATAATTTTATGCTTCTAGCAGGTTAGGCAGAAGCAGGTAACTTGGGAACCTTGTAACAAAACAACTCGTTTTCTTTAAGACAGTTCCGTTCCACACTTTCCCCTGAATTCTCGAGGCATTATATGCTGAGTGGCGGGACTCAACGCTGCGTTATCAGATCACGAAAATAAGTAAATAATAAAGTAATTTCATTACAAAACATTCAAAGTAAGCCATAATGTAAACGTCGAACTACTTTCCTATTTCATTCTGTTATATTGATAATTAACGTTGTCTTGATTAATCCACTTCATAATGATCTTTACGATTGAGATCAACCTCCGTCTCCGGTCTTTGAGTGCTGGTTCGAGACATGATTTTATATAGCATTAACGTCCAACTCGCGGCTTCGCCCGCATACCACCTATAATAATTTTATTATAATATTTACATAAAATTCAATATTAATTTAATATAAAATTTTTACTAGACCAGTTGTCAACGTCGCGTTGTGGGCCAGTCTAGGAAATTAGGGAATGTAGAGGCAAAGCACGGCACTTAACACGTAATGCGTCCAAATTCCAGATCATCAGATCAGATCAGACAGAGGATTGCCTTAACACTAGACTACCTCTGCCTACTCCGCTTTATGCAAGATAAAAACGTAAGATGACAAATAAAGTTTTATGTACCTACCTGAGGCCAGTCGTGGCGCAGCGGCACGTAGTGTGACTGTAAAACCGACTGGTTGTGGGTTCGATCCCCACTCGAGGAGATGAAATATTTACTTAAATTTATATTTCCATTTACTCGCTCTGGTGTCGATGTTAAGCGCGGCGTTGAGTTGTGCCACTCAACACGCAATGCCTCCAGAATTCGGCAGAAAGTGGGGAACGGAGTGTCTTAACACTAGGTTCCCTCTGCCTACCCTGCTGTGTGCGGGATATAGCGTGAAGCTAATTTATTTATTTATTTTATGTACCTACATACGACTACATTTATTTTATATAGATAAAATTAAATATTTCAATATGAACCTACATGTATATATAAAGGACGAGGAAAACAAAAAACAACTTCACACATTAATCCACATACAATTTTTTAATATAAAATTTATTTGTGTCTGCAATTAGATAAATTGGTGTAGTACGAGATTTTAAATTGTCGTTAAGTAACTTCTTGGCAACAATTGGCTATATAAAGAGCGTGATATACGAATGAATGAGATTGGTGACGTCTTGTATTAACTGCAATAGGGCTATTTCTATTACTAAATAGTTTATTATCCAAAATATATATATATACAAATAATACATATTTATCTAACATATAAATATTTATAGGAAATCCCATAGTAATAAAATCAAAATTTCTAGATATTACAACATTTGTTATTTGAATCTTAAGTACTAGAGCAGCACTTCTGCATTAAGTATTTAAAATTTATTTACTGTATTTTTTATTTTATTTATAAAATATATTCATAAATTCAAATGGAAAATGGACTCATCTGTGCTCAATTTCCAATTTCCAATTATTCATATATTTTTTCTCTCGCTCAAAACGCTCTACCTGTGATATTTCATATTTATTCAGATTTTTCAGCGCTTATATATGATTTTCTATTAGGTAAATACAAAATGTTATAGTATATTCAATATAAGTATATTTAATATAGAAAGATAAGAGAAAGATTCTGACTGGAAAGATTTCTGATGAAAAAGAAACAAAATTAAGTTAAATTGTTACCCTTACAAACAAAGTAACTTTTATAATATACTTTTTAAATTATTTTTAAATTCAATGTCGATGAATGATCCTAGAAATATTATACAGGTGGAAGTCCACTCCAATAGCATTTAAAGAAAATAATAGATAAATAAAATATTAAATAAACAAGTTAAAACAAACAAATAAAAAATATTAAATAAACAGTAGCTACAGTTATCGAGACAACACTACAACAAATTAAATTATATAAATTTACACCGCACTTTATCTCGACACCAGAGCGAAGAAATGAAAATATAAATTAAAATAAATATTTCATTTCCTCGAGTGAGTATCGAAGCCACGACCAGTCACCATAGGTACACTTTATGCCTCACTATCACGTCACTACTTTATAATATTTTTTTTAATTTAAATCAATTGTTAATATCCTAGCAGTATTTTACAGGTTCAAATCCACTTTAGAAGCATTAAAAAAAATTGTGTTAAATAAAATATTACATATAATCTAAAACAAGTTCTCAACAGTAGCTACAGGTATCGAGACAGCACTGTTAAAAGATATAAATTATCACATTAAAAAAGAAACAGTTCGACTCGGCGACCAACTGCGCTTCTAAAGAGAATGACAGCCGGTTATTGGGCCGCATTTAATATCCGCTGAGCTATCGCGCTTTGGGGATTCATATATCTTGAATATCTTATTTTTAGGTGATGATTGAGTTTTTGAATTTTGTTAGTTAGCTTTGTGTATTTTTTGTTAAAATATAAAAAAATAAGGTAAATTACAATATATTTGTAGAAAATAATATTGTAATTTAACTTTAACATAAAGATAACTAGAAATCAATACACTTAAATAATACTTATTTAACTTGGGTATTAATGAAAATTAACATATTTGTAATTAATTAAACCATAAGTTGACATTAATTCCAAATTTGAAAATTGAGTGTATAAAAAATCTTTTTTTGCATTTATTGCAGTTTTTTTGATTTAGAGTGTGAACTACCTGGAATGATATCGGGTTCAAATTCCACTTGGGTACTAAAGCCGCACACATTGTAAGGATCATTATGTTTATATGGTTCCAACGATCTCGGTGTACAAAGTGAGGCGTTTGTTGACGTCGAACATTAAATTATTATGCTATCAAATAATATATATATATATATATATATATATATATATATATATATATATATATATATATATATATATATATATATATTAAATAATAATGTAAGCGCGACTAGTTGTGGGTTCGATCCCTACGCGAGGAAATGAAATATTTATTTAAATTTATATTTTCATTTCTTCGCTCTGGTGCAAGACAAAGGGAGGCGTAGAGTATTACCACTCAATAAGCAATGTCTGGCTCGGCGGCAAAATGGAGAATGAAGTGTCTGAACACTAAGTTTCCTCTGCCTTATTATAATTAATTTTAAAATCATTTCTCCTAGCTTAACTTGAAACTATAAACGTAGGTCGATTCAACGAAATCCACACGAAACGTTGATCTCGAAAATCTCATAGCTATTGGCAAAAGGACAAAATATTTACAAAGATTAAAGTTCGTTATATGAGCGGAGTATTTCCAATTTTTGTACGTCAATTCCGTATAAGCATTGTAATCCTATAGTATAATATTGGTTTTCTTTTAAAGAAGATTTTACGTAAAAATGGGAAGAAATAAATCAGCGCCACGCTGTATCCTGCACACAGCAGGGTAGGTAAAGAGAACTTTGTGTTAAGACACTGCGTTACCCATTTACTGACGAATTCTGAAGACATTGCGTGTTCAGTGTCGGAACTCAACGCCGCGCTTCCCTCTGCCTACCTTTTTTTTGGGAAATGCGTTTATACAGACTGCTCATACGGAATGCATGCCTTACGGATAAGAGGTACTGTAAGACGCAACAGTGACAAACCGTTCCTACCCACTAAAACCCAGCGGAAACCCTCTCCACTAAAATGAGACGCCGCAGGATCGCTTGCGCATACTACTACGACGCCTCGGTGGAAGGCCGGCCTATTGCGGGCCACCGTCGCCTTCAGGGTGTCCTGGGGTTTCTCCTAGGGCATCCGCAGCCTCGATGGCTTGCAGGAATATCATGCTGACGCTCCCGCTGTAGTTCCTCTAGGGTAGGGGCAGTAGAAGATGGGCGTACCGCCTTCTTCTACCCCCTGGCCTACGGCGGCGGAGCAAGTCTGCTTTCGAGCTGGACTCGCGCACCCACTCCGCGGCCTCCTTCAGTGCGATTAATACGAAGCTGGTTTATTTTTTTAATAGCTTAAGTTAATAGGAAATACTTGTATGCAGTTACTATGGATAGTCTTAATTATCAACTTGTTCCCGACTGCTAAGGAAGGGTTATATTTTTCGCGCGTATCTTGTATGTATGTAATATTCTTTATTACCTCATATCTCCAGAACCGCTGAACGGATTTACATATTTGAGGTATCGTTAGATTGTATTAGCAGCCTAAGTGTTCTTAGATAGGTGACGTTAAAAAAAACAATCATAGAGCGGCTGTGGGACGGAGGACGGAGGAGCGGACGTTGGACTTAGTGGAAAAATAAAATTCGTTTAGAATACCACAATATGGGTATCAAATTCAAGAGCTCAATAGGACGATTTCAAAAAGATATGTAAGAGATATCATGACTATCATTATCATAATGAATCCTAACAAAAAACCTGAAAAATAAAAAAATATTTGTAAAAACAAAAACCCCGACTGCATAGACTAACTATAAAGTACATAACTATAAAGAAAATAAACAGGCCCAATAATTTATTAGGATTAACTGTTAAGTCGGGACCTACAAGTAATTCTTCAATCAATAAAATCTTTACCAGGAACCCCGCATAATTTAAAGAGGTCCCGACTGTTAGTTTTTAGTTTTCTGCAGCCGGGGTTTTTGTTTTTACAAATATTTTTTTAATATTATTTTTACCTTTGATATTTGCATATCATTTGTAATTAACCTTGATTTTTAATAACCAACAACAAGGTGCCAAAATTTTATACATTTTAAAATGAAAATTTATCAAGTAAATGTATACTTGTGTATGAAATTTAAATTTAAAATATTCTTGTTTAGAATTAATGCAATTTTTTTTTCGCGTTTAGGCGTTAAAGAACTTTTAGTATTTATTTTTAAGTATTTTTTTAGCAAGTCAGCTGTACTTAGGTATATATTTATTACCCTTTAAAAATATTATTATTATTAATATTCCAGTGTTACTTGTTTTTTTTTATAAAGAGGCCAGTCGTGGTGCATTAGCACAAAGTGTGACTATTAACGTGACAGGTTGTGGCTTCGATTCCCTCTAGAGGAAAAAAATATTTACTATTTTGACTTCTTCGCTCTGGTATTGAGCCAAAGTGCAGATCTGAATACATCTGCACTCAGCACACAATATATTCAGTTCCGCTGGAAAACGGAGTGTCTTAACACTAGCTTCCCTCTGCCTACCCGTCTGTTTGCGGAATAAGAGGTTTAAGCTGTAAAAAAAATTGTAATACTCAAATTTGAAATAAAAATATTAAATATATATTTATTTATTCGAAAACAATAACATTTGTATTAATTTTCACTAAAAACTATAATAAACTATTAATATTTTTTCCGATCTTCCTAATTCGCCCTCAGCATTAGGTATTTGGGTTGAAAGCCGTGTTCATTGACCTCGCGTTCTTGCCAACCTTGCACGGCGCGTCGCTCGAAACCAACGCCACCGAGACCTGAGACAATCGCTGTGTTTTACTTCTTTTTTTTAATATTTATAATTTTATATGGTGTTATGTTAAGTGGTTTATGCTAGTTAAAGAGAGAGAGAGAGAAAGTTTATATGTTTTTTTTTAAGAGATGATTTTGAGGTTGTAATTATTATATTTTCTTTTTTTATCAGAACAAACGTACCTTTATAATTAAGTCGTGGGGAAGTGTGGCTGTAAACGCGACTGTTTGCGGGTTCGATCCACTCGAGGAAATTAAACATTTATTTAAACTTACATTTCCGTTTCGTTCCACACAAAAACGCGGAGTTGACATACGCCGCTCAACACATCTAGCATTCGGTGGAAATTGTGGAACAAAGTGTTTTAACACTACGTTCCCTCTGCCCACCCTGCTGTGTGCGGGATACAGCGTGAATCTGAATTTGTTTTTGAACATAAATATCAACTGTCAAGTCATTGCTTATTATAACTTAAAGTGATATTGCAAGTTATTGTACGTAATATTATTATATAGATTCAATATTTGGGTCAAATATTTATACGTGTAATAGTATAATACAGTTATTAGGCAAGAATGGTTTTGAATTCTGAAATCTGTTATGCGACATGCCCTGATCCGAGGAAGTCGCAGTGTTCCGGCTGAACGGTCCACTGGTTCAACGTTTTACGAGACCAATAAAAAACCAAATATTTTTAATGACATTGTGATATATGACGTCGGTATGTTGTATCTAAGTGGATTTTAACATATTTAACTATAATTTAATTATAATTTTGATGTTTAATTAGATTTAAATGTTAATTGCTGTAAAGAGGCCAGTCTTATCGCAGGAGAACACGGCGGTTGAGCGTTCAATTCCAACTAGAGGAATTGAAATATTTAATATGTTCATTTCCTCGCTCCTAACGACATACTCAACATATAATTGTTAAGAACGGAGTGTCTAACACTAGGTTCCCTGGTTCTCTCTGCCACCTCTTTCCACCCCAATCCAGGATACAGCGTGAAGCTGAAAATAAAAAATAAATAAATAAAAGAGACGGCGTTAATATTGAAAGCATTGAAAAACATCGAAATTGAATTGAACTTATTTTATTTTATGCGATACGCCCTAATATCTTTCAAAACGTTTGTTCAATAATAAAACACAACAAACAGTGTCTAATTCCTAACGGGAAGCAAACAAAGAAAAAAGATGTCACTATACTCGCTGTCGCGACGTCGCTACATTTCTTAAGTAAAAATAAAGTGAAGATAGTAAATAAAATTAATATAAAATACTGTATGTTGTTACGACAACATACAGTATTTTATATTAATTTTATTTACTATCTTCACTTACTAGAGCTCGTTTTACAAATTATTATATATATATATGGAAATGGAAATATAAATTTAAGTAAATATTTCATCTCCTCGAGTGGGGATCGAACCCACGACCAGTCGGTTTTACAGTCACACTTTGTGCCACTGCGCCACGACTGGCCTCAATATATATATTATATATACATATATATCTACGTACATTTTACTCGCTGGCTTTAAAACATATTTTACGTTAAACTCGTTAAATCTGTGCATATAGAATTAAATTAAATGTGCTCAGAGGCGCAAGACTTAACTGACGTTTTTTTTCTGCATAAAATGAAATATACTAGCATTATATATGTAATTATATATTGTCAATTTAAATAATAAAAACAATAACTGGTGTATAATTTCAATAAGATGAATAATAATTTTATAGAGTAAAATATCAAAAGTAGATATTAAACAACATTTTCTTGTAGTTTAGTTTACTTTAGTGGGGAACGGAGTGTCTTAGCACTAGGTTCCCTCTGCTTACCCTTCTGTGAGCAGGATATCGTGATTTAATTTAAATTCTTATATTTTACTCCATATTCTATGCCTCGTCCAGTTCAACAATGCCAGTCTATTAATTTGTTGCATTGACATGCATTCCTAAGCTCTCTGGTAACATGACAAAGTGCGACGTTGAGTTACGCCATCCAACACGTGATGCCATTCAAAACGGAGATTTCCGGAAAGTGGGGAATGGAAGTGTATTAATTGGAACGGAATGTCTTATCACTAGGTTCCTAGGTTCCATATGCCTGCTCTAATATTAATAAAATTAAATTTAATGTGCATACATATTAAATATCTTTATATTATAGACTAAAATAGAAAAAATACGTATCAAAGAACATTTTCTTCTTGTTTAATACATATTCCACTATACTGGGTGTATAGTAAAGCTGCGTTACTCGGCTATCAAGATTTAGGATTCCGTATCTTTTAAGGTAAAACGGAATCCTTTCTAGATAGCTTTGATGTCCGTCCATCCGTCTGTATGTCTGTACGGAACACTCGGTGGGCGAGACCGACACGCGCTTACCCGATTTTTCTTAATTACTCTAAATTCTCTGGTAACAAGGTAAAACTCGACTTTGAAATTAAATAATTGTGCAACACATAATACATAAACTCATATAATACGTTTCCTCTATAATATACTTATATTAAAAATCAGCTTCACGTTGTATTTATCACACAGTAGATTAGACATAGGGGACCTAGTGTTAAGACACTCCATTACCCACCGTCCGCCGAATATTATAGAGTAAAAATATATCGTGAGTATTTTTTTTAAATAAATTAAGAGCTACAGAGTAAAAAAATACAAGATATAATACGTTTATATTATAAAGTAAAAAAATAGTTTCTTCTCGTTTAATCTATACTCCATAGCTGGTGCGCTACAGCCATGTCACTCCACTATCAATTTGTTGCATTAACGCGCATGCCTAAACCTTAAAGAGTTCTGCGTCATTTTTCTCCATTGCAAGCATAAAGAATTTTAATAAAGTAACATTCTATGAATATTATCGTTTATTCGAGAACTCTATATTTAAGTATTTATTATCTTGATGTAAGCGTTGTTGGAAGGAAATTAGGTATTCGTTTATTTTTTTTTTGGAAGAGCGATTAGATTTTTACTTTTTTATATGTTGAACGTTTATTGAAAATTTATAGCTCAGCTAGAAATGTAGATATCACAAAATATATATTTTACATGTATTCTTCACTAGTTTTAATAAATGTAAATGTACTATTCTGATGTATTTTTTATACGACATGTTGAAACAACTTGAATATCAATTATTTTGTAAGCAAGTTTCATTTTTATTATTTTTGTTTAAAATAGTATATATTTTAATTGTTATCATTATGTAGTATAACATTAATAACATAATATTTTTTACCTTTTCATACTTAATTTTTTAATCTGTAATAGATTCAGAAGGATTTCAAGTAAAAAGTAGTGACGTCAATACATACATACATAATATATTAACATATTCAAGCACACGCAAAACGAAAACTACAACTTATGTGAACTATTCAACGGGCAGTGTAATATTAAACATTCAATTTTATAGACTTGTGAAACAGATTGACTTGGCTCTTGGTACAAATATGTCGTAACTTGTTTTATTTTATTACACGCTACTGTTAAAATGGATAAATATAAGAAATTCCAAATTAAATAGCGTTTCCTTATAACTTATCTATTAGTGTTGCTTCTATTATTGTTTCTAAGCATTATTTTTTTCTTATTTCATATAAAAGAAGAATAGTGCTTTTAAAAAAAATATTTTACTTTACAAAAAATCTGTTGTTATTATTTGAGAACAGACAAAAAAAATATTTGTTAATGAAATATATGGAAATATATGGCAACACCTATATAAGACGGTGCCTATCTGTTGCAGAAGTTATAGAGCTTATATGTACATGCAACACACAACAACAAGTTTCGCACATGCTAACAACAAATTTGTTACCTTGCATTTTATATATTTAATCTAATTTTATAGTTGCATTAAATTATAATTACTTATGTTCTAAAAATTTAATATTTATATAAAATAATATGTCGTGTGTATTTTATTTACAAAACGTATATCGTTTGAGGCCAGTCTTCACAAAAGGTTGTGAGTTGAATTCCCATTCGATGAAAAGAAATATGTAATATTTTCATTACGTCGCTCTGGCTCTCCGCTCATCACTTTCATCTGCTGAATTATGGAGCCGTTCCTGTTGAGTGGCTGAACTCAACGCCGCGCTTTAACTCGACACCGACAAAATATTAAATATTCATTTATTAATATTTATTTATTTATTTTAAATTTGCACCGAAACGTTATTCCAATTTTATCTTTAACTCGTCCATTATTTACAAAATATGTGTCTGTTAGAGATTGCATTGAGTGGGAATCGAACCTGTCACTTTTAAATTCACACTTTGTGCTCCTGCCACAAAACCGGCCACGACGCAATAAAAATATTTAACTTAATTAACCATACTTCCCTCAGTTAACTTATAGTTCTCTATATCTATAACTTAGCATTAAAAGTTGAAGTCATTGTACCGACATGATAAGACCAGTCACGCTCGCGTAAGGCCGTTGCTTACGGTCTGTCGCGGTTCAAGGATCACTTAGAGTTAAACTCATACACTACGTAATACCAGTATACGTCATGGGTTCAAAATTGCTCGATTTTTGTATCAGGTGCGATAGGAATGCTTCACGCTGTATTCTGCACTACAGCAGGGTACGTAGAGGGGAGTTTGGTGTTAAGACACTCCGTTCCCCATTTTCTGCTGAATTCTGGCAGCAATGTTGAATGGTAGAGCTTACTTTTGCCAAGACACCAGAATAAAGAAGTTGAAACATAAATTTTAGTAAATATTCATACTAGTCAGAATCGAACCCACAACCAGTCGCGTTTACAGTCACAATTTGTACCCCTGCACCACGACTAGCTGAAATTGTACAATTGTTATTATTTTTTGTTAAGAATAATATTGTTTTTTCGTTGTGTTGGTATAAACAACAAAAACTATTAATATTATTCTTTATATGCTCAAAGGTATGTCATATATACAACTGGAATAAAATATAAGGATTCTCCCTTTTACAAAATACAGAGCTGAGTTTCACCCTTTTGTACCGTATATTCTCTAGGTTGAGTATTTTTAATAGGAAGAGAATAAAAACGAGGTGATCTAGCTTATAGGAGCTTATAGAAGGTAGAGCCAAGATGTGTGAAAAAAATAATATAAGTTTTTATATCTTGTATAATTAAACTAGTATAGTGATTAAGCCAAAAGCATTGAAAGTTATAAATAAAAATATACATTTGAATATAATTTATTTAGATTTTTTTCTGTTCGTAACGGACATATGAAATAGTATGTATGCTGTTAATTTAAAATATATTCAAATCATAAGATGAAATAAAAATAGTTTAACAGTTTGTATTTTATAATTAATATTATAAGGCTTGCTGTTTATGTATAATAATTTATATATAAACAGCAATTAATATCAGTTTAAGGTAAAAATAAAATTAATACAAAGCTTATCGTTATCATAACCGTTTCTGACATATATTGAAGTATATCAAAAAAATTATACCTATTTAATAATAATAGTTATCCATTTCTAGTAGATTTTAAAGTATATCACAATATTAGTTGTTCTTTAATAATAAAATAATTATCATATATAACAATTAATACTTAAAAAATAACAAAAATAAGTAAATTTACAATGAAATGGAATAAACTTTATGTGAACTTGTCTTAAGGCTTTACAAGTCCAATACGACTCGGTGTCATTGTACGCACGCTTCTTCAAGCCTGCGCTTGTTATATGGCGGTCATAATAGTTTTTTTCTATGTATGTAATCCTATTTGGATTTTTTGAATTGACTACCGTTTAAAATTGTTGCTAATATTTTGTATGCATTTACCTGAATTTGTTATCACAAATGCATTTTTTTCTCGTTCACTCTGTATTCCGTTTATGGCGGGTGGGATAGTGGAATAGTGGGAACTTAGTGTTAAGACACTTCGTTCCTTATTTTCGGTTGAATTTTCGAGGCATTACGTATTAAATGATAGAGACGGTCGGTAGTCCACGCCTCCAGTTGTCTTGACACCAGAGTAAGAAAATAAAAATAATTCTTTACTCTACTTTACTAAAATCGAACCCACAACCGTCGCGTTTACAGTCACACGCTTGTGCCTCTGCGACGGGCTTAAATACATTTTATGTATAACCTATAATTAATTTACACGTGCATTAACTCGAATGAACGAACGTGAAAACAAAGATTATAGCGTCACAAGCCAATTATATGAATATTAATCTCGCCAAGAATGGTAAAATAATACGATTAGTGAAACTGTCTGTATTCTTGACAATTTTGTTAAATATTTTTATCTCGAAATCTCTCGAATATTGAATGTAATTAAATCAGTTTCACGCTGTATCCCGCACACAGCAGGGTAAGCAGAGGAACCTACCTAGTGTTAATTTTCTCTCTCGCTCAGTTCCTTATTTTCCGCCAAATTCTGGAGCCCATTGCGTGTCGAGTTGCAGAACTCAACGCCGCGCTTTGTCTGGATACCAGAGCAAGGAAATGATAATATAACTTTTAATAAACATTTTATTTCTTCGAATGGTAGAGCGAAAAAAATAAAATATAAATGAAAATATATTAAAATAAATTTTTCAATTTATCGAGTGGCGATTGAATCCACAACCACTCGCGATTGCAGCTACACAGTTGTGCTCCTTCGCCACGACTGGCCTAAATATGATGGATTATTGAAAATAACTTTTTGATCCACTCAGAATACGAGGGAAATATATCTTAAAAGTATTCCTGGAGAAAATTGCTGGTTGTTTTTAGTAAAATTATATATTCAATACAGTATTATTTTTTTGTTCTTAGTCGTTTTTAAAGTATAAATCTATTATACATATTTACTTTCGAAAATTTCATAAAAAACTAACAAGGATATTCTTCAAAATCCTTCTACAAAATCAAAACACATACACCTATTTAACCTACATTCAATGCTTTACTAAAACGTTACAGTACAGATTG
Source organism: Heliconius sara (assembly GCA_917862395.2). Classification (NCBI taxonomy): domain Eukaryota; kingdom Metazoa; phylum Arthropoda; class Insecta; order Lepidoptera; family Nymphalidae; genus Heliconius; species Heliconius sara. The sequence continues at coordinate 4,225,963 of OU860795.2, read as the reverse complement.
AAGAATCGAAGTGGAATGTCGCCGGGCATATTGTGAAAGTGTGATCGCGGTCAACCGTGTACAAAGTATTGGGGACCAAATACGTACTGTTGTTTGTCTGTTCGTCCTTCCGCTTTACTAATATTAGTCTATGGATTATTGCTTAACTAACATATAATAAAAATGTGCTTAATTGTTTTTTTTTTATAATGTAATAAATATAAAGAAAGTCCTTTATATGTATGTATGTATGTATATCTTATAATTATTTTTGTTAACTTACCTTAGTGGTAATTTCTTTTCCTTTGCTTTTATGTATTTAATTGATTGAGGCGATTATAGGTTACGAGGCCAGTAGTGGCGTAGGGGCACAAAGTGTGACAATACAATCGACAGACTGTTCGTGGGTTCGATCCTCACTCGAGGAAATTAAATAGTTATTAACATTTACATTTTCATTTCTTCGCACCAGTGTATAGTCAAAAAGCGACGTCGAGTTCCGCCGGAAAATCGGGAACGGAGCGTCTTAACACTAGGTTCCCTCTGCCTACCCTGCTGTGTCCCACACACGTGTGTACAGCGTGAAGCAGATTAAAGTTACAACACAATATATAAAAATCCACGTTTACTTCAATATATATATATATATATAATTAAGAAGCCTTATTAAAATAGAGTGACCATTAAAAATTAACGATACGATAACAAAATTCATAGATAATTTTTGAAATATACGTTTCATGCATGTTTGACGAGTAGGTACGTTATGTATAGAAAAGGTAAAAGGTTAAGTATGTAGAGTTAATTATATGTTGTCGTCACTCGACTTGCCTTAACACCACCTATAGCACGATAGCCTGTCATCTTGCTAAATTATTATACGAAGATCAGCTGTTTGAGGCCTGTTGTCGATTGTGGGTTCGATTTCCGCTCGAGGAAATGGAATAATTAATATTTTCATTACTTCGCTTTGGTGTCGAGGTAAAGAAAGAGCCTCCAGAATTCGGAGGAAAGTGGGGGGCGAAGTGTCTTAACACTAGGTTCCCTCTGCCTACCCTGCTACTTATAGAATATAACGTGAAGCTGAAAAAATTAAACAGCTGCATACGAGGCATTCTTGAGTACTCGATTGATATGAATTAATACGAGTGGTACTAATAAAATTTATTCAGGTATTTATATCGCTTGATAAATTGTTAATTTGGACACAATATACAATTATCATCCCTAACAATAATAGAAACCTAAACCTTTTATACTTTTATTATTCTATAAAATGTATAAGTTTAGATCGTTTTTTATAATTGGTCCCCATAGAGTATGAAAAGAAACGCATTTGACATAGGTTTAAAGCAAAAAAATCTTATAAGGGGCCAGCACTGACATTTAGTGCATATCCTTTATTGTAGATTCTTCAATATTTTTTAGCCTCACGCTCGTAGATTCACACGAGAATAGTACTTAGACACTCCACTTCCCACTTTCCGCCGAAAACTGGAAGGCGTTGCGCGACACCAGAGCGAAGAAAAGAAAATAATAAACATTAATTTCCCTCCAGTGGGAATCGAACCCACCACTGGCTTCAATAACATAGCTTATATATATTTCCTGGATCAATGGCGCATCTATTAATTAAATATTTAACTAAATTAATTATTTTAAAATTTACTTTAACCTAATATCGTGCTAGTATCCAAAGGTTACGTAAAATCGTTACATATGACCGACAAGATGAATGACAGAATTTAAAACAATAGACCGTATTATAGTTATATCAAAATGTATTTATAACTCGAGTACGCAACAAGCACCTCAGTGATATAGTTATGCAATTAAGTATCGTTAACGAGCAAGAAATAAGCATTCCAGGTAAAAAAAACTACAGTTCCTACTAATTTAACTCTATATATTTTCTCTTAGCTCGTTTGAACAAAATTTTTGTCTTTTTCAGCTTAAAATTCTAATATCTAAATTAAATCAGTTTCACGCTGTATCCTGAAGACAGCAGGGTAGCCAGAGGGAATCTAGTGTTAAGACACTCCGTTCTCTACGTTCCACCGAGTTGTCAAGGTATTGCATGTTGAGTGGTGGATTTCAACGCCGCGCTTTGTCTTGGCACCGAAAATCGAAATATTAAATATTTCACTTCCTCGAGTGAGAATTAAATCCAAAGCCTGTTGCGTTTACAGTTACACTTTGCGTCCCTGTGCCACGACTGGCCTCATTTTATTAATAAAATCAGCTATTTAAGTAATAATACATATATTAAACATTTTATTTAAAAATCTAATTATTCAGTAATAATAATATGTTCTAAAAGTGAAATTATCTCAGTTTATAGTCTCAATAAAACGACAGAGTCATATGTTCGAACATCCTATGTCCGCGGAGTTAACGTTCACACGGTGTTCATTCCAACGTCATATACTTGAGAAATGCGCCGGCGACGGTGTGAGAGCGTACTGGCTGATAATGCACAGGTGTGCGCTCCATCAGCTGTTCGCCCGCTCGTGCCAGTGCAGTGTGTAGTACGCTTGGCGAGTCGTGGCCACGCTATATTCCATCTATACCAATGCAGATTTGACTGTAGAGAATTCTGTTCTTTTTATACAAAGCGCAAAAAGTACAGAAAATATAACTCAAATGCGGCCACAACTCGTCGGGCGTACTGTACAGTATACACCAGGCAAGCAAAACAGTCTTTGTCGATAGCCGCCCGCGGGCTGACGTGCGACGGCCGCGTCCCGCTGCTGAGTACTGACTCGTTTCCCGCTGCCCCGTCCATGTGCTGGTTCATGTTGTGTATACTGTCACAGACCGAGCTCTTTGTTTAATTAACAGGTAACTTTTATACTCCACTTTGACTCCGGTAGAGCTACTCGGTGACTCCGAAATGAGTAATTAGTTAATATGGACAAAGAAAGGCTGAAAAATAATGCTAGAACAGGTTTTGCAATGGCATCTTAGAACTTATTCATATAGCATCTACACAGATTTTTATAATTATTTTTTTTTATTATGAAAAAATATAGCTGACGTGTTCACGCGTGAAGCGGGTTTCGAAGTCATTCTGAAGTAACGATGAAGTATTCAATTTTATAACTTTTTTTTTATTGTAATACCGGAACATGATTAAAAATAAGTTGACATAACACAATAAACACGTACGTGATGGTTCGAATGCACAATCGTCTTGAACTTTTTATTGTTATGTAAATGATGAATAGTATTAAACGACATTTTGAAGTTTGAACGAAATTGAACTTTATTGCTTATTACTTAAAAACACATATTATTATATCGATATATGTATATACGACTTTTATCCAATCATTATGGCTGATAATATAAGGGTTTAATAAAACAAGAAAAGTGTTTTAATAATCAGTAGGAATGATTGATAACATGGGGCTGGTGAGGAGGGGCGGGAGGGGCCGGTTGTAAGGGGGAGTGGGGGGGAGTATTCGTGACGCCCATGACGTAACCAATTGGTATGCGATGGTGCGGACAAAGAAATTAGTGTTAGATACGAAACTTTCCCCTGCAATTAATACACGATCTTGCACGAATTAAATAGTCTGATGACTTCGATGTCACACTAGTGATGGCCCGTGGCGTCACCCTCCTCGACTGCCCTCTAGCTTCACAGAGCATACTGTATACGTGGTACCGGAAGCGCTATCCAACTGTAAAAGTCTCATGACAATACCGCAGTTTTTTTTTCTTGGCTACTTCCTTTCTCATCGATTATGAATCTCAGTACACGTCGTAGCTAACCAGTTATAATAAGAAGAAGAATCACCAAAAAGTTTCAAGTAATAATGGGAACCTTTATAATAACAATAATTTTAAATTAGACTCACTTGTTCGCGATTGGGTGACGTCGCTTCGTCGCTTTCACAGAACAAGGATAAAATATTTATCCTTAACCGTATACGTCATAATGTTTCGATCACTTTACTATATTTCTGATTGCCCTTTTATGGTCATTGCTTGAGTCTGAGTATGGATAGATCAATTATTATTTAATTAAAACGTATTAATTATTTAAAATAAATTAATTAGAATTTTTTATACATTTGTTATTTATAAATATATTTTTTTATTTATTAATATTTTTTTGGCAATAGCTTACTTTCCGTTAGTTTCCGCCCAGTCGTGACTATTACGTTGAAGAATGCGCATTCAGTCCCCGTGTGAAATATGATTACTTTTACTTACTCTATAGTTTGTAAGAAAATCCAGAACTCCTAGTGCAAAATCTTATTTTTATATACAAAATTTATATAAAAAAGTTACAAGAATTGCTTAAATTGAAATAATCACTATAATATATGTTTTTCAGCCTCACACCGTCCCGCATATATATAGGCAGAGAGAATCTAGTGTTAAGACACTCCGTTCTGTACTTTCCGCCGCCGTAGTATAATTAATATAATATGATTTCAATGTATCAAATAAAAATGTTTACTAGTGGAACATAAACAATATTAATAGTACAACGTTTTCTCCATAACTACATCGAATCTGCGGTTTCGCCCGCATTAGCGAAGTTGGCCCTAACGGCATAGCGTGAAATATAAGATGTAATACATTAGGTTGAAGTTTCACGTATATCTTCATATAGCCGTTCTAGATACAAATACACAGTTGTTTAGAATTATATAAGCAACGCTTTATAAGATCTGTTTAGTTATTTTAACAATAATTCAATATTTACCTGTCGTGGCGCAGGGCCACATGCGTGTACGGTAAACGCAACAGGTTATGGATTCGATACCATCTCGAGGAATTTATATAAGGACTCGCTAGCTTCCGGCAGAATTTGAAACATTGCGTGTTGTGTGGCGGAACTCAACTCTGTATCTGTTTTAACAGAGCGGAATAATGAAAAAAAAATCATCTCAAGATTGGGAATCGTATCCACCACCATCTACACTGCGCTACGTTAGTCTAATTAAATATACAGATTACAATAAATTGTCAAATAAGTATATAACATTATATCGGTTCCAACATATACTAAAGGCAACATACCGTTAAATAATGAAATATGTAGTTTAAAATCTCAATTTAAGATGTTCGAAATTGAACAGCGAAGTATAAATAGACACTGACGCGGTTCGTACGTTAGTTTTGACGGTAATGCAGTTACTGTCAATACTGTATAATCGATGTTATATTGTGTCGTTTTTTCCCTTCCGTTTTGATGTTATTCCAGACTGTAGAGACTAAGAAAGCTTATAAGTGGATAGAATTTAGTGCCAAGACACTAAGTTCTCCTTTTTCTTACCGTGACATTGGCTGTTGCGGAACCCAACGTTGAACGATGTCGCAACTTTAACTATGAACGCAAATTAAAAAAAATTCTGAGTGAGAATGGAACCCACAGCCAAAGCGTTTACAGTCTAACGTTATCACACAGTGACACGACGGCTAAAAAGTGGCATTCTGATTCGTTTTAAACAAAATCTTTTTTCACAGCGTTATTAAGTCTCTATATTATTATTTATCTATATTTCTCTAAAATTAGATTATAATTGTAGGAAGTATGTAAACACTAAACAACAATTCTATACTTTGTTGTTTCTTCGTTTAACCTAAATATACCTTAAGACTTTTATTATCATAACAGTTTCGATCATATTTGGCTGTATTATAGAGAAACGAATGAAATTTCATCCTGCAGAATATTTTGGACCTTACGTTTCATAATTTTAAGATTGATTTCGTCTCGTACGGTACACTATACTCTAATAAGGGCGGGGAGCGTCTCGCAAAATAGGGTGCAGGCAGATCTCAGTGAAATCCATATTATGAATCCACATACTATTCTTTAGTTTTTTGAAAAAGAAATATACGCATGACCTGCTCTATTATTTAGAATTTATTTATAATTAATTACGTAATACGGTTCTGTTTATAAATAATTGTATAATGGATAGGAAAAAACGTTTAAATCTTGTCTTGTTGGATTTGATTATTTGATATAAATATATATAAGATAAATGATAAATATTGTCAAATATAAATATGTAATGCAAGTTGTTACGAAGTCACACAAAGGAACATAATCAAAGTAGGGCAAAAATATTGCGATACTAAATACTGACAAAGAAGAAAAGTGAAGATTCAACGGTGAATCATAGAAACGTACTCAATTATAAGCACTGGCTGCTTGCGGCTTACATGGCCTAATGACAACTTAAATATGTTTATTTACAGATAATATGAGAAAAGGCATTTTTTTAGTTTAACGCTGTATACCATAGAGCCCGAGGGAACCTGGAAACCTAGTGTTAATTAATGAGTTAACTTCCGTTTTCTAATTTTTGCCAAATTTTGTTGTTGCGTGTTGAGTTGCAGAACTCAACGCTGCGCTTTGCCACGTTACCAGAGCGAGAAATTGAAAATATGATGTATATGAAATACAAAATGAAAGTCCTCAAGTGGAATTTGAACCTAAGGCCTTTTGCATTTACAGTAGTACTTGTGCCCCTGCGACATGACTGGTCGGCCTCTTTTAAATAAGAAAAGGCAATTAAGTAAAAAAATAGCCACTCTTTCTTAACTTCAGCTTTGAATTGTACATTTCCGTATAAAGGTTTCCTTTTTTTTTAACCCTAAAATTCGGTAAATAAAAATTTTGAGGTGGGTGGAAGGACCAACAGGCAGAATCATACGTCCTATTATATTATAAAACAATATATTTTTTTGTTTGTAAATTGCTATTGTAATCAACACTAAACACAACACAACATAAATAATTTTGCAACCAAAAGTTGTCCCTTTTTTTTTTGTTTAGTCCCTGTGTCCCTTTTAGTTTTGAAATTCTAATAAATTGTTATTTAAAACATAATTATATAGGTTCAAATCCCACAAGTAGGTGTGCTTATCTATCATGTAAATTAAGTGAAAGGACAAGTAAACAGATGTTGATCGTCTCAGGGAAATCGTCAAGTTTGAATGCAATAAATGCAGTGTTTTACCTTACCTCAGACGCAAATTTACATAAAAAAACAAATAAATTAAATCAGCTTCACGCTGCCCTATCCCGCACACAGCGGAGTAGACGGAGGGAACTTAGTGTTAAGACACTCCGTTTCCCTCTTTCCGCCGAATTCCGGAAGCATTGCGTGTTTAGTGGTGGTACTCAACGCCGCACGTTGCCTCGACACCAAAGTGAAGAAATGAAAATATAAATGTAAATAAATATTTCATTTCCTCGAGTGGGGATTGAACACACAACCAGTCGATTTTACAGTCACACTTTGTGCCCCTGCGCCACGACTGGCCTAGATTTACATTATTCTACTATAAGATATTAAATGAATTATACCCATAAGTCTTTTCATACAACTATAAAATATTAACATAATAATATTTACTTCGTTAGACGTTAGAGATCTTCGTGGTGCAGTGAGACGTCTGATTGTAAGCTCGATTCGACAGTTTTGGCTTCGATTCCCAGTTGAGTTATTTTTCCTTCAAAGATTTGTGTATCGTACGTTACAGTCCAGTTAAATTTTACGTGGTCATTCTTTATTTCTAGACAAACTGTATATATACAAAAGAATTCTATAAAATCTAATATTACCAAATCTTTACTTCTCTTGATTAATGTACAATGTACAGACAGACAGCGTCAACTTTGTCAAACGTCATTCACAAGAGAAACAAAACAAAGCATTTTTTTTTTCCAACAATTTACATGAATATATATAAAGTCGGTATGAAGAATAGGTAAAAGCTTCTTTTAATTACCATTTAAGTACAGCGATCACTTGTTATTTAAATAGTCTCATATTTCAACTTTTCTATACATTTCCTATAACCACAATTTAGTCTATATTCAAGAGAGCATAAGACTAGTTTTCGATCAGTCCTTATAGCTTGGTACAGTAAGAGCACAAATCAACTCGGTGAATGCGTCAATATGTCACTTTTGAACACAAACGGTAGACCAGTGTGTTGTCAGCTTTATTAATAGTAGTAGGACCTTCTCTTGGTTCCAGTACAAAAGTTTTTTTTGTAATTTACTGTCACTTGGCTGTGTTCCGTAATTATCGTAAAAGATATTTGGCATTGTATTAAGGGTTTATTAGTATTCGTGCAAGTTTTTTTTTGTGGACAGTACGAACTCTCATAGAAGGATATTTAATGTAAACGGTAAATGTTATTTAATTAAATAATAAAGGGGAAAAAAATAAATTTCGTTAGTCAACCTAATCTATATAGTCAGTGCTTTGTCACTGCCAAAAAAATTTACATACGAGTACAAACAAGCCAAGTTAAATATTTCAAAATATCTGACTATAATAACGCACAACCCTTCTTATGCGCATACAGCAGGGTAGGCAGAGGGAACCTAATTCCGCCGAATGCTGGGGGAATTGCTTGCTGAGTGGCGGAACTCAACGCCGCCTTTTGTTTGGACACCAGAGCGAACAGATCGATGTATACATAAATATTCAATTTCCTCGAGTGGTGATCGAACCCAGAACCAGTTGCGTTTAAAGTCACACTTGGTGCCTCTGCGCCACGACTGGCCCAAAGAAATATTAATTTTTAGTTAGAACAAACTAAGTGAAAGCGGGTCTTATTTTCTCGTAGTATTTATTACATTCGCCTCGCAAGTAGCTACGTCGCTGTCGCAAAGTGGAGTTGGTGCCGCTGGTCTATTAGGTTACAATGTGTTATTTATGTGTTTGAACAGAATAGAAATTTTCTATTAGTAATTTTTATTACTTACTATTATATTTTTTTATAATCATGTAAAACAAGGCCGCTGGTATACGCGACGGTTACGGGTTTGATTATTGGGATTAATATTTTCTTTTCCTCGCTGATGTAACGAGGTGAGGTGCGGCGTCGTGTTCCACCACTCGACACGTAATTCCTCAAGATTTCGGCGAAAAGTGGGAAACGGAAGTATTTTAATGTTAAACGGAGTGTCTTTTACTTTTTAGTTTCATATGCAGTCCGATATTTTGTTTCAATAAACATTTTTGTATGGATCTATAGAGCTAAATGAACGGATTTAAAATATATTTAGTACTAGCAGTACCCACTAAAACAACCCATGTAGTTTGTAAGCAACACAATGTTCAAAGCTAACAATAGAGTTAGTAGATTAGGTTACATTTGTGACAAGATTGTAAATAAATCTCTTATTTTCAAGTGAATACTCATTTCAACCTATAAGATTTTTGGTAAATTCAAATATCAATTTAATTTAATTACTCTTTTAATTTAATTAAAGAATTTAAATAGTTTTTTTTAGCTTCACTCTGCATCCCGGACATAGCAGTATAAGCAGAGGGAACCTAGTGTTAAGACACTTCGTTTCAATTTCGTTTTCCACTAAAATTTCTTCTTAGCCAGTTGACTGACGTAATTCAACAATACTAATGTAATATGGAATATTTTCCATATTACATTCCCCCACGTGGGAATAGGACATTCTTGTTTTTACTTATAGTTACATCCTTGCACCACAGGCCACGACGGCACAATATAGAAAAAAATAACTGAAATTAACCTTATTCCGTTCCGTTTCAGTTTTCCTACACACGTTTCCAGCCATTTATTATCAAATGTACGTTAACAAGCAATCCGATCAAATGAGTCGGTTATGGTCTCGCTAATGATAAAGAGCGGAACTCTTACAATTATCACATTTATATTACTTTTAAGCTCTAACGAGGTTTGGTTATATATACCGAATGAAAAATCGAAGAAACGATTAGAATATAAGATAAAATTAAATAAAACGATAGTTTTATATCTCATCTCACTTTTTTCTTTTTCTGGACTTAATAGGGTAGGCAGAGGGAAGCTAGTGTTAAGATACTAAGTTCCCCGTTTTCTATCGCGTTCTGGAGGCATTGCATGTTGCCTCGACACCAGAACGAAGAAATTAAAACATTAAATATTTAATTTCATCAACTGGGAATCTAACCCACAACCTGTCGCGTTTACATTCACACTTTAAGCCAATGTGCCACGACTAGTCTCTAATCAAAAAACAAACAATTATTATAATTAAAGTATTAAGAACTTATAAAAATTTTATAGTCGAAAAATTGTATAGAGGTCGTAGAGGCCCAGTTGGATTGTACCCTTCTGGCTCTCGATAAAAATGACACTCGAGGAAATTTTTATTATTTGAATATATCATATGTGATCTTGGTTATCGTGGCGCAGTGCGAACGGTATGGTTGTGGGTTCGATTTCCATTTAGAGTATTTAATAATTTCCAGTTAGATAAGGTTTGCTTTCAGGTCCTCTACTAATCTTTTAATTTTTTAATCGGAGAATAGTTTTGACATTAGGATATATTAATATTATAACTTGTGAATATTTTTTTAAATATTTATAGTTTTAATAATTAATTGTTGAGGCTGCCGTGGCGCAGTGGCACAAGCATGTCCCTGTAAACGCTACGGTTGTAGGTTCAATTCCCACTTGGAGGACCAAGACAAAGGGTAAGTAAGGGAACCTAATGTTAAGACAATGCGTTCCCCACTTTTCGCGATCCGGCGGAAGTGTGGCGGAAAGTGTGGAACGCATTGTCTTAACATTAGGTTCCCTTACTTACCCTGCTATAGGCGGGATAGGTGAAGTTAAAGGAAACGAAGTGGCGAACATAAAGAAAAAAAAGTAATTATTAAATTTGTTTTCATATAGATAAAAGTACGGAAAGGCCAATAACTGATAAATATGACATTGATTGTATGTTGAACTATCAATAACTGATTGTGTACTATATTATATTTTTACGTTAAATAAATATATTAATACAAGAAACACGTTTATTTGTTATTTAGAATAAAATTATTTATTTATTATTTTAACTCTGATTTGTATTGAGGCCGTCGTGGCCCAGGGATACAAGGATGTGACTGTAACGCGACGGTTTTGGGTTCGATCCCCACTCGAGAAAATGAAATATTTATTTAAATTTATATTTCCATTTCTTCGCTCTGATGTCGAGGCAGAGAGCGGCGTTGAGTTCCGCCACTCAACACGCAATACCTCCCAAATTCGGCGGAAAGTGGGGAACGGAGTGTCTTAACACTAGATTCCCTCTGCCTACCCTGCTTGTGTGCGAGAAACAGCGTGAAGCTGATTTTTTTTTTGGATTTCTATAATTTTTAATAGCTTTGTAAATATTTAAGGATTAATCCACAGTGATCTCTCGTGTAAGTCTTATTTGTTTAAATTTTTTAATAAGAAAGTAATCAAAATAATACATAAATATAAGTGAATGAAACACAAATGTACATTTAAGTATATTCATTATATTCACATGTAATTAATAAGACAAACATTATAGAATTATATAAATAGAAACTTAGACGATGATACCAATTTTAGTACTAAAAAAACAAATCAATTTTAGTACTGAATGATATAATTAGATAATAATAGGAGTAACATTGTACTTTAATTGTGAGTTACTGCGGTGTTGAGTTCCGCCACTAAACATGCATCGCCTCCAAAATTGGTGGGAAGTGGGAAACGAAAATGTTTTAATGGGAACGGAGTGTCTTAACGCTAGGTGCCCAGGTTCCATTTGCCTATCATGCCTAATATAGAACCTAAAAAAAATAGCGCCAATAATACTTGAAAGCGATAAAACAACAGCTCTACATTACAAGTCTAAGATACTTCGTATTCATGAATTCAAGTCAGAGGACATAGCGTCTATAGAGTGAACAACTTAAACATTATATTTGATCATTTTAGTGAAGGTTAAAGTAGGCTGAAAAAAATGTAGTGCTAAACTCTCTGTTCTGTATTTGCCAACTGAATTCGAAACACTGCAGGCAAAATGGTAAAACTCAACGCCGCACCTTGTCTATAAGACCGGGGAAAAGAAAATCGCTCTTATCCCCGAGAACAGAACTCCGCCCCTACTGCGCCAATATCAACTTTGATATTATATAAAAAGATTATTATTATTTATTATCAAATCGTCGCTATTATTATGTTTGAAATGCGGTGGGTATGGGTAAAAATTTTAAGGAAATAGTTATTCAAAACATATTCGTTTCCCCAATTTAGTAACACTAAACACGACATTGGTCGAAAAGAGCGGTGTGAATCATTACTAACCTCTCTTTTCTCCCCTACATACCTGCATCATGCGGGAGGCCATTTATTGATAAATATAAAGAAAGATCATTTGATCGAGCGTGTGACTGACTGTTAAACGCGACTGTGGGTTCGATACCCAGTTGAGGATATGAAATGTTTCTCATCTCTTCGTATCGGCACGAGGTTGAGTTCCGCCACTCAACACGCAACGTCTCCAGAATTCGCGGAAAGTAGGGAGCGGAGTGTCTTATTACCAGGCTACCCTGCTAAAAGAGGATACAGCGTGAAACTGAAACAAAAAAGACAGTTTGATACATTTTTTCGAAAATATAATATATTCCTAATGTATGCCTGTAAGTATATTTGATTCTTTTACAATTTCGTTGTATGATAGGTACCTACGTATTTTTTATGTATGAATTCAATCTTTTAATATATCAGAACTTATATTCAAAATTGTAAAATAATCTTGTCCATAATTTAATTTATTTATATAAATTAAACATATTAAATACAAATTCAAATCAATAATTAAATTTTAAAATACGAAATTGTAATTTAATGATGCCTTGTCTCTTTGCGCTCACAATAATATCGTTTTATTTCCCCAAACCGTACTCCAACGCTGTTATAAAGCGGAAACTTTTTACAAACTGTCCGTCGACCTGTCGGCCAACAAATCGGTAGATTTGACTCTAGCTTCGCTCTCGGGTCAACCGGACCGAGACTCTACAGCCCACTCTACTACATTCACACGAAACAAGCTGTTTGTTGAATGTAAAAACTACTGAACTCATTTTCATAAAATTATAACTACTTCTTACTTCTGTTGTCTCACGGATTATACTATAAAATAAGGTTTTTGTGACAATATCTCATTAGATATTAGATTTTTTCTTTGAAAAGTAACAGCGAATAATTATTGTAATTACTCGAACCTAATGTGTCACTGTTATATATAGCTAGCTGGTAGGTTTTCGTCGAAACGCTCACATTGGTGTATTGGACGCAAACATATTGGTATGTTGGCCCAAATAGGTGGAGCGTCGTACAAGAGTTACACGTACACAAGCTAGATGCCGCTACTAGTTGAAATAAGACAATTTAGGCCGACCAGTCTCTTGATGGATCTCGCGTTCGTTACATTTTTAATTACTTTATCGCATCGCTTTGTCTGTCAATATGGTACACGGTTTTATGACTGAAACTTTGCTTTATGATGGTTGTGTTTGTTTGTTTTGGTAAAGCGCAAACAAATTAAAGGATTTAATAACTTTTCGTTTACGTATACTTGTAGCACATTGATAGAGAGAGAGAGAGAGAGAGAGAGAGAGAGAGATTACTACTTAGGCCTCTCCAAATTAACAATTTCACTGAATAAATGATGTTACATGGCACGAACTGTTTATTGGCAGTAGTTATTCCTCTGAGTTAGAGCAATCAGCTACAAATGAGATTACGCGTGGGTAAGCGATACGTAACTTCATAATATTAAAGGCGAACCGTCGTGTTCAGTGCTCTATATTTAAAGCGTGTAAACATGGCGGTTATGGAATAAATTTTACAGTGTATTATCGACATTTAATGTATTATAATAAAATATCAGCGTCGCGCTGTATCACGCATAGAACAGGGCAGGTAAAGGGAATTTAATGTTAAGATACTCCGTTCCCCACTTTCCGTTGATTAGTTGAGGCATTGCGTGTTGAAATGGAACTCACTCCACACCAGAGCAAAGAAATGAAATGATTAAATATTTCATTCCCTCGCGTGGGAATCGAACCAACGACCTGTCGTGCTTACAATCACGTACACGCTTGTGCCCAAGCACCACGACTGGCCTCAAATTATTAATAATTTAATAAACTATTAATAGTTATAAGTTCGTACGTTATTATTACGTTACTTTACTACATTCATTGAGCGAATGAAGCGAATGTTGACAATCGCTGAGTTGTGACGACATCGCTAAAACGATTTCTATTCCAACCACAGACCTACGTAACAACACTTCGGTCTGTACTTCATAAAAATATTTTACATCCAATACTAAACATTGACGATTTAACACTGCGGACTGAAAATATTATAGTTATATCCATTCAATGTACATTAAAATGAGTTTTAGATCGCTCCACGTTTCCTCTCGACGACCTTGTTCGATACGATCACGAGCAATAACAAATGCTTTGCTTCTCGAATTATTTTTTAATAGGTAATTTTTGTTGTTAATATTGTTTTTTAAATTGTTCTTGAAAGAGTGTAAGTAGCGTTGATTGAAGACAGTTAGACGTTGAGTTCCACCACTTAATATGGAAAGGAGAAATAAAGTATCTTAATGGTAACAGAGTGCCTTAACACTAGGTTCCCCGGTATCTGTATACCCTTCTATGTGCAGAATACAGTGAGAAGCTAAAAAAAAAACTTATAACGTAACTATAGAAAATGTGTCCCCGAGTATAACATTGTATGCTCTTATTTTGAAGAAAATGCGTGGATTAATTATTTTTATGTATAAACATATAAATTATAAACATAAATATTTTTTTACAAATATATAAAAAAAAATCAGCTTCACGCTGTATCCCGCACACAGCAGGGTAGGCAGAGGGAACCTTGTGTTAAGACACTCCGTTCCCCACTTTCTGCCGTATTCTGGAGGCATGCGTGTGTGGTGAGCGTGAGTGGCAGAACTCAACGCCACGCTTAGCCTCGACACCACAGCGAAGAAATGAAAATATAAATTTAAGTAAATATTTCATCTCCTCGAGTGGGGATCGAACCCACAACCAGTCGGTTTTGCCGTCACACTTCGTGCCGCTGCCACGACTGGCCTCGAAATATATATATTTATATAAATTATTTTTTACACAATACCCAATACGATTTTACTGTAGGCGAATTGTTTCAGAACACAAAGCGATAAGACCAAACCAATATGAATCTTTCTCCAAATGAAAGCGATCCGACGTCAATACTCAACCGCTTGGCTATCAATTAATAATACAGGAAAAAATTGTGCACTGCGGTTTTTATTCACAGAACAAAAATTAAATTGATGCAGATCAAAATATTATTTGTGCAATCGATGTTTCAGCGATCTTTGTATGTTGTACTGGAATGACTTGTGGTAATGCTTTTTTGTTAAATTGAGTTGAAAAAATCAGCTTCAGAATCAGAAACTAGTGTTGAGACACTCCGTTCCACGTTTTGCGCAAAATTCTGGAGCTATTGCGTGTTGAGTGGTGGAACTCAATGCCGCGCTTTGCCTCGACACTAGAGCGAAGAAATAAAATATAAATTTAAAGAAATATTTCATTTCCTCGACTGGGGATCGAACCCACAACCTCGACAATACAAGAAATAAATATATAAATTTAAAGAAATATTTCATTTCCTCGACTGGGGATCGAACCCACAACCAGTCGCGTTCACAGATACACTCTTTTGCGCTGCGCCACGACTTAAATTGAATTTTGAGATTGAAACGAATCGCTAACAGTTCATTGGCTATACCGTTATGTTATCCTATGTCCGCAATTTAATTTAACACTTTATAATAGACGCCAAATAGGTATGACGGTGGATATTTATTCTTTTGTAAATAAAATCTAGGTATAGAATAGTTGAAGATAATTTAAAGTAAGCCAAACAACTTCCGGGTTGATGAAAGAAATATTTCAAATAACAAAATATTGAGGCCAGTCGTGGCGCAAGGCACAGTGTGACTTTAAACCGACTGGTTGTGGGTTCGATTCTTATTAGAGGAGATGAAATATTTATTTAGATTTAAATTTCCATTTCTTCGCTCTGGCGCGTGAATTGTTGAGTTTCGCCTGAGTGGCGGACGCAACGCCTCCAGAATTCGGCGGAAAGTGGGGAACGGAATGTTTTAACACTAGGTTCCCTCTGCCTACCCTGCTGTGTGCGGGATACAGCGTGAAGCTGATTATTTTAATAAATATTTTGTGTAGACTACCGTGCCTATAGCTAGTGCAGGTTGCAGGTACAAATACTGTAATAAAAGAATATTCAAGTTGACCTTAGAAACATTAGTCACGGTCTGATTATGATCAAGTTTGACAGGAAATTCCACAATTTTTCGGTTGTTCCGCTGTACAAGATGCACATTTGTAATAAAATTGAGATTTTTTTTCAGCTTCACACTATATCCCGCGTCCCACAAAGGGAACCTGGTGTTAGTGTTATGCTAAGACTCTCGGTTCCTCACTTTGCGCCGTGTATTCCTTGATAGTAGAGCGAAGAAATCAAAATATTAATAAATAATAACTCATTCCCCCGAGTGGGAGTCGAATCTATAACTTGTGTTCGCCACGACTGTCTCTACAGCTGGTCTTACAAAAGTAAATAATAATATAAAAACCCTTATTATTTTTAAATATTAATAATTAAGATCTTCATACTAAGTAATGTCGCATTAGAATTAATTTGTTACATTAAATATGTTACTTTCCTCAATAAATGTATACATAGTATGTACTAATAATATCTAAATAGCCTCTATCGCAGTGAAACTCTAGAATTCATACACAACCTTGCCCGATACAGTTACAAATGTATGTCACATACATATTATTACAATTGTAGAGTGATCGACATTCTTATAAATGATACGTTTCGCCATTAGGCTTATTTCAATTACTTTTGTTGTAGTGAAAACAAATAAATAGTTATTATAGTAAATTTATTTTTAATATTAGGCCAGATGTGGTTCAAGGGCAGAGTGTAACTGTAAACGCGATAGGTTGTGGGTTCGATTCCCACTTGAGGATATGAAATATTTAATATTTCATTTCTTGTCTCTACTGTTGGGGTAAAACGCGTTCCGGGTTGTGTTCCACCCCTCAATTTGCCTCAGAATTTGGATGGATAACGGGGAACGGAGTGTCTCAATACTAGATTCCCTTTGTCTACCTTGACGCAAAACGAAAAAAATATATAAGTTATAGCATAATAGTACGTAATCACATTTAAAATAGTTTTTAAGGTCTATTTTTTATATCGCCGGTCCGCTACTCGCGGTAGGAAGCGCCGCGACCTCCGTGACGTCACGAGGCCGCGCCACTCTCTACCAACTACATACCTACTTATTTATTTATCAAATTTTACTTCCATTTCGCTCCAGTTTTTCGGCTTTTCTTCGCTCCGCTTTGCTTAGGCATTATGAAAGCCATAGATCACAAATAATCCACTTAAGAGGAATTTCTAAATTCATATGACACTAGATTTATTACTGTGAAAAGTATTATGTAGAGCAAAGCGAGTTGAGAATTGTTAAGCAAATAAAATATGTTCAACTATCTCGTATTCAGAAGTTTTTATTTGAATATGTTATTTTCATATGTTTTTTGATTTTAGCTGTGGCTTCGGTCGTGTGGCAAAAGTGAGAACTGTGTATGACACATGACACAGTCAACGTGCCAGGTAATCCTGGTCTTCCTCGTTAAATGAACTATTCGACCCAAAATGTTTTTCATCAATTCGAACCAATTATTCCTGAGATCAATGTGTTCAACCAAATAAACTCTTCACCTTTATAACATTTGTATAAACATATACATTTGTACGTATATGTTATACATGGTGTTTATCAGTCATTTAATGTCAAAGTAACACTCAATTTTAAATACAAGATCAAAACTCTGAGCTGTAGTAGTTAAGGCGTGGCCCTGAATTCGCGTGACATTTCGATCTGGTTTTATAATTACCTTCTGATAAGAGGACACGAACGACACAAACAGTAGTATCTCCTTTATTTTAAATTTGTTAAGAAAAATATTTAATGTAGGTATGTTTGTAGTGTCATTTTATTTATTTTCTAGAGAGAAGGGTTCTACTATCGATGTCTCTGAAATGGTAGAGACAAAAGAACGCAGTACTGTCCGCAAAACAAAAAACAACTAAAAAAGAATATTAAAATAATATATATTTTCCAATATCTTTAACAAAAATTTACAATCGAACATCTGTTTCTCGCACTCATTACACAAAGTAAACATTTTTAATACTTAAAGTTAATCTACAATAACAGTATTGTTTACGGTAGTAATCGCTTCATCGCGACGTCTCTTGTAAAACGGCCACAAAAAATTAATTTAATGTAATATAACCTTTATTACAATGTACATAAGGTTGGCAATACGAATTAGGGGAAGCTCTACCTGTGTATGTAGAGGCGAACGACGACTCAAATATCATTATTTATTCAAGATAAGACTGGTAACATGCGCTTCTATTGGTTCGGTTTCGTGCCTTCAAAACACGTAATATACCGGGTTGTCTTAATAAATATTTTTGAGGACAGTGAAATGGATCAGATACTGTTAGGTTACTATTTGGACTTGAAGTAGAGAAGGGATTGGAAGTGTGAAGAACTATGGTCTAACAGCACTTTAAAGATCATTCTAGTGTAAAGATTGTGGAATGATTGAATGCGATGTATGTAGGTTCGAATTCAATTAAGAATAGGTTTATTTATAATTTAAGCGTTTTTGATGGTGAATTAAATGCTATTTTAAAAAAGCTATTTTGAATCGTCAAATGAACGAAGTCTAAAGGCGCGTTGACAGGCGGAACATATCGTCGCGCTTTGCCACAACACGAGAACAGGGAAATGAAAATGATAAATATTTCATTTTCCCGAGTGAGAATCGAACCTACAACCTGTCACGTTTATAGTAACATGCTTGTGCCCCTACGCCACGACTGGCCTCAAACCATAATGTTCTATTTGTGACCTTACGTTTAGTCATGAAGGTGTTTTCTAAATTATTGTAGGCGTATGAAGAATGTATCATCTAGACCGTCGTGTGTTCTGTTTAAAATTAAAAAAAAAAAACCTATCCAAGTTCTGCATCAATGAACATACAGTAGTTGTTGAGATAAATCACTCGTGTGGTTTTTACTTAATTTACAATATGTCAATTAAGGACACAGAAGCTAAATAAAAAATAAACAAAGTTCTTTACGCTTACATTGTCTCCTCTGTGTATAATTCGAGGCCGTCGTGGCACAGGAGCACAAACGATTTTAAACGTGACGGTTTTGGGTTCGATTGCCAGTTGAGTGAATGAAATATTTAATATTTTCATTTCCTCCCTCTGGTATTAAGACAAAGCGTGGTTTTTCGTTAGTCGACTCAACGCGCAATGCCTCCAGAATTCTGCGGAGAGTGGGGAACGGAAGTGTCTTAAAGGGGTAAAGGAGTGCCTAAGCATCAGTTTTCTAGGTTCCCTTTGCCTTCCCTGTTATGTGAAGATTTGTTTTTGAATTGCCTGATTAAGAATGTATTTTTTATGTTTTCAGTGCATTTAGTATCCGATGGACATTTATAGCTAGTACTCAAATCGATTATGAATCGTGTCTTAGCGACCAGAGTAGGGTTTCCCTAGCTGTTTATACAATTATGTCGTTCTTTAGAAAACTTTTTCTACGTGATGATATAAAAAAAGTTATTTTCAAAACTTCATTTTAAACTTAACGATCCTATTATAATGCAGAGGAACAGCGCCTGACTGCAAGCGCTCATTGTGGGTTCTATCCATGAATCATTATCATTTACCCGCTCTGAATATATTAATTGCGGCGTTTAGTTCCGTGACTAAGCAAGCAATGTGCCAAATTCGAACAGACACGGCGGCGTGAAGCTGAAAAGAGAACCAAGAAACGTGTAATCATATAACCGATACATATTTATAAGAGTTTTTATTTCTAGAGTGTTAAAGCCATACATTTTAATTGACATTTGAATGCGTCGTGTTATTAATACTTAATTTTATACTAATAGGTAGTGGGTGCTGCTACAAAGTAAACACATCCGTTAAACCTCTGCTAGGTATCTTGTTTTGCTTTATCTATACAAGGCTTATTTATATTATATCAACCTCAAACCAACATATATAAATTATTCCAATATTTTAATTTGTCTATGAATAATATACTCGTTTTTTCCCTATTTTTATTAAAAATCAAATCAGCTTCACGCTGTATCCACATCCCGTACAAGACACGTCGTTTCCCACTTTACATCCAAATTGTGGAAACATCTGTTGAGATGCGGAACTTGACGCCGCGCTTTGCCTCCAAATCAGAGCGAAGAAATTAAAATATTAAAATATTTAATTCCTCGAGTTGAAATCGAATCCACAACCTGTCGCGTTTACAGTCGCACGCTTTTGCCCCTGCGCCACGAGTGACCTCAATTGTAATATACATATATCATATAAATTTAAGTTTCAATAGGGTTCAGTACTTAGTTACTATAAGAGCTATTGCATACTGTAATTGACTTACAGATAGATATACACGTTTATTTTATTAATATATATTTTTAGAACTAGTTCGATATTGTTAATACCGTAATAATTACTCATTGATTATTTTTTAATAATGCTATAAACAGATAACGCAAAATTACTAATTTACAGTAACCTGTCTATAATTGTTTCTAGTAAATAAAAAAAAACAACTTCACCAATAGTACAGATAACAGTCTGCAATGTTCATGATAAACTTGATAAAGACTATTTATATTTATGTAATATATTGAAAATTGTATTTGTATAAGTATTTATGTAATATAATTGAAATATTTGTATGTTGTTTTGTATTAAGGTGTTTGTAGCGCCAATTGGGATAAAGGTGTGGTTGCAAACGCAATGGCTGTGGGTTCGATTCCCACTCGATTCGTGGTAGTAGTTCCATATTTAATCATTTTCATTTACTTTGTGGCGTTGAGTTCAGTTATTTGGAAATTTCCCAAAAATATTGGTAACGGATTGTCGTAACACTAGCTTCTCTCTGCTTTACCTACAATGCGGGAAAGAGCGTGAATCTGGTTTACTGAAATATTTGTAATTATTTTAGTATATACTACTTATTGTATTAAAATGATTAATTTTCTTTTCCAGGTACTATAGTTTTCCTTGAAATGAATTTATACGTAAACGAGTAAGTTGTCCTTGATCTCATTATTTACAATCTACGTACATATAACTAAACTTTGAATATTATTAAATAATCAGGTCCATTAATAACAAATATACAATATATTACAACAACTTCTGTGCTTTTCTCTACATTTACATAAGAAAAAAAAATACTCAAATAGAGAACGGAAAATCTTATCACTAGATTCTCTCTGCGCGTCAAAACAGCATGTATATAGATTAAAAAAATCGAACGTGTAACCAGTTTGACCCGTAACTCAATATCATTTCAATTGCGCCTATTGTAACAATACATCGCCCCTATCCCATAACCTGTGTTTAACTTAAATGGCTGCTAAGCATCCTCTGTCTCTGTCACACGCGTATAACGGGAGTTTAATGAGAAAGAGATAAAACACAGTCGTCCGAATCAACTATCTTATAACATAATAAATAGGACGCTACGTATTTAAGTTGCTTTGAAAAATATTTCAATTAAAAAAAATCTTATACATAATTAAACATCTAATTTTGCATTTCATCTAAATCATTATTTACTTATATTTATGTTGTTGTTAAATTTTAAACCGTTTGTTTTTGTTTATAAGGTTCATTTTACTTATTCTTCTATACTCTATACTCTATAGTGCTTCAGTTATGCTATCTAATAAACTAACAGATTTGTGAAATTGAAATTAGGTATCGGTGTATTCATCGGTATATTTCGATTTAAAGGTAGTTAGTTAGGTAAATCGATATAGGTATTTTAGAGTTTTAAGGTAGGATTAGAATGCTCATTTAATAAATATTCTTTAATTAATATCTTCCATTTATACAGTTACGGGTTCAATCTCCACTTAGGGGAATGAATAAATAATAATTTATTGATATTTTCATTTCTTCGCTCTGGCAGCAAGGCGAAAGCCCGACCTTGAGTACCGCCACTCAACACGCAATACCTTGAAAAATTCGACCGAAAGAGGGGAACGGAGTGTGTTAGGAGGGGGAACCTAGTATCACCCACACTAGGTTCCCTCTCCCTACTATATGCGGGATACAACGTGAAGCTGATTAATGAATATCTTTTCTAATTATGTTTCGATAACTAAACAATATAACAATAGTTTTGTAAATCATTTGGTGATAAATTATTATATCATAATATATATTTATATCACAAACATATCACTGCTCCGGTCTTGATTTCCTTATCGTTATGTAAATAGATTGACTTAACTCCATTAACCTATACCTATAACTACTAAACGAACACACAGCTGCCCGCTCAAGAACGCGTCGAGGCCGAACTAGTA
The DNA here is from genome assembly GCA_917862395.2 of Heliconius sara. Lineage (NCBI taxonomy): Eukaryota > Metazoa > Arthropoda > Insecta > Lepidoptera > Nymphalidae > Heliconius > Heliconius sara. The sequence continues at coordinate 4,203,621 of OU860795.2, read as the reverse complement.
TCATCCTATACGTATAAGCAAAACGTTTAATACAATTTAATTATCAGAAATCACAAAATTAACCGACTTTACGTTTTAGGTATAACTATTAACATTGACACTATTCGAGAGTAATTAAGAGCATTTTGTAAGTAAACGATATTTCCCAATACTCCGGCCTTGACTCGTGTCGGTAACAGTGCGCGAAACGCTCCACCCACGGTAACACCTCGACAGTACATCATAGGAACATACAGATTACGCTATGTACATCACTATATTTATAACAATAGCCTATCAGCGCGGAAATGTATAACAAATATGTTGTATTATGAATTGTTGAGTTTTGGCCAGTGAGACAGAGGTGCGTGGATCGCCAGTACCGGGGGAATGACTGCGATAAACGACCTACAAAATGTTGGTACTAAAGTGGGTCGACCTCAGTGCGGCATCTATATTAGTAATTAAAGAATTTTGTTGTCTGTACGTTGTGACGTTTCAGTTCTAGTTAAATTCGTAATTTAAGTTGTAATGTGAGCGTTTTTCTATGTAATTGTTATTATATTATGTCAATATTATAACTTTATTCTTTATTATAAAATACATATAAACCCACAAAATTTTGATATTTATCCGTAATAGTACTTGTTATTAATAAAAAACTAAATATTAATTATTTATAATATAAAAGAAAAAATAAATAAATCTATTTATTCCTTTTTATATACATGCAAATTTAATTCTAACCCGTATAATGTGATATTAAAGCTAGTTTTTATCATCGTTACATACATTTCTATAAACGTATATATTATAAGCTATACGATTTCAATTTCGAGTGTAAGTGTTGTTCCTTGACATATTTTAGCTCAATGCTACCAACGCGAAACGTTCAAAACTGAGCATTTCTATTGTTGGTAAAATAAAAATGAAATGTAAGCTAACCATTACTATCTCTCTATCTATATCTATCTATTTTTTACTGTAAATATTGAGAATAGTACTAGTTATAGTTTTTAAAATAACTCATGGAGTATTTCAATTTTTTTTTACTGTAAATACTTATTAAGTAATGAAATTCATATATAATATATAACTTTTATTTGTTCTTTATTTAGATATAATTAAATATTATTATTAATATTAGGTGGTTTTATCACATTTTAATCAATATTAGTAATTATGTTCAATAATATAATATTTTGTTACTTTTTAATTTTTGGGTTTTTTTTATTGTATTAGGCAAAATCCTTATTTACACAGCCTAAACAGTTTTAACTACTCTATAAAAATAGAGTAGTTAAAACTGCGATTTAATTTAAAGTGGTGCTGAAACTTCCACCCTGTATATGCATAAATATATATATACATATATGATACTAGATGATGACTTAAAAAATGAATACTAATAATAATTAAAATTATTGCATTTAACTATAATATTATAGAGAACGGAGTTTCTGTCAGTGTTTCTGTCTGTGCCGTTTTATTCTGTAGGGTATTGGAAATCTTTGTATCCTCCATATTGTACTTATTGTACGTACATTTTTAATGATTAATAAAAGCTTATAATTGTTTAAAAAATATATTTTTTTCCTTCAGATATTACTAATATTCTAAGATCAAAATGACATAACAAAAACAATAAAATCATATCTATACACCACTCTCCGAATGTCATAAAAGTAAAACAATTGAGTTTTATCACTTGTGAGTGATAATAATTTGAAATAAAAAATGGTTCGACCGAAGAGGGGCTCGTTCGACTACAGCCATAACAGGTTATATTATATTTGCCTCGTGTTGGAGAGTTCGTATTTGGTATATTTCATTTTTTTATAAATCTAGATATTAGTGCTTATGTATAACATCACTATAATATGTATTTGTTGTTTTATTTTTGTGTATTATAAAATAGTACAAATATTTAATTACCTTAGTCAAGCTAACAGAGGTGGTCAGGTAGTCAATCTCACAGTCATGTGGCAGTGCCACAAAGTGTGACTGTAAACGCGACTGGTTATGGATTCGATCCCCATTCGAGGAAATGAATTATTTATTAAAATTCGTATTTTCTTTTTTTGCTCTGGTGCCAAGGCAAAATGCCCCTCATCACGCAACGCTTCCATAATTCGGCGGAAAGTGGATAACGGAGTGTCTGTAACAATTCCGTTTCATGTTAAACACCACGCTTTTAGATTTTTTGTATAGTAAAACAATACAAATATTTAATTTCCTTATTCAATCCCATAAATTATAGTTTAACTAATATTGCAAAAATATAATTTTTTGCATACTACCAACGTTCGTTATTATTTTTATTTGATAATAAACTAAAATATTTAACAATTCCGTTTCACGTTGAACCCACGTGAAAGATTAAAGACATAGCCCGTAATAAATATTCAAATTGATAGTCCGTGGCAAACAGCAAATACCTTAAACTTTATAGTTGTAAAACGTATGCGTGAAATTGAGAGAGCGTGAACAAATTTAAACGTTCTTTGTATATCTAAATACATATAATATATGCTATAAATATTTGATTTGAAAAACTTGAAAAGATTTTGTTAATAGCTTTGGACCTTAATAAGTATTAAATTAGTTTATCGAGGCCAGTCGTGGCGCAAAAGCACTTGTGTATGACTGTAAACGCGACGTTTGTGGATTCGATTTCAACTCGGGTAAATGAATTATATATCAATATTTTAATTTCTTCACTCTCGAATTTTCGAAACACAAAATGTTTCGAAAATTAGTCGGAATATTTAGTCTTAACAATAGGGTCGCTATGCCATTCTGCCATACGCGGGATACAGCGTGAAACTATACGCATATTAGTTTATTATTCAAAACATTATCTATATTAAACAAAATAGCTTTTTTTCAGTTAAAAATTCCAAAGCGATAAGATATGATTATCTACGACGCTTAAAAATCTGTGAGGCACGTGTCGATTCCACCATGCTGGGTACATCTGTATGTATAAGTTGAAAAAAACAGGATCCTTTGTTTTTTCCCAAAGAAAAGAGATGGTTTGATCATTCTCTTCAAAACTGTAAGCAATGAATGTTCCGTCAATCAACACGCAATGTCTCCTGAATTCAGTGGAAAATGGGGAACGGAAATGTCTTAACACTAGGTTCCCAGGTTCCATCTGTCTACCTTGCTATGTGCGTAGAGCTAAATAATAAAACAACTATAATAAATACAGTTAGGTAGGAACAAATACCAAAAAGTATATTTTAAATGTGAAATTGTATAACATTTTGCTTTTATCGCGTTTTGAGTTTTACCTAGTTTAGAATGTATTTGGCGCAGTAATGATCTGTGTACGGCGTAGCAAGGTGGATGACGAAAATGGAGAGGGGTGAAAGGGGTTGCCCCGCGCAATGAATAACAAAATCAAAGGCAAACAGCCGCCCAAAGCATCTCGTATTAAACATTATGACATCCTACTTTGAATGTATATTGTATGATTATCATATAATATAATTTACTATTAAATTAGTTTGTGTAGTTTAAGTAAATTTTAAATTATTAATTTATAATAAATGTTAGGTTAGCTTGCATTATCTATAGTATATTAACATCAGAAGAATATAGACATTTTGATTTATATATATATATATATATATATATATATATATATATATATATATATATATATATATATATATATATATATAAATTTAAATAACTTTAAATAGAAATACTAATACAAAAACGTCCCATATTATAATAAATAATAAATATTAATAATATCATTTTACTTAAATACAACAGCTCTACAAAAAGACAATTATGATGACAGATTTAAAATGCCATGGTAAATACATCGATGCGTTTCTTCCACGAGGGCCCTCAGCTCTTGAAAAACCCCGTCATTCCTGTGGGAAAGGGGTCTGAGAGGGGATTCGCAACGCCTAACACACTTTCCTTCATATCCATAGCGAATAGCTTGAGCTCTTCGTGAAAGGATCGAGTTCAGAAGTTTTACGACAATATTTTTCACTTTCATTGTGTCAGAAAAGGTAAAATTAAGGTAAGATTAATACTTAATTTAGTTTAATATACAGCTTGATACTGTATACCGCTAGTAACTAGGTAGGTAGAGAGAGCGTAGTGTTGAGACACTCCGGTCACCACTTTCTGAACCCCCGAATTCTGAAGGCATTGAGTGCTGAATGGCGAAACTCAATGTCGCGTTTTCCCTTGACACCAGAGCTACGAAACGAAAATATTAAATATTTCATAATATAGAGAGGGTATCGAACCCATAACCTGCTGCATTTACAGTGACACGGTAGTGCTCCTGCGCCACGACTGCCTTCTATAAATAAATAATAAAAATTAAGGTTATTATAATATTATATGACACAACCCCTACTGTAGTATATAATATACATATATTTCTCAATATTTAACGACATCACAAGCGAAAGCTATATTTAATAACATTATTTTATATCAAACATGCATCTGTTATATACATAAACCACTGTCTATTTCGTTATAAAATGTGAAAAGCCAACTAAACGTAATATTGATGTGTTGACTTTCACAAAAATGGATTTTTTATAGATATTTTAATTTATATTTTCGATTGTCTGACGCTAGGTGCTTTTTGGAAATGTGTAGGTTGGTTTGAGTTCAAATTTTATGAAAATTAATATCGTTAAATGCTTGGAAAGCAGAGATCTTAGAGAGATCTTAAATTCTATTTACAATGAAAAATGTAAACATGACTAGTTGTGGGTTCTATCCCCACTCGAAGAAATGAAATTGTTGTTTAAATTTATATTTCCATTTCTTTGCTTTGGTATCGAGGCAAAGTGTGCTACTCCAGAACTCGGCGGAAAATGGGGAACGGAATGTCTTAACACTAGGTTCCCTCACCCTACCCTGCTGTGTGCGGGATACAGCGTGAAGCTGATTTAATCATTTAATTTATATAAACATAAAATATTACGACGTAAATAGATATCACCAGCCATTGTATTCGACAAAGATTTTTGAGTTATTACTAGAAAAATATTCTGACATCCTCTTATACGTATACATCAGTTAATTTTCTTTCTGAATAATTTTAATGAGTATTCAACAGGAAAATGTACGTTCTAAAACATACGAGACCACCGTGGTATGTGTTTGTTTCCCCCGAATATTGTTTTTACCGGTAAATATTACCGGATTTTCTTTAAAATGTTTATTTGAAGTAAAATTATTTAAAATTATGCTAGCTTCATGCTGTACAATGCATGGAAGAGAGGGGGAACCTAGTGTTTAGACACTGTTCCCCATTGATTTAGCAAAATTAGTTAATATGAATAATTTGCACAGCCCTAAAAACATCAACTTAAAATTTATAAAAAAAACATTATCATAATATTTTATTATTATTATAATTTTAATTGATTTTTGTATCTTAGGTGATCGGCTTTTTTTATACAGTTTAATTAAACATTGTATGAAGTGGCACTAGATATAAAATTGTATGACATACTCAGCTTAAATCCATGATTTTGCCCCTCTTTATACCTTGGTGGACCTTGGAAAATACTATGCTGGAGGAAGGTCACGTAAAAAGCATGAGGACCCCTCAGAGAGCATGTATGAAGAGGTTGATGACAGTGGACGAGGCGAAAGAGGTATGTGGACACCGTAGCGTTTGGCGCTCCGTTCTCTCTGACTATCCCGCTAGGGATAAAGCCTGAAACTATGTATATATGTATGTATATATGTATGTATGTATGTATGTATGTTCCTCTATATACGTAACTATTGTCCAGTTTGATTTCAATCTTATAACTTCATTATTTGCACACGCCCAACCACCTCGTGGTATTTTTTAATTTGTATAAAAAAAAAATGTTATGAACCCTTAAATTACACAGTAGCTAAACCGCTTTTTAAAAGTGATCGTGTTATATACACATATAGATGTATCTATTTATATTTTTATATTCTATAGCTTATATTATAAAAACAATGTGAAATTAAATAAAAATTATGACAGTTTTACTATTGTTAGTATAATTTAATTACAATTATTATCAATACAGTATATTGTTTCCTTGAAAGTACTTATATGCAAACATTAGTATGAATATTCAACAGAGTAAGATCTCTTGACCACAATTTACATACACATTTATGCTCGTAAAATAGATATTTAAATATATTTTTTCCTTTTTTTTATATTTTTACGCTGTATTCCGCATATAACAGAGTAGGAGTTAAAGATAATCTAGTCTAACCCAATTTTTTGGGGCATTACGTATTGATTGGCAGAATTTAACGCCTTTTTACCAGAACGAAGAAATGAATATATTAATAAATAATAATTCGTCGCGTTTACAGTCACACGCTTATGCCCCTTGACCAAGACTGGCCACAAATTTTCAAATATTTATTTAAATACATTTAAGACATTTCTTAAATACAACGCACATTTAAAAAAAATCAATTATCAACAACAATCTGAATTGTAATCGAAATCATTTAAGTAAACAACCCTATTGTGTAATTCCAACATTCGATATCCAAAGGGGCGAAAGACGTAATTAATCGAGTAACTTCTGTCACTACCCTACTACCGGCTCCCCCCCTCCCCTCTCTCCACTACCCAGACTGCGAACTACACAGTGCCCCTAATTTAACCAAGCTTACTATATATTTAAAACAATTTAAACCATATTTTTTAATGTATTAAAGTTCACTTCACTTTTTTTTTATAAAGTGAGTAAGTAAAGGGCACTTTTTCAAATACATAAATTGCTGGGGATTGTGGTTATTAAGCATTGACAATCGTAGTATTGTATATTGTATTGATTTGATACTGTTAGTTGAAGCTATCACAAATGAGGGATAATATCTACAGTACAAAGTTATAGTTTTGTATAGGCTTCAAAAAAAAAACATATAATACTAAAAGAATTTAAAGTAAAAACGCGACTACGTTTAGAGCTTTTGCTCATTTTATACAATTTGAGATAACATTTTAAGCACAAAATAAAAAAAAACAGCAAATTTAGCCTAAAACATTCATAATATACGTATAATAACATCAGTTTACTGATTACGATATAGCTTTTCTGTTCCACAATCACTAGATAAGATAAAAAGAGTCAACGTTCGCTCAAAATGTACCATTTAAAATATATAAATAAGTAAATATGTATATGGCAATGGTCCAATGTGTCTTAATCCTTGCATAACAAGTAACTCGAGACAGTCCGCCATTTTCAAGGATTCCCTTAGCCTTGTATAGATAGTCCTTTGAAGTGAGGGTGTAGTTGATGGAAATGTTTCTTGTTTTATTGGAGACAAAAAATTTACATTAAACACTTGAATTTGTAATAATGTGTTTCTTTACAATGAGTTTCACTGCGTTGTATGTATCTTGCACACAGCAGAACAGCAGGATACGCAGAGAAACTTAGTTTTAAGACCATTCATCATTTTCCACCAAATTCATGGGGCATTGCGTGTTGAGTGGTGGAACTCTACGCCGCGCTTTGCCTTGACACCAGAGCGAAGAATTAAAAATATTAAATATTTAATTACCTCGGAAGGGAATCGAAACCACAACTTGTCACGTACAGTCACACGCACAACGCTACGGCGCAAGAGTAGCGCCACGACTGACCTCGACTTATATTGGGCACTTATTAAAATAATAATAAATACAAAAGGAATGCACATACACTTCCTCGTTTTAGAAACGTTTATTGGTTCGTGTATGGTTCATCAAAACTATTTTCGTCGTATCTAAATTGGTTTAGCCCTAAAATTGCAACGCACACTCTCATATGTATATATAGGACGTAGTATATGGTTTCTTTTTATCTCTAGTAAATAAATTTAAAATAGTAAATGATATTTATAAATTACCAGGCCAGTTTTGGCGCAAGGGCACAAATATGTAAATGTACACCCGACGGATTGTGGATTCGATTCCCACTCGAGGAAAAAATATATTTAATGTTTTCATTACTTCGTTCTGGTGTCGAGGCAAAAATGCGGCGTTGAGTGTTGTAAACACTTAACACGTAATAGCTCCGGAATTCAGCGGAAAATGTGGAACAGGGTCTTAACACTACTTACACATCTACACGCGGGATACAGCGTGAAACTGGAAAAAATATTGTTTTATCTAAAATAATTACATTATCATAGGAACAGTAACTGAAATAACGACCGACGCTCATAAGAAGTACTTCAGTACCTTTGCATACACATTATGACAAAGACTCGAGAGCCACTGTTGTGTGAGTGGTGTTTGATTTGAATAATCATTGTATCTAAATAACACTGCCACTGATAAAGAAATCATTATCTTTTTTTCGTATTTAATGATATAATAACATTTGTTTTTAGTTATAAATAAATATTATTTAATGTCTTAATGCTTAGTGTCTTATCTTTACAGATTATTAATATTATTTGTGTTAAACGTAAACAAATGGAACTCAGTGATATATGACTAATCTGACCACTTTTCGCCTATAGATAGATAGTCGTTGCGTGATAAATCGATAAATGGTAAAAAAAGGAAACTTATCTACTTTAATTGGGGAAACACCTATAGTCTATGTTATCCCGAAACCACGTGGCTTCTCGAAACGGAGTGTTCATACACTATGTTTCTCCCTGCCTATATTCAGGATATAGCAAGAACGATCATTACAGTTTAATATATCTAAACTGCGCCATAATGACGTCACATGAACACAGCCTTAAGCCTTAATCTCAGGCATTCTTATAAAATATCTAAAATTTCATAATAGAGCATTTATCCTATTTATGTATATACATTATAGTGAAAATCAAAGTAATCTAATTATTTTTAACGTAATATAGAATCCTGCAGCATATTCTTATATAGTAAGTCATTAAACTCGGCACGTATAACGGTCCGGCCCGCGCCGCGCTCGGGTCGGGAATGTTGTTGCTTTACGAACTGATGCGACCAACGCATTGTTAGGCCGATCCCACACATGTAGGACAAAAATATGTTACAGAAATTGATAAGATTAAAAAATACGTGTATATGCATATTATTATTATAAACTAGCAATAAAAACGCGGCTTCGCTCGCGGACGCGAAAAAAATATGTATATAGTAGTGAGCTTTACTCACTACTATATACACATTTTTTTCATAAATTATAGTCTGTATCTCATTTTGATGTATAAGCTATATTACTGGTAAAGTTTCATTTAAATACTTTCAGTAGTTTTTGCGTGAAACTGTAACAAACAACCATCCTCACAAACTTTTGCATTTATAATATTAATAGGTTTTGTTTTATAATTTTTTATTTATTAATATTATAAAAATAAAAGAAAAACGCAAAATAAGTTATGACTTATGCTGTAATGTAACATGATTCTAATGAGAGAAAAATAAATATTCAATTTGTCTGCTAATTGTTTAGTTCATTTCTATGCGGATACGATCCATCTTTAAGCGGTTATTGAATTTTAAACTCTATTTCGTTACAAATACGGTTGCGATTATATGAGCTCAAAATGATTTACTAGACAAATGCAAACGTCATAGGTAATATTTTGTATTTAATATCTTATATCAAAATCTGTGTTACTTATTAAAAACACAGTTTAATAACAAAAAACGATTCACAATACATAGAATATTAATTTGTTTAAGTATTTTATTAGTGCCAATGTCAGAACATGTAAAAAAAAAAGGAAAAAAATATAATAAACTGATTTCAAAAATAGTAAATCTAGAAAATAACCCACGCCCGAACGCATTGTACGGAGAAGGAGAAAGCTTACGATTTCAATAATACAGGTAAATTTAACCACACGCATGAAGGGCGCTTTTACTATAGACACTGGCAGGCGGCCATCTTTTTAAAAGCTACGCCTCAATTAGTATTCTACGCGATTTTGCAAGCTCAATCAAAATAGGTTTTAATCCACGTTATATAATACGTATTTAAATTTATTCAGCTAACATTAAACGTTCAGCGCGATCACGTCCCAAAATCGTGATAACTGTTCCATAGTTACTGCGGTACGACACACACAAACACACACAACACATGCCCCACTTCGGTCACCGCATCGATTTTAAAAATAGAATGCTAGTGCGTTTTCGATGCTCGTCTCTACTGCGATAAAATATTCTCATTACTTTTACCTTATTAATAACTTCGAGTGGATGTCGTCTGTCCTTGTCACGCTGTAACGACTTTGTTTGGTGTAGAGCGTGACGGAATATCGGTTAGCGTTTGTTATTAGCGTTTATTGATAAGGATGGTGATTTTGACTCCTATTTGTTCGATATAGAGTTTAATATGGGGTGTGGTTACTAGGGCACTTTGTACGGTAGAATGTATGGGAGGACAGTATGGGACGTCGGGTATGTTGTCCTGAGATTGAATTTTGAATTACAAATTAAAATACAATTTGCAAAACTATTAGATTTGAGGCCAGTCGTGGCGCAGGGGCACAAAGTGTGACTGTAAAATCGACTGGTAGTGGGTTCGATCCCCACTCGAGGAGATGAAATATTTATTTAAATTGATATTTTCATTTCCTCGCTCGCTGCCACTCAACACGCCTCCAGAATTCGGCAGAGTTTGCAGAATGGAGTGTCTTAACTCTTGGTTCCCTCTGCCTACCCTGCTGTGTGCGGGTACAGCGTGAAGCTGATTTACTTATTTTTTTTATTAGACATAGGTCTGACATTTAAACTGAATTTATACAAGTATTGTAATTTACATTAAGAAGATTTAATTAATTATTTACTTTTATTTATTTTCTTATGTAAATTATAATGTAATAAAGGTCTTGATATTTTTCTCTTTCAACAGTAACGTTGCCAGTTTAGAATAAATATTTAAATAAGAAATATATACAAATAAGTGAAATTTAAACCATTTTTATCTGTATTACGTGTAAGATGTGTGTTAGCTAACGAAACCAGTTCTGCGGCGAGGCGCACTGGCGAGTGCCGCATTAATAATAAATCACTAAATGTTGGGAAGTCTTAATACGGTGTTTGTCTTGAGACCTATGTAGGTAATAGGTTCATATTAAAATGACTTATTATAGTATTTTTAAAGTGTCAAATACACTTTAATGATATAAAAAAATATTAGAAATATAAACAAAAAGTGTAGCGGGACTCGAACCCACGCTAGCATCTTTATCGCAAACAAGTCTATAAGAAACTCAATAAAACGATATGACTTATTTGACGGGAGCGCGTCCACGGTTTCCGTAAGGCGCCGGTTCAAGTCCCTCTATCGTACGTTTAATTTATAAATTAGATTTTGCATTTCTAAATATGATAACGACAACGTAAAAATTCGATAATTTCTATGTTTAAGAAACCATCTCATAAGTTAATTTAAATTTTACACTGTCATACCAGATAAAGGTTGTGAAAACAGTCCAAGATAAGTAAAATTGAGATATAAAACAAATGCTCTTTTTACATCTCGACATTGGCCTAAATACTACAATTGTCCAAATTTGTTTTTAAGAATTTTTATAAAAATATAATTTCAAAATTAGAGTAAGTCACAAGTACGGCGTTGGTTACCGTCACCAAATAGACAGTGTCACGAAACAGTCACACTGTTTTTCAACTTAACACTGTCTTCTTTATCCTAACTACTCTTCTCTATACTAACTACTCTTATAACTATAATATCTAGAACAAAGTGGGAAGACAAAAATATATAAGCATACGTAGTTACACAAAAATTAAAATATGCTAAGAAGGTTTCAAATAAAATTCTTTAATCATTTTTAATTGGTTTACCCTCAATGTTTAATTTTCTTAATAACAAATTACAATTGAAGAAAAAAAAATTAAAAATATATTTGTATTTTTTCTATAATATAGTACCTACTAAGAACAGTGTAGTTATTATATAACAGAATTAGGTTACATAATAACTCATATTATTATAAATAAATCTTATATAAGTAACGTAACGCGTACTACAAAAGAATGACTATGATAAAATTACGATAACTATACAAGATAAAAAAAATCTAGTTTATATTTATTTTCGTTTAACAAGTTTATTTTTATTTAAAAAAAAATTCTAAGATGCTATTTTGGGACTATTGAATTAAATAACAAATTTAGATAAAATGTGGAAGTAACAATAAATAATAAAACAATTGAAAACTAATAAATACTGACAGCCACTGTCGCTGTCATGCGATGTGATGTAAAGGTGCTTTACGATGCGAACCTAATATTTTTTTAGCCTCACGCTGTATCCTGCACATGGTAGGGCAGGCGGAGGGAACCTTCGAACTTAGAGTTAAAACACTACGTTCCCCATTAGGCGGAAAGTGGGGAACAGTATGGTTACTGTTCCCTACTTTCCACCCAATTCTTGAGCCACGGCTGAATGGCGGAACAAAACAAAGCCGCGCTTTGCCTCGTCACCAGGGTCTCCTTAGTGAAAACCAAACCCACAACCGTCGTTTTTACAGTCACACGCATGTGCCCCTGCGCTAGTACGACTTCCAATAATGATTCACAATCAAGATATTTATATCTATAAGGCCGTTACAAACGCTCGACAGTGCTGTCCAAAAGCTGTTAATGTGTCGCGTAATACCACCTGCTTTATTTCAAAATATTGAGTAGTGTATTGAGTGTTTCGAATTGCTTAAATAACTTATAAATATAAATAAAACTTAAAATAATAATAAATAATTTAATATATAACTTAAAAATTGATAAATTATACTTATTTTTATATATAGTTAAATTACAAAATATAATTCGTTGAGGATTTCCAAGAAAACCTAAAATGATATATTTAATAGGCACTATTACAAGAAATAGAAAAAATCTCAAGCTCTCGTATTGTACCACAAAAATGTATTAATTGATAATTTCTCATCTATCTGATTCTATATTATAATTTACTAATATAAATGTATATTTTCATATTTTCATGTTTAAAAAGATAAAGCCACGTGCCATTTTAAATATGCATCTTTATATTGCTAAAACTACATATTATTTGTCAATCAATACAACTTACATTTAAAAAAAACATTAAAAAAAGATTATTTTTTAAATCTTTTTCAATATTTAAATTTATAACCAAATCCACAACCACAGATAACATAACAATATTAATAAAATGGTATGGTTAAGTCAACATTACTATGATGCATACAGATTACAAAACAAAGATGGCAGCGAACAAAACCGACGCGTACCTTTTGAGGGAGACTTCGCTTGAGTAAATATGTACAGTATTAGAGACATAAAATGTTTACTTACTGTTTTTTTAATTTGTTACCATTTTGGTGAAATAAATAGTTTAAATTTTGCATAAATAATATTGTTAATATTAAGTAGAATGCTATTGTTGTTTCATTCCCATTTTTTTATAATTTTATATTTAAATCGATTACAATAAATAATTACGTAAATTACAAAATGTTAAAGAATTTTTAAATCTACATAAATATTCACGGTAATTATCATGTTTATCTCATCTCATATTAAATACATAAGAAAAACTAAAACTGAAGAAATTTATTTTAAGGATTAATTAAAAGATTATTAATAATATATATAATTTAATCTAGAAGTTTATTCGTTTAATATTATAAGCAGTTTTATTTTTATATTATTTATATATTTATTATACGCAAAGTTCAATATATAATTATTATGATATTGTTCCTTTCCTGATCTACCAGTGAAGTGAACTGAAAAAATATAAATGTCAACAACAAGCGACGCATAAGATTTTTTAACTCAAATCGACTTTCTTCTTTCAATATTCTTACACAATACTGAACCTATTTCTTATTTATATAAATATTCAAAATATATACCTGCAATCGTTGCTTGTTTTTTTTAAGTTTTTGCGACATGTGAAGTAAGCGTAAATAGCTCCTCCATATTTTCGTTGCAGGTTCGATACCCGACTCGAAGGAATGAAACATTATTAATATTTTAATTTATTCGCTCTGGCACCAAGTCAAAAGTACAGAGTTGAGTTCCGCCACTCTACACGCAATGCCTCGGAATATTCAACAGAAAATGGAGTGTCTTAACACTACATTACCCTTCTGTGTACGGGATACAGCGCGGCAAGCTGATTTTTTTTAAATGTTCTTAATAACAATTGAAAAGTCTGGAAAATATAAATTCTTAATAAAATGTCATGTACATTAAGCCTTAAGATTTTGAAGCTTTGTGTTTCACTTTTGTGTATATCTTTACGAGCTGAACATGTTTACTCCACTATTTTTAATTTTCCCTCTGTAGTAGAAGTACTCTTTTTGACTTAGAATTACGCCTACACGATCTAAAACTCTTTTGCATGCATTACGAGGCTGCATAAAGAAAATAGGGATAATAATGTAATCTTTCATTTATATTCAGTACCGTTTTTTTTTACTAAACGAACATAATGATTAATTTCTTTTTTTTAGCTTCACGCTGTATCCCGCATTTAACAGGGTAGACGGAGAGTTTTAGTGTTATACCAGAGTGAGAAAATGAAAATATTAATATTTATTTACTCTAGCGGGATTCGAACCCTTACAACCAGTCGGTTTTACAGTCACACTTCGTGCCACTGCGCTACGACTAGCTACGGTGGCAGTTAATGTTTTAAGTACTTCGTTTAATAAAATGTAAGATGATTTGAGTTAAAATTGTATAACTTTTCGTGACCGAAAGATAACTTTCTCATTAATGTCTCGTATTCAATTTACTTTATCAAAACAGTAATTAATTTTAAAAGTTTATTTCCAGTAAGCTTTTGATATAGCATTTAAGCAACATTTGAATCAAGAGGATGGCGTGGCGCAGCGGCACCGCGTCTGACTGTAAATACGACGGTCGTAGGTTCGATTCCTATTTGGACGATATATGCAGGATGTAGTACATCTTTTTCCCTATATATAGATATACATACATAGACATACATAAAAATATCACCATAGTTAAGGTTTTGTGTAGCTCAAGTCTGAAAGACTCTATGAAAATGATATGATCAATTTATTTAGTATCAATAAAATAAATCAATTTTTTTTTCAATTTAAGTAATATAAAGGTAACATATAAATAAAAGTTTAAACATAGTATCTTGCGTTTTTCCCAATTTTTTTACAACTTCGCGCCGTATCACTCATGCAGCGGGATAGGCAGATGCAATCTATTGTTAAGATACATACTCAATAACTACTTTCCGTCTAAATCTGGAGGCATTGTGAGTTGAGTGGCGGATTTCAACGCCGCACTATGCGTTGACACGAGAGTGAAAAATTGAAAATATTAAATATTCCGTTTTCCCGTGAGATCGAACGCACGACCTGTCGCGTTTACAGTCACATTTATCACATAAATTAGGAATATTTGTAATAATAAATCAAAAAATCTTATTCATTTATATAATTTAATATAAGCATTCCGATTATTAAGTGCGAGTTCGATATAGCATACGTTTTTGATGTAATCGCCAGTGTTACGTTCGAAAAAACGCGACGGAGCGGGGAAAGTGACGCGCGAACAACGTGAAAGGTACTTAGACGTTAACCAGGCTATACAGACCCGTTCCAAAGACCCGGTGATGTGATATAAATAAAATATATATTATATAAAATGATATTTTTAGTGTAGAATATAGTGGATATAGTGGATATGGTTCTAGTATTAGGCTCTTTCACTTATTTCCAAAGGTTGGGTGAAAAAAATATTTTAAAGAGATAGGACCAACGTTGTTAACTTCAATAACTTTGTTCGTTTCAATTAAAAAAAAAAATCAGCTTCACGCTGTATCCTGCACAAAGCGGGGTAGGCAGACTACGCCGAAATCTGGAGGGAGTGCGTGTTGAGTGGCGGAACTCAATGCTGAACAGTCACAGTTTGGGCCTCTGCGCCACGACTGGCCTCAAAAAAAAAATTAAATAATAAAAAAAAGAATATTTGTTAATTTTTTCTACTTCTCTTTCACTATCCCGCTATCAAAGTGACCTAATAGAAATATGTTTTTTACACTAACTGATATTATAGGCTAGATTTTAATTTTTTTTTAGATCAAACGGAAATTTCTGTAAGAGATAAATAAGTACGTTATAGTATCATTTTATAATACGTTCCACTTAACTATTGGTTAAGTATATATAAATATAAAAGATTACATTAAACAAATACAACATTACATTAAACAAATGAACATTAAAGTTAATTAATTGTTTAATGATAATTAATTTTAAATAGAAATTAAATGATTTCCTATAAAAGGCAAAGTTGAACTAATTAAATAAAGTAAATATTTATCTTATATTTATTTATCTTAGAAGAGTCAGTTACTATGTTGTAATGCGGAACTCGTACTCGTACTGTAACCAATTTGCTGGAGGTCAAGTTAATTTGGTCGGCACTTACGACACTGCGCTGCTCAGAGTTCGAACTACTTTCGCGTCTTTCTGAACCAAGATTCGATCGTCCCAGATATATATAATTTTTATAATTTTTTTTTATAAATGTATTGTATAGTTTTTTTTTGTATGTTTATGTAAGGAGCGTTTACTGTTGTGTCTTTTTGTAATTAATTTAAAGTTCAATATTGAACATCAAGGGTTGTACAAATATTTGCTTTGAATTTTATTTTTTTTTGAAAACCAAAAAAAATTAATAAATTTCAATTCAGTTCAGTTTTTATTGTTATTTTTCTTTGCTTATATAATATCATAATTTATTCAAATGTACCGCTATAGCTTGAGATACGAATGTAGTTAAGGTGACGGGCCGTGTATAATCAATAAACATGACAATATTATACCATCTGCTCACTTTCCTATGTCACCATTATACTTAACTTCAGTATCGTTCTACATAAAAACATAAAAAAACATATTTTAGTACAATTCCCTCAAAAAACAAAAGACATTTAAAAAAAACCATACATATTTGAATCAACAATAATCATCGCTATTTGAATTTTATCCAAAACTGTTAAGCCATTTTATATAACACAAAAAAAATACAAACATATAAGCTTCCACACTTTACGACATTAGAATTATAGTTTAATTCACTCACTTTGTTAAACATACAACATCTACATACATACATACATTCCATTCAATTAAGTAGTATAATATATTAAGAATGAGCTGCGTAGACTATGGACTTTCATATAGACCAGGGGCCACAACAGCCTGGTTGTTGTGAACTAAATTGATACGCTAACGTAGCGACGGGCTATCTTTGTGTTGGAAGTAGCGAGATTAATATAAAGCCTCCAGCAACATCAATAAAAGTTAAATCGATTTCGATAATAACTTTTTTGAAATTCAAAATGTATGCATATACATACATACATACATACATACATACATACATACTATTTTATTTTTGGTTTGTGATTCAGGTGAAAAATTTAATATTGAGTCGGCAAGAGGAATGGCGTGATACAATGTTACAATGTGTATTATGTAGTGAAGGTAAACTTATTTTTTCATATTAAAAGTAAGTTATAATATAGAATTTTTAATATTTAATTTCTTGTTTTTGGTATATAATTATGCATTTTAAATTTATTTTATTTAGGGTTTTGTACCCTCGGGGTAAAACGGAACCCTATTACTTAAATTCCGTTGGCCGTCTGTTTATATGTCTGTGCGTCTGTCACTAGTTTATATGTCATGAACCATGATAGCGAGGCAGAAAAAAATTGAGGGAATCCCTACAACAAACGTGATATTTTGCCGTTTTTATTAAATAGATGATGATACAAAACCCTTCCTGTGTGACCGACTAACACTTATATATATACTTATATATACATTTCCATACAATAATTACGTCAAAATGTGATCATTGCAATACTTTTTAAAATAAATAAAATAGACAAACACAAACAAGCTTAACTCCCGTAACCTGACACGCACTGTTTAGACATGCGCGGAAAGCAAAGAAGTGGTGGCCTATCAATAAATTTTCTCTACAAATTGAACTTACCGTTCAAATAATATAAGTTAAAACATTGTTAAATATTAATATATATCAATATATAATATATTTATATATATATTTATTTTTATTATTTCATTATTTTAGATTCTTACAACAATAGCAGAAGTTAGAACTAAAGATAAGTGTTATTCCACTTTTAGAAAAGAAAAATAATTATTTAGCATTCGTATAAAAATTTGGACGTAGCGGGACTCGAACCCGAGCCTCCAGAAAACCGATTCAACTGATTATTTTTTCTAAATAAGTAAAAATAATCTGTTGAACGAAAAACTACTTCACTTACAATTTTTGAGCAAATAAAAACATAAAAAATGCTATAAATCGTTGAATTCAAAGAAATCTTTAAACAAACATACGAGCAATACATAAACATACTTATCTATACTATGAATTAATGTGGTACCACATGTATGTACATATAAAGAAAGTATTTCTAAGCAAAATGTAACTTATTTCAACAAAAAAACTGTTTAAATACCTAAAATATATTATTTTCTAAAGCCTTATTTGCTAATATAATATAATTAGGCTATAGATCTCTGAATACTCGGTATAAAATAGTCTTAAATGTGCATAATATTCCATTAAAACATACCAACGGACTCCGCCATTTTAATTAGATCTTCTTAGAATTTGTAAGTCGTACATTTCTGAAAAGTGTAGATTTTGGATAATATTAGATCTTTAACGTTTAATATGCTGTGTTTCGTTTTTTACAAGCTTATCTATATAAAATTAGACAATATGTGAGATATAATGACAATAGTCTTAACTGACTGACTGACTGTAACATTATCAGTTTTTACTTTTTTAATTAAAATAGCATCAAATAGAAAAAAAATATTTTTAAAAACTGAACCGATTCAAATTTTTATATAATTAAAACATTAATTATCGATATCTACTTAACAAAAACAACATACAACTATTCCAAATATTTTTTTAAAACGATTTACTTACTATTTTGATTTAAGATCTTGTATAATTAATAAAATGTCAACATGTAAATCATCCATAAACAAACGATCAACATGTAATGTCTCGAAAAACGCCAGAAAATGGGGAACAAAGTGTCTTAACACTAGATCCCTCCTTGCTACACGCTTCACGTATCCCACAGCGTGAAGCGTGATTCATTTCGATTTTAACAATTCTAGGAAACACTTCACATTCCACTGACATAAATAAATGGCGATGTAATTAAAAACCCAAAGCAATTTGATAAATAGTAGCAGAATGCTTGGCAAGTAGCTGCCTACTTGCCACGACGGTCTATTACATTCCCACTGGCGCACAAAAGCCTATTTTTATAATGGGAGGGCTTCCACAAACAACGGTGTTCTAATGCGGCATAAAGATAAACATACGTATACAAGACGACACGTTTTTTTTTTGTTTATTATATTCTTCTTCAACCACTTTGGTGTCTTTATAAATTACTCGTCTCTTGTCTGTCTTGTGTTTTTTTAGCTTCACACTGTATTCTGGATATAGTACGGTAGGTAGAGGGAAACTGGGAACCTAGTGTGTGGCATTCCGTTCCCATTAAAACACTTCTGTTCCCCACTCGCCACACTGGAGGGATTGTGATTCGAGTTGTGGCGCTATACCTCTTTACTAGAACGGGGAAATGAAAATATGTATTAAATATATTAAAAAAGACATTTACACTAAAGGTAATCGAACCCACACTAACTTTGATTTGTGTTATGTTCATCTATCTTCTCTATACTGTGATTAAATTGGCAGACTCGTAAATAACTTTCGGCAACACGTCGTGCATACCATAACATTCTAATGAAAATAATATTTAAAAGTTTTTTTTAGCGTCACGCTGAAAGTAAAGACACTCCGTTTCGCACAGTCCATCGAATTCTAGAAGCATTGCGTGTTGAGTGGCGGAATTTAACTCTACGCTTGCCTCGACACCAGAGGGAATAAGTGAAAATATTAAATATTTTATTTCCTCGAGGGAATGAAACCCACAACCTGTCGCGATTTCACTAGTAGTCACACTTTGAACCCCTGCGCCACGACTGCCACTAGGTGTTTTGTATTTTGTGTATTAGTATTAGTATTATCTGTGTTCACTAAATGTGTCGGGGGCAAATTAATATATGATATACTCAATAGAATCCCTCTTTTCCCTCAAACGAACGCACCTGCCCCGCTCCCTCTCCCGGCCATCTTTGAACCATCGTTATATAGTAGTCTTCGCGAACGGCCGAACGAACCCATCCACAGATGTCACCGCCTGCGTCCAACCAGTCGCCCGACCGATCCGCGCTTCTTTCTCGGACAAAGAAAACAGATTGAAATCGCCCGATTGTTCAGTAAAATGTTCAACACTGGTTATCGCCACGCGACCAGTTCGTAGATCGATCCGGCCGCTGTAGCTACGAGGCTTAATTTACGGTGTTAAAGATAATAGGTAACGTTAAATTGTGTCTTTTTCGTCGATTATTATACTATGATTTGTGATAAATATGGTATTTTCTGTAATATTCTTGATTTTTTGATTATCGATCAATAAAACATTTAAAATGTATATAAATATTGAAATATACTTAATAATTAACTTTCTAATCATCATTAATCATCATATACCACTAAGACCTTATTTACTAGATTTCAACTTCAGGGACTTATATCATATATGATGAGTTTTAATTTAGTTTTAGTTTAAGCTTCGATATAATAATTTAGGTCATAGGATATCGAGTACTAGTCTCCCAGTTTCAAAACCGATCCGAGGTCCTTAATCATGAACACTCGTATCGTATAGCGGTGCAAACGCGAGGAGTTACGCTACGGCCGACATGCTCCGCTATGTTTTACTCCTCACACCATACTGTTTTAACATCTATTCTATATGTAATAAAGATCAAAATCGTGAACAACCATCCCGGTGATATAACCGGCTCTCTCAGTCAAAGGTACTTTTTGAATTTTTAATTCATTAGTACGCAGTTTATTTAAATGATTGAAACTGTCTATCAATACATAACTTATTACACTAAAAGTCCTTCGAGGGCGATGTTTTAAAGCGCAATATTAAATAATATCTCGTTTTAAATATTAAACGCGAAATACGGAAAGAATGAACGTAAGGCTCGAAATTCTGATTAATGGAAAATTAACGTGACAAAGGAATATCAGTTTTGATGGTGAAAATTGTGTCTAAGTAGAAAGAGGAGGCCGCTTAATTATTTAGGCTTAGATTTGTTTATGACTAAATCTGGAGGATTAATATGAAAGTAAACGTAAAATAGAGGTGGGCGTGGCATAGATGCACAAGCGTGCCATTACAAACGCGACGGTCGTGGGTTTCAATTCCGTTTTGGGGGAATGAAATATTTATAGTAACTGTTGTTGGTTCGATCCTCACTCGAGGGGTATATTAAATATTTCATTCCCTCGAGTGGGAATCGAACCCACAACCGTCGCGCCTGACGGTCTCGATAGTAATTCGTGGAGATACGATACCACGAGTAAATATTTAACTACGTAAGTGCTTAGATTAAATAATATTAGTTAAACAGACAGACGTGAAATGTAGACTCTCTTTATAGTCACTACAATATTTATTGAAATGTAAAGGACACTGTCTTCATTCCTAAAATGATTCAAAAAGCTTCTAAAGTCCTTAATTGTATTGATTTTTAAATATAGCGTAGTGATAATATTTATATGATTTTAAAATTTCTTCAATCTTTTCTCATCTATATATTCTACATATAAACATACATATATGCTATATTATTATTTAAAGGGGAACTTAAGGCTGGGTACCCTGCTGTGTGTGATACAACTTGAACCTGAAAAAAAAATGATTATATATGAAAATGAAGATATTCAAAAATAATATTATAGTTATATTAATGCATATATATACTTACATATGCAAATTAGTTATATAAAACACAGAACAAGCGTTTAATTTTTGAGTGTAACATTTTCCCTACATAATTCTAGTATTTGATTAGAACATCGAGCAGTCAGTAACCTCGCCAGACTGCCTTCAGGTCTAGACTAGTTCGAGACTGAAAATTGCACTAACTCACCCACATATTACTTATTGTGATCGATGCTTCAGTTTTATGTTAAATTTTGAGAGATTCTTCACTTACTAGCTTCTATTTGTAATTAATTTAATTATTTTATTATTTATTTATTATCTTCTTTGTAAATAATGATATTTTCTTTATAAATTTCGTTACAATATCGATTATTGATCGAATAATTATTCAATCAATTTAGATTTCTTCTGATCTATCCTTCACTACTACTCAATTACTTAAATAAAAAAACTTAAGTATTGTAATCTTTAGATATTACATTAACACAGAATTTTCAATCAAGATCCACTTTAAGGGCTAAGACAGTTTATTAAGAATTTCAGAAAATTGTCTTATTAATCAATTATGAAACCGCTAGTCGTGGCGCCGGGGTACAAACATGTGACTGTGAACACGACAGGTTGTAGGTTCAATTCCTACGCGATGAAATAAAATATTTAATATTTTCACTTCTTCTCTCAGGTGTCAAGGTAAAGCATGGCATAGAGTTCCTCCGTTCAACACACAATGCCTCCAAAATTGGTTGGAAAGTATCTAAGTGGAAACGGAGTGTTTTCAACACGTGGTTACCAGGTTCCTTCTGCTTGTCCCGCTATAATAAAACCAAGTTTAAATGTTAATTAAAAATATTTTCAAAATGAAGCATATAATTAAGTATAATAATTATTTTTGTACAAATATCTCCAATTTCTTGTTTGACTGGCCAGAATAAATTATTTCAAAAGTCTGTATAAATGCCTAGTATTTAAAATTACATTTTTTTTCGTTTCCTTCTCTTATAAAGTAGCAATATTTTCTCTTTAACGCTTTCTGAATATTAATTCAGTTCTAAAACTCTAGTTATATATACCTACTTCAAACAAGCAGTATAAAAAAAATATTTAGGTTCCTCTTTCATACCCACATCATTTACGCAGTAGGTCAACAGCCTCCAATTTCGTCCTGCTGCTGCTCAAAGAACGAAACATTTGATGCAACGTCGGTTATTATTTTAATGACATAAGTTTTTTTTTATTATAATTGTACATTTAAAATACGATTTTGTAAGAGTATATGGTGATTTTGATTTAGGTGGTAGAGGGAACCTAGTATTAAGCCACTAAATTTATTCTTGAGCCATTCGTGTCCAGTGTTAGAACTTAACGCCGCGCTTTACCTCGTCACAGAGCGGGGCTACAAGCATTAAATATTTCTTTCCCCGAGTAATAATGGAATCCAAAATCGTCGCGTTTACAATCGCACGTTAAAGGATAAAATTTGAGATATTCTAAACAATATTGTTTCAGTTTTTAAGTTTTTTTTTCTTTTAAGGTAAAGGTTACGTCTAAATATTTCTCGTTGTCAGACGTTTCCAAACCCATAACACTATAATCCTTGTGTGTGATCCTTGTGATGAATCCATATTTATCGTTAATCTTAAGATATTTATGTTAATCATGCTTACCTATATATATTAAAAATTAAAAGTTAACCAACATTTTTATAATTAAATTTTTAAATACCTTTTCGTATTTTTGTACTACAGTCTGCATAAATTTTTAATAATGATAGCTTAATAAGTACTACGGGAATAATAACGTAATTGGAAATATAAAAAGCTTTTGATCTCTATGTAAGTGCTATAATATGTACTTACTGTTCCAATTTTTGAATCTACAAAGGCTTTATAATATTAAAAATATAGCTAAATTTACTAACTAATTAAGTTCAAAGAAACGTGGGCAGAGAGAACCTGGGAACCTAGTGTTAAGACATTTCGTTTCCCGTTAAGCCATTTCCCTTAGGCCGCATTCAGGAGGCATTAAATGACGGAACTGACATGAAAATATTAAATATTTCAGTCCCTCGAGCGGTAATCGAACCCACAACAGCTGTGTCTTACAGTGTAATTAGAATACAATACGT
Organism: Heliconius sara; assembly: GCA_917862395.2. Lineage (NCBI taxonomy): Eukaryota > Metazoa > Arthropoda > Insecta > Lepidoptera > Nymphalidae > Heliconius > Heliconius sara. Next base: position 4,179,639 of record OU860795.2, on the reverse strand, counting down.
TAGTACTTAGATTTTGTAGATGTAAGATAAAAAAATGTAATAACTAACAATTGTTTTTAAGCCTACTTTTGAGGAAAAAAAGCTATTAATTATTTTTTGTCATTATGCATCTAATCGTTTTATCCTTTGTGGCTTCAGCATTAGTTAAAATATTTTATGTAATTAATTTAAATATAAAATTAATTATATAATTAATTAAGCACTATATATATAGTGCTGAGGTCGGTCGTGGCGCAGAGGCACAAAGTGTGACTGTAAAATCGGCTGGTTGTGGGTTCGATCCCCGCTCGAGGAAGTAAAATATTTATTTACATTTATATTTTCATTTCTGCGCTCTGGTGTCCAGGCAAGGCGTGACGTTGAGTCGCGCCACTCAGCACGCAATGCCACCAGAATTCGGCAGAAAGTGGGGAACGGAGTGTATTAACACTAGGTTCCCTCGGCCCACCCTGTGTGCAGGATACAGCGTGACGCTGATTCACTTTAATTTTATTTATTTATAATATAAATAAAATATATATATTTAAACAAATATCTTTCAAGGTGAACGCTATAAACGGACCCTCGTCATTGTTTCGTTATACAAATTTAATAATATATTTTCAACAACTATTTAATTACAGTTTCGGTCTGAACTCCGATAATAGGTATATTATATCAAAAATGTTAAACGTGAAAGGTTTATTGGTGTCTGCTTGCTGACTTTAATATATTTTTGAAATGAATATATATAGATAGTGCTTATTATTTTGCCTTAATGTTGAATTAAATATTCATATTGCTATGATCATAAATATAAAGGCCATCGTGGTACAGTGAAGCTGTGTTTTCTTGCAAACGAAATGGTTGTGGTTCTGACATCGGTGGCAGGTACTAGAGAGAGTGACACGGTGAGAATTAGGAAGAACGTAACCAGCTGGATTAGGCACGTAAAACCAATGAGTAATGAAAGAATGGCAAAGAGATTTATGAAGAAAAAGTCAGCGGTAAGAGATGTAGGAGGAGACATCGGCTGATATTCGAAAACATAGTATCAAAGATACTGGAGGATGGTCTCGTAAAGAACATTAGCACCCTCCGGTCACTTATATTTGTACTTAGTATTGGCTACAAAAATATAACAATAAATACTTTGTTTAATACATTTTAAATAGAAAACGTCAACTTTATTATTCAATTACTTTATATTTCAAACTAAGCGTTACGTAACATTACATCGAAAGATTCAAAGAGGGATGCCGCCGACTTACTAAGAACTAACTAGAAGAAGCTACAACTTTACAAATAAATGTTTTCCAATATTCATCTTCTATACTGTATTTATATATGCCTATGACTTGTCTTCCAGTCAATTATTTATAACTAAATATATTCTTATTAACACGCATCCAAAGAGTTGTAAGGACTTTCCTTTGTTAGACATCAGAGACGGTTTCAAATTTCTAAAGACATTTAAGATTACCTTGTTTTCTTAAATGATTGTAAATATTATTGCTTGAAAAAATAACCTATAAGGATTACTTTTATTGTAATTCAAAATATATATATTTTTACGTTACCTTTTATCCCGCACACAGTAGTAGGCAGAGGGTGTAAAGCTAATGTTGAGACATTCCATTCCCCATTTTCCGACGAATTTTGAGTAGCGGAACTCAAAGTCGCGCGTTGCCTCGACACCATAGCGAACAAATGAAAATATTAAATATTTCATTACCTCGAGTGGTAATCGAACCCATATCCTGTCATAGCGTTTACAGTACACTTTGTGCCCCTGCGCCAAATATACACATTTAGAACTACGATTTAGAACTTCAACAACTTTACTTAAAATCACGAACAGTAGACCTGTGCCTCTTGAGGCTAAATTTACAAAATAGTTATATATTTTTGAATATCAATAACCGATCACTCTATACTAGCTACGTATAGCTTTTTTTTAATTTCACGCTTTATCCCGCACACAGCAAGGGAATCTAGTGCTAAGACACTCCGTTCCCCACTTACCGCTGAATTTTTCGGTACATTGCGTGTTGATTGAACGCAACGCTCTTTGCCTTGGTGCCAGAGCGAATAAATGAGAATATTAACAAATCATAATTCCATTCTACGAGTGAAGATCGTATCCATAACCATTGCGTCACAACCCTTGTGCCCCTGCGCTGCGCCACGACGGCCTCATATTATCTACATATTTTACCTTATAAATCAATTACTGTATCGACAAACTCCAAACACTATAGATGATAAACACCTGTCATATATATCAACTGGCGTTTTTTAGCGAGATTCGACGTCCGTCATCCGGACTCCCAAAAGCGAGCCCGCAGGACATAACTCTTCTAGGTACCAACTTAAAGGCGAATTAATACAAGAAATTATATAGAAAGAATTATACTGTTATAGTGAAAAATATAGTGTTTTTTTAAGTATTCTACAGTAGCTTCTACTCTGTCTTTGCTTATATGGATCGTATGTGTAATTTAGAATTTTATTTCGTACTATATAATAAAAAAAAATATTGTTAGTTTTGTATGATTTACACATTCTTCACGAGTTATTTTCAAATATTTTTAATTAATATTTGTCACAAATGACTAGCATATTTATTATTGTTTAACGATGTACAAAAAATAATTTACTAAAGAAGTTAATACTGTATTTCATATAAATAGGTATATATAGTAAATAACCTTTTTAAAGTAAACTAACAGGTTACTCTAGATTTGGCTGATGTGCTTTTGTAATACGGTGTGCTCTCTATCGTAATGTTCGAAGTTTAAGCTTCGATATAATCATATAAACTTTAAGTTTTGCTCTATGGAAATGCTTGAAATTTTTTAGATCTTGACGCTACATAGTTTTTTTATAGTAAAAAAACCATGCTTTTTGTATTGCCATTATAATTATTGCTAAGAATATTTAACATTTAAATATAATGATATTTACCGTAATTTAAAAAGCCGTAAATTTTAAATGTTAAGTAACTCGCTAGTTATGGTTGAAAACAACCTGACAGTATACATTCATAAAGTACATATATAACAGAGTTTAGTAGTGTCTCTTGAATTTGATAGTTATAGGTTCAAACCTTGACTTGAATATTTCAAATATGCCAAAGGAGTTCCCCTCTGGCGTATTTGAAACTATAATATAAGTCTAGCTACATAGAATCTCACGCTGAGTTGGGCATCCATTACAAAATGTATCTTTATATAGATTTAGATTTACTATAAATCAGTAATAATTAAAAACAAACCGATAGAAATCTGCCTCGTTTTATACATATATACATATATATGGAATGCAACATTTTTTCCCTTTTACCGTTGTGATAATTCGCTATAAATAACGTTAACGATGTACCGATATCTAGGCGCAGTAACTCCATTTCGCACACGTGTTTACAGTGAGAGGGCGGTCCATACATAAATATATGTATAATTTGAATGTTACATACATATATACACATACAATTTAACTCTACAGCTAATGCATAGTAATTGTAGCATATTAAATATAGATATAATATGTAACGTTTGCGTCACCCAGTGTTCCGTATATAAAAGGGGACATAGAGGTAACCTGGGAACCTAGTGTTTAGATAGTTCTGTCCCTCCTTTCCGCTAAATTTTGGTGACATTATGGTTTGTTATTTATTATTGATTGTCGTATATTTTTGTTTGTATTATGATATTTCTTAATGTTGGTGATTTTACTAAATGGCTACAAAGTCCTGTTTGCTTTTAGTATTGTTAATTATAGGTAAATAGTGATTAGTATATTAGTAGTAAACCAATGTTGTGAAGTCAAAATAATATTATAGCGTATATAAATTTTTAGAGGTCAGTCGTGGCGCAGGGGCACAAAGTGTGGCTGCAAAACCGATAGGTTTTGGTTTCGATCCCCACTCAAGGAAATGAAATATTTACTTAAATTTATATCTTAATTTCTTCGTTCTGGTATGGAGGCAAAGCGTGCGTTGAGTTCTGCCTTGTTGAGTTGTTCGGCGGAAAGTGGGGAACGGAGTGTCTTAACACTAGGTTCCCTCTGCCTACCCTGCTGTGTGCGGGATACAGCGTGAAGCTGATTTTTTATTATAAATCATATGCATTTTATCTTCATATCTTATTGGCTTAGTAGCCGAGTTGCTAATAATAACAAGAAATTCTTGTTACGCCGCCTAGAAGCCGAATTATTAACTTATACAACATATATAATAAATGTGAAAGTTCTGTATCTTTTGATGATTTTACTCAATTATGCCAAAACTGTAACGCTAATTGAAAAATTAATATAAAGATTTTATAGCCTAAAATGTAGTCAACGAGGTGTCGGTTTTGGGTTCAATTCCCACTCGTGATAATGGACTATTTTTGTGGGTTATTTCCTGCTATGGTAAGGAGAAAGACAACACAGCGTTTCGAAACTTCGGCGGAGAGTATCAATAATATTCAGAACGTAGCTAATCAAATCGTATCAAAATTTTACTATAATTTTAACTTGCACTGTGTGTACTGCACACATAAAAAACGAGAAAGGTTCATACAAAAAAATAAGCATAATACTTAAAAAATATTATTCTTTATACGCAATATCAAGCTGACTACAAAGTGTATCTTACGATATTTAATTTTCCAGTTCAACAAATAATGTTTAAAAGTAAAATTATATACATACATCAGTTAATGTAGTACAAGGCTTATAAAACGTTGTTAAACGATGCTTATGAATATTTACAAATATGTGTTTATAAACTAGCGACGCATATTGACTTCGCCCGCTTCATCTTATTGTTAATTGTAGCCGATTTATACAATTTTTTTAAAAAAATTATAGCCTATGTGTCATTTCAACGTATGAGCCATATCATTGTAAAGTTTTATGAAAATACGTTTAGTAGTTTCAGCGTGAAGTGAAAGAAACATTCACATTTATAATATTTGAAGGATATATTTAAAGTAGATTGATATTATGTCTAAACATTAATATAGAACAATCATTATATTTCTATTAAATACAAAACCGTATGTGATCTTTGAATAAATTTTAAAATGAAAAATACGTTAATGATAACAAACTCTTGGTGGAAAAAGGGTCCAGGTCATCTGAGTCTAGGGTTCCAGAGTGAGGAACCTCTTCATTATTCACAGCGTCAATATAGGCTTCTGCTTACAATCCAACGGGTAAGCTATAACCTCTTCAAATGATTCTTGAGGTTCATGAAAATAAAAATATTATTGCTTGTAAAAATTTATAAAAAGAAACAACTTGAACTTTCCTTTAAAAATATATATGTTTTCATCTGAATAACTCAGATCTAAAGAAAGGAGGGACCACGATCTGTTATGTTTAATTTTTTTAACAAATTGTATATTCATGTACATAATACATACATAATTTGCAATATATATTTTGTACCATAAATATTCTGGCCATCGTGGCGTAAGAGCACTAGTGTATGACTGTAAGCGTGACGGTTGTAGCTTCGATTTCCACTCGGGGGAATAGAACACTTAATATTTTTATTTTTTCGCTCTGGTAAGTGAGTTAAGAAGTTCCACTACTCAATACACAATGCCTTAAAAATCGGCGGAAATTGAGTATCGGAAGTTTTTTTACACTAGGTTCCCAGGTTCCCTCTGCCTACCCTGCTGTGCGGGATACAACGTGAAGTTCAAAAGAAAATATTCTGATTGAATTAATTAATAGTCAAGTTTATCAGGCTGCGCTCAATGTCGTATTACAATAATCTTATTAAAACGAGAGTATTAAGACTTCAACACAATAGTAGCGCTATTTAAATTTTATTAATACAATGTCTGATTTGTTATAGAAACTCTTCAACTTATATAATTTAATATAAATATATAATTTTTTTCGTAGACTTAAATTATAAATATAAAAAGTGATAATTCCATTTTTTTTAATTACCGTAAGGTAGCTTAGATAATAAAATAAGAATATTAATAAATAATTATTCATTTCCCCGAATGGGATAAGAACGCAACACCATCGCGTTCACACACACAAACTTGTGCCACTGTTAAGCAATTTTTTTTCTGAAAAATCACAATCTTTTTTCTGAAAAATCAGTGTGTTGTCACAAGGTCGTGATCAAGACTTTTTCTAATTTTCTTCTCAACCCTGTATATTCTCAACATAAGCGTTGTTTATCTGTTTGAGTTTCGCCTGAGCAAAGGTAACATGGTCTCTGGAGGATAAGAACTCTATAACGTGTTGATTCATGTCTCCAAAACTTTACGCGTAATCCTAAACGTAAGATCATTATAAATTACTAATTTCTAACGACTTCACTAATTTTGGCAAGTTTCAAGAAATGTTATAGATATTTTTGGGGGTTCCTCCTTGGGAAAAAGGAACCCCTATAGATTTTCCCCCTATAGATCAATATATGGTGAGCACAGAAAATATTTATCTTCCATATCAACGCAACGAGATACGAACATTTAGACATCGTTTTTATCAATGTAATCTATGTATGAATTGTCTTCTCTTCTCTGTCTCTTACGTAGAATCCTCACTTCGTTCTCTAACATTTACTCTTACAATAATGTATTGAATAACAAGAGATCTATCTGGCCATGGTCTTTACAAGCAAATATATAATATTATTTATTTATGATTATATAAACTAAAAAAATGTTTACATAAATCATTTCAACTTAAGAAATCGATTAATATTCTATTAACTTTCTCAATCATAATTTAACTTTAGTTAAACGATTTATTAACTATTTACACCGATCATAAGCCATAAAACATTTATAAGCAAATATTGATTTTATTCAAACAGATGTCAAATAAATAACAATCTTTACAAAATCAATTTTAATACAATGAAAATATATTTTAAAATTTTGGACAAAATAAAGGCGCCTCTAATAAATATCATTAGAGGTCAATCTGACGTTTTAAAGATGTCTCGTTAAGTTTTTTTGTTGCTTTATAAGTCTTGTACGTCGATTTCTTATAAGCAGGTGTTGAATTCGTTATCGAGTCGTTGACACTTACACCATGTGACATTGAGTACTAAAAATAATCACTTACATCGCTTTCAGCACTATACGTCACGTCACGTTTGATGTCACTTCGACTGCTTTTATAATTATTTCATATTTTGCTACTTGAATTTTTCTGATTTCTTATATATTTTTTTCCGGCGTTGAGTTCCACCACTCGACACGCAATGCCTCGTAAAAATTCAGCGGAAAGTGGGGAGTGTCTTAACACTAATTTCCTTAACTATTTTAATTTTCTTTGATTTGATTTTATTTTAATTTTCTGATTTTTTAATTCTTTTTTTTTTAATCAACATTGTGAAAAAAAATATTTCAGACGAATATAATAATAAAGTTCTATTTTAGTGTTGGCAGTATAAATAAAACTATTATTCATTTCTCTATCAATAACGCTTGTGATGTTGCGAACTAGAATAATCCAATGATTTCATCTTATAAATGCAAATACGATCATGAACGATTCGTAAATCGATTATTTGTAATTTTTTTATTAATAGATCTAATAGCTTTTTGTAAATGTTTATTTTAATTTAACGATCTTTGATAAAATATATACTCGTGCCACTGGACCACTATGACAGTGATCCAGTGGCACAGGTAAGACTGTAAGCGCGATGGTCGGAGTTCAATTCCCACTGGGGAGGAATGAAATACATAATATTATTATTTCCTCGGTCTGGTAACGAGTTCCGCCAGTCAATGCAATGTCCAAACAGTGAAAGTGGGAAATAGAAGCGTCTTATTGAGAACGGAGTATCTTAATACTATATTCACAGGTTCTGCCAGAACAAAGCGCGGCGTTCAGTTCCACAACTCAACACACAATATCCGGAATATGGAATATCAAAAATAAACTACAGACAATATTATCACTAAGCTCTACAATATGCGGCATAAAAACAAAGCGTGAACCTAAAAACACTACATAAAGACGTATTTATTTTATGACCAAATTACACAAAAGCTTGTTGAGTCATAAACATTCTTTACTATTTTGTTAATAAGTACAAAACATACAAGTATCTACTACTAAAGCATCTTGGAACTGCTCGTATTGTTTGTCGTTCAGGTAAAAAGTATTGTCTTTTATCTCCATACAATCTGTTCTTTAGATTTTTGTTGCATGAAAAAATTTCAAGTGAAGCCCAGTTGTGTTTTAGATAATTAATTTTAATATATTAATATCGCATTTTTATATATTAATACTGTTATAACGGAACGGTAAGTCTTCACTAGGTTCGATCTACCCTGCTGTGTGTACATGGGATACAGCGTGAAGATGATTAATATTCTTCTATTAGTATTCACTTTCGCTCGCGGCGTTGAGTTCCGCCACTCAATGAATCCAGAATTTGGCAGGTAATGGGAACATATTACTCTGCTATCTGCGTGATAAGCTTAAATAAAATGTAATATTTTTATATTATTGAAAATATTACTTTTATCCGTACAAATTTAACCATATACATATATATGTATATAGCTTTAAATTAAATTATTATATTATTCGTGCAAATAAACACAATTCTGTTCTTTTAAAGTTGGTCAACGACCTTTTAATTTTATATGAATGTTGAACTTATCTACATACCTATTACCCGAAATTAATATAGGCAGAATAACTTAAAACCGTTGCCTTTTAAAGATGAAGAGAAGTATTATGTATTACACGTTTTGAATATAAATGAATTCAATTAGAATTAGGTGGATTGTTTATTTAGAAATTTTGTTCGAGAATAACTCTCTATTAGAAGCTAATTAAGTCTTGATGTGATTATAAATCGTTCACTGAGTCTAACTGTTGTGTATAATCTAGATATAGCTATCACAGATATGATATGTGCTATCAGAAATCAAGGAGGACGGGAAGTTTGCGTTTTTTAGGGTTCCGTACCTTAAAAATTTAGTAAAAGTTATGGATAACTTTGTTGCGCGTTTTTTCATCTGTCAATACCATTTATCTTGAGGTCGCGTGCAGGTATCTAGCTGAAATTAATATCATATGTATAGGCATATGATTCATTGAAGCTCAGAAAAAAATTTGCTTCTAAGTCAACGCAATCAAAAGATACGACCATTTATAAGTCGATTTTGCTGTATTTTGTGTTAAATTCACTGCGTAATCAAAACCTATAGTGTACTTCCCTACAATTATAAAGTTTTGCACGATGTGAGAAATCACGATACAAATAAAGATAAGAAGTGAAATATCTGGTATGGAAGCGTGGATAGGTGAATTCGGCTCGTACTCAACGTTTCCTATTTCTTTATTACAAATTCTTTCAGTTGTTCTATTACGTATTATAACGGACGTAGCCACTTCGTATATTTAGCTTTGAAGAATTACCCAAGTGTAGGAAGGAGTATAAATCATCGAACATAACGAGACCGCTGTGACTAATACAATAATGATAAGTCATGATGAGTCCCAGTCAAAATGACATACATTTTACAATAAAATCTGAACTATATTTATATATATGTATATATTACTACGTATTTCTGAATGTACATTTACTTTATATTTAGCTAGTTAACAATAGATCTTTCTTGATGACTGTACGAGGTAGTCTGTTTATGGAAAATAAGGAGAATATACATAGATTTTTTATTAGTATCTCGAAATAGTGAAGTTATTTTCATACAGATACTTGTCATTTTATTGTTTTAAATCGAAACATTTAATACATAAGTATTTATTAGTTTTTTTTACAATTTATAAGAATCTTGATTTTATTGACTATTCCGTGATTTAAAATACACCGTAGCATAGTTAGCTACTTCTTCTACCGTAGCATATTAGTAACTTCGTCTCTATGTAGACATATTTAATGTACAATATATGTATTTGCATAGACTCTACAAAATAATAATACAATTTTACTCATAAATACTATTTAACGTTAGTGAGTTTTACTATCGAAAATCTCTATGCTGAATATAAAATGTAGAAGATGCTGTTTTTTAAATTATTTCTGAAAATATATATTTTGGTACCGGTAAAGTATTTAAAACGGATTACTTATAGATTTCAAAAATTCCAAATAAAACATAAGCCGCTACAAACATTCAATCACCGTTCACTTAATAAGCGTAAAAAGTTGATGGAACTGTCACTAAAATTTTTCAATAATCAAGGCCCGGCCGACCGGTGTGCGGGCGAACAGTGCGCACTATGACAGTATAACGACAAAGTCTTATTCTCTGAGCACTAAAGTCGAAAATCCAATAACATGTTAAACGAGGTATATTTTGCCAGTATCGAGATACTTATTACGTAGTATTAGAATCTAAATTAAAGTAAATTATCAAATTTAAGTAAGTAGAAAGCGTTTGTGCCTCGATCCGTTCGCGTGTGCTCGGGCATCGTCGGCTGTCCTCGTCCAGCCTTTGTTCGTTCCCGTTGGATTGTAACGTTCATTTCTTTTCCAACGATAATGTAAACAAACTATTTTGTAATCTTGACTCGGCGTGATTGCGGTTATAAATTCACTAGTTATTGGTTACTTACTTGTTAAGCAGAATTAGTTTTGTATAAAAATAGTTATAGAAACTATAGAAACTACTGATAGCTATTAACCTATTAAACTTATAAATATTCATAACTTTAGTTTGATCATACTCTACTATTGCTTAAAATACACTATCATATTAAACTGTTAAATATGAAATGAATATAATAAATGAATAACTTTGTATGAAATGTTACATCGTCTCTATGTAGAGTCAATTATTATGTATAATATAAATGCAAAGACTCTACTATTATAATAACATGGTTGTGTTTCACAATTATATTTGATCATAATTACTTAATAGCCCCTTCGTAGTGATTAATTAATTAATTATTACAACTGTACTGCTGCTCTATCGATTTTGACACTGGTCAATGATCATGAAGATGGTTTAATTGTTAACTCTAAACAATATAATAATGTTTTTTTATCAGCTCTACACTGTATCCTACACACGGCAGGGTAGGAAACCTAGAGTTAAGTCACTCCGTTTCCTTTTTTCCGTCGAACACTGGAAGCATGGCGTTTTGAGTGGCGGTACTCAACGCCGCGCTTGCCACGACGCTAGAGCGAAAAAAATTAAATTATATCTAAATTTAAATAAATATTTCATTTTCTCGAGCGGGGATCGAACCCAAAACTAGTCGCATTTACAGTCACACGATTAGGCCCTGGACAGGTTCTAATTATATATATGTAAATTTGTTTGTACATAACTAAAATACATACTTCATAGTTTCATTGTAATTAGTTAATAACTCTTTGTTAATCACTTTTACTTAGATATTTTATATTGTCTTTATTTAGCATTTCAGTCCCTAAGCTGGTCGTTAAGTTAAAAACAATAGGCTTAATGCCTTGTTTTTACCTTTTAAATGTTTTATTATCGAGCTTGTAAGGTTTTACGATATGAATCATTATCGCTTCTTTGAAGTAACTACCTGGTTATAAGATATAGTTTTTAAGTTGTACCGAAAAGCAAAAGGGTCACGTAGTCACAATGGATTGTATGGGAAATAAATGAATGCTTGGAATCCAATGTAACAGGAGACCGTCGTAACGCAGTGGTTTTGGACAGTATGGTATTGTAAGCGCGGCGGTTGTGAGTTCAATTCTCACTCGATAAAATGGCTTATTTAATATTCTAATTTCCGTACTTTGGTAACAAAACAAAATGCGTCTTTCCGACACTAACGTCACGAAAATTCGGTGGATAGTGAGAAGCGGATATCTTAACTCTAGGTTCCTCTCGCCACACTACTTTACATGGGATACAACGTGAAGCAAAAAAAAATATAGTGTAGGTACTATTAGTAATGTCTCACGTACACAAGTTGTTGAAAAACATTCAGATCAACTGCGTACTGTTTGTGTTGGAAATATTCAAACAAAACAATAGTGACGAGAGTTCACTTAAAATAGCTCACTTATAATATAATATATACCTAATATCTATATAGAATAATATTTATATACTTCGCCTATTGTTGCGCAATGGGAAATCACATATAAACACGATGGCTGTAGGTTCGATTCTTACTCGAGGAAAAAACTATTTTTTATCTCTCAACAAACAATATCGTCGAATCCTTTCAAATTGCCTACTATGCGGGACAGAACGTGAAGATGGGACTTAAACAAGAATTTTAGGTTAAAAAATAAAACTCAATCTCTCTAAACCAATATGATATCTATCGCCCATTATACAGTTATTAAAGTATCTCGTTTCTCTAGTTACGGTTCACTTTCCAAAATTTTAAAACCAAACTATTATACGTCCATCAGTGAAAGCCGTTCAAGGTATTGTTTTGACATTTAAAAAGTTATTACAACATTGAAATTCTCGTTTAATTTATTCATTTTTTTTTTAGATAATATTTATTTGAATGTAATTGTTATCTGTGAACGTCACGGTGACTATTTAACGATAAGAGATAATCAGAAAAATAATGTAATGCAAACCACATCGGCCGCAACTTAAAACTTTATCGGTCGTTGTCGCCAACTTTCTGAAGAATTTTCAGCGTAATTTATTTTTAAGGTGTACTTATTAGTATAAGGAAACATTAAAATTTCTTAGATTATATATATGTTGATAGCCAGTATGTTGTAGCATCGTAACACGTTACGCATATATTGTTCATAATATAACGCAAAGTGATAAGGCTATTCGTGGCGCAGGAGCACAAAATGTGATTGTAAATGTGACAGCCGGGCTGTGCGTTCGATTGCCACTCGAGGAAGTGATGATCCAAAAATTCCATTTTCTGTCCTCAGGCGCGGCGTTGAGATCCGCCATTCAGTTTATAGAATTCAGCGTATAAATGGGAAACAAAGTGTCTTAATAGTAGGTCCCTTCTGTCTTATGTGCGAAAAAAAACGACGCAAAAAAGTTGTTTACAACAATCTATTGTGCTTTGATATAAAAACATAATTGTGTTGTCCAAGTCCTATTGCGAGGCGATATTCCAAATGTCAGGTTAACATTTCGCACGTGCCGCCGCTCCAACTTATTTAAATATAATGGAGTCTTGAGTCTTCCAGCCATCATCTCTATTAAAAGCATCGATTTAACGAGCGGAATGAGATCGCACTACCGTCTGTAAATATGGGTCGGCTGGCGACTGGACTTGCTTGTGCTGGTCCCAGAGCAGGTACTGAATAACAATAGGTGCCGAACCATAACCATGAATGGATTGACAGACTGACATTCCGTTAGTTGTTTTAAAATCATTGAAAATTAATGTTAACTTCATTTATAGCGTGACGTCTAAAAATTAAAGACATTGCCGAATCGTTGGCCGTTTTTATTTATATAACTAAATACTGTCTTTTATAGGTATAAGCTTATTACAAAAAAGTAAAAGTATAAAATCTATAATATTCAATATTTCTCCATACCTTACGTTGACTTCTAAAGTAACATAAAACAATTAATTTTACGTAATCACGATCGCAATAGTCGAAATACGTATTGCAGAAACGATCTCCATAGCCGAGCCAGTGTCGCGTGGCGCGGAAGTACGGGGAGCGGTGCGGCCTTGCGCGGCCGCGCGCCGACGGTGAAAGTCTTATTGAGCCTCCAACTAACATCCTCCTATATTCGGGTTAAATAGTAACATCAACTTGTTTCACATCCTAATATTATATATTGTAGATTAAATTAAACGAAAATTATATTATATAAACGCAATGCCCTCCAGAATTCCTTATGGTTCTGCTGTACGCGGGATGATTTGATTGAAATTATACTATTAAGTCGAAACATGATTCCATACCAATTTTCTAGAATTTACTCTAATTCCAGATAACTATCAACCGTCCAAAATATATTCTTAAAATAGTATAACGTACAAGTGAATCTCATTTAGTCGGTTAACGTCTTCACGACTAAACCATTTAATCGGATAACCTTCACGAAACAAGTAGTACTAGGTAATTGTAAATAATAGTAGTAATATGAAGTTTATTATAACGCAGCGCAGTGCACCTTCACGCATGATTGGATATGGCGATTCGAGGGTCGGGCAGCTGCTGACACCCTGTTGGCTCTCATTCAAATGAAAATCTATTGTAAAGTACAGGATGCATTAAACTAAAGATATGAGGACGTCTTAATGTGACTCCGTCTTAAATATGACAAGATGTGGGACTGTGACTGTGAAAGTAACACAAGGCTAGTGGCGAGAAGAGATAATATTAAACTTTGAGGAACGTTGAGTTTTTAATTGCAACACAATTTTGGTGGTTATTAAGTGAATACTAAATGAATTATATGAAATATGTACTTAAGATCGTAACTAAAATGCTTACAAATAATAATAAAATGTTATCGTTTAGTAATTTATGGTAGAAGGTGCCCGCGGCTTCATACTCACCGGTATGATTTTATATTTAGTTTGCGACTACCTGCTATTATGCTGCTTTATATGAGAGCGCGTAACACGAACAGTCCTTGCTATATCTTTGAATAATCTGCATAGATTTATATATAAAAAAAATCACTATTGGTAGTTTTAATTTTATTGTGATATTATTCTCTATAAATGAGCTCTATTGAAAAATAATATTTTTTTCGGCTTCATGCATATAGCAGGGTAGGCAGAGGGAACCTAATGTTAATACACTCCTCGAAGTGTTGCACATTGAGCGACGGAACTCTATTTGCCTTGTCACCAAAGTGGCAATCGAACCCACAACATTCTTGTATCCCTACGCCACGACGGCCTGCTAAAAACATAATCTTTTAAATAGAATCTTTTAACACAAATCCTTTATATACAGCAAACGTATTTTATATTTTTATTATATTCAACTTTAAAACAAAAAACACAAAAATGCATCTTTTAGAAACAAAGGAATGCGTGGAGCCAAGATGAACTAATCTCGGTAACAAAAGCTCCTAAGTCAAAAAAATCGACTCTTCCTACTAAACTACAATAAAGTCATTTTGTATAGAAAATTCAAAATTTCAATACGGACCTTTAAGGATTTACTCGTATTGTTCACAGTAATGTGTTGAAAGATATTTTAAAAATAATAATTGTGAATGTTATATTAATAATAATCCGTTCAAGAGTATAGTATAGTTTAAAGCAAAAAGAGAGAAGGCGATTTTTTATTCATTTAAACAAGAATTAGAAAATTGACGACGTATTAGCCATCTGTTGTTTGAGGAATAGTGGGCGCGATTAAAAGATAAAAACCTGTCCTTCTTGAAGTTTTACAAAGCGCACTGTTTCTGACTTTTTCTTTTTACAAAATCGTCACAGAAATTATCTTTACATATAATTAGCACAGAAAAAAATAATTTTAATAAGCATAAGATTTTAAATCATTTTATTATAGTAAGATTCAATTTTCATACATTAATAACTGATAATTGAATAAATCTAAATATTACTCTTAATAATTACTGAAATAATTGTTTTGTATTATTAATCATTTATTACATGAATTCTGTTACATTTAGTTATGTATTCACAACCTTGAATATAAATTGAACAATCACGATCGCACATCACTCGAACCTAACAGCAACAGTTTCATTATACTCCTGGGAACCTGGAATTGAAAATAACGAAGTTTCTGACAAAATCCAATTTAAATTTCACCAAATTTACAAATAAAAAAATAACAAACAAATTTACTAGCTTCAATAATTAGTTATAACATACAAAGGTCACAGCTATAAATAAAAAATTAAATACTAATATATTACAAAATATAATGAGGTGTTTATAAAGGGTAGTATAGCCCAACCCTTAGGTTCCCAGCACGCCCTCTAGCCCGAGGAGTATCCGAACGGAGCAGCCATTACACGCGCGGACGGGCGTATGGTTCAGTTTGGCGCGAGAAGCCGAATGGTGCACACGTGTCTCAAGCTATGTGATTTGGATAGTGAAGTTGATTGTTTCATGTGATACATCTTGTTGGTTGGCATTATGTTTGAATTAAGCGCCTTTGTAAATACTTAAGTGGACTCCTTAAGTTTGGACTGGTTTATTATTATTATTATTTTTTTTGGTTTAGGAAGTGCCCTTTGTTAATTGATTCAGGTAATTTGTTGTTTTTTTAATAACTTTTTTTTAATTAATTATCTGTGTTTAGTGGTGTGTAGCTATTTTTATTTAAAAAAAAACTACGTGATTTTCGACTATTCCTTCGTTTTGATTTTTTTTTATTATTTTTAATTTTTTTATTCCATTTCTTTGTGTAATTTTCTTTGTAAAGTTTTAAATTATTGTAACAAAAGTTTTAACGTTCCGTAACCATCTATGAGATATCAAACGCCCACACTTGACCTAAGCCCTTTTTAGTTTAGATATTAGTTTAAATATCCAGCGCAAATGGATTGAGTTTCGAATGAGGTCATAAAATACTTTATAGTCCACATCTATATCCTAAGGCGTTTAAATAAGATGTTGGCCATTATTTTTTTAAATACATACGTTTTAAAGTTCATTCATTGACAATATTATTTTTTTTATAAAACCGCCACGTTTATAACTACCTGAGCAATTGTTGAAAAAACAGCGATCTCTTTCACACATATGAGAATAGCGCATAGCGACTTATTCTGCGATCATCAAAGAACTTCAAATCCATCAACGGTTCCACAGAATACTTTTTCCGCACGTTTCTTAAAAATACTAATAAATTAATCAATGAAAATTCTTTAAGTATTATATAACAAAAATGTTATATTTAAAAGAAGCAAAACGATATATTTTATAATGTTATGTAATTAAGTAAGAAAAATGTTAATTTTCGATACACTTTCTATTATAGCGTTCTTCGTTCGAACTGTTCAAATAAAAAAAAATATCTTGACGTTTGCTTAGTATAGATTAAGAAATCTAACAATTACATTTACAAATTGCCTTGACCAAATCCCCTGACACAAATTTTTACTTTAGAAGGAAATTGATTTTACGAGGTTTTTCTTTGAAGTCGTCACCACATCACGTCTGCCACTTAGGCGTGGTGGGAGTCGGAACGGTGTTTATGATATTATAGTGATTCTTGTAGTAGAATCTATTAAAAAAAGCAAGCAATATAACATGTATTTTGCACGTATACAATTTTTTTTACTTTATTATAAGCTAAAAGTTACTCGATTATTATGGCTTACAGCCACGCAACTATTACACCGAACTCGACTAATAACTGTTTATTCAGCCGTTTTTTTATCTTATCAACAGAATAAAGGCTCAATATTCAATTCAATAATCAATCCTATAATTCTGAAGCACTTAAAATAGTTTTAAAAGTCATGTATATAATCGAACAGCAATTTACTGACATTAATTGTGGTTACTTTAGTTAGAAGGTAAATATGTACAAAAATGTCAACTAAATCTTTCATACTTAGATTTTCTTCACTGTTTATCCTTGTTAATTGCTATTTAAAATTAAGATTTGCTTCAACTTGAAGATACTCTTTTGAACAAAAACTATTTTTATAAATCATCATTAATTGACTTTGACTAGTTTATTATTTATACTTCCAGATTGCCATGTAATACTACGCCTATCTCCCGCAAATCAAGGCCATTTTCTATTACCTCAGTGATATCTATCTTTTGGATGACATTTTGAAAATCGTCATCATTAAAAGAATATTAATGGTCCTGAATTAAGACGTTTAAATATGACAGAATTAACTTTCAAAATATTTCTAGGAAGGAAGTGCAATCTTAATCATGATGTCATCGAGGACATTCTATTTTAGGTTAGGTTTTCTTTTTTGCTCAAAAAATCGTATTATAAAAAAAGTTTTTAAATAGAATTATTGATTTACTTTCTATTTAAATTATTCAATGGGGTTAAGCAAATCACCAAAAATTACATGTTTATAATGTCTCATTTTAATATCAAGGAATACTTACGGTTTCGCACTTAACGTAAATTTTCTACGATAAATTAAGTAATATACACAGTCAATAACTCCTGAGCGTCGACTGCCATGCCATTAGTCGTGATTTATTTGCGATGCGTTGCGTCCATTGTCTATTGTGGCCTATTAACTTTATACATGCTTATACAAAGCGAGCACTGTATATGGTAATTCTGCTCAGTCGTATTAACAAATTTCGCAGTATTGATCAATATATTTATTAAAATGTGTATATATATTATTATTATTAAAATATCAATGATGTATATAAAACCTATTAGTATATCTGTTCATAATGTTCTTTTACAATGTTAGTTTTCATTGAACAAAGAGTTCTCCAAGTGGCGCATACTTAAGGCGTCGTACGTAACTGAACGATAGTATAGACAGTATCGTCGCGCGAGTATACTTGTTTAAACCAGTGCCATATTTATTATATAATATTGTATTATCATTTTCAATTGATAAAAAACAGTTTGTTGATACGGCCTCAACAACCTATTCGCTTTTAATATGACGACTGATTAAATATTCTTGTCATTCCATATAGCCACAATGAGAATGAACATAAAAAAATATTTCTTTTTCTTAAGCAAATTTTCAACAATTTTCGTTAGATTTTTTCCGAAAATCCGTAAACTTACTTAAACATTAATAAAGTAGATACACTGTATTATTAATTAACAATGTAATTTATAATACAAAAAAAAACACGATTTAATAAAATCTAGTTTTGTGATGCACTTGCATCGCTAATTTTAAAAGGTAAATCATCGTTTGATATATAAATTCACAACGTAATGGATATTGCAAATAATATGTTTAAAATGAAATATAAAAAAGAAACATACATACATACATACGAAACCATAAAACTTGAGACAAATATTGATCGATAGTAGAAAACACTTAATACTTTGATCTTTTCTCAGCTTTTCTTTCTATCTAGATAAAAGCTGCAATATAACGTAGGTGATCTCCTTGATTATAATTTATATGTCAAATGACATTAACTTTATATACGGAGGGTAAAACACGAGCAACTGGCATGTGGGAGTTACCTCTGCCCTTTTCATATCAAACAATCTTAATTTGTTAATATTTTATCTCATCGAAGGCTTTTTTTGGAATATACTGAATAAAATAGAATAAAAATTCCTCTATATTTATTATATTCCTTTTTATGCATTCTGTTGAAGTTAAAGTATCCGTCACTAATTCCTATAACATAAAGCTTAAAGTAATATATGAAAACTTGTGACAATATAAAATATATGAATTTAGCATATTGCTGTCCGCAGTACCGTTTCACGCCTACATTCCACGATCAATCACATGTGAGACCTCTTTAAAGAATGCCCCGTTAACTACATCATAAGGCCTTGAGGGTTGAAATGCTGAGCAATACCGCTTTTAATCCAAAATTAGATTTATAAACTCAAAGCGCTATACGTAGATATTGTCGAATTATTTTAATTGGTCTCAAAATGGTCCACAAATTGTTATATTTATAACATTCCGTTGATTTATTATAAATTATGAATACTAGCAAAGACGATGCTTAATTACAATAATTTTTATTTACAACTTAATTCTTTCTTGAACGGCAGAATTCGGAAGCCGTTGTCGACTGAAAGCCGATAACTGAGTGAGTATACGCCATTTCCATTCGACAAAATTCGGACGCGAGGGTCGCTCGGTCGTTGTACTTTTGAAAACCAGAACAATCTGAACGAATAACGCTCCTGACTCAATATATTTAATACTAACAGATGCTCGCGACTCGTGCATTACAAAAAACTTGAAATTTACCTTCAAAACACTACAAGAAAAAGTATTTTATATAGTGCTTTTAATAGATCTATTGATTTTAATATAATCAACAATATGTAATTGGCAAACGACCATTTACATAATTTCGTTCGCTGCATAATCTTGAATTTAAAGTATTAGGCGATGTTCTAATTTGTTTGACTAAATAGATCTTTCATATCGTTGACGTTTATCGTTGAGATGTTTCGGTATGTCATTTGGTTTCACGGTAGCACGCGTGTGAGACAGAGAAAAGAAAGTGCAGGTAGTTGGTAACCTCGAGGCGAATGGAGCAAGATTTATTAGATCGTAACAGTAGGGGTCGCCAACACGCGGCCGTCTGTCGCGTTTTCGTTTCAAAAAAGAAGTAAAAATGACGCGTCTTTTAGATCACATTACGTTCACTGTATAAGCTTGCGTTGTCATTCATTCGATTTTAAATTATGCTTTTTGTTTTGATGATATACTTAACACTTCAGGCGATATTTTTCTTTGTTCAATCATAACATTTTCTCACGCCATAAGTTTTCCAAGGTGAAATACTCAAAAGTTTTAAATTATGTGTATTGTGATTTTCCAAGTATAAATGAGAACAAAGAGTATAAATAAAAAATAAGTTAGCTTAGATGGTTT
This sequence comes from Heliconius sara, assembly GCA_917862395.2. Classification (NCBI taxonomy): domain Eukaryota; kingdom Metazoa; phylum Arthropoda; class Insecta; order Lepidoptera; family Nymphalidae; genus Heliconius; species Heliconius sara. Next base: position 4,159,240 of record OU860795.2, on the reverse strand, counting down.
CATTTCGAAGTCTTATAACTCTTTTACCTAAGATTACAAGCTGATGTTGGTTAAACCGTAACAATAATGCGAAACCAATTATGCAAGAGGCGAATGTTGTTAATTTACTTTATAATGGACAATTTTCCAGTATTTTGACATGCAGCAGATTTGACTATTGAAATTAAGGTTTTAGGAGTTGTAAAACATATTATATTAATTTTTATGTATGCCATTTACATATTTTTTTTCAATAGGTTCTTACCTTTAATAAATTAGTCTAGTTATCGAGTAAACCATTTTAAGTTCCATCATTAGGACTTATTCAGGAGAAGTGTATACTACTTTTTGTATAATATTTTAACCTATAGAGTATTAATATGCTGCTTTAGTACCTCGTCTTTATTTTGTTAAGCAAAATATATTTTACCTTATATCAGTTAGAAGTAGAGAGAAAAAAAAGGAATCATTTTTTGCCTTTAAAAATCTTTACAGTTCCACTTAATTTTATAGTTGAATTATGTCTAGGCCTAGGACCACTAGACAAAATTGAGTAAAGTTGATTGTGATGGGCCTCCTATGGGATTTTACTGATTAGTTTGTGGTTGGAAGCTTTTGTGTCGTAAACAAATAGAACGAGTCATGACAGTCAATAGTGTCCAAATGACGGTTCACAGTCGACGTCACCCGCTTCCTCTCGCACGTACGTAGCCGTACACGGGTGACGCAATTGGCTTTTTCAATGTCTTATCTACAGCGAAGTATACTGTCATTCGCCGAGTGATCGTCGAGCTGCGCACGCGCGCCTCTCTCGCGCGCTTGAATTTAGTTTCACTTGTTGTGTTGCCTTTATACTACTTGCTTGCCGTCGAGGACGAGTGACGAATTGCAATCTTTCAGTGCTAGTGTTTTGGACTTTTTGTTATATTTGCCGATTATTTATTATTTTAATTTTCACAATGTTTATGTCGGGATTTTTTATTCTATCATCGGATATATCTTCTAGGTAGGTGTTTATAAAAATAATTGTAGGTCACATATTGTATTCAAAACCTGTTTGTATAGTTCCTTGCTCTCTTTATATGATATGATCACGGTTGTGGATTATATCAAGTGTGAATCTTATTGGCCCGTTTAGGCATCGAGGCATTGTTCTTTGACCTAGTACTTGCGTCGGCTCAGTTTATTATTAAATGGTATGCGTTCCGCGATACGTTAATAAACATTTGGATGGAAACGACAACTTTTACCTTTAACGCCTTGATTTCAAGTTCGGTTAATGACATTTTCAATTAATCACAAACTATGTACGTTTATTTGGATGTATTAATGTTCCAGTTGTATCTACCTGCAATGCCCATATTAATTATTACAAGTCTAATAAATTGTAACAAATAAATGAACTTCTTTTGTCTTTGCAGAATGACGCCGCAAGAAGAACGCGAGGGCTCGCGAGGTGCGGAGATAGCTGACGCCTTCGAGGATGAGATGTTTGGTCCGCCTCGCACTGAACCCGCCGCCAGGCCGAAGCTCTCCATGATCTCTGCGCGTCTTCGCGCTAATGAGGAGCGCAAACGTGTCATCGAAATCTGCTCACAAAAATTAGAAAATATCGAGGACCCTGCGCGAGATCTGCGCCGTTCCGTCTGTATTAATAACACATACTGCCGTCTCAGCGAGGAGGCGCGCAAGGAGAAAGAGGCCAGGAGAAGGCGAGCGAGAGAGGAATGTGACGACTCGTGGATAGGGAAGAAAGCTCGTCGCGCGGTCGAGGACGAGTGCCTCGCGCTGCTCGACGCGATACCGGAACTGGGTGACGCCAACCTCGGCTGCGCGCAGCTCGCGCGGCAGATGCAGGACGGGTCGCGGCAGGACGCGCTGCTGCCCCCCGGCCTGCTCACCGTTCTGGACTCATGACCGCGTCGCAGCGCGCACCTGCACTCTCCGCTGTGATGCCAGCGCACCGAGTGAGCACTCGCGAGCCAACGGCGCTCGAGTCGCCGACGGAGTCACCGGACGCGCCCTGGGCCGCCCCGCCCGGGCCCGACCCGACCTCAAGGCCCGACCTCACAGCCGCCCGACCTCACCGCTGGACATCATCCACAGAATTCTCGTTACCCCGAAACGGACAGACCACAGTTGACGTTTAGCCAATTCTTTGTTGTTTAAGAAAAGTACTTACTTTGTTAGCGTGTTTTTATTATTTAGTGAAAGTTGCTCAGGTGCCGGCGGGCGTGATCTAGTTAGTGTGCGATCAGTTCTAGCGTCGGACCCGCGGTACTTCGTATCAGCTGAGACGTCGCGTCGGTTCAGGCCAGGAGATACAGTGAGGACGTTGAACGGTTACGTTGGAGTTTTAGATATAAGTCATAATTTTTATTGCATTATTGTACTGTAATTAATTAATTAATTGAAATCGTGATTAAGGTATAGTGCAAAACAACTGGGAACGGTCGCGCATAATTGAGAGTACGGACGACGCTTACGATTAATTTATGTTTTATGAATAACTATAGTATTCTACCACAAAGATAAAAGTAATCTTGAACATAACAGTATGTCGCATCCGATAAAATTTGAAAGTAAAAGCCAGTGCAGTTCGCCGTGATGAGTGAGCGGGACGGCGTGCTTATTAAGAAACACTCGCAGCGTTGTGGGCAATCGAATGTTACGTATTATCGTATTATATGCCCGTAACAAAAGAAAAAACCTTATAAGTGATGACGTGTGGTCGTCGACACTCGACAACAGATGAGCGAATGTGACCTTACTCGCGTAGATCGGCAAGGCCAACCGTTGGCCCAACGGCCCAACGTTGGTTCAAACGCATTTTAATAAGTCTGATTTTTGATTTCGTTCGTTTTCGTTATTCAACTGTTATGCCGCAGTTTATGTTTAATTTGTATATTGTGTTTTTATGTTACCTTATCTCACAATTTACGCTTTGTTACCATTATGATTTATAATAATCGGTTTAATATACGACCTTTACGTACTTATCGTTACTTAGGGTGTACATTTTAAGTATGTTGTGTCATTAATTTATTTTATTCGAATGATTTTGTCGGGAGCGTATCGATGTATCGCATTGGCGGATCAGGTTGTGCAATAAGCTTGGACACGTTGTGCAATGTATGACGTTGAAATGTTTTATTGAAATCTTAATTGTCGCGAAATATATTGGTAGTGGCCCGTTTCGCCCCTTCTGAATAGTAAATAGGTACCTGAAGGGGGCGGGAGTTGCGGTGGTAGGGCGGGGGGCGACGGGGTGGCAAGGCGGCGCACCGTTCCCAGTACCTCCTGTGATATTAGCCTAGCCTGTATGTCGTATTTGTATTTTGTGCTAGTTTCCTCATCCGATTTTTTTTCGCTATTAATGCTATGTAAAAAGAAAACGCTTAGTAAAATTGATTTACTTTCTATATCGGCCATTTTGTACTGATTACCCGGTTTTTCGAGTCATGTACCCGACGGTAGCGTGTTTAGATGTTTTTGTCACTGTATTATAATGAAATGTAGTTCTTTTTGTATGAAATTTGTATGTTGATAAGAATTGTGTATTATAAAATTAAGTGCTTGTATACCTTTGCCGCCGGACTGTTCCGGGATTCGATTTAACAGAAACTAATATGGAACACCAGGACATTATTCAAAAAGATAAACCTTGTAGCAATTTTCTAACGATATTGAATCCTTTTTCTCGACAAAACCGTCTTATGATAGAGTAGGCCAAACATATAAGCGACGTTGCTATCAGACTGCCTTCTTGAATACGTGTCCCAGATCATGTTCACTAGTTGTTATATCAGAAACCAAATGTATTTTTAAAATGGTATTGTAAAACGCACACTATGTATTATGAGTAGGGTTTTATTATTTCACGATTTACAAGGCGTTGTGTTGGTTGGCGTTAAATAATTCTGTTTTATAGTTTAAATATCGCCTCCTAGCCTAGCTCTCATCTCGTAAGCCGTAACAACTTTTTCAAATGGTATTATTTTTGTTATCGCAAAAAGTCTTTTTGACCAATGTTTTATGAATATCGAGAATCCAATTATGTTTTGAGATGTAAGAAATATGTTGTTTTAAATGATGTTTTAAAATGTAATAAATAAATTTCTTAGTCACAAGTGACTCAATGGTTTTAGTTGAAATAACCTATTTACGATAAGTGTAAGGATTTGAATTGAAAAATAAATTATTATTACACAATTTAATTCAATTTTGGATAAACCTGACTGACATTATATAAAATATAATCCCCATATTACACAGATGATGACTCAGTCAATTAGTTGAGAAATTAGTCATTCAGTTTAGAATAATTGCGATCAGTGCCTATTCTGTTTACCGACTTACGGGATTTTTTGATTTTTTGTGTTTAAGGACGCTTATTACTTCTAAAAGTTTAACAAATATAAAAATATAATTTCATTAATTGATTAATTTCGGTTCTCAATCAGAAAAACAAATCCAGTTTTTGATAAAAATTTCAAAATAATAATATTTCTATCCCTATAATGTGCAGTTCCTGAGTAATTACAGTACCACAACCAACATACTATCGGAGGTTAATGAGCCGAGTTAAGAGTGAAGGAATTAAACACATTTTAAACACGTTAGCAAATAAACACGGCCAGCCCGAAGCGGTCTATTTTAGAAACTAGTATGTTATCGTATTGTAAACGTAGTCTTGTTGGTACTGTAATAATAGAATTTATATGATGATGGCCGTGGATGGTCTTAGATTAATTTGGGAGTTTTATTTGAAATTAGTGAAATGCAAATGGAGATGACAAAGGATTCTATAACTAAACAAACATATGATATATTCTTTATATTTTACTGAAGCAAATCTATCCCACCCAGATATATAGACAGAGGGAACCTGGGAAACTATTGTTACTGCACTCTGTTCCCATTAAGACACTCCTGTACCCTACTTTCCACCGAATGATGTATGCCGACAATAAATCAAATGAGAGAGAGAGAGAGAGAGAAACAAAAAAATACAATGATTACTGCTGAATTATACAGCAGTTAAGAGGCTATATGCCACTCTCTAAGATGTCAATTAACATCGTATTGACATAACTTCAGTGATTTGTATCGATTTTGATATCAATTAAAACTGTATTAAGCCTGTTATTAAGCCTATTACCTGTAGCGGTTTACTAAGATATAATAAAAATTAAAAACTCGTGAGATATCATTTGTTGGCGTTGAGTTCCGCCACTCAACTCAACTGCCTTCAGATTTAGCGGAAAGTGTGGAACGACAGTGTTTTAATTGAAACGGAGTGTCTTAACGATATGTTCCCTCTGTCTTGCCTGTTATATGCGAGATACAGCGTGAAGTTAAAAAAAAATATTTTATATGGTAGGTAGAACCAATTTATAGAAAAGAAACATAATTGGATAGTCTCTATGATAACAATTACAGATACCTACTTGATTCTAGCTACAAGATTTCTGAAACTTTATATGAAACAAAAGGTATGAGGAGCGGAGTGTCTTAACACTAGGTTCCCTCTGTTGTCTATCCTCCTGTATACAGGATACAGCGTGAGGCTGAAAAAAAAAAGAAAAAGTAACGAGGCGATGTTAACAGTTTAAAACAATAAACAATAAGGATTTTGTAAATGTTATGATTATATTATTGTGGTTAGCTGCTATTTTATAAATGTTTCCTGTCTTAAGCTAAGAGATGATCATTAAATAAATATAAATTATAAAAATAACAAAGTTTTTCTTTTATAAAATACCTGTTTACATTTTGGTGATTTATATTACAGTAATAATAACCAGTAGCAGTAGTAGCGCAGGGGCACAAAGTGTGACTGTAAAATCGACTACTTGTGGGTTCGATTCCCCATGCAAGAAATTAATATTTTTTTTCATGTATATTTTCATTTCTTCACTCTGGTGTCTAAGTCTGAGTTTCGCCACAGCAAAAAATAAACGTAGTGTCTTAACACAAAAAAAAACTAAGTTCAATTAATCCATATTTAGATGTAATAGGTGAAAATAACAAATGTTAATATATTTTAGTCACAATTAATATAATAATTATATTATTATTTATATTCAATTAATACATTTAATAAATGCATGAATAATCTCTAAGTCGAAATAAGGATTTACGCTCCGAGTGTTCTCTACCAGTTCTGATCGCGGCCAGTGACAAAACTGAAACTTAATATTTATCTATTAACTTAGGTATTAATGTATACATACTTAAAAATACATTTAGAATATATAATATAAGAAAGAAAAAATATAATATTTTGTTTTAATTTTACGCTTTATCCTGTATAGTATAATACAAAGAGAGTAGAATCAAGATTCTCTGTTTCTCACTTTCTACCCCAGTGGAAACCATTGTGTATTTAGTGGCACAACTCAACGCCGCGTTTTGTCATGTCAAAGCGTAGAAACTAAATTAACTTATTGCTCCGATTGGGGATAGAATCCAAAATTATTGCAATTACAATCGGACTCTGTCCCACTCTGCCACGACGTCCTATTGTAAGTAACTAACTATATATATATATATATATATATATATATATATATATATATATATATATATATATATATATATATATATTATCAATTATTACAAATATATACTTACATTCCTACATTCTCAAACAATTATTGATTTCTCCATATTATGTAGCATTTTACCTAAAAATATAATATTAACTGGAATTTATTTATATTTACAACTTATTTGAAATGGAATTGCTGAGCTTTCGCGAATTAAGTCATATTTAATGATATTATAACGATACACCAACAGTCGATGTGATTGTCTTATTAATGTATGAGCGGGGAATTACCAATCCTACAAGTATCGATAATTGGTTCAATTAAAGTTATATTCCGTCATGAGTTCAAAATATACATTTGATAATTTTATATACAGAATTAGGTGAATTATTTTTTTTAATGGCAAATGAGGGATGGAAGTGTCTCTGTCTTAATTGGAATGCAGTGTCTTAAAATTGGGTTCCCAAGTTCACCTTGGTTACCTGCTATGTGCGGGATGCAGCATGAAGCTATTTTTAAGGTAAATGTGTTATATTAAAAATATTTAAATAAATTCCTAATTTGTATTGAATTACAAATATTAATATTTTAAGAACTGCCATATCTAATGTGAATAAGATGAGAAAAGAAAGAAAAAAAAGAAATAAGAAAAAAATAAATAAAGATAGAATTTCTATTACCTAACCTAATCAACCAAACCTTATCTTTAAAAAAAAACAATTTAAAACCATAAACTAATACAGCCATAAATTTTTATAACATTAACAACAAAAAAAACCACATCAATATAATAAAAAGTACGAATAACTCGTACTAAGTGAGTATTCACTAGATATTATGTAAACAACAAGTTTAGATACTGCAACCGCCAAGAATTCAACCAATATGACCGCGTAACAGCTTGTACAAACAAATGTGAAATGTTACATTTTAAAGGTATGACATCACTCACGCTATTGTCGCGCATCCAGACCAGCGCTAGATCTACTTAGCGTTTAGTATACCTTATATAAACTAACTGTATTAAAAACCTTATTTCTTAATGTCCGAATGTCTGTCTCTGGTGACAAGGCGAAGTGCGGCGTTGAGTTCCGCCTCAACACGTATCTAATGTTCGTAATTCGGTTGTGCTTGGTAGTAACACTAGATTCTCTCTGCTTACCTTGTCATATACGGGATACAACATAATGCTAAGAAGAAAAATATGGTAGCTGGTTCAAATAGAAATTATTTAAGATATTATATACTCGTCTTCTAAACAGCCATACTGTCCTACTAAACCATTATGGCCTCAAGAGCATTTTTTTTCAGCTAGCAAGCATGGGGCCTAGTGTTAAGACACTCCGCTCTTCTCTTTCCGGCGAATTTTGAAGAAAAAGTGTGGTGTTGAGTAGCGGGACTCAAAGCCGCGCTTTGGCTCGTTACCACAGCCATGATATGAATTATTAAGTGGGATTCGACTCCATAACCTGTCGCATTTACAGTCACCTACTTAAGCCCCTACACCATAACGAATTTTAAAAAAATATTTAAATATTATATTATTTATAAAATTACGATTAAACACATCTGTCTATTTAAAAAGAATCACGAAATAAATTATTCACTATTGTTTTTTTGTGAATAAAGAACTATCTAGTAATTATTCTACTCAAGTTCCAATTGAACCCGTGACTATCAAATACAGCCAGTAAATTTACACAATACATTTCATGCATTCAATCAATAAATTCATACAATTAAAGAAAAAAATTTTTTAAATAATTATAAACTCTTAAAAGAAATAAAAAATAAAAAAAAATACAAAACAAAAAATTGGCTAAGAACAAAACAAGCTTCTAGAGAATCTAGTCATGTTGCCGTCGTCTTGATACAAGCTTCGAAATCTCTTAGTAATTCTGTACTTCCTATTTAATTTTCAGAAGTTTCAATATGTGGACAAAATTTCTACAAATGTGTACAATTTCGAGAAAAAAACACTGATTGTGAACTAAATCGAGGATATATAGAAAATATAAGGAAAACTTAATAATTATATAGGTTTTATAGAATTCTTGTGTTATTTTTAGAAACCGACGTGGTACAGTGTTCAACGTCCTTACACAAAATTAAAAAAATAAATAAAAAAAAACAACTTAACTTTAAATAGTAGGTTCCCTCTACTTACCGTAGAAGGAACCCACTATTTAAAGTTGAGTTTTCCAGTCTGTACTCCTTTATCTACTGTCCTCACAATTAGAAGCGGAACTCAATGTCTGTTTATCAGAACTATGAAAGTAATTAATATTTTATCATTTTAGTGTATCTAAGTGGATATCGAACCTACTACCATTGTGTACAGTGTAGCGATATATCACTACTCCAAACTGTTTTGACACCGTAAAAAAGATATATAAAAGATTATATATATATAAATATATATATATATATATATTATATATATATATATATAATATATATATATATATATATATATATATATATATATATATATATATATATATATATATATATATATATATATATATATATATATATATATATATATATATATATATATATATATATATATATGTATAAAGCTGTATATTTTAATCCTACGAAGAACTATATAAATATATATAACATAAATAGTTACATACTACACTTTTAATTAACAAGAAACACTCATTGCTTCTGCTACAGAGCAGTTTATACCGAATTATGGGGATGGAAGGAAAATTTACGGAGAAATTAAGCTCTACGTTCTTTCCGTTCTGTTGTTAACCTTGTTGTAACAATGTTAACCTTGTGAAAAACTATCCACTTAAAAACATCGAGGTCGTCAAATACTTATCACTGTTTTATGTGACATGAATGAAATAGCAAAATGTACTGCTAGTTTACTAAAAACATTATCTGTTAGATAAAGCTATTACGTACTCGTATTTATAAAATAGTGAAATCTTTATTAACATGTATTGCCTCCAAAATTCATTGGAACGTGGGGAACGGAAGTGTCATAATGGGAACGGATCCCTATCCTGCTATGTGCGGGATACAGAGTGAATCTAAAAAAAAATACGTCCGTAATCCTGACTGAAACCGAAACCGATATAGTATTCCTCTTACATCCGTAGCTGCTAAATTACATAATTCTAAGTCAAATGGACGTACCTTATTAATTTTGATTCCCTTATAGTGCCGAAATACGCGTTTTCGGCAATATGAACGGCTATATCTTACTTTTGAAAGTAAATGCAGAAATACGATCTTTTCAGGACATCTAAAGGACAGACAGACAGACCGATGGACGGACAGACAACAAAGCAATCTAATAAGAGTTCCTATAAAAGGTAAAAAGAACTCCAAAAATTAAATAAAAATTACAATATCGATAAGCACTATTTCTATCATATCGTTCAATAGAACACCTAATTAGCATTTGCTCTTGAAATGTGTTTCCCCAATAATATAATTTGTTGAAGAGCGAGCATCGTTTTCCTTCCTGACTCACACTTAGTTTATTTTAGTATTGCACGTCAGATACTTTTGTAGTTTATATCTGTGTCATTTATCCGACTTCATAATTATAACAATTGTGTGTTATTAATGTTACTTTATACGTGAAAGGTCACAGCTTCAAATCTTTTTTGTGAATAAGCGATCAGTTAAGGCCAGTCGTTGCGCAGGGGAACCAGTGGGCCGCATACGTAAACGTGACAGGTTGTGGGATCGATTGTCACTCGATGAAATGAAATATTTAATATTGAATTTCTTCGCTTTTGTGTTAAGGCAAGGTGCAGCGTTAAGTTCCGCAACTCAACACGCAATGCAGGTTGTGGAATCTGTGGTTCTTAATTTATCGCGTTCCAACGCTGTACGGTAAAAAAGAGATAATGCTACAAAATAAGAGAATGTACGTTAAAAAGAAATCCATTTAAAATACAGCCATCACCTTAATATTTCATAGAATTAAGAAATCGAGAGAAAAGAGAGTTACTCCATTAGTCACTTACAAAATTAAACGAGAAGTGATGTAAAGCGCGAGTTATACTTGTACACGTAGTTCCGTGCAGCCGGCATTCGACCGATTATACAATATTTAAATCGTGGCTGCTATGTTTGGGCATAATAGCTCAAAGGCGTCTCAGGGAGGAATCATGTCACTGTAATAGTGCTTTTACATAGTAATAATAATATTCTATTGGGAATTTGAATTATGATAGTGAATAGTGAACGAATAGTTGAATTATACTAAATTAGACTATGTATAAAAAAATCTGTTTCGCGCTATATCCAGTTCATAGCAGGGTGAGCAGATGTAACCTAGTGTTAAGACATTACGTTTCCCACTTACCGACGAATTTTTGGAGGCCCTGTGTGTTAATTGGCGAAACTCTAGTAGTTTTTGCCTTAGTGGCCTTGGCTCTTTTGCCAGAGTGGATAATGACAATATTAATAAATAATAATTCATTTCCGCGAGTGGGGATAGAACACACTACCGTCGTGTTACAGTCACAGCCTAAGGTCCCTGCGCCACGAAGGCCTCACAACTAAGACTAAATATGATGTTAAAAAAATCAATAAGCTAAAAATTCACTTCACTGTCTAATCTAATCATATTTTAATTTAGTCAGTTTTTATGGTAGACTGGCGTTGAGATCTGTTTATAATACATACATACTACTTCCCATTTTTAATTGTTTCGGAAGGGGCCGTGACATGATAGCCTTTTATATTTGATACAATACACCCGATCATGGGGAGATCGACGGACGTTTGAACCTTAATAAGGGGGAAACACTGTGTTTCCTTGCCACGGAACCCTAAATATAGTAAATGACAGTAGGACGTAGAAGAGCAACGCATAACATCTCTCAGATAGACTTTTGACCCAGACTTAGTTTCTATTTCGTTGGCTCGCGCGCGACATTAACTGAATTAATTGTTACAACTTTCACTAATGTTGTATGTAGGTACTACATGCATATGGGATTTAGGTTTATAAATATCAAAATTTCTTAATTAAGAAAATATTTTCAGTACATTTTTTTATAATATTTACAAAACTATTTAATTCAATAAATTTACTTATACAATTACATTTTATTGTTCTCTTTGAAAGTTTAAGGATAATTGATGATTTTTAAAGTATAAATAAGTAAAATACTGGCACATAAAGTGAACTTGTTATAACGCGAACCAAAAAGACCTCGCTCCGGTAGGATTTAGAGAAAGTGCCTTGAAGATTTTTAGCATACCTCATGTAGTATTGCATTGATAGACATAATTCGATTTCTAAACAATTTACAAGTATAAGTTATAAGTACGTTAGTTAAATAATTAATTTATTGTCATTTTCACACATTTCTCGTTCTTTGTTGGGTTCGTTAGTGTCACAGTAGAAAATTAAATAATATGATAATGTAAAAATTTAAAATCCAAATGTTTGTATTTCAATTAGGTCGTTACAAGTAGTTTTCAAATTATATAAAAATGTCAGTAGTGTCAGTCTAAAATGAAGCTACAGGCTCAGCAGTTCTGCTACGAAGAACCAAAAAACTACAAAGTTACTCTTTAATAATATTGATCTACACTTATAATAAAGTTGTAATTGATTGCTTTGTGTACAAGAAAGATATATCACAAAATCGCTTATTGAAACTTTTGTCGGTGTGTCTGTTTGCCTGTGCGCGCTTATCTCAAAAACGGCTTACGCTTACCCGGATATATAAAGTTTTCACTATTATATTTTGGCAAACTCCCCTTAACTTTTAATGTTTATTTAAATGGGTCCATAAACAAAAAAAAATTATATCAACATAAAATACTTTATTCTTATACATTTGCCACATAATAACTTTTTATTGTCATGGCATTTTAATATATAAATTATATTGTCTTTAAAATTATGTTATAAAAACACAAAATTAATTAAGATTAGTAAATCAATAGTCTTGTAGTTCAAGCGGGCGAAGCGCGAGACGGTCGCTAGTTTACAATAGCAATCTTTAGCTTCCGGTGTTAGCATCAACAGCATGTCCTATAACTATCACATACATTTTTCCCCCATTTTGGTACAGAGTAAAATGACGGTGGAGGTCAATATTATTATAGCATAAGACCGAAGAATGTGGTTTTTGAGTTTGGTTCCCCAGTGAGTTGGAGTTGACCACAATGATCGCGTGCAGCCAGTTACAAGTAGTACGTCACAAATGTGCCACGACGGCGTCAAATATAAATAACTAATATAAGCGAGTACGTATTGCCGTGCATAAATAGAAGATAATGAATTACTGGGTCACTAGCATTTATGTTTTACGTTTAGGGAGGACGTTGAGGCGCGGCGGCAGAGCTTGGCTGTAAACGCGACGGTTATGGGCTCGATTCCAAGGAGGAAATAAATTCTCATTCTGGTAAAAAATTTAAAAAACGGAACGGAGTGTCTTAACACTGACCTTTGCTGCTATTTACGGAAGTGCGAAGATGTTTTATTGTTTGATAGATCTAATATGTGTTGTCAAAAATGTTATAGTGTAAGTATACATGTATATTTTTTTACAAATTCATTAAGTTTAATATTACAAAACATAAAAAGTACCAAGCATAATTTTAACATATTTAGGTTAAGAGAATTGGAAGTCTTACTCTTTTCATCAAACGTTACGTAATTTGACTCAAACCGATTCTGAGCTAGATTTCAACATATATCTGTCTAACTATTTTTTTTTTATCCCAATACTGGGTAACACAGCAAACAGGGGCGGAGTCTCATAATCAATAATTCACAAATCTATATATCAGCTAAGACTATTACCGACAACAACGGCACCGATCCCTGAACCTAGCAAGTGATTCCACGCTGCTCCCCGCATCTTACGGGCACAGGGGCACAGCCCTTTGTATTTATCACGAGGGTTACTTTTATTATCCACCAGTCCACTTGACCTGCCGCATGTCTTTCAAAAGACCCGCGTCGTACTGAACCTTGGCTGGGGAGCGGGGCGAGGCATGTCATATGTACTGGTCGCTATAACTATTGAACGATATGTGAATTAATGGTTTGCGAAGTAAACTGATTTTACAAGTCACACATTCGGTTATTACGGCCGGCAATTAAGATTATTTGTTCTAAACGCCTCTATTGTTTTTGGGTTAACTTTTACTTAATTAGGGTTAAGTTGTGTTTCCGCAGTCAACGGAAATGCTATGTTTTTGATTTTCATGTAAAATGCTTAGCACTTTAAATTTAAACTTGAAAGTAGTTACGTAAAAAAAATTAAGGTTCCGTACATCAAAAAGTAAAAACAGAACCCTTATAGGATCACTTTGTTGTCCGTCTGTCGGTCTCAAGACCATCTCAAGATCGCGTGGATCAAACTAAAATTAATATCAAATAGTCAGTTAAATCACAGAAAAAATCAAGCATTCAAAAGATATTAGAAATTCACCGGTGCGCGATTCTGACTCGTACTTAACCGATTTTTATTAAATATCAATATTTTACAACAAGAATGAAATGCTAATACAAAGAGGGGTGTAACTGCGAACGATGAGTGATATACGAATATTATAAAATGATAAAAAATCACATTGTTATGTTTCCGTCGTAGGAAAAGAACTAGCCACGTTTGTTTAAAGTCATTCGCGATAAGCCGTGACGTCAAATGTGCGACAGTATGGTACGTGGTGCGATAGAGATTGTTGTGTGTTTACCACAGTTTTAACGAAAACATAGACACATACAGAAGGCCGTGGTGCCCCCATTGACTCAGTAGGTGGTATTTGAGTGTTGCGAGTTCTTTTTCCGTGAGCATTAATTTTTAAATTACTACAGGAACGTATAAAGAAGGATGCAGAAATAACAAATACCCATTTAGCTCAATTTATTAGCTTTAATATATATTTTTTACATTCACGCTGTATCCTGCATATAGCAGGATAGTCAGAGGGTTAAGACACTGTTTAGCGTAACTCAGCGCGTGCTTTTATCTTAGTAAACTACTAAAGTAAGTAATAAAAATATTCATAAATAATTATTAAATCCCCGATTGGGCATCAAACCTACAACCAAAACAGAAAACTGCAAGAAACAAAACGAAATTTATAGAATAGTGACAAGCCTAGACAGGTACCGGAACATAACTCCAGAAGAAACAAATACTTAATATAAATATATATAAATTTTGACTACTTACATTATGCTTATATCATTCGGCAGTTGGTATAACGTTTGTATATGCGTCTATTGTTCTTGTGAAATACAGGCCTGCCTTCTACTTACTACAGACTGGTGCCCGCGGCGTCACGCGAGTAGGACCGCTAAAGCTCTCCATACAGGAGATAATATAAAGATATATATATAGAACGATTAAAATACGAAAAGAACCTTGAATATAATCCTGAAAATAAAGACTAATTATTGAACTAGTATATATCGTCAGCTTCAAACTTTATCACTAGCACAATAGATGAGGAGTATCTAGTGTCAAGACTTATTTCTTAATTCGAATTTATTACATTACGTGGCAAGTTGCGTAACTGAACGCCTTGCTCTAAATTAAAATACTTTGTCATATACTGTTTGGGAATTAAGCTAATATAATATTATATTTGCTAATATAATATTATATTGCTTTTACATTCAGATGTTGGATCATTTTCAGTTATTCTTGGACAATAAGTACCCTACATCATTTTTTATCATAATTTCAATTAAAATAGAGGTCCATACTAATGAATATCAATTTGTAGGTAAAATAATAATAAAATCATGATAAAATTTGTTAAATACCTGAATTGTAGTATTAAAAACTCCAATTAAGACACTACTACTACTACGTAACAATCTGCACGCTCATTTCAGGCTTATTTCAGGGACGAGAATAGAAAAATATAAAATGTTATGCTTTTGTCTAATGATTATATTTTACTTTTATTTTATTGCCTGCATGTAGCGGGAATAGGCAGAGGGTATTTACTTTTAGGACACTCCGGTCCTCATTTTTCTACAAATTCTGGAGATTTCGTGTTGCTTGTTGAGTGGTGGAACCAAACGCCCAAAATCTTGTATATAGTTTCCGATATGAATAGCTGACGAACCATACTAATTTGACTGGCATAATAAAATAATATGCTTATAAATATGAGGCCAGTCGTGGCGAAGTGGCACAAAGTGTGACTGTAAAACCGACTGGTTGTGAGTTTGATCCCCACTCGAGGAGATGAAATATTTACTTAAATTTATATTTCCATTTCCTCGCTCTGGTGTAGAGGCAAAGCGCGGCGTTGAGTTCTGCCACTCAACATGCAATGCCTCCAAATTCGGCAGAGAGACGGGAACGGAGTGTCTTAACACTAGGTTCCCTCTGCCTACCCTGCCGTGTGCGGGATACAGCGTGAAGCTAATTTAATTAAATCCTTACTTATAAATATATGTATATATAATTTTTCACTATAATATATCAGAAGAGAGGCAGAAAAATTACAAACTTAAAGATATAGAATAATTAACTACCAAGTTCCGTATTATGTGATGTCTAATTATAATTTTTAACAAAAAAGCCGACTGCAATCGGACCCCATAATCAGAACTTAACCAATATCTCATCAAACTACCCTTCAACTGTAATAAAAAAATAATCACAGAAAACGGTTGGCTTTATATTAAGTATTTCTTAGTGACCTTCTCATTGATAACATTGTCAAAAATGGACCAAATAAATATAATAAGTAAATGGGACCACACGGGAAACACCAGCTTTCAAATAAAAAAAGGAATCATCAAAATCGGTCTACCCAGGGAATAGTTCTAAGGTAACAAATGTGAAAAAATACAGTTGAATTGATTACCTCCTCCTTACAGAAATTGGTTAAATAAAAATTATAAGTATCCCTAACGAGATATAAGTCTATAGCCACAATTTTCAATGAGAATTGAACAAAATGCAAAACTATGAAAGTAACCAATACAATTAAAAAAAACTTATGTTCATTATCTTCTAAATATTTACCTAAATTTGTACATGCACTTTGGACGATAAATAAGCGGTATATTGACAAAATATCTAATATGCAGACACCGATAACGGAGTTTTTGTAAATTAATATTTAAGCTATCCTGACGCGACGGCACAGTGTTTGATAGTAAACACGATGTTTTCGAGCCACAGCGTGCCGAGAAGCGAAACTCAACGCCGCGGTTTACATTTGTTTTTAACTTTATTCGCCGCGTAAACGAAGCTAATAATGTATTTTCTATATTTAGACTTACAAATATAAAATTTGGCAAGACCCTCAGGTCTTCTTCCTTCCAGTACATATAAAGGAAAAAATCCAAATGCAAATTTACATACAAGATAAAAACAATAACAAGCTTATATTTCTAGTTAATTTAATACAAAGTCAGTGCATACAACCGTAAAATTAAGTTTGTCAACTTATATAAACTGTACTTCGCGTTGACTAGTAGGTCAACGTCCGGTCCTGAAATTGGTACGGAACCCTCCGAGGGCGAGTCCAACTCGCACTTGCATGTTGTTTATACATCTTTTCCCATATCTATATATCGTTTGTGTTAATGTATATTTATCTATAAACATAGATTTAAACAAACTGAAATATGTAAATATTTAATTAATTATAAATATATTACTCTATTGCCTTGGATTAGAACCCACGACTGTCACATACAGTCAGTCCATTTAATCTACAAACCTACATTCATTTATTTATTTAAAAAAATAAATTCATATACCTTTAACCCATACGACGAATTCAGTGAAAATCGATTTTCAAGGATTTTTTATAAGCGTTTAATCAAGCGTTTCATAACGCAACACCTCTTATCGTCCACTTTATTGGTTGAAATTAAATTTATATGAACAATTATACAAATAATATTAATATGTAATTATTATATTTGCGTAAACGGCTTTTTTGTAGTCGTGTGTTAACCGACGAAAAAATAAGATCTGTTTAATTATGATAGTCCGTTTTATTATTATTTTTTTATTATAAAAAATCTTTGTGACACACGAATGCCTTAAAATTGTACCTAGTTAGTTGGGCTTCGTATGAGAAAAACTGTGTGAGACTAAACAAAATCTTCTTTTGAAGAATTTACTAAAATACTTAGTAACTTCCGGACGGAAGGAAGGGGACAGACGGGACGGACGGAAGGAAGTTTGCAACTGTAAGCGTGACGGTTGTGGGCTCGATTCCCAACTGGGGAAAAAATAATTCTTAATGTATCCGTTTCTTTGCTCTAGAGAGGCAAAGCGTGAAGTTGAATTTTCAACTCAACAGTCAACGGTGGAAAATTGGAAGAGTACCTGGGAACCTAGTGTTCCCGGGTTCCGTCTACCAACCCTGCTATGCGTGCAATTAAAAAAGAATTCAGTATTTTTTTCCCAAATTTCATGCAGCCTCAGTATAAGTATATAGCATAAATACCTATAGTTTAACTCTTACGTAAAATTATATAAACTAATCTTATTACGTCAGTTATCTACTTGAGCTAGATAATTCATATCACAATTTTCAGGTTTTATTTATGAAGTATATACCTATTACACTGATAAGTAAATTGATTAAGTAATCGTATAAAAAATTTAACGTTACGGGATTTGAACCCGTGCCTCTTGGAAAGCTCCCTGACTACTAAACAATACATTCGTAGTTTAACACTTTATAAATGTTTCCCTGAAAGTTATTGTTAATATTCTCATAGTCCATTGAGGAGCAGGAGCACAAGCGTGTGACTTTAAACGCAAGGGTTGTGGGTTTGATTCTCACTCGGGGGAATGAATTATTACTTATTTTGTTGTATGTGGAAAAACAAAAAAAAAATGATTACGTCTCTTAAAATATTTTAAATATAGCAGAGTAGGTAGTTTCGTTTTTTTCCCCCTCTAGATATATTTATATAATTGATTTAGACTTGAAATATTTTAAATTGATTTATTTTAAGTTACAAATACATTGAAGTCTTTTAATTTGCCTATTATTTCTTCTACAAACTTATCAGGGTAGGCTGAAGGAACCCAGTGTTAAGACACACCGTTAGCCACTTTCCGCAGAATATTCGAGACATTTCGTGTTGAATGGAAACCTTAATTCGTTTTGCCTTACCGCCAAAGCGAATTAATAAAGATATTAATAAATAATTACCCCGAATGGGGATCGAACCCACAACTCTGTACCACACAACGCCTCATAAAAGAATAACGTGAGCGAAACTAAACTAAAATACCTCGCTCAGTTCCGTTACATACGTACATGATACAGTATTACGTATTACAGGTACTGGTACAAACGTATCGATGGAAAGAGATGTCGACAATTCCTCCTCTCTTTTTAATCTGCAAGATAATATGTATGTAAAGGCCAGTCGTGGCGCAGGGGCACATGAGTGTGACTGTAAACGCGATTGGTTGTGGGTTCAATGCCCACTCGAGGATACGAAATATTTATTAAAATGTATATTTTAATTTCTACGCTCTGGCATCAAAGAATGAGCTCGACGGTGATTTTCGCTTAATACGCAATGACACCAGGATTCGTCGGAAAGTGGAGGTGAAGTGGGGAACAAACAGTAGGTTCCCTCTGCCTACCTTGCTGTGTGCGGGATACAGCGTGAAGCCGATTTTTTTTAAATGTATATGTATTTAAAATATATTTTTAAAGTTCCTGACTTTTCTTACTTGTACGAAACAAGTGTGATATACACGTATATTGTTTAATTACAAAGTACTCTGTGCGTTGTTATCATGTACAACTGGCTGTATTATTTTATAATGTTGTAATTAAGCTCTTTCTTATCATTATGTGCAATTTATCAATTGAAATAAGCGAAATTTTTTTTAACATTTATTTAGTTTTATCATAATAAAGGACGATAATATATATATTTTTTCACTACCATTACTTTATATACACAATTCAAAACGTTTTTATATAAAAAATCGGTTAACTGCGAGTAGCACGCGCCCAATGGGGCGTTCTATACCAATGATGTTAAAAATTAAATAATTATTTTATTTTTCTGAATATAAAACTTAAAAAATTATATACAAAAAAACATCTTGTGCTAAGAACTTCACAAGCTCGAGTTGAAAATTAGTCTGTAATATGATTATGTTTATATATAAATCAATATTAAACCAGTTTTCATTTATGGAATTTGATCATATAGCAGGGTAGGCTGAAGGAATCTAGTGTTGGAACTAAGACACTCAGTTGTAAGGCACAAGGGTGCTTAAGGCGACGGTTGTGCGTTCGATTCCCATTCGAGAGAATGAATCGAACTATATATGTTTATTCATATTTTCATTTTTCTCTCTACTACCAAGGTAAAAGCCCAGCGTTAGGTTCCGACATTCAACACGCAATGCCTCGAAAAATTCGGTGGAAAGGAGAAAGAAATGTAAATAATTTTATACTTTAAAAACCATCAGACGCGCTAGTCCACCTCCGTACATAGTAGTGAGATAGGATACAAAAACGGTTTCGTTTGCACTTGATATGATAAGACCGTAATCATTTTTATTACAAAATTATCAAAACCGTGTACACACTATACACATGCATATCGAAATGCTGATTCATAGTGAACCCTCTTTACATTGGGTAAGATTTCTTTTGTTAAGATTAATGTAATATATTTAAAATTTATGATAAATCTTAATAATCTAAATAAAGGTATTGCCACAGTCTAAAATCGAACTCATAACTTTCTTGTCGACCAGGAAATCACTTAACTGATCGAAAATTTTAAAAATTAAATAGTGTATATATCGATCAACGTTAATTATACACTTATTTTATTATATTTTTTTTTCAGCTTCACGCTATATCACTTATGATCCAAGGTAGGCAGAGGGAACCTAGTAGGGGACGAAACACACAAGCTTCGAGATCCGACTCCCTCCCACTGCGCTATTATGGCGTCAATAAAATACAAAAATAATATCGATCTATTTTAAATGAAAATTTTCTTCTGTATTGAATTCTTTGTGTGTAAGAAAACGAGTAAAGTTGCAGAAGGCCTTGTATAGGAAATTGAATTAAGAGTTTCTCCCGTAATAAGATTGATTTATAAACTGTAGGAACGAAATGCTGAGACCTCATTAGTCTTAAATGCTTAATATACGTAATGAATATTTGTTTTTAAACAAATTTTGGGTAATCTACATAATATGTTACAACACGGTAGGTAATACGACGTTGTCAGATACATAGTCGGCACATAGCAGGGTAAGCAGAGGGAAACTGGGAACCTAATGTTAGGATATTCCGTTCTCATTAAGACACTTGCGTTTCTCACTTTCCGCCGAATTTTGAAGGCATTGCGTGTTGAGTAGCGGAACTCAATATCACGATTTGTATAGTTACCAGAGCAAGGAAATGAAATTATTAAATGCTTGATTTCCTCGAGTGAGAATGGAACCCACAACCTGTCGCGTTTCCCTCTATCACGGCTGGCCCAAAAAATATTTATCATACATAGCGCGTGTTACTAATGAATAAAAGAAGAATCGCACAGGATTTCTAGGTAGAGTCTAATAAAACATGATGACTTTTTTCTTCATTTTCCGCATATTTAAAGCCCTTTATGAGTTGTATGGTGAAACCGAACTAGATTAATTTAATTAAGCCCCACACAGCACTGATATTAGTCAATTTAGGTAAAGTGAAGCAAATTATTACTGTTACGGTTTTTGAACGTCTTTTATACACTAGATTGATGAATATAAGGTATTAAAGTTAATATATATATATATATATATATATATATATTAAAAGTGAGTATTCTTTTATTTTTTGTTATATTCGTTAAAATTATTCAAAATAAAATGTTATATAATATAGTATTTTTTTATTACTATACAAAAACAGCGTCACCTCCACAGCTATAAGAATAATGTATTAAATATTCTGTTATCAAAGTTACTATTCCTAGAACATTTTTCATAACAATGAATAAAAACAATTAGGTAGATGATATGAGCATAATTTGAAATGCAAATAAAAGGGATTTCTATTATAATAATTATAATTTTAATAAGCACTACATACGTTATACGATCACAAATAACAATAGTAATACTTTGTAAGCTAAATTTTTAACGAGAAAGTACGCAAGTACGAGTCATCAAAAATTATGAAAAAATGTGTGGGTGTCCTTACACTGTGATGTAGACTTCTGCCTATCGCAAAGGAAACAAAGATAGGTGAAGTATAACATTAAATTGTTTCCAATTAAACTAATGTGACGGGAGCGCGTCAGAGACCACAGTCGGTTTTAAAAATATCAGATACGATGCAAAAATACAATCAGTAGGTAGACGATTTTAATTCGTGTTTTCCAACAACGTTTAGTTGGAGTGAACTCGAGAATCCGGATAAAATTAAAAAAATGTTAACAATCGCTTTTCACAAAAACATTCCTTAATGGCTGTAAATTGGTGATAAATAAACAAAAACATTTACGCAGTCCTCGTCTGGTAGTGGCATCTAGTGGGTAAATAAACCAACTTTTAGTTTCCATTTACTCTATAAACGTCACCTAGTACTATAATCGTAGTTCTATAAATATTCGATAGATGTCCGGAGAAGCAATTAATAAACGCCAAATGCACGTCGTTCAACTATTCAGTACAAGATGGCGCTACAGTAAAAAACCTTATATCCCATGACCCCCCATTGTCGCATTTAATTTTAATAGAAAACAAACTAAAATAAAAAAAATTAATTTATTCAATATAACGTGTTTTAAAGCAAAGTCATTGGATAATAAATAAAAAATAAATATAAGAATTCACATATTACATACATTCGGTCGCTATTAGGTTTTTAGAACATATTTCTTTAGATACTGTGTAGCTTGCAGAGTATGCTTAATTTAATTAAAATAATCATAATTTATTATATTACAATGAAATTACGTAATATAACAGTATTAATTATCCACATTTTTCAGTCTTGTTTACTTCATATTTATTATTTTACATATAGTTTATTGAAAGTAAAGTTTTAAGTTTATATTTACATGTCAGTTGTAAACAAAAATAATGTTTTTTAAGCATTTTTAAAGTGTTATTCCACAATTAAGAAAAGAATTTCAAAATTTTTGACTTTATTTAATAAGAAAAGTATTTCGATGTAGCTCCATGAGGATGTATGGCTTAGTTAATCAGAGTGCTTAAAATGTTTCTAAAGGCGCATACCGAACACCGAAACGAGGCGAACACCAGACCAGGCGCAGGGGCACAGTGTAATTGTAAAATCGACTGGTTGTGGGTTCCATCCCCACTCGAGGAGATGAAATATTTACTTAAATTTATATTTACATTTCTTCGCTCTGCCACTCAACAGGCAATGCCTCCAGAATTCGGCAGAAAGTGGGAAACGGAGTCTAGTTTCCCTCTGCCTACTCTGCTGTGCTGTCTGTGTGCTTTATTTTTTTTCACAAAAATTAAATGTGTATTTATTTTTCTTTACCGAAATTAAGTATGTTTTGAATTTATTTTTTTATTTCACAAAAATAAATGTGTATTTAATTTTTTTACTAGATAATATCTTTCTCTTTTTCTTCTAGATAACCTCTCGGTTAGATAAAAAAAAGAAAAACAAATCAGCTTCATGCTGTATCCATCACACAGCACGTTCGTGATGTATCCCTCACGCAGCACAAAAAAATATAAATTTAAATTAATATATCATTTTATTGAGTGAGGATCGAACCCACAACCAGTCGACCTTGGGAACCACTCTTTGTGCCACAAAAGAAAATTGTGAAAAAATAATATTTGCATAAAACTTTTATTTAAAAATGTATTTTTTACTATTCTTCTGTTTTATCGATCTAATCATATAAGACGAAGAAATTGAAGAAGACTGTTTTTCGCCCAAAAGAATAAAAATTATACTATATAGAAGACCAGAGTTTATTGTTTTCATATTATTTATGTTAAATAGGAGTTAGGATGTTCTCTTAAAAGATGATATCACATATACTATTATTATAATTCCTTCATTTACTCTTTGCCTGGTTAAGAATACTACGTGTTTGATGGCCTTCTAATTTAAAAATATATATACTTAGGTTTCAGAAGTGAAATATAAAAAAAGGAAAACAACACAACAGTTTAAATGACTAGATAATTACATAAAACACCAATAACATTTGACAACTTATATAGGTATTTACTCAGTGTTAAATATAGCAGCACATTTAATCAATTCACAATATTTATTAGTTAAATTACTTTATAACTTGCTAACAATGAGCTAGTAACAACCTAATAACAAATCACATCGAATACAACTGCCAAACCTTCTGGCTTAAATCAGTAACCCCTTTTTAACCAATGAAAAGGCGCGAGCCAAATGTTGGCAACTTGACACTGCCAGCTGTCACATTGAAGTACTATGTTTGACAGTTGACATATTGTAGTACAGCAGTCTCCTAATTCGGCCATTTCTGACCCTGCGTCGTCCCCGACGTAGCTGAATTATTATCTGCTGCTGATGCTGGTGCATCTCGATAAGACTCCGACTCTTTAGCGTCATTTCGTGGCTGCATTGATGAAAATTCTTCAGAAGTACCACATTCACTGTCTACATCATCTAGAATTTTATAAATGTTAATACATAAGCAAACAGACAATCAAAAATTCTGTAAAAAGAAATATAAAAAGTAAATAAAAATAAAAAAGTTTTGAGAGCTCTCATTTTTAACCCTGTAAAATCTTCTTATCCAAGTATCTACAGTCCAGTGCACCAAACTCTGGAACCTGTGAACAGAACAGTCAGAAGGCGTCCCTTCTGTCTGCAAGGACCAAACGTCCACCACAATGACCATGCGTCATTTAGAGCCAAGCGCTCTTTTCAATCTTTCAGGACCATGCGCCCATCAAGATATTTTCTAAGGCCAAGCGCCTTTTCAGACCAAGCGTCTATTATACACCATGTGTTTATCAGACCATGCGTCCAATATCCACAAAATTTGTCCAATGGGACCAAACGTCCAATCGAACTCATTAAACAACCTGTCACCTTACACCATTATTATAAAACTAAGCCCCGCCTTTGTTGTCAAATAATGATAAAAATTAAATTAGAAACAGGAATTATTGGAGGAAGTGAAAAATAAAATGTCGGTCTGTATGTATGTAAAGATGCAATGATTTAGAAAGAAAGTGAGCTAAACAACAAAGCAGGAATTAGTAGAATACTGGCAAAATCAGTTGTCATCATCAAAAGTGCAGTACAAGCTTCCGGTCACTGTTCCTCATGCCATGGTACTTCAAGTGGTTCTACCATATGAACCATTCAATAATTAATTGAATCAGCCTTATAGAGACTCGGCCTCACCTGACCTCTCTTTATAATTCAACCTAAATATTCAGTTTCTGTTGACAAAATAAAAATTATTGAAGTTTTATGGACACATACACTTGTCATCTAAAAAGTGCATTACAAATTTCCAGTCACTGTTCCCCATGCCATGGTACCTCAAGTGGTTCTACAATATGAACCATTCAATAATTAATTTCCTCAGCCTTGTAGAGACTCAGCCTCACCTGATCTCTATTTATAATTCAACCTAAATATTCAATATCTGTTGACAAAATAAAAATTATTGAAGTATTATGGAAAATTTTCTTTTGTTAAGTTTGTTTGTTCCTGTTAAATAGATCATTTAAATAGATCTTCTTAGATATTGTTTATTCTTTGACCATATGTACATTATACCATCTCGGTTAAGACCTGTCTGTACCTACTATAATTGAAACAATTATGCAAGATCCCGTAACAACTACAAAGTCGGCCTCAATTGAGATTTCGTCAAATTCAATAGTTAAGGTAACGAAAATCTCTAACTTAGTGACGGTATCTCTTATTCCTTTTAAGATAAATATTCAAGAAATTAGTTTAGTTTAGAATTTAGAAAAGAAACATTCAAAGCAACACTATTACTTAAAACATCCATAGGAATAGCCTGTATCACAGTTGTAGTTAAATCATTATCCCTAGATGCAAGAGTAGACCGTTCGTTACATAAATAAACATTATGGGTATTTTGAGAACCGGACCTATTCTTCTTACAAAAGTTATACTGTTACTATTTGTAATTTGCTGAGAGACTGAATAATTTTTAGGTTTCTTTGTACATTAATGTAACTTTATGTAAATTAAAGCGTCTTGATTTGAGATAATTCTGTAGTGGACGTTAAAATTAAGAATTTCTTGCTAATTGCGGGCAGGCTTTACATCTATACTAATATAATAAAACGGAAGAGTCTGTCTGTGTGTTTAAACGCTAAAATCTCTGGATCTACTGGTCTGTTTTGTATGAAAGATGCATTCTTTAAAAGTGCTACATAACATTACAGTGTATGTCTTAGTTAAATAAGAAATAACCATATTAAGGAACGTCATAGGATTGCTTTAAGCGCGTGCGCTGCACATATGGCTTACTATACGTCAGTACGTTGTATGGCAAATATATTCAATTTTATTAGATCTAAAATAAACTCCGCGACGCCATGTATCTATCTATCTCTTATAAATAAGTGACATAAGTCATTTTGTAACATAAATATTTAAAAATTGTAAGGTGATATTTCATCGATTTTTAATTCACATGTATATTGACACTTACAAGCGAAAGTTATTTAATTATCAAAGAAATTTAATGAAGATAATCGGTTCGTTTTTATAGCATGTAATTTGGACGTATACTTTTCGAGAAAATGTAAAATTAAAATAATTCAACGCTGTTTACGGCAACTTAGACTTGAATATCTCTATACTGGGGGCACCCTTGCCGCTGACGACGTCCTATCATACAGCCATGTATGTATGATTGAATGTATTAATCTGTTAGCAAATGCAGCATAATAAAAGTATTAAAGGTGGGCTGCGGGCTGAGCTAGTATATTGATAAAAGTGAAACCAGATCATCACAAGTCAGATAGGCGTTTGCAGCCGCCGTTCTAACCGGTGGGTTAGTGATACTACGTATAATTATTAGTACTCTTAACTCATAACTTAATCCTTTCACTATTTTAAGTCGCAATATGATCCTACCAGCGCACTCAGCTCAGCATAACAACGAAATTTGTTAGAATTAGCTTCCATCGCGTCAAACAAAATGTTAGCACAATCTAACTTCAGTGGAAATAATGGCTCAAATTCTCAGCAAAAACTCGATCACGTACGGTCATTTATAATCCACTCATTTAACCAGGAATGCGCGTCACCCATAAGGCACACCGAGACACGTGATAAACATCATTTCAGTTATTAGCACTGCTAGTACTTCCCTGACCATGCGCCGTCATCGGCAGCGCTGAAAACTTCTCTGCTGGAGAGTTAATCAGTAAGGAACTTTGATTGCTATCTTCACTCATGCACTCGAAGCAGCGCCACTGGGTGCATCTGAGGCTCCAGCGATATCGTCAAATTGTTGTAATTATGATCTGTACAAGAAACAAGATGTTAATTAATCACGTCAACTGACTACCTATTCTGTCACTCCTCACACAAATAAGAACCTCATAAAAATCTTTTGCCACAGAGATAAAGTAACCAAAAACTTCACTCAAATTCTTACTTGAACTTTTAAGTTCTGTAGGGAACTGTTATTTATATTTATAGGTTGTTTCATGTGTCATTTACGTATTTCGATATTGTAATTTATTTATTTATCATTTACATACAGACATACATTTAATATTGTTTACATATTTCGTAGTAAGTATTCGTATTTAGTTTATTTATATCAAAGCGCTCACTGCCGTCGACTGAACCGGTAAGATGCTGTAATATTTAGCCAGTATAGTCTAGCCCATAGCCCAGCATAGTTAATTCTAACAGTCGATGCTTGCCACTCCATGCGCTTTCCATTCAATTGTTTTCTTTGTTCTCTTTTATATATATGTTTGTGGTTGACTTTTATATAAACTGTGTCGTGATTAACTATTTGTTTTCAAACTATATGAACTTTAAAGTGGTATTAAATATACTTAGTGTGAATTGTAAGTAGACTATTAATCTCCCATCATCAACACTACATTGGTGACCCCGATCTACTATGTACTGTACCACAATGCATAATGATAGTGACTCAGCTCAATCAGACGTCACTAACTAACCACAACGGTCCATAAAAGATAAAAGTAAATAGCAAACAGTATTTAAAGAATATGGCTATTGGGATACTCCCTGGTAGAATTATTCTTGACTTGCAGTAGCTTCGTCACGAGGCACAATCGCCTCATGGCAGTGGTGCTACGGCGGCAGTTCAACCACTGGCGGCACACAACCATCAATGCGAGCAGAGATACTTCGCGTGAGGCGAGCAGACACTGACAGAGACGCCACTCGCATTGCTCGCAGAGGCCCGCAGACACGCGCAGAGACGTGCCGCACCACATGAGCAGAGGCTCGTACACGCGTCGAGCACCACGAGCATAGGCTTGCAGACGCGTCGCGCACCACGAGCAGAGGCTCGCAGACGCGTCGCACACCACGAGCAGAGGCTCGTAGACACGCACAGAGACGTGTCGCGCCCCACGAGCAGAGGCTCGCAGACGCGTCGCACACCACGAGCAGAGGCTCGTAGACACGCGAAGAGACGTGTCGCGCCCCACGAGCAGAGGCTCGCAGACGCGTCACACATCATGGGAGCGGGAACGCCTTCGCAGCACGGCGGCGACATGAATGTCTCGCAACAGCACTATGATGGCGACAGCGGGAGCGCCTAAGGTACCTTTTAGCACTCGGGACCTATAACATAGCTTTGTAATGATGTTGACCTATCTCGCCACCCGCGACCATCGTGTCGACGTGATTTGTTTTGTGATTTACTTATTGCATTACCCATATTTAACACTGTATTTCTCTATAAGCATTAAATAATTTAAAATAAAAGAAGTCATGAAACTGGTATTTTATTTGCACCACAAGAATGACAAAATTATAAAGTACAAGGATCTGGCCTAATGGGCTTAGATAAGTATCCCACTTCTGAACTTAGGTTTCAGAAGTGAAATATAAAAAAAGGAAAACAACACAACAGTTTAAATGACTAGATAATTACATAAAACACCAATAACATTTGACAACTTATATAGGTATTTACTCAGTGTTAAATATAGCAGCACATTTAATCAATTCACAATATTTATTAGTTAAATTACTTTATAACTTGCTAACAATGAGCTAGTAACAACCTAATAACAAATCACATCGAATACAACTGCCAAACCTTCTGGCTTAAATCAGTAACCCCTTTTTAACCAATGAAAAGGCGCGAGCCAAATGTTGGCAACTTGACACTGCCAGCTGTCACATTGAAGTACTATGTTTGACAGTTGACATATTGTAGTACAGCAGTCTCCTAATTATATTTTAAATGAATAATTTCTATGAATGTAGCTATTTTAAACTTTTATGTTGAATTATTATTTCTTTTTATTTATCAATTATAATTTTTGCAGAATTTAGCTTTTTATATGAGATTTTTTTGGGAGATAGCTATACTTACCAATATGGATAGTTGCCCAGCAGTTAAAATACTAAGGTGGATAAATGCCTGCGGTGCGAGATAAGATACCCTTTATATTGTTCTAATTTTAAGATAGAAGAAATTAAGTTGTTCTAATTTTAAGATAGACCTATCTCTAAAAAATCTTAAATTGTAAAAAAATGTCGCATTTTTTAAGAACATGTAAATTTTATGTAAATGAAAATTATGTAAGTGTTAGCGTACTCGTGTAAAAGAAGGTAGATTTAGGTGAAAATAATAATAAAAGTAGTAGAATTGTGTCAATCGGGGGACAGTAGCGTGTAAGTGACGGTCCCTATTGGAAGGAAACTAGTGTGAAGTATTGTTAGTAGGTGATACATATCACCTATTGCAAGTACGTGGTATCCCTTTCCAAATAGTTTAAAAACATATAGACGTAAGTAAACGTACTCACGTAAACGTAAGAATATATTTCTCCTAATAGCTTTATTTATAACATAAATCATGTATATACTATATTTATAACATAAATCAGCTTGATCTCCAGCGTCGTTTTCACCGAAATAATGTATACTTTCATTTTTTGTGATGCCTCGTTTTTTTATTTTCTCAAGTTCTCATTTTTATTTTGTTATTTTAAGTCTTATTATTCTTATCTCACATATTTTTTTTATTTACTTTTTTTCTTTCAATCAAATTTTTCTTTTATTATTTTAGTAATGGGTTTAAAGTAAGTAAGTAAAAATGAAAAGTAAAGGACAATGTTAAAGAAGATCGTGGTGCCATTTTACAAAATGTTAACAAACTTTCATATGAGACAAATGTAATAATTTAAAAATCTTTCTCAATATATTTTAAATTGATTTACTTACTACTTTTAATACTTACTAAATTTTAAATAAAATGATTCTTTGGATAAGAAAACGAAAAAAGGTTAGAAAACCATATATATATAATGCTCAGAAAACAATATTTATATAAAGCTTTGCTAAAATTTTTTACCCTTAAACTGGGCTGCGAAATTCTATGCATTCTATGGATATGTAATACAAAACAAAATCAAACTTAAGGCATAGACAATTGTCATAAGTCTCATTTTTAGATTTCCACAGTTTTAAGCATGATTAGATAAATAAAAAAGGGTACGAAAATGATTACATGCTAAGGCATAACTTGTAGTATTTGCCATTTTTTCCTGTTTTTACTTTCACGCTGTATACTACATAAAACAGAGGAGGCAGAGGAAACCTGGGAACGAGAACGTAATACTTACACTTTCGTTCCCCACTTCCCGCTGAATTCTCGAGGCATGACTTCGACACCAGAGTGAAGAAATGAAAATGTATTAAGCATTTCATTAAAATTGCTTGTGTTCATTGAAAATATTTTAAGCTGTTCAAATATTTAAGCCTATCGATAGTTATTATTTAAAATAACTTTATTTTTTGGGATCATCTTAAAACAGCGACAGGATGTGGCAATACCGCCATTAACAACACCAATTTTTAAATTCCTATTTATTGATTCAATTTGAACTTCGAACTCACAATAAAATGTAGCATAGGAAACACAAAAGATTTCAAACCATTTATTTATTATATTCTCAAAATACGTGAAATAGTGATCTGAAATTACATAAAACAGGATTAATCTACTAACATCGAATATTGTTTACATCGAAATATTAAACATCGAATGGATACAGAATTATAATAACCGACGAGAGACAGCTTGATTTTGAGCAAAAAGTTTTGTTAAAAAAATAAGTGGTCGGCTCGTTACTTAGTTATTATTAAAAATACAGCGGTTACTTGATGCAGGATTAGACTTACGTTATACAGTGAGTAAACTTATGTAAATGCCGTACAAGCCACGGGCGGGCGTCTCCTGCGGCCACGTGCACTCCGGCGCATCCCTCACATGTAACGCCATCTAGCGTCGAGTGGACCCGCCGGAGCGAACGAGACCCAACGCCGTGACGCATCTGATATGACTTTCTTAAATTAGCAACGTCACATCGCCCGTCAACGAATAGAATTAGTGTATATAAATTGGCTTATATAACAAATAAGCTTAAATGTATATAATACTGAGGCAGAATTACATCTTAACTACGGCGTATCATTAGGTGTGGTACTTGGGGAATAGACACGAGCGCAAGCCCTTACATTAAACGGACGAATGCGATATATAATTATATTTTGCTTTATATCTATTTATCTGACGCTAAAACATCTATATAATGTATTACTTTTGTACATCTAATTATTATAATAACCGTACGTACATACACTCACTAAGCTTAATGTTTCGGCGTTACCGCGTACCCAATGTGCGCCGCAACCGTTACCGTTTGAATTGTTAGTTGAAAACTGCTGAGATGCACCCATATGACTAGATATTGCGAAGTCCATATCGGAACTTCCTCAGAGAGTGTCGATTGTTTTCCTCGCACACTTTGAGTACACAGTTCTTTCCTATCGGGAATTAAGAGTATTGTCCCGCGGGTAAACGAAGAAAGACAAAAGGGGGTAAAGAGATAGAGATATATTTATATCCGAGATACTTCCAAACGATCGTGTTCTCGTGCAAAAGGCAATCTCAGATTATAAAGGGTCCTTTGACTAGAAGAAGACTACGAGGCTAAGCGTTCACCCGCGCCGGCTTTGCCGCCCGTCCCTTTGCTAAGTACACATAATTATTAAAATATATTTTCGCATTTTATTACATAAAATTCACGTTATGTTCTACCTACATTAGAAAAAGAAAGCGGGCTTTAATAGTAAGTAAATTTAGGTTCAAATTTGTACGCGGAGTCTATATACACAGCGTACCATGGACGTTTGTTCCAACTGGCTCCAGCGACAACTTACAGCGTTTAACTCCAAGAGTTGATAAGTAATATTACCGTTCTAAGGTGAGATCAATGTCGAAATATCATATAGATAAGCGCAAAGTTAACTTATAATTACTAATTAAGGTGAGAGGTGGACACGCTGTAGTTGTCGCTCGAGGTGCGGTCTCGAAAACTTAATTAAACATCTCGACTACAAAGTGACTTATGATTTCTAGGACATTAGACGAAACTTAGACCTAATCTTAGAAACAAATAAATATTTTGGTGCAAACATAAAAAAATAACATAAAAAACAATATAAATTCTAATATCAATTATGTTTACTTTGACTGGTTGCGTGACCGCAATATACATACATACGTTGACTAATCGTAGAAGCTTTATAATTAAAATGAACTTTGTGTTTCCGCCACCAGGCTCGCTTTACGTATAGTATAGAGTTAGTAAATCATCACACACATTCATTCCATAAAGAATTAATTATTCAAGGAAATAGACATAAGGAGGGGGCAGCGTCGACTCAAACTAGGGGTATCTAGCACACATCACAAATAAAGAGCGAAACGTTTCCATCCCTTGTTTCCGATTAAAAATATCTAATTTTAGTGAACCGTTGGCGTTGTTACTTTAAAATGGACGACTTTTATAATATTGTGCTTTTAATTGTTAAGTTGGTGTAACTCGAAAACTCAGGGGATTGGACAAGCTGAACGATCGTTGAGACATTTCTAAGTGCTGTCGTTGCCTACGTTTCCAGAAGTAAGAAAGAGCGAGCAAAGCGAGTCTGGTGGGTGAAGGTAGCCATTAATTTACTCCTTGACTTCAAAGTATTTGTAGGTAGGGTTCTCGTAGCCGTTGATCTGCATGTTGGCCACGTGTCGCTCTTCAGGAGTGGGAGCGACAGCGCCTGTTTGCTCCACCTGGAATATACATTTTTATAATTTACACTATGTACAATATATAACAGATTACAAAATAATATATATTAATATAAGCCAAATCATATAGTATCTTCATGATGTATACTGAGTTTCACGCTTTATTCCTAGCGGGGCAGCCAGAGAGAACGGAGCGCGAAACGCTGAGGTACTCTGAATACCTCTTTCGCCGCGTCCATTGTCATTAACCTCCTCATACATGCCTTTTGGAGGATGGAGCTACAAATGTCCCATACCTGAACAAATCCCTGCGCGGAGGGCGCGCGGTCGCGGCGGCGCGCGACGGCGAGCGCCACGGCCGCGGCCGCTGCCAGCGCCGCGCCGCCCACGCACAGCGCGGGGTACAGCGCGCCCGAGCCGCCGCTGGGAGGGCTCGAGCCGCGGACTGTGAAGCCCTGGGAACAACGATCATAGCTTTATTGTTAAGAGCTTGGAGCAATCTCTTCACCACAATACTGTTGTGTGGTCGGGCTGCCGTAGTGCCCAGCGAGGCAATAAAAATATTAAATATTTCATTCCTCCAAATGGGAATCGAACAGAACCGTCGCGTTTACAGTCACACGCTTGTGCCACTGTGCCACAAAAGTCTCACGTGTATTTTTCGTCCCGTGTATTTTTAGTACTATATACACACTTTGGGAACCGTTTGTTTTGTTATATTTTAAGTTTCATCAGTCATTCGCGCCTCTATGTGATCTTTATGGTTATGATGTTCTAATTTGTTATTGACGGCCATATGAGAAAAACAATGTAAAAACTCAAATAAAAAGAAATAAAGTGATCTTACAGGTTGAGAGTGTTGCAGTTCGTGTTTGAGAGCGTGCGCTGGCGGTGGCGGCGCCCTTTCCTCAGCTTGCTCCAATGCAGCGCGTAGCCCTTCGCCCTCGGTCTGAAATGAATTCATAAATTAATAAGTATCAGTATTAATCAATTAAATATCTTGTATAACTTAGTTTATTATTTTTTTTTATTTCTTTGCCCTGGTAACGAATAAAAGTGTAGAATTGAGATCCTCCATACAACACACAATGCTTTTAAAATTTAGCGAAAAGTAGGGGATGGAAGTATCTTAATACTAGGTTCCTAGGTACCCTCTGCCTACCATGTTGTTAAAAATCATTGTATAAAATAGATACCTCGCTTGTAGAACGTCGGCTAGAGGTCTCACCGGCTTCGCTTGTTTCGGTCTCGGTCTCGGGGGCATCAGTCATCGTGCTTGTAATGATATCCTGAACCTAATTAAAAAAATATTAAAACAACTAAGTATTACTAATAAATATGTAACTATTAATGTATTAAAGTTATATAAATGATTATTTTACATTGATCTGTTAATAATTTAGAGGTATTTTTGAATAATTGATAGATTTTTTATCTTGAAACGTTTATTCGGATTATGATTATAATTTTAGTAAACACAGGATGATTTAATACCAATACAATACATAATAAAGGCAAACAAATTTAGCTTGTATTTTACTATAAAAACTAAAATTAAATATTATATACGTTTCACGACTAAATGAAAAAAATATAATTATATTTAAAATTTTATTATTTCCCGCTCTTTCGTCTAACAAGACAAAGCGTTAAGCTTGGTCTCAAAAATTGTAATTATATGCAGGAAAGAGAAAAAAAAACAAAACATCTCTAAACCGTACCGTAGGAGTAGTTTCTTGTGTGAAAGCTGATCGTGTGGTAAAATCATGGGCGGACACAGAAGCTGAAGGAGATGGAGAGGGCGCGGGGGAGGTCTGCGTGGTCGGCGTAGTAGTGGTGTCCTCAGTGTCGATCACTTCACTGGCCTCGTCATCTGTTTCTTCAGTTTCTTTGAGACCGTTGGATGTCTGTAATTGGGTATTTTATTCTATATTACAAAATGTACGTTTGATTTAGCTTAAGTGGAAACGTAAACATAAAAAAATTCTTTCACATTCACTTCACTCATCACACCACTTTCATTATAACATAACAAAATGTTATATTTCTATATAATAAAAAGAATATTAGCATTTCATCTAAAAATTTTTAACATCGTTTAAATTGTTTTTTTCCAGCTGTCAAAAATCACATGACGCCATACTGCTTTCTAAATAAAGTTTCAACTGATCAACTCTTATTTTGTATTATAGTTCTATGAAATTCGTTATCCCTGTCCTAATTTCCTCGTTCCTTTAAAAAAAAGTGCGGCATTAAGTTCCGCTACCCAACACTCAATATCTAAAAATACGTAGAAAAACAACAAATAGGGTGCTGTTTTCAGAGTTCGTACTCTTTTAAGTCTACAACCTACATAATTTACCTTTAACATTAGAAATTTAACATAATAAAATCTATTTCCATCTTACCCTAGCCCGTTCGTTCTGTATATCCTGTCGCTGGCGGGTGCGTTGATCCCTCTTAGCGTTGAGTTGGTCGCGGGCGGCCTGCTCCCTCTGCACCTCAGCCTCGATGCGATCCAGAAGTAACTCCTCAGCCTCGGGTGTCATGGACATCAGGGAGACGGCCATGTCGTCCTTGGATTGCATTGACTGTAAATATATTTTTTTATTTTATTACAAATGTGTAAATTGATTTAGTATACTTATTTGCAATATTTCTTTAAATTATTATTTCGTACTTTTTTTAATAAAATTGATGAAATAGATGAAATTTGGATTGGATCGAAAACAAAATAAATATATAGATGGCATATTTATTTGATGTCTAAACTTGGAATAATATCTTTATATTTTTAATAAATAATATTTCAAATGTTTTCTAAGTTTATTTATTCTTACTCTTCAGTTAATATAAATATGTGGGCCACTAAGTTTACCTGAACGTAATCTTCAATAGCGGTTCCGATGCTAGCGTAAAGGTGTGGGCGGCGGCGGAGGGAAGTCAGAGCTCGCTGTAAGGCGCGGTCGGCATCCTTATAAAAATTATATATAGTTAATATTTTTAAAGAAAATTAATTTAGTCAACTCAACACGCAATGCCTGAAGAATTCGGCATAAAGTGGGAAACTGTGTATCTTAACTCTAGGTTCCCTCTGCATACCCAACTGTTTCGCGGGATACAGCGTGAAGCTGATTTATATTAAGTTACCAGGGTCAGCTTTAATTTAGACGACTAATATTTAGAAGCGTACGTATCCTTATTATTGAGTCGTTCGATCATTTGGAGTGTGAATTTTTATACTTCTTGATTAAAGAGTATCACTTAACATTAGGTTTCCTGCTATCTGCGGGATACAGCGTGAAGAAATTAGAAATCGCAAATAAATTAAATGAAATTAGTACCTGTAACCTATCAGCAGCACTAGCGCGTTCAGCGGCAGCAGCCTCGCGGCCGGCGGAGGCGGCGCGGCGCCACGCCGCTAGGGCTCCACTGCGCTCGGCCGCCAGCGCGCGGACCAGGCGTTGGAGGCATTTTTGGACACGGTGAGCCTGATATTTGAAACAAAATATAAAGTTTCTAGATAGTCAGTTATGTTTCGATTAATAGCGACCCAATAGTGGTTTCGTCCACTTCAGCTTATTGTTATGTTGCAACTAAATTATACAATACGTTTACATATATTGTAGCTAATATGTTATTCTGATATATAATATATATTACTGTAAAGTTTCATTTAAATCCGCTTAGTAGTTATTTCGTAAAAATGGAACAATCCATCCTTACATCTGAGTAAGGTCCCAAAGCAAGATATCAATAAGAAAAACATTGTCAGATCGCAGGCAAACAGTTTAGATCAAAATAAAAAAAATATTATATTTAATTTTTGAACATTAAGCTTGACATGTGCGGGCAGCGCAGTGTGCCCATAATATCTATTACTTAAAACAAAATTTTAAAATAATTATATAATTCCATGTCCATACATTGGGTGGAGTATCCCGCAGTGAGCGTGAGTAGCACGCGAGCGCGGTACGGCGGCGCTGTGCGAGGTGGGCGAGGACGCGCTGTTGGTGGAGGGCGGCGAGACGGCGGCGTTCAGACACGCCTTCCTCTTCTAACGACTGTACAAAATAATTATTTTGTTATTATATTTAAAGTTTATTATATTTATTTCGTTTTCATAACAAAAGATTATTAGCTTTAGCCACGAGCTTTATTAAATGCATGGAAATCAAAAAATCTTAGCGTATTTTTTATGATAATAATAAGTAGGCTTTACATCGTTTTTTAATAAATCATATCAATGTATAGTTACTTAGAGATATACATGAGTCAAACCATGTCAAACTATTTATTTATTTATTTATTTTAACAAGAAAAAAAAAAGAAAATTTTATCGGAAACAGTATTCCATACCTGGATATTAGCCTGGAACTTGGCAGTCATATGTTGACGGAAAGTTTGCGCGGCGACAGGGTCTGAGGACATCATCTGTTGATAACGATCTTCCAGCTCAGACCATTCACGCATCACTTTGGTAATCTAAAACGTAAGTTAACGTTTTAATTTATTTTGTTAGATCTTATATGGAATTTATATTAATAAACGAGTATAGCGGCCACCATGGCGCAGAAGGATATCGTCAGACTATATGATGGTATGCGATACAAATTAATTGTTTTAATTTTTCCGCTATGGCGAGAGAAAGTACGGCGTTAAGTACCACTTGGAATTTATAATGTTCATTATAATCTATCTTAAATTTTATTATTATCTATAATATACCTTTTCACGATGAGTCTCTTCAAGTCGTTGCTGCGCGTCCTTGTAGCTCTGATGTTCAGTCCGAGGGTCAAAATGCGAAAAGTAAGGGTCGGATGTAGCAGTGGAAGCCTGCAAAATATGTACCGATTATCTTTAAAAGAAATAAAGTATAATAGCACTTAGTAGTAAAATATGTACATAAATGTCTTAAGATGTTTTAAATATTGAATTCGCCATTTTATAATGTGATGACATATTCCAAATAATTGCAGAAATTTTAAAACTAAATGGAAACACAAAGCCACGTACTGGCACTGGACCGGAAGCAAAAGGAGTTTACATTCGTAGCACTCTGTAACTGTTTAAAATATTTTTCTAAATAACGTGTGTCTGGAAAAATCCTCGAGTTGTTTACTAACCGTAGTAGTTGTGGTAGTGGTAGTCGTGGTGGAGGTGGTGGTCGAAGGCGACGCAGAAGATTCAGGTCGTGGCCAAGCAGAATCATCAGCATCAGTATAATCATCGTCCTCGGCGTCATCATCACGAGTCAAATCAGCGTCTTCATCCTCATCCATATCTGCTTACACATATATTTATTTATGTAAATACAAAAATAATATAATAAATATTTTCTTTATTTTATATTTCCATTTCGTCGCTCTGGTGTCGTGGTAAAGTGCGGCGTGAGTTCTGCCACTCAACACGAAATATCTCCAGAATTCGGCAGAAAATAGGGAATGGTGTGTCTTAACACTAGGTTCCCTCTGCCTACCCTGCTGTGTGCGGGATACAGCGTGAAGCTGGTTTATTTTATTTATATTTTCATTATAATTTGCAATCTTTCCCTGATAATAAATTGACATACCGTCATCAGTGTCATCGTCGTCATCGTCATCGCTGAGATTCAGAGTGTCATCATCATCATCGGTGAGAGCATCTTCGTCATCAAGAAGTTCATCATCTCGTTCATCCATAGCAGCAGAAGCAGCCAGCATTTCCTCACCACCAGGGCTCACGGGCACGCCTACATCCATGGGCTTGTGCATTTTTACATTCTCTGCGAAAATGCAAAATATGTTAAGTATTAAAACAAATATTATAAATCGTTACCAATAGTTTTAGAATTAAGGCCATTGTGGCATTGTTAAGGACTATCTTACAGGTACGTATTGACTGCCAATTCGATATTAACCAAGAAAATTTTATTTAAAAAAGTTATTTATAAAATGAATATATTATTTGAATGAAAATATTATTTAAAAAAGTTAGTTATTTTTGTTAGCTTAGTTAGACAGCCTCAAGAAATGCACACAATATATCACAAATAGGCGTAAACTTGTGGACAATTTGTATTAAAAAAAAAAAATTTTTTTTTGCAGTGCAATTATATAAATTAGCAGTAGATTTTATGTCTGAAGACTTACCCTTAAAATGTTTAGGGCAGCATACAAATTCGACTCCAGAGAACAAGCTGATACCGCAGGGCAGGAGCATAGCGAAGGTGCGCAGACGCAGTCCTCGTTGGGCGCAGGCGCGTCCAGCAGTGGCATTCCAACGGGAGAATTGCCAGCAACGACTCTGGTTGTGGATGTGGTCGAACAAACAGCTCTCAGGTACTAACAGCGCGTCCGATTGGAATGGGCCTTCTGCCACCAAATAACCTTTGTAGTTAACTTGGACATTTATGGAATACATAAATATATGAGATCATTTTTATTACTTTATATTTATTTTTATTCGTTCTAGTGGCGACGCAAGGTGAGGAGTTAAGTTCCTCCACTTAACACGCAATGCCAAAAACGCAATGCGAAAAACCCTCCATAAGGGAGGGTTTTCGCCTATCCTTGCTGTGTGCGGGATACAGCGTGGAGTTGATTTTAATGAATATTTAGGCATTGTTGTTTAATTCAAAAATATTTTTTTAATTATTTTTTTATTAAAATTACTTAATCGGTGATCGTATAACATAAATTATAATAGTTTTACAGACTAAGAACTGTAATCTTATCGGTTATATACATACCAAGACAACGGAAGGGCTTCACCCATCTGGTGACTTTGCACTTGGCGGCGTTGCCGGAGCCGAGCTTGCACCAGTTACTGACTTTCACGTAGTGGGAAGCCTCAACGATGTTAGTGATGTCGTGGCTTGGGTATACCTAAACATAAACCAATTGGTTACCTTAAATTATTTTTATTAATTGGATGGCCTTGCTTTGTTTCTTGGTTTGCCTTTTTAAAATTACATTCTTCTTTTTGTTTTTTTTCGAATAATTGACATATATTAACATTTTACTAGTAAAGTATAATAATATCGAGTTACTCTATGTTACTCTTAAGCAATATAAAATCGAGTTATTTATAATCAATCAATTGAATAAAGAAATTGAACACATTTAAGAATAAATTTTTCGCTCTGTTTACAAGGTGCGGTGTTCAGTTCCGCAAAATTCAACATGCAATGCCTACAAAATTGAGCGCAAAATAGGGAACGGAAAATGTCTAAAAAACCAAATTGTCAAGTAGATTGTAAGTTTTTAAAGAGATAAACTACATATATTAGTGAGTGTGTATCTATATTAAAAAAATAGTAATAAAATCTAAGAGTACCTTTGATAGTTACATAGAAATTTCAATTCAAAGTCATCATATTTTTTCAACTAAATAAATAAATAAAAACATTTTGTACACAAAATCTTCGATCACGTCGGAAGGACGAGACATAAAAGATCAAAAGCTTTATATTCTAAAAAACGACATATATCACCTTCTTGCAATAGTCAAGTATCTCCATCTTGTCCTTCAAGCAGTTGTGGGGTTTCGTGGTGAGGTCGGGCGTCCACCGACCCGCTGCGGACATGTATTGCGGGTGGTAGGTGGCGCCGGCCTCGCATAGCACCGCGACTTGCGGCTCGGCACCGCTGGTCGCCTGCAAATAAGTTAATTTATTTTGTTAATAAAAAATAATCAGCTTCACCCTGTATCCCGCACACAGCAGGGTAGGCAGAGAGAACCTAGTGTTAAGACACTCCGTTCCCTACTTTCTGCCAATTTCTGGACACATTGCGTGTTGAGAATGGTGCCAGAATGAGGCCAGTCATAGCGCCGTAGCATAAAGTGTGACTGGTTGTGGATTCGATCCCCTACTCGAGGAGATGAAATATTTACTTAAATTTATATTTCCATTTCTTCGCTCTGGTGTTACGCAAAATTTATTGTCGAGTTGTAAAAATAATAATTTTGGATAGTTTTAATTTTTTTTAAATTGATTCTGTTCTGTTCTTTGTTAATAATAATCTGTTCAACTGTTCTAAATATTAGTCCGGACAAACACAAAATATTTAAAGTAGTTAATTTTGTAATAAAATAAATTAAAATAAATTAGCTTCACGCTATATCCCGCACACAGCAGGGTAGGCAGAGGGAACCTAGTGTCAAGACACTCCGTTCCCCGTTAATTAAATAAAAAAAAGCTATTATTAATTATATACCAAAACATATTGTAATATATTCCTTAATCAATATGAATCTATTCTGTAACGTACGGAAGGAACGGGAGCGTGAGTTAGACAAATCGTGTTTACTCTGAACGTCTAGACGGCCGGGCGTGGGGGGCAGTTCCTAGGAAAACATTGGAAAACGTACAGACTCACAGGGGTCAATGAACGCATAACTTCCTTTCTTATGTTATTGCACTTAGCTAATAGCTTTCTTGGGCATGGTCGTTTTTTAATGATTTTTTTTACAGCTTCACTCTGTATCCCTGCATATAGCAGAGTTAGTAGAGGGATCTTAGTGTTAGGACATTCTGTTTCTCACTTTGCACCTAATTTTCGAAGCATCGTGTGTTGAGGTGAGTGGCGGAACTCGACGCCGCATTATGGCATAAGCGGTGGCACACCTCACAACGTGACGGTTGTGGGTTCGAGCCACTCGGGAGAACTAAATTATTATTTATGAATATTTTTATTTCTTTTGATCCATTCAACACGTAATATCTCGAAAAATTCGGCGGACGAATAGTGTCTAAACACTGGATTCCCTCCCTGCTATATGCGTGATACCGTGTGAAGCTGAAGAAAAAAATTACATAAAGATTCCAACGAAATAATTATAAATTAGGTACAGGTAAAAATTAAACCTCCATTCCATTATTCTTCTTCAAATATAAAGTTTGCAAAAGTTGAAAATAATATTTCAAAAATATGAAAAATGGTTCTAAAACGGTATTTCTTAGACACGTACCGTATAAAATATTTATAAAATTCTCAAATATGTAAAATTCGTAGCTTTTACTACCGAAATTACACCTACCTTTTCGAATCGTAAAACAAAGGTATAGCCTTTTTCTTTTGTTGCTGTTAATAAAAGCGAAGCTAAAAATGAAAGTATATTTGCCTCGTTTTTAATTAGAAACGCTGTACGACTTTATAAGGTTTTTTGTGAATAAAAAAGTACACAGCCAATAGTCCGGATACATTAGTAACTGATACTCTCATATTATTTCCGTCAGTACAAACTAGAATACACCCTGTATAAACAGAGCGTGTAGTGTAACTGCAATAAATAAATATCTATACATTTCAATTTTCAATTTTCAAAATTCAAGTTTCAATTTTGATAGATAAACTTTGATTAATATTGATAGACAACGGATAATTGAAACATAGAATAAAATAGCCATTAGACTTGATGCTGTAGTGGCACAGTTTGGATATACAGCGTGGCTATAGAAAATGTTTTTATATTTATAATGCTTTGGTTGCATTGGATTACAAGGCAAAGCGCGACGTTAAGTTCCGCTACTTAACACACCATGCGTTGAAAATTTGGATGAAAAATTGGGTAACGGAGTATCTTAACACTAGCTTCGCTCTGCCTACTCTACTATATGTGTTATATCTTTTCGCGCTGTATCCCGCGCTTAGCAAGGGAGATGAGTGCTAAGACACTCCGCTCTCGTTTCGCACTTTTAGGTATGATTCCGGAGGTAATTCTGTGTTGGACTGTTGGGTGCCGGAATACAATGCCACGCTTTGTATCGATACTAGAGCGAGGAAATAAAAATATTAAACATTTCGTTGCCTCGGCTGCGAATAGAACCCATAACCTGTCGCCATTACTGACGCACATTTACGCTCCTACGCCACGACTGGCTTCAAATTTAATAAGTGTATAATAAATTAACTTGTCAATTAAATAAGCAAATTACTGAGCGAGCTTTTAAAAAACATAAAAGCTCTCCTTTCACATTATTATTTAAACGCAATACATTTAAGTATCAATCCGACACGTGCCGATGAACACAATGTGGTTAACATTAAAATATATTGAATATCGAGCTTAATTGAAAAAAGCTGTTATTGAGTAATGAATAAAGGAATAAAAAGCGCTCGATCATTCAATACTGAAGTAAGACCGAGGTTAATAAGTATTTTTTTTATTAATTTTTCCGACGATGGCCGTCGTGGCGTAAGGGTGTGACTGTAACGCAACAGCTATAGATTCAATCTCTACTTGAGGGAATGAATTATTATTTATTTTCTCACTTTGTCACCAAGGGTTTGTCACCTAAATCCCAGGGTTGAGTTCCGCCATTTAACACGCTATGTCGAGAAAAATTCAGCGGAAATTTGGGAACGGAGTGTCTCAACACTACGTTCCCTCTGCCTGCCCTGCTGCGTGCGGGATACAGTAAGAAGCTGACTTTATTTAAAAATTTTCACCCATACGCCGACTTTATATGGAGTAATTTAGTGTTGTCCCATTCCGTTCACTGATTACTTTGTTTACATTCTCTCAATAAACAACATTTTCAAAGCTAAAAGTAGGTACAAAGCAAAACATATAACACGTTTTAAATGAGATTTTAGGAGGCGTAAGTTTAGAGAATTTTGTAGTACGAGGATTTGTGTTTTCAAAACTTTGTACTTAGACTGAGATCCTGTTAGAATGTCAATGTTGATAGTTTTTCAACCAAAAGTTCCTTTCTACTCGTGCTAGTTAGGTAAACTTTAAAAAAAAGCGGCCAAGTGCGAGTTGGCCTCACGCATAAATAGTCCTGTACCATTATCTATAAAGACGTGTGGTAGTCACCTTAACTATTGATTTTATTGAGCTTTCTAGTGTTCGTTATAGCGGAAACAGAAATACATCATCACCATCAGCCTGGTGACAGGCGGACAGACAGACGAACGGGCGGTCAGTGAAGTCTCAGTAATAGGGCCCCGTTTTACCCTTTTGGTATTGTTATTATACAATAGCCTTGGGGTACGAAACCTTAATAATAAGAACTGCTAGTACTAGAAGTAATAATTATAATAGCTATTTGTAGCTCCGTTCTCCACTTCCTGCCGTTCCGGACATGGCGTGTTGGGTGGCGGTCCCCAACGCCGCATTCGTCGCCACTTGACACACCAGCGCGGCCGCAATGGTGCGCGTCGCCTTAGGGGGACGCCTTATCAGTGCGCTCTTCCGAAGTGTACGTGGCGGAAGGACTATTGCAGCCCTCGTGAGGTCTGGCAAGGGTCGCTGCAGGCAAGCCTTCTCTTGGATCCTTAATTTTTGAGACGATAGCGTTTGGCGCTGCGTTCTCTCTGACTACCCCGCAAAGGATTAAGCGTGAAGTTAAGTTAAGTATATTATAATATAAAAACTTTATAAAAAATTTCACCAGTACAAAGTTAATTACTAGATTAAAAATATTAGTATAATTACTAGATTCACTATTTCAAGAATTTTAATAATGGCGCAGATTCAAGAGTGCATATTAATGCACCGCATTTTAAT
Source organism: Heliconius sara (assembly GCA_917862395.2). NCBI lineage: Eukaryota > Metazoa > Arthropoda > Insecta > Lepidoptera > Nymphalidae > Heliconius > Heliconius sara. The sequence goes on along the minus strand of OU860795.2, from coordinate 4,114,954 downwards.
TAATAAAACCTTTTAAAGCTTTATCATTAGGTTAAAAATCTCTGTGAAAAAGCTTACATAGTATTTTGGTTAAATTATTTTACATTTTTCTTTATTAAGGCGTTATAATAAATAGTATCGTGAGACCGTCGTGGCGCAGTGGCACAAGAGTGTGACTGTAAGTACGTGACGGTTGTGGATTCGATTCCCACTTGAGAAATAATTTATTACCGAGTGGGAATCATCCGTTCCGCCACTTAACATAACACGCCGGGAACGGAGTATCTTAACACTAGCTTCCCTCTGCCTACGCTGCTATATACGTGATACAGCGTGAAGCTGAAAAAAAAACCGTTTTAAATTTAATTATAACGTAATATTTTCAGCCCTCACACACACGGGAGGCGTGTCTTTGGACATTGAAAACAAAGGATGATAAATGGCTGCGTGCTCGTGACAGCGGTCGCGGTCACCTTATCACTTGAGATTTATTTAATAGGAAGTATATAAAGTCATTTTGTTGATGCCTACAAGAAGCGTCTAGTTGTAAATACAAGGCTTATTTTTCACTACCTCGCACTATTAACAAGACAAAGCGCAGCATTGAGTTGCATCATTCAACATGAAATGTCTTGAAATTAGGAGGCGACCACAACGACATATGATGATATCCTGGTTTTTATTTTTATGTTATTATATTAATGCTTAAAATGCTGGCAACATTGATGCTGACAGCACTTAACAAGTAAAAGATAAGTTTACTAGCTATAAAATCTCTTACTTGACTCATACAAACATACAAAATAATTGTTCGTTAACAATTGTCATTCAACTATCCCACTCGTAATATCGCAACTCTTACCAATCTCTTTTTCTGTAGCATTGTTGTTTCACGGCTAATTACCGGCCTTTCGTTTCGTTTTATTTTATTTATTTTTTTGTTTCCTTTCGGGTAATTTAATAGAGTACTCTTTACACCATTCAGTCGTTTTTGTTTGTGAGCGCCGGAATACTAATTGAACGTAATGATATTATTTCGTGTCTCTTTCTATTTTTTTTAGTTTCACGCTGTATCCCGCATATAGCAGTGTTGGTTAAGGGAATCTAGTGTTACGATACTTCATCTTCCATTTCTGCCGTATTCTGGAGTCATGTTACAATGGAGTTTTTTATTTTTATAATATAGATATAATGCAAATTAGGTTTTGTATATATTGAAAGATATGAAAATATTATAAATTTACATAATCACAGTAGGTGAAAAAAACATATGTTTATAATAGGATTTATTTTCATTTATCTTCAATCAACTCTTACAATAAAATCAATTGTTTCCAGTCATTTTAAAATATTTTCAGTTAATAGCAAAGCCAGCCCTGTTCTTGCACAGTTTACTCGTACAGTGTAATAATTATATTTAAAAATAAAAATATCGTTTTGTCTAAAATTTGAGCACCTGTTTATGGGTAGATATGGGGGATGGATGGTGGTCCGTGTTCACCCCAGAATAGTCTAGTGGATTTATATCAAATGATAATAAAAGCTAAAAAACTTCAAAGAGAAATGTTTACGTAAAAAGATCAACTCGAAACTACACTGGAAGGTCTTCACTGGAAAATATCCCTAGATACGATAGGCAAATTTGTTAGAGTAATAGTAACTAACATATATATTTAAAATTAATATTTAGAGAATTCTATGAGTGAAGCTTAGGTTTTTAAATAATATATTCCTGAAAATCGAATTTTCTTTCCGCCCTTCACTATGTCATAATGCTGTAAATTCTGAAACTATTGACGATGACCTTTAAAAATTACTATAATTAAAAAAAAAAATCTAAATGAATCAATTTCACGCTGTATCCCACAGGCAGAGGGAACTTTCACAATTTTGTGCCCCGGCGCCACTACGGCCTTATATTATTACTATACACGATACAGGATGGAAGCGCCAGCGCTCATTTTACGCTAACAGTATAAAGGTTAAAATATTTTTAAACCCATACCTAAAGAAATTAATCAAGATACCTCAACAGTTGAGACGTAGGATTTTTTTTATGTTTATCCATACCTGTATTTCGTGTGTCGCAGTTACGCATAGATACCAATAACGTAAACACATACTACTACAAAAATACTATTAAAGGTTAATCAACTTTGAACTTTGCCGCCAATACCTACGACTCGATTTCGGAATGAGGCTCCCATTTGATAGGGTTATGTCTGCATGCGTCGTTCTTGAAAAATGGCGTTTTAAATTACAACGATAATTTTATTATTTATTTTATTTGAAAACTTAACTTTGTCATTTTTGGGGAAAAACTATTTTCTTAACGTGATTTTATAGAGTAGTTAAAACTGTGGCTTCATTTAAAGCGGTGCTGACAAAACACTCTGTATAAAGAAACAATTTATGTTTACAGTATAACAGCTAGCCGCAATTAAAAGTTTACTTAAAAAAATAATATATAAAATTATAAAGATGATCTTGGCGTTAATTATCTTGTTATATTCGCAATCGCAAATACAAATAAACAGATAGACAGTAAAGGCAAACTCGACGTTATATATATCTAAGCAACATTTGTATCTTAGCAGCCAAGTCATCGTTTCACAGTTAATTGCCAAGTTTTCGCCTGACGATGCCTTTCCACTTCCTTTTGGGTAATTAAATAAAGTGTACTCTCTCTAAACTGTGTTTTCATTCGGAAGATAGTAAGAAAAAAAGGATATTTTTACTATATTTAACTGAGTGGTAGTAAGAAGAATCTTTCAAGCTATACACAGTAGTTATGAAATTCTTATATTGTAATATGTAAAATTGTTAAATATATATATAAATATAAACACTCGCTTAACCTTAGATCTAAGTGAAATTTTGTAAAATAATGTAAAGTTAAAAATATAATTTGCTTATTATAGATATTGATTGTATGTAAACGACAATGTAATTAATATATATGGTAAGGATATTAGATATAATAATAAATTTAAAAAGTGTACGGACCAAGTGTCTGTAGTGTTAAGAAATAAAATAAAAAAAAAAGAAATTCTTATTATAGTACATGAGGTCGGTCGTGGCGCAGTGGCACAAAATGTGATTGTAAACGCGACTGGTTGTGGGTTCGATCACCACTCGAAACTATTAAATATTTATTTCAATTTATATTTCTATTTCTTCGCTCTCGTATCGAAGCAAACCGCGGCGCTGAGTTCCGCCACTCAGCACGCAATGTCTCCAGATTTCGATGGAAAGTGGGATATGGAGTATCGTAACACTAGGTTCCCTCTGCCTACCCTGCTGTGCGCAGAATACAGTGTGAAGCTCATTTTTATTATAGTACATATTCTGCTCTTTCATTCGGGAGATACTAAGAAAAGGATATTTTTCTCCTATATTAACTGAGTAGTAGTATAGAAGAATCTTTTAAACTAAACAAAGTACTTATAAAATATAAATTATAGAATATATTAGTACTCTTAATTTGTCCTGGAAGATCATTATATTAAAACAAAGGAGAACAAAGACGTCTGGGATACGTGGAAATACTGCATTAATTATGCAAGCTCGTGTGTATGAGACAGTCTCCATATATGTATATTTTCTTAGAAACTCAGATGATAAAATATAAGCACATCTTATCTCTTACTGTTTCAGCGTAAAATTTTACCTGCATATTATACATATGTTTATGTATTAAAATAAAATATTAAATAGATTTTTTTAAATTGTATACTAAAATATATATTTTTAATTTGTTTCGGGGAAGTAACATGATTGAAATTGCGTCATTAAAAGCGATTGGCATTCAATATTGATCTTATATATTGTTTGTCAAAACTACATATTTCTTATTAAACAAGATAATCTCTACAAATAGAGACCGCCGTGATGCAGGCGCAAAAGGGTGTTACTGTAACGTGACGTTTGTAGGTTCGATTCCCACTCACGAGAATGAATTATTATTTATAAATATTCTCATTTCCTTGCTGTGATACCAAGGTAGGAGCACGGCGTTGAGTTCCGCCAGTTAACACGCCAAGTCTCGAAGTCGGCGCAAAAATAAGGAACAGAGTGTCTTAAAACTAGGTGCCCTGTGCCTACCCAGCGGTATACAGCGTAAAATTGAAAAAAATTGCCCTACATATGTAACTATTCAAATAACTATACAAATTTAGTAGTACCTATATATAGATATATACTTATAGTAGAATTTTCGCCCCATCACATTGAACCGTCTGTCAGTCGATGATCACTGCTTGATATGGGTTGTATGTTGAATATTCTGAGATATAAATTTCGAATTCCAAAGCAGAGATATATTAAATTAGATAAGTGTATGGAAATCCACTTATTGTTAAAAGGTTATATGAAGAATACTTAATGTTATGGTAAAATCATTGTTGCAATATGGTTTTGCGATTTTTTCTCCAAATTTACGCGGTATTCCCGCATCCCCAAGCATATATTAGGGTAGGCAGTAATAACATAGTGGTAAGACACTCCGTTAAGCTCAAACTTTCGAGATATTGTATGTTGAGTGATGGAACTCAACGCCGTGATTTGTCTTGTTACCAGAGCAAGTAATTGAACCCACAACCGTCGCGCTCATAATCTGATGCTGTGACGACACTTCACTATATAGATTTTTTTGAAGTAACTAATAACTTACTCTTTTATGAAGAACGACATAAAGTAGTAAGTTTAATAAAATAAGAAACGTTCTCAAAAATAGCTCAAGGGTCCCAAAGCAGGAGTGGAATTTCATTTGGATATACAACTTTCCCTTTACAAATTATTGTACGTATTCAGAATAGTTAAGCATTAGTTACGGTGCTAGGGTACGTTCGTTTGCGCAAGTTGCCTCGTTAGGTGACTGACAAGCTTTGGAAGTTTACTAAGATCTTAAATAATTGATTTGTCGTTAGAAAATAGGTCGGGAGTCGTTATAATATGGATTTTTCTTTGAATGTAATATTTTATATATATTTTATATAATATTACTCTGTGTGCAATGTGTGATAATTTTCAGTAGTCTTTTGTTTTTTTTTTCATTAAAATTTCACTGTTAAATCATCAGCTTCACGTCTTATCCCATACACGACCGAGTAGGCAGAGGGTGAGCTCCCTCTGCCTACCTGCCTCCCTACGTTAAGACACTTGGTTCCCCACATTCCGCATTGCTTGCAATTTTTCGTGCGGCGGAACTCAACGCTGACTTTTGTCTTAGTACCAGGGCGAAGAAATTAAAATTTTAATAAGCAATAATGAACTCCCTCGAGTGGAGATCGAACCCACAACCAGTTGCATTTACAGTCACACTTTCTCCCCCTGTACCACGACTGGCCCCAGTAAAAAAATGTTTTAAATTACAGTAGATACAACGATAGCGCACATTTTTATCTAGATGTTGTTTCATTTAAAATTACACTTAAGAACAGGATAATAAATATATAATATTAAGATAAAACCAAAAACAACGCAGCAGGGAGTTCTACCACTTAACATGCAAATTCCAGAATTCGAGTGAAAAAAGGAGAACGGAGTCATTTGTAGTAGTAGGTTTTCTCTGTATATTCTTAAAAAACCCTCTTTTAAAAAAAACTATTTTTAACCATTTATTTTATCTAACGTAAATGTTTTAGATAAATATTTGAACTAGCTTTATTTCCGTTCTTATATATTAAGGCTGCCGACATTGCAGGCTGCTAAGAAGAAAGTCTAATACTGTAGAGTTCCAGAGAGTAACGACTGATCCAATGTCAGTGTACTGGTAGCTATATATTAGATGATATATTGTTTCCAGAGACTTGCTAGCAGAGACATTTTTAAAATAGTAATACTTTTAAATTTTGTTGAAATTTACAGCTGCTGCGTACTTTACTACTTTTGTAATAATAAAAATTGTCAAAGAAATAATTGAGTTGAAATGTTAACAACATTTAGTATGATTATGACGATGGGATTGCTGAAAATCCATAACAAAGTCATGAAATAGCCTATAGATATAATCTTCGGATCGAGTGTTCTACTTTTGGTCTAAGCAGACCAAAAAAAAATAACTTTACTGTATTCGATAATTTGTGTTACATTAAAATAACGTTTAAATGGTCCTAAATATACTGTTACACCCGACACCCCATTCCCGTCGTTCTTGTGGTTGATGTGGGTTGAAATTCTACCCCTACTTGTTAAGAAAATAATGAGGAAATATTTATGTTTACAATTATTAAGTCAATTTTAGTACAGATACTCTAAAAAAGAGAAAATTGAAAGATAACATATATAAGAAACGTGGATATTAAATATCAACTAAGTATAAACATCAATAAACTATAACCAACAGTTAAGATATTGATATATTTCAGTCACTTAATAACGATGTATTTCACGTATCTATATTAATCTTTAAGTCAAAATTTATTACAGACGCATAAAATTGATAATATATTATAAATAAATAAGCCGCGCCATCAATATTCAAATTTGTGGATGAAGCATCATTTTGTATTATAGTAATAAATCTTAACTACAAGATTAAGAGGGCCGGATTGATGCTATTAGTCATGTCGCGCCAATGCCACCTATATTTTTTATCAGCTTTACGCTTTATCCCGCACTCAGCATGTTAGGTACGAACCTAGTGTTAAGACACTCTGGTTTCACCCTATTTTCTGCCGAATTCTAGAGGCATTCCGCGTTGAGGGGCGGAATTCAACCCAGCGCTTTGCTTCGACACCAGAGCGAAGAATATATATTTGAATAAATATTTCATTTTCTCGTGTGGGTATGGAACCCACTACCACTCGCATTCACAGTCACACCTGCGCCACGACTGGCCTCGGTATCACATAGTCATATTTTGAGTACGAAGCAATAAGTTATTGGCTGAGCTCGGAACAGCATTCTCAGCGAATGTGATCGGATCTGCTGACAGTGCTTTTGGTGATTTATTGAATGGAATCAAACTTAATTATGCCGTATTTCGTCTTAATCATCTAGATTTAGAATATATTGAGTATAGTGATGCAAATCTCCGTTAGCAGCTTAACTCAAAATGGCGGAACGTAATTTAAAGTTTATAGTTAGATTAATATGCAATATTTAAGAAACAAAAGGGGGCGGCATAAAAAATTGGGACTAGTGTTAAGACCTGAGAGAGAAGAAAGAATTTTGGAGGCGTTGCATGTTGACTGACGGAGCTCAACGCCGCTTTTTGCCTCGTTACCAGGGCGTATAAATGAAAATACTAAATATTTCTTTCCTCGAGTGGAATCGTCGAGTATTTGTTGTAAAATGGAGTTACAATCTGGCATATTTATTTTAAATTATAAAAGATTCAAACTTAGTTAGGCTAAGCGTAAATATAAAATGAACACTTCAAAGAAGGAAGCTGAAAGTTAAGCCAATTTACCCGCAAGTTAGACCAACGACAAGAGAATCGCTGTTCTTACTTACAATGCAAATGTATGTAAATCGGTACACATTAAATGTTGCGGCTTGTTGCAAAATTGTAAAGACGACAGAGACGGTATTGTGCATTTTTAGGGTTCCGTAGTAAAACGGAACCCTTATAGAAGTACTTTTTGATTAAAAGCTCTAATTATATCCTTTTTATGAAATTGTATACATAAATGATCAAATGGGGAACAGAGTATCTTAGCACTAGGTTCCCTCTGCCTATGGTGTTGTGTGCGGGGTTGTACGTGAAGCCAAAAAGAACTTACCAAAGAAAATCCGTTTCCAATAGTTTCCATGCCTTCTTTACAGATAAAAAGACAGTGTATAAACATACATATGAATCTATTTATTGTTATATATTACACATAACTCTTTTAGAAAATAATATATATTTTTAATTACTATCGACTTCAATGTAAGTAAGTACGCTTAAGCCACGTTCAATATTCCCCACAGTTCGTAAACAGCACTCCGGATGCAATGCAAATGTATGGAGATGCGGAAGAGTAGACTACTCGCGACTCCTCCGCTGAAGCATCACTGTGTAATTAGAGCTGTCAAAAGGCAACCTTGTGGTTTTCAGTTTATCTAGTTTCGTTTTATCAGCTTAGAAGTAACTAAATAAATAATTGAATTGAAGCCTATCGCGACGCAGGGGCAAAATAATGGGACTGTAAACGTGATAGGTTGATGGTTCGGTTTATACGCAAAGACATTAAATATTTAATATTTTTTTCCTTTGCTCTGGTGCCGTGGCAAAGCGCGGTGTCGCCGCCACCCGCCTTTACGGCGGTAAGCTTAAGTTTGTCAACTTTATTTTTGATATTTTGCTATACAACTATAAAAATTGTCTTGAAGTAAAAACATTACAAATAAAGGAAAAATAGAAAATGGAAATTTCTATTTATATGACATATAAAAAAATTATTATTAACTAAGAATTGCAATTCATTTCATACAAAATGATAATATACGCTCACAAAGTTCAGTTAGTTCAATAAGTTCCTGTTGACTTACCATTCTGAAATTGGCCCTCGGTAGGGGAAACTAAAAAAAAACTTTAATTGGTAAACTATGGATTAAACATAGTTCCCAGAAATCAAACTAGACAACAACTATCTAGCTTATGGTGCAGTGCAATGAACTAGATTTTCATAACTGTCATATAAAAAACCAATATGACTGAATCATAAGCGTAACTTATCCCTTTTTAAAGATGTGACCAGTCCCATTAGGTAATTTCCTTACATAAAACTGTATTCAATCACCATAAAAGGATAACGACATAACATCCTTTCAAATACACAACACGATCATGAGATATTAAACATAAATCAAATTTTATACCGTTTAGCTTTCAATACGCTCCACCATACTAGACGCGAAGTTCAATTTCACATTAAACTGACGTTAGCCGCACAAAAGGAGTTATATGAAAATTCATACTATAAGCTATTTGAAAAGCAAAGGCGCGGACTGTCGGCTTTGTACATACACATTCCCTCTTTGACCTCCGAAATTCGCGCCTTTAAAAATGACGGCGCCAATACATTCTGTAAACATGATAAATGGCTGAACTTGACGTTGGAACCATTTGTCTCTCAACTCCGAAGGGCTGGGAAAAAGTCCTCTATTTACATAATACGAGGTTTCAACGCCGCCGCCGCCATGTTGCCAAGTTGTGGAGCTTAATATGAATTCGAAAAGCCTTTTTAGCACTTATGATAAGATACAAACATCTTTTTGAGTCGTCTAGACAATGTAATTGTGGTGCAAAATCTCATGCTGAAGCTTACGTTTGAAGGGGAATGGTTTTGTATATGATTTCTTACTGTATCTTCTATTTTGATTTTCACGCTGTATCCTGCATATAGCAGGGTAGGTAAAGGAAACCTGGGAACCTAGTTGTTGTGACAGTCCGTTCTCATTGAGACGTTTTTGTTCCCCATTTTCCTCCGAATTTTGGAGGCATTGTGTGTTGAGCTGCGCTTTGCCTGGTTACCAGAGCGAGGAAAAGGAAAAAATTAAATATTTTATATCCTCGATTAGGATCGGGCCCACAACCAGTTGATTTTACAGTCACTCTTTGTGGCTGCGCCATAACTGGCCTCAGAAGTAATGTAAATATAAAAAATATATTAGTATAGATACGTAGGTACTACAATTCCTATCCAGTATTATTATATAAGCCACACAGTGACCTACATAGTAAGAGTACCAATATGCAACTAAGAAACCTTTCAAGTTGCTCGAAACTTTGACTTGATGCAATCAGGTTTCCTTGCCTTTGCCTTATATTGCCCTTTGAAGTTTTAATTTCATTTTAGTGTTGCCTTACCATCTTAGACTTTTAACTTTACTATGCTATACTATCTAGATCAGCTTCACGCTGTATCCCGCACACAGCTGGGTAGGCAGTGGGAATCTAGTGTTAAGGCACTCGGCTTTAACATTTTTCTGTTGAATTCTAGAGGCATTATTGAGTGGCGGAACCCAACGCCGCGCTTTACCTCCACACCAGAGAGATGAAAGTATAATTTAATTAAATATCGGCTCTCGAGTGGTGCACGAACTCACAAGCAGCCCCACTCTTATGCCCCTGCCCCACAACTGGCCTAAACCATTTACTATTATTACTATTATTATTTGATTTATATGAGCGGCAATTTCTAAAAGGCATATATTTTTCGTGTATTTATGTACATTAAATCAATACAAATAAGGCAAAACTATATGATAATACATCCTTGTCTAATTTAAAATAACAGTTATATATATATATATATATATATATATATATATATATATATATATATATATATATATATATATATATATATATATATATATATATATATATATATATATATATATATATATATATATATATATATATATATATAACTGTTATTTTAAATTAGACAAGGATGTATTATCATATAGTTTTGCCTTATTTGTATTGATATATATATATATATATATATATATATATATATATATATATTATATTTCCATTTCAAAATTATTTACACATATAAATTATAAAAAAGAATCATTACATGAACACTCAAACTAAGCTGACGAAGCTTTATAAGCTTAAAGAAATTGACGTTTTATTTTTTGAAGTGTACAAAACATGAGGCAATTCTAATTTCCGTCCCGCTTTGGTGAAATATCGTAGCAAAGGAACTCCTTTGCTACGATATTCTAAATTTTAATATATAGTTTTATATTTATATTTGAAATCCCATGCAGCTCGCATGTTCCGTAAACTTCCTGCTTTCCTTCAGGAACGTTAGAAAATCAAATGTCATGTCTGTTATAAAGGAAGAGGTTGTTGTATGTAGAAAATATAGATACTGTCACAAATAGAAAACTTTTGAAAGACTTTTACGAAAGAAGAAAGAGAAAGACATTTTTAGATTTTTTTCTTTTAATGTCTTTTGTAATAGAAATGATTATAAAACCAATTAAAATCGTAATGGACAAAAGAAACCATTTAAAGACGAAGTATAATAAAGGCCCTGAGGCTGTCGTGGCCCGGCGACACAGGGTATGACTGTTAACGCAACGCTTGTGGCTTCGATTCTCACTCGAGAGTATGAATTATTCATACTCCCGAGTGAGAATACTTAGTCATATTTTCATTTATCCGCTCCGGTACCGAGGCAAAGTGCGGTGTTGAATTCCAAATTCCGCCACTCAACATACAATGTCTGAAATAATTCGGCGTATCTTAAAACTAGGTTCCCTCCGCCTAAGCTGATGTGTGCGAAATATAGCGTGACGTAAAAAAAAATAAACATATTTGTAAGACATTAAACTTTTTCTTCATTGTTGGTACAAATTACAATTAATTATCATTTAAGATATAATGATTTCGTCTTAAGTCTCGCTGTTATCACAAACGCAGGCCCAGGTTAAATGTACGTAATTTCTGAATACTAATGAATAGAAGTCATTTATAAGGATTCCATGAGGGTAGAATCATAGCTAGTTATTTATATAACCTTACATTCTCCCCCTAAGAGCATTGAGGGATCTCACAAAATTATCTCTTGAAACTAATATATTGTCAACTGGATTCACCCTCTTCACAATTTAGATAACCATTTCTTGATTTAAACCTAATTTATGGCAAGTGTGGTCTTTTAAGATAAAGTAAATAATATAAATACATTGTTTTCCCTTCAAAGACTGATTTTTTTGTATTTATAGTGAGTGAAGCGACCGGGGTTTGGCAATAAGCGAGGCCGAAGCGAACACGGGGCGAAGCTCCCTTATTTAATACAATCATTAAAATTACAAAGACATTTCAACTGCAGTTAAGATTGTGGTTTTAAACTCTATATGAACAAATCAAAATTGGAAACCATAAGTTATAATTAGTAATAAGTAAAAAATTTAGAACGATTTAATATGGAAATTAAGGAGGAATCAAAGGCGGTAGGAGGTCTAGGAATGGAATGTCAAAAAGAAAAGAATCTATACAATATTATTAAAATAATTTTAAAATATTAATATAAAAGTTTTTGAAAAACAATGCTTTTGAGTATATTATCATAAAAATATAAAAAAAATCTTAAAATATAATATATTCTGTGTTACAAGAATATCCTTTGATATCGCGTAATGGAAGTTTTTATAATTTTAATCACGCGCCAGACAAGAAACCGGTGGAATTAATTAGATTTTATGGGATAGCTCCTAATAAGAGGGCTACTTGTTTTGAATGACAATGTATATTTTAATTGTTTGTCCTACGATAGCTGCAAGACCGACTTTTGGGCTCTATTACGCACCCGCGAAACTTGAGATTTTGACCTTAATGATCCTACATTTGTACGGAACTTTTGTTTATACGAGATATTTTAGTTAAAATTATTTTCGCAATATAAATAAATAAATATAAAAAAAATATTAAGGCCAGTTGTGGTGTGGGTTCGATCCCCACTCGACGATATGAAATATTTATTTAAATTCATATTTTCATATCTTGTCTATGATGTCGAGCCAAAACGTAGCATGAGTTCCGCCACTGAGCACGCAATGCCTCTAAAATTTGCCGGTAAGTGGGGAGCAGAGTGTCTTAACACACTTGAGAGTGTCTTACATGCGGGATAGAGCGTGAAGTTAAAAAAAAGTGAATACAAGAGATTGCTTCAAACAATGCCTTAAATAATAAATGGGATCTTAAAAGCATTTTTAGCTACTACCTTATATTATTATGTATATTTTTGATATTAATGTATACTTATTATCAAGAACACAATTCTCTTTAATTATCTATCGAACAAAAATAAAAATAAATCAATAAATCAGCTTAACGCTGAATCCCGCACACAGCAGGGTAGGCAGAGGGAACCTATTATTAAGACACTCCGTTCCCCACTTTCTGCCGAATTTTGAGTTGAGCGGCAGAACTCAACGAACTCGAACAAATTATTCAAAATTCAAGAACAATATTAGAATATATTATATAGAATTCATATTACCAACAAAGTAAATCACAAACTATTTCATACATATTGTTGAAGCACAATCATAAATTATTAGAATATTGAATGAAGGAAACCCTATTACGGAGGTTCTCTACTATAGTGTTAAACGTTTATTGGAAACGCGTCATTCTATTTAAATGATTGAATAAATTGTAATAGTTTAGCTATTACATTTTATTTATATTGATGATTTTTTTATTGTTTTTATTAATATATGTTTTAACAGGTCACTCGTGGTAGGATAGGCAGAGGGAACCTGGAAACTTAGTTTTAAGACACTCTGTTCCTATTAAGACATTTCTATTTCCATTTCAGCCGAGTGCTGGCGGCAATGCTTGTAGAGTTTGTGGAACTCAACGCCGCGCCTACCTCATTACTAGAGCGAGAATATGAAAATATGAAATATTTAATATTTTCATATATGAAGTATTTAACATTTTCATTTCCTCGAGTGCGAATCAAATCCACAACTTATCGTTTTCGCATGTGCCTCTGCGCCAAAGCTAGCCTCAATAAAATTAAAATATTATTATTCTTATTCTTTAAGTACATATACATAAATATAGAATTTTCAGCTCCTTATCCTTTTCTGAATTACAAAGTTTTCAACTGGATCTTACTAAAATCGAGCACTTAGAGAAACGCGAATTATCATAAAATATGAATATAAGTTACCAAACTTTAAGCATCTACTTCATTAAATCCAATAAGTTTCTTTAAATCTTTGGATAAAACTTTTACTAAGACACATATATTATGAAGCACCGCAATTCAAAAATCCTACCAGGCCAGGTAGGTAGGTTTGAGGCTAGTCGCCACGCTCAAGAGCACAAAGTGTGACTATAAACACGACGGGTTGAAGGTTCAATTCCCACTCGAGAAAATTAAATATTTAATATTTCCATTTTCCTCGCCCTGGCGTCGAGGCAAAGGGCGGCGTTGACTTCCTTCACTCATCACACAATTACTCCAGAATTCAGCGGAAAACGGGGAATGTAGTGTCTTAACACGAGGTTTCCTCTGCCGACCCTACTGTGTGCGAAATACAGCATGACGCTAAAAAGAAAAAGAAAGTATAAAATTTTAATTACTCATACAAATGGCGATGATCTTAAATTAAAACGCTTTGAAATTTCAATGCCTTATTAATTAAACATGTCCCGCACATACCTATGTAGGGAGGTACCGCTGTCGAGAGAAAACGTCGATAATTTAATCCCGCCTGACTATTACAAAGCTATTAGCCAACATTGAACTTAAATTACCAACAGTTGCCCGCGTAATTGGGTTTCGCTCTTGCTGCATATGCTTTTAAAACTAAATAAATTATTGGAAAATTAATCGCATTTATAAATAGTATGACAGTATTTTATAGTAGTGACGTATGACGTCTAACTTATAAAGTTGTCTGTATCAACGATATAAATACTTGTTTGTGTATTTAAATCTAGTTTCTACAAAGTGTGCTTAGATATTGAAAAATCTTAAAAAAGTCTTGTAATGTTTGTCTTTTGTTGAGCATATGTTCAAGTTATATTTGATAATTTTACTAGAATTAAATTTGAATAATTATTGTTGTTTCATTTTATTATTTTAATTTAAAGGTAGTAAAGAAGAAATCTAAAAACAATTAACTCTTGTAACTACAAATAATCACAATTGAAAAAATAAATAAAATTAAAATATTAAGTGGCGTGACTTAACGCTACGCCTTAGTACCAGAGCGAAGACATAAAAATATTAATTAATAATAATTCATTCCCCTAAGGGAAAATTGAACCTACAATCGTCTCGTTAACAATCACAATCGCTTGTGTTCCTGCACCACGTTAGCCTCAAACCTCAAAATAACACATTTTCATACTGTATTTCCCATATCTTATTCAAATAATGTAATTGAATACATAATTATCAGTCCATACAAGTCAATAAGAACTATTTTTTAATTTTTGTAAATATTAAACAGATTATAATCAACTAATTAATCTAGAACCATCGATAGCGTACCACCACAACCCTATACAGTATATTTGTGCGTAACATTAACCGTATTGATTTTGTTTGCGCGCGCAGCCCTAATCCCCACCCCTGTGGGTGGGGGCATAAAGGAACAAGGGTGAACGACGTTTCGATTCGAACCTTTTTATAGGGGCGCCTGAATCCCTAAGGTTAATTCCACGATACGTTACATACAAGAAATACGCATTATAATTTCAACTTAAGCACCATCACTTTATTCACTTTAGAATTCAAGAAGTGAATGTTTTTCTTTTTGAGATAAAGAATGACTAATAGGCTATTAGTATTTTTTTTTCCTCAAAAATAAAAATATTCCCTTCTTGAACTTGAGTGTTAAGTTACTCTGTTCCCCACTTCTCCACGGATGAGGTAATACGCGTTGAGTGGCAGAACTTAACGCTGCGTTTTGCCTTGTTAACAGAGAGAGGAAATTAAAATGTTAATAAATATATTTCCCCGAGAGGTAATCGAACCCACAACCGTCATTATTACAATTACACGCTTTTCCCCTGCACTACGACGACCATTAGAAAGAAAATGTACTTTAAGCTTCTACTTTTAACTCAGTACTTACGTAGTTATAGTTATTAAACTAAGATTTAATATGCGACGTAATAAGCACACGTGCTTGAACAATTCACTAGGATCTTAAGGCTGAGTAAATATCTAGATCTCAAGTAAAGGTGCTAAGATTGAAAATTTGCATTATTCATCTAAATTCAGTGAACGTTAGACATTCCAAAATTCAAACAGCACAGTTATTTACTTAAGCGTTCTGAGCTCGTTATTGTTGTTATCTCTTAAGATTTCAATCGTTTCGAATAAGTGCCTTAAAGTTAACAGATTTTATTGGTTGTGATAACGCTTTTGAGCGGACGAGATAAATTGTTATTGACTTAAATTAAAATTTGCATAATTTTCTTTAGCTGTATAATTTTTTTTAGCATCAAGATAGACAGCACGCAACAGGTTAGGTACAGGGAAGTAGTCTAGTATTAAGAGACTTCGTCCATTTCCCATCAAAATCTGGAAGCATTACGAGTGAAGAACTCAACGCTTTGCCTCGACACCAGAGCGAAGAATATAGAAATATTAAATATTTTATTACCTCCAATGGGAATCGAACTCACAACCTATCATGTTTACAGTCACATTTTCTGCCCCTGTGCCAAAATTGGCCTCAGTATTAAGTTATTTTAAAGAAATACATTTATAACTGTAGCACACAAAAAGTCAACCATTTAAAACGACATTAGATGAGTAGTCGAAATTTCTCTGCAAGGAAGTCAGGACTGTTATTACCCTAATGGATTTTCCATCGGCAAGCTCTTACATTGTAAAGTGACATCCGATACGAGGACTCCGCAAAATTAAGTATGAAGTTTGAATCCTTTCAAATACAAACGGTTTATTGCTAGATTCATTCAAAGCTTTAGTATTTGTATGAAAAGTGAGTTATTGACATCATTGGTTGATAGTATTATCAATATGTGAGTTATTCAAAATGAAAAGAAATTGTTAAAAAACAATTACAAGAGTTTAAAATGATTTCTCATAATAATACGTATAATACTTTAAATAACTGTGTCTGTTATTTACAGATAAACCACTCAACCACAACAATTCTAGAATTTGTATTGAATACCTTTTATATTGGAGAATTACATGATATGAAATGGGAAATGGAATAGAAATTTCCGATGTATTGTTAAGTGGAAATTACTGCACGCAAACGAAATTGTTACATAAATATTGAGACAATAAATCTGGTTTAATAATATTACGTACTGTGCATAATTGTTTTCATAAAAATAGAAAAACATTAGAATCAGAAGACCAGAGATAATGTTATGCCAATATATATATATATATATATATATATATATGTATATATATATATATATTAAACTCCTCCAATTTGAGAGTACATACTTACAGAGCAAAGGTATATTCAAAACAACTTAAAATCTACACGACTAACCCATATTTCGCTCGCAGCAGTTCAAATCGATTTTTAAAATGTATGAACTTTACTCTATTTATCATATCATCAGCATGCAGCTGGAAAATCTCGATTATATAAAGGGGAATTTATGTTCCCATTACACGTTAGATATTGGACGCTCGTTGTGTAGTAAGCTAGTTTAGATAGCATAATATGCTGTTGACTGAATAAACATTATTATTTTGTAATCCAGCTTCCGAAACGTGATAATTAATTTTTGATATTATATAGGTGAGTATGTGGTTCATGCGGTATTTTCATTTCTCCACTCTATTAAGACAAAGCGCGGCGTTTAGTTTCACCATTCAACACTCAATATCTCTAATTTCGAAACGAATGTCTTGACTGATCTCTCTGTCCGTTCATCTGTGAATATTATAAATGTGAGAATGGCGTTTGTTCCACTGTCACAAAAAAGTGGGGAACCCTGGGAACCTTGTAGTAAAACACTTCATTCCCATTAGACGACCAAGCAAAAAAATATCATAAAAATTAAAGCATTAAAAAATATTATAGAAAATGCAAAGAAAGTAAACACAGAGCCAGCCAGAGTCAAGCGGTCGTGTTACCCAATCAAATTGAATAAATAAGCCAATAGGGAAATATTGTTCATCCCGAACGGGGCGATGGATGTCAATGCGGTCGCCGCGGGCTATTTATAATCTTTTATTTTTATAGCTTATCTAATTTTCTTTTTAAATCTCACTTGTTTCTCATAAATGTATATTTTTTAGATTTTTGTGGTGTGACGCACGCTGTGTTCCGCACATGGTAGAGTAGGCAGATGGAACCTAATGTTAAGACACCTCATTCCCGACTTTCTGCCGAATTTTCGAGGCATTTCGTGTTTAGTGGCGTACTCAATGTCGCTTTATATTTTACCAGCGAAAAGAAATGAAAACAATTCATTCTGCTGTGTAATAATCGTATCCACAACCACAACTACTGTGCCACGACGACCTCATTTCTTTAATAAGGCTTTGTTATGTTTTTTATAAGCGTAATTAAAAATATTAAATTTCAATTATTTTGATTCGTGCAAACCGATGAGTTTGTTTGAGGTTCGTTATTAAACAGTAGATAATAACTTCAGTAATACATCGGTTTATTTTAAATTGAGTTTTACAATATTAATTAATATAATCTATTGATATAAGAGATCAAAGTAACTGATGTGCTGCTTATATTGAGACAGCAATTATAAACTCTTCTTCTCTCTTAAGTTCTTTTTTCGCTTTTTTTTAGTAGCTCCACACTGTATCCCGAATCTCCGTTCTCCAAATTCCGTTGAATTCCGGAGGCATTGCGTATTGAGTGGCGGAACTCAACACCGCGCTTTGCCTCGACACAAGTGCGAAGAAATGAAAATATTAGATACTTAATTTCGAGTGGGAATCGAATGAGATTATATAATAAAAAGTTAAAAGCTCTCCATTGTTTACTGAAATTTTTCCCGTTTTCAATAAACACAGTACCTACATATCTACATTTAAGTAAATATGTAACTGTATTTGTATTTATTTTACTCAAAGCTAAATGATATTGTTTTTAATCTATATCCAAAAAATAAAAAAAAAACAAGAAAAAGAGTTTAGGCAACATAGTTTTACAAGGTTCCGTATGTATTAACGAGAAATCGCATCGCGTTGCAACGCTTTCCAGGAAATTGGCAATTTCGCGTCGAACGGACAGACGCTACGGACGCAACTATGAATATAATAAAGCTAAGTAAAAGGGTCTATTGGCGAGTTGATTGCCAAGCAAATTGGTTCGAGTAAAAACTTCAGCTTTTATCTATACAGATCATTTGTATAGACTTGAGAACTGCAACTGGCAGTGACTTTGTTTTAATGGTTTTAGAATTTCTAGATCGATTTTTTCATTATTACACATATTTTGTATTAAAAACGTGTTTTTTTTATGTCTTTTAAATAAGATCTGAGGTAAGAGGTAAGTCGTGGCGCAGAGGCACAGGCGAGTGAATGTAACCTCCACAATTTGTTGGGTTTGTTTGGTTTGATCCCCATTCAAAGAAATTAATTATTTAAAATTTACATTTTCTTCTCTGATGTCGAACAAAAGTGCGGTGTTGAGTTCCATCACTCAACACGCAATACCTCCAGAAATCAGCGGAGAGCTGAGAGTGGAGTGTCTTAACAAATGCGGGATATAGAGTAACGCTGAAAAAAAATATCTACACATAATAAATTCCATGGAGTGATATAAGGTTTAAATATATGAGATCAACATAGTATTTCACCGTCAAAACGTTTCACTATTTACTTGTGTTATTAATAAATGAAACTAGATATCAATAAACAATCATAAATCAACTTTCAATTTATATGCGAGACCAAAGATAATTTACATTCTATTTCATAACAACAAGAGGTGCATTTTTTGTTTTCGCTGTATTTCTATACAGCGAAAACAAAAATTCGCTTCGTTTTGAAAATTAAAAGATATTTTTTTATAGAAAACGAACATTTGTAGTAGTTACAAGATACACTATAGATGTATAATAAAGGAAAACGCTAAAAATAGCAAGTAGCTTTATTTCTCATTTGTATGCAAATGAGATTTAAAATGAGAGATGAAAAATAAAGTGGTTGTCTTATTAAATCCAGTTTCCTATAATCTATCAGCAATTTAAAAAAGATGCAAAAACTATTCTAGATGACAGTGTTTTCTATGAGTGTCCTCAGAAGTATTCAAGCAAATAATTTTTAAAAATATATAGGTATTGTTTAAAACATACATTTTCAATATTTTTTATAGTGTATTTACAAATCAATATCTTTCTATTGATACTGGGTGGTTGTTCAAAAAATTATAAAAAAAAATTAAAGTTATTAAAAAAACTATCAGTAGATAATATATTTAACTGTATATTTGAGAGTTAATTTGTTTTTTTTTATCTTCACGCTATATTCCTCATATAGCAATGTAAGCAGAGAGAACCTGGGAACCTAGTGTTAAGAGTCTTTTCGTTGTAGTTGAGTGGCGGAACTCTTCACTCTCTTCAAACTGTCCCTTTTATATTGAATTGATTGATTGATTGCAAAAGTAATGAACTAATAGTTCTGGACTCACCTTTAACTTCATATCGTATCATATAAAAGTTGGAAGGCAACATTTACACATATTTATATAATATTCTTTATTGTACTAAAATATAAATAAGAAAAACAACAATAAAACATTTAGTTCACAAAGGTGGACTTATCTCTATAAGAGATCTCTTCCAGCCAACCAGTGGAAGTGGATGAGTTACAAGTAGCGGGTAAGAACATAGTACAAGTATGTTATTACTTAAATTATTTAGTTAAACTATTACAACAACAACAAAACAAAATACACCTAATATATTATAATATGTAAATATATAATATAAAAAATATATGTAGGACGATATACATATATATAATATAATATAACATCTGTATAATACATATATACATACATATACACACACATACACTTATATATATATACAATAAATATTAAACATATATAAAAAAAATACATAGATATATGAGATGAAAATGTGAAAGTAATTACTATTTGAAGTTTACGAGTTTAAGGTTGCAAGTAGATATTTTTTTAATTGTGATTTAAAGGAAACTATAGAAGGACTTCTCTGGATAGATTTAGGAAGTTTGTTCCAAAGGGATGCGGCATAAACCGAAAAGGATTTCTGGAAGAATTTCGTGTTACTCTTCGGTATGTCAAGTGTCGGTATGACACAAGACCGCCTGGAGCGTGTGGGATTGGGAAGTATATTAAACCTGGAGCGAAGATAGAAGGGGAAATTTGGATAATTAAGGATTTTAAAAAGCAGTGAAAGGATGTGCATATCTCGGCGAAGGCGAATTGGGAGCCAATCAAGCTGAGCTCGAAATTGGGAAACGTGATCGTACTTACGAAGACCATAAATGAAGCGTATGGCGAGATTTTGAAGACGCTCCAGCTTGTTGAGTAGCTCCTCGGTCACATCCAAATAGCAGACGTCGGCGTAGTCCAGAATTGGCAGTAGAAGAGATTGCGCCAGCATAATTTTTGTTTTATGAGGGAGGAAGTATTGGAGACGCTTTAGAGAATGATAAGAGAAATGCATACGCTTACTAAGATCATTAATATGGGGTGCCCAAGTCATATTGTTGTCGAAAATTAGACCTAAATTTCTAACTCTGTCGTAATATGGAATTTGAAATCCAGAGTACAGTATAGGAGGTACTGAGTTCCAACTAATCCTAGATCCAAGTCGGCTACTGCTGATAATAATTGCTTGCGATTTTTTTGGGTTAACAGATAGTCCAAAAGATTTAGCCCACTCTTGAATCGCAGCAAGATCTTTATTTATAAATGCGATGGTCTCTGGTAATTCATGTAAATATCCATGTCGATACAACTGCAAATCATCAGCATACAGGTGGTAAGGAGAAGAAATTACTTTAGAAATATTGTTAATAAAAATCGAAAACAAAAGTGGAGAAAGAACGCCGCCTTGTGGAACACCAGCAGTGAGATCTAGCCAAGACGATGTATTGTCATTGGCTTTCACACACTGTTGGCGACCCAAGAGATAAGAGTGAAACCAGTTTAAAACGTTGGAAGGAACGTTAACTGCACGAAGAGTAGCAAGAAGTATGTCAAAATCAACAGAGTTAAAAGCATTGCTGAAATCCAGTAATACCATTACAGTGAGCTTGGTGTTGTCCAAGGCACACCGAATGTCCTCCGAAATATTCAGCAGTGCTCCAACTGTGCTGTGGAAGGATCGAAATCCGGACTGATAGGGACATAGTAGGTTGTTTGAGGAGAGAAAGGAGTACAGTTGATTATGAACGATGGTTTCAAGGACTTTGGATAGGATAGGTAGAATGGATATAGGACGATAATCAGTGATAGCGGTAGGATTCGAGGTTTTAGGCAATGGAATGACATAAGCATTCTTCCACTGTGAAGGAAAAACATTACAAGACAGTGAAAAATTGATAATGTGGGTGACCACTGGTGCAATGACATCCAACACGGGAAGAATCATCTCGAGACTGAGATTGTCACTTCCAATGGCTTTAGTGGAGATGGACTGGACACACTTCCTGACTTCCTCTTCTGATACAGTTTTAAATGAAAAGGGAGTTGAGTCTGGTAGGAAATTTTGAGATAAAGAAGCAAGTGTTTGTGTTTTTATGAGAGCATTTATGTTTATATTCGGGTTTGAAAAGTGAGAATTTAAGACATTAAGATCCACTGAGATCTGATGATGAACAGTGGCTTTACCTACACCAAGCGACTCTAAGAATCTCCAAACTTGCGCTTGAGAGAGATTCTGAATGGTATTGTGAATATAGCGACGCTTAGCATCCCTACACATCCTGTTGCAAATGTTTCGCAGTTTCTTATATGCTGTGAGATTTTCTTCACAAGGATGTCTTTTGTTTTTAGTTTTCGCTCGGTCGCGCTTAGCCATACATCGTTTAATAATTAGTGTCAACCATGGTGCGGGTACATGTTTGATGCGAACTGGTCTTATAGGGGCATGAACATTAAAAATATTAATCAGTTCAGTTGTTAACGAGTCTACCATATCGTCAATATTAGTTAGTGACATTATGGGTGACCAGTCGATATTCCTCAAATCATTCCCAAAGCGTTCCAGATCAATATGCTTAAAATCGCGCTGATGAAATATTTTGCCTCTAACCTTGGGAGGGCGTAATTTATAACAAAGAAAAATTAGATCGTGAAAAGAGAAAGGTGCAGTCATTTGACCATGAGAAATAACAAAATTAGGGTTAGAGACAGAGATAATATCAATCAAAGAAGGTCGACAGTTAGGAAAATAGTGGGTGGGGGAAGACATAGGTAAAATATGTAAGTTATATGACTCATTCAGTGCCTTGAGTTGATTGGTTCTAGTATCATTTTTTAACATGCAGGTATTTAGATCGCCCATGCAAATTATATGTTCATATCGATGAAAAAGACTTTCCAGAACATCTTCCAAAGCACTAAAATAATTTACTTTATCATTAGGGGAATATAAGACGCCTAGAAGAATTTTTTTATGATTTAGTTCTATTTCTAAAAAGAGATATTCAAGAAATCCAACAGATGGATTAGGTGAGCGAGAGACGACACTGGCAGGAATGTTGTTACGAAGGTATATACCAACGCCGCCACCACCCCGCTCAGTGCGGTCATTACGGTATAACCGAAAGCCTGGAAGAGAATAGCAAGCTGATGAGAGGGACGGTTTTAACCAGGTTTCCGATACAAGTATACAGTCGGCTATTCCAGATCCAAAGGATGTGAGAAGATCAGCATAATGAGCTGGTATGCTCTGTGCGTTGATATGCACTAAGGAAAGTGAACCAGATGGGTTATTAAAGATATTCGATAGTTTATCTACAAGTGTATCCGAATCAGAAAGTGACGAGTTATTACTGTCAACATCATAATTACTAGATGAGCAAGAAAGGAACTCATCATCATCATTCATATTTTTAATATATTATAAATATGTACATAAAAAAAAAACTTATACAATAATTAAGAGTAAAATATATATATATATATATATATATATATATATATATAATAATATAATTAAAAAAAACTAAATATATAAGAATATAATAAAAAAATAAATAAATATATTTAAATATAAAAAAAAAACTTCGATCAAAATTAACAAATACAATCCACGTGCACAAGTTGATTTTTAGAGTAATTTGCACATTAAAGCAGTAATTAAAAGAAATAAATATAAATTATAAATAAAAAACATGTAAAACCAAATGGGACGCAATCGAACAAAGATAATTAAAAGAACACAATGACAATTATAATTCAATATTATTTAAAGTTTTATCTGTAATATTTACATACGGCATAAATCTTCACTTCACTTGTCAAATATGTTATTATGTAAACAGTTTATTATTACTGTTGCAGTTCCAGAAAAATGATTTTAAAATTAAATTTATCAACTAAGAACTGAACTGAAGTGAACTAAACTTAAACTAGTAAAAACAAAGAAAGTAAATGTGCCCCACGGTCAAAAATATTGCAAAAGAAGTTAAATACAAAAAAAAATCGTGTAAACCGGCTAAGTTAAAGTGATATAAATAAAATAGATACCCGGCTAAATGTTGTTAGTGGACTTCATTGAGGGATTTTGTTGTATTAAAAGTTTAAGTTCTGACAACGTCGAAATCTTGACTTTGGATTTGTTAGTGAGTAGTATCACTATCATGCCATCAGCTGACCAACATTTTTTTATACCAAAATATTTGCGGGCGGCGATGAAGATATCCTGGCGCGATTTTGTTAAAAACTCCGTCAATGTTATGTTGGTACCTTTTAATGAGGTTTTTGCTAACCACACGCTGGAACGTACCTTTTGAGTACAAAATCTCACAAGGATAGGCCTGGCAGAATCTTTTTTGCCGCCCAGTCTATGGCAAGATTCAATCGAAGCAGACGAAACATCGGACAATTTCATATGCCTGGATATTACTTCCAATGTCTTCTTTAATACATTTTCATCTTTTTCTTCTTTTATGCCATGGAACAAAAGCACCTTTCTTCTGGATTGTGTCTCCAAGCGGTCCATACCATGTGCAACCAGCTCGACCTGTGACTTTAGAAGGCTCAGTGACTTCCACACAAAGGTCTTAAAAGTGTAGAAGTCAGCAGTCAGGGCTTTCAATGTAGGAGTTGGGGCTGCAGAACTTGGCTGAGACAGATTCTTCTCAAATTCACCCATTCGAGAAGAGAACATAGTAGAAAGTTCATCCATGCTCTTGAGTAGGCGTTCCACAGGTGTTTCCATATTTAGTAATTAGTGCAAAATTGTGTGGGAAAGTGGAGTTGGAGTCAACCTAAGCACAGGTATTGAAAGGTCTAACACATATGATTATTAAATTAGATAAAATTAGTAAAAAAATTGAAGAGCTGTTAAAAGTACGTCTTTGCAATTACGTGTCTACCCGCAAAAAAAAAAAAAAAAAAAAAAAAAAAAAAAAAAAAAAAAAAAAAAAAAAAAAAAAAAAAAAAAAAAAGAAAAGCCTTTAAAGACTTATTTACGAAAATATTGTAACACATGTTTCCACATAGTTCAAAAGGTTATTTAAATTTTTTAAGTACCTTTAAAACGATTTGTTCATTAATTATGCTAAGTGACATTTGAACCACGTCCTGTCACAATTCCCAACTGCAATATATGACATGATAAGACTATCACGATGTGATAAGAAGTGATAACGTATACATAACATTCTATTACATTGAGTCAACACGCAATGCCTACAGAATTCGGCGCATACACGGAATACAGAAAGAAAAAGTGTGGGACGGAAGTGTGTAAATAGGAACGGAGTGTCTCAATTCTAAGTCTCTAAATTCTCTCAGCCTACCTTGCTTTGTGCGGAATACACCGTGAAGCTGCAAAAACATTCTTCTATCAAAGTATTTAATCCTTTAAACTAAAGCATTTCTTTGAAGTTAAATTGGAAATTATTCAAAAATTACATTAAAAGGGACCGAAGGGAATCTCGGAATCTTTTATTTTACTACCTTTCAAAAGTTTTGACAATCTCGGAAAAGCACATAATTTTTAATTAAAATTACAATTACATTACAAAGTCAAAGGTGACGTAGTCATTTATTACTTAATATTTTTACTAAATATTATTATATTGAGAAATCGTGACGCAGCGGCACAAGCGTGGGACTAACCTGCGACAGGTTGTGGATTCGATCGGCACTCGAGAAAACAAAATATTTAATATTTTCATATCTTTGCTCTGGTGTCGATGACAAAGCGTGGCGTTGAGTTCCGCCGCTCAACACGAAATACCACCAGAATTTGGCAGAAAATCTGAAGAAGAGCGTCTTAACACTAGGTTCGCTCTGCCTATCCTGCTATATACGGGATAGCGCGTGAAGCGTAAACTAAAAATAGATAAAAGAAATAATGATTAATCCACTGTATCATATACGTAATACATGGATGTAATAAGCCTTTGATAGTGTTGTATAATAGCCGGTGCGGACGCAATCTAACGCTATCTAAATTAGTTTAGAGGTCAACAAGCCCTGCAATGCGGTTATCGCGAGACTATAAAACTTTTATTTATTAATCAATCGAACCATGTTTAATTTTTTTTTATATGAATTATTAAATCTGAAGCCGTGGCATGTAGGATGGCGTTTGACTATAGAAATTATGGTTTTGGGTTCGACCCCGCTCATGTCTTTACTATATGTGTGATGAAACAGGAAGCTGAAAAATACGGGAAAAATATAACAATCTGTAAATCTAAAAGTAATAATCTGAGAGAATGAGAGAATTTGACTATTACATATTTTACATATATTAATTTAATATGTTTAGAACAAAAGCAACTAAGTAACTCCAAGATTTTACCAAAGAACTAACTTTTGAAAATGCACTGAATCTAATATGAGAAGAGAAGGATATCACCGTTCCACCTTATTTTGCATTATTATAAGTTTAAGACATATGATGTTTCTGCTTAAAATATAAAACTAGAAATATAAGATTTTCAAATACGAAATCTTACATTTAAATATAATAAAAAGATTTAATAGTAGATAGAATAAGTGTAATAATTGCATACAAGTATGTGTGTGGCTTCGCTTGTGTAGACTATATTATTATAGCGATTCCGCTTCTTTCCATTTGTAGGGTTCCGTAAAAAATAATAGCCTCAAAAGGAGGCAAAATTTGGTACTCAAATGATGCATATTCCAATACATTTTTATACATCTTTTATGACGCACGCACGCATAATTGTACGAAATATTTTGTGGGCGAGCTGGACTTTCGAATATTTTTACTTTACCTTACATAAAACCTAATCTTGAATCACTCCTACTAATAATGAAGAAAGGCCACGTTACGTAAAGATTTAGTTTTGATATTATATTAGCAACACGCTGTATCCTGCACATAGCAGGGTAGATAGGAAACCTGGAAATAATATTAAATGACTTTGGACTCTCCCGTGGAGAAATGAAAAAAAATATAATTCATTTCCTCGAGTTGGGATCGAACCCACACACATATCCTTTGCGCTACAACCAGACTAAAATAAATAAATAAATTAAAATATACAAATATTTCATAAAGATGTTTCTGAGACAAAATAATACAATTGTATCAAAAAGCTTAAAACGTATATTAATATGTTAATAAAGGACAAACAATTTAATGAAATGATGCAAAATCCACCGTTAAAACAACAAGGCAAGTTAATAATTGCTGTTGAGATGTCACGTTTCATACGTCATCTGCTTTCAGGGTATATCCGGGTGGAGCTCACGAGGACCGTAATTGTAACGTAAAAAGTTGAAAACTCATTTTACATTATATGATTTGGAAAATTAAGATAATAACTTTGTAATGTCTTTTTAAAATTGTTTTTTGACGTTTTTTTGTATGTTTTGAATGTTCAATAATGTTATGTTAGTGATTTTCTTTTAAAATATATTGTAAAATAAATTATGTGTGTACGTTTCATTAATTTTTATAAAAATATATAAAAATTTAACGTAGCGGCACTCGAACCGGCGCCTTCTGAAAACCGACCAGGTGCTCTGACCACTGAGCCAGGCACGGGTTCGAGTCCCGCTACGTTCAATTTTTTATACGTTTTCCAAATTAAGTATTCTTCTTTCCTAAGTGAGGAATAACACTTTAAAAATGTTAAAAATACGTTTTTTTAATTTTAGAATACAAGATAATAAAAATTATCGAACATTTGAGATTTGAACATTTTTTGATTCCAATTCAGATGTTGTATTTGGTATATAGAATGGTAGGTCGATTGGGCCTAGTCTCTAGGCATTCCCTATTTTGGTCAAATTCGACACATGGCGCGCTAAATAGCGGATCTCAACGCAGCAATTTTATCAAAACAGAATAATCAATATAAATCATTCTCCCGACTGGGAGAACCTACAACCATCGCGTTTACAGTCAAAGCCACGCTCATCACATATTTTTTCCTAACCTTACTACGACTATTCGACTATTTGCCAAAGAAACAGAATATTATATTTATTATTCTAATAATTCAAATTTCAATGTATTTTTATCCATAAAATGAAAAATTAAAAACGTTTTCTTTAAAAATTCCTCTTAGACAGTGCAGTGCGCTAAAAATATTTAACTATCCACGACGCAATCAACTGAAAGTAGTAAAGGCACTCTACTCAGAAAGCTTTTGATGTACGAGTACGTCTAATCATATTAGAGGCGATCATACCGTGTGAGATGTAATTAGGACCCTTCATATCTATTTTAAATTTGTTGGCTCCAATATTATACTTCATCTTATATTATAAAAACTGTCTTATATTATAAAAATTTTAATTAATTACTTTTCTTAGTACCCACTCTGTATATATTGTAAACAGAAACCTTGATATAATTAATATGGAAAAATATTTTCTTTACTATCGTTAAATTTATTATTCTATATTTGGTACGTTTTAAATGTTGAATTTATATTATTAAAATGTTAGTTTATATTTATTCAGATAATATTTTTGATGAGTCAAAGCTGTAAAGAAATGTAAAAACAGCAAATGAAAATTTCTTATTAATATCGTAGGCCTATTAATAACCTGAGTAAATTCTATTACGATAAAATTCTCAATAAAAAAATAATATTTCAACATTTATATAACAGTATTTTGTACCATATCCGTGGAAAAACCCGGAAATTACACAACCCGAAAATATTATAAAAAATGTATTGTAAAAGCATCTATATATCGTACCGTACAAATCGTAACGAATCCGTGTCGAAAAAATGTTGTTGGTGGCATTTAATAAATGCAGAATAGTAAATTAATAATTAAGTAGTCTGAGAACTGTCGTGGCGCAGGGGCATAAAGTGTGATTCTAAACGCGACAAATTGTGGGTTCGATTCCCATTCGAGGAAATTAAATATTTAATATTTCCATTTCCTTCGATGTAGTGAATTCTACTACTGAACACGCAATGGCTACTCTCACGTTTCCTCTGCCTAGCCTGCTCTATCTCCCACACAGAAGGGCAGGGGAAGAAAAATAGGGTGCCACAAAAAAAAGAACAAGCAGGCGAAACCGCGAGCGGGTCGCCAGTCGTCAACAAGCTCATAAAATCGATCAGAACAACCGCTCACTAATTATTGGTTGTGTCCATATATTAGTTGTGGATGAACGCACCACTGCGCAATACTCTTCTGGCATACTGGCCCATACGAATTACAAATGCAATGTTTAATATATCTAATGCGAACGTTTTCATTAAAGCTTTGAAAGCTCGAAAAGCTGGTTATTAAATGTTAACTTGGTTCGTTCATACAGACGGTTGTAGGGATTTCAATTAAATGTATAAAGAAAAATAAGTGAATGTAACATTTATGTAATAACACAACTCTGTTTTACTGACTCTACTTTCTTTATATTGTATAATTTTTTTATGCCGTTTCGTAGCGCAGGGGCACAAAGTGTTACTATAAAATGTACTGGTTGTGGGTTCGATCCAGACTCGAGGAAATGAAATACTTGTTTAAATTTATATTTTCATTTCTTCGCTCTGGTGTCGAGGCTAAGCGCGGCGTTGAGTTTCGCCACTCAACACACAATGCATCCAAAATTCATCCGAAAGTGGGGAACGAACTGTCTTAATACTAGGTTCCATCTGCTTACTTGATGTGGGCGGGAAGTGACCTTTGTGTAAGGCTAATTTTATGTAATAACCGTAAGTTGTTATCCACAATCAAATAACATGCTTTGAATGCATATAAATAGTAATGTCTATATTTCATCTCAATATTTTTATCTACACACAAAACGCTCTTGCAAGACGAACTAAAATATATATAACTACCATAACAACTTCTAAAAAATTAAAAACAGATTACCTTAATTAAGTACTAGCGTTTCCTAAAAATATAATTCGAATAACAGCATATAATAACCAGAGGGGACGAAGTGAGTCACCAAACTGCCCCTCACAGAGCCACAAATCGATAGCTGCGTCTAGACCCAATGAATCAGGTGCCCTATTTGTTTCACACACGGCATTCAATTACAGTTGAAATAGCGTGGGCTGTTATAATGGATCATACTTTACTACCTACATATGTGTTTTCCGTAACGAAATATGTCATTTTTTTTGCGTCACGCTGTATCCCGCACACAGCAGGTAGAGGGAACCTAGTGTTACACTCCTTTGACGATTTTCCGCCTAATTCTAAAGGCATTGCGTGTTTAGTGGTGGAATTCAACGCAGCGCTTTGCCTCTACACCAGAGCGAAGAAAATGAAAATATTAAATATTTCATTGACTCCAGTGCGTATCCACCCCACAATTATAGACACTTTGTGCCCCTGCACCATGACTGGCCCCATCGTTTTCTACTACTTACATATGTGTTTTCCATAACGAAACACGTCTTAAAAAAAATATTTATATTAGTGCATTGGGGAAGTCTCTAGCTATACAAACAGTATATATCACATATGACTAAAGATTTTTGTATTTTTTTCTTTTAAGTTAGATAAAATCAGAAAAATGCAATTCGATACTCGATGTCTTTAAAGGTTGAAAAGTCAAAATCAAAAATCAAATCAGCTTCACGCTGTATCCCGCACACTACAAAGTAGGCAGAGGGAACCTACTATTAAGACACTCTGTTGCCCACTTTCTGCCGAATTCTGGAGGTATTGCGTGTTGAGTCGCAGAGCTCGACACCAGAGCGAAGAAATGGAAATATAAATTTAAGTTCTTATAAACAAAAATGAAATGTAAATTAAACGACTTATCTTTTTCTGAGTAAGAACCTTTCTACGTACTTATTTATTTTATTTATTTTTTATTAAATATTTACAATAAAAGGGATGAATATATATATTATCTAAAATGCCGTGTCCTTTACAAAAAACCTTACTGACTGTTCAACCAGGCCAGAGGCCAGTCGCGGAGCAGTGGTACGAAGTGTGACTGTAAAACCAACTGGTTGTGGGTTCGATCCCCACCCGAAGAGATGAAATATTAAATTTATATTTCCATTTCTTCGCTCTGGTGTCGAGGCTAAGCGCGGCCTTGAGTCCTGCCTCTCAACACGCAATGCCTCCAGAATTCGACAGAAAGTGGGGAACGGAGTGTATTAACACTCGGGATTCAGCGTGAAGCTGATTTTTTTGATTTATATACAATACTACAATACATAATTTAATAATAATATTGATTTTAATTTTAAATACAAACCAAATATATAATATAAAGCCAAACTTCCATTATTCAAAATTTTCATCAATTAACAACTTCATCACCAATAATACGTATATAAAACAAATACAATACACCATACATTGTTAGGAAAATTCGTACAACAAAGTTAATTTATAGAGCTACGTACCGCCTATTTGTTATTTGTCTCGTTGTGGTCCAAAGTGGTCCATTGTGGTTTAATAAGCTCCGTTAATGAGATGGACGTCAAATGCATCTAAATTGTGACATTCAAAATGAACATGGTTTTAAATTTAATTAGGCATATGATGCTTTATTTTAGACAATTCGTTCTGGAACTAATTGTGTGACATCGTCATGGTGCATTGGATCGTATCTTATTGGATATATATATATATATATATATATATGTGTGTGTGTAACAAGTGGGCGCGCGCAGAGTCTCAATTTCAAAGAGTCTCCAAATTTCACGTTGCTACGTCAGTCAGGTACATGTCCTTTTATATATAAATACATAGTTACAAGATAGATAGTATGAAATATTTAATCTCAAACATCATATATTCTGTAGAATTTATGGGAATGGAGAGTCTTAACACTAAGGTCCCAGGTTCCCTCTGCCTACCCTACTATGTAATTTTTTTTTTTACTTTAACAAAGAAAAAAATATTTTTAAACACTAAATAAGTAGTATAAGTACACTCACAACCCATGAATTTTAAAGCCTAGAATACAAAATGAGCGCCTAAAAGGTTTTAAGTATTTTTGATGGATCGTTAAAACAGAAACGAGGTCCATAAAAAAGATAGTGAATTATAATGGAAATAAAACATTCGTTATGCAAACATATTAAAACGCAATAGATTGAGCAATTAGCGTCGGCCCGTGATGACGATGTGACAGCGAAATAGACCAAAAACGTTGGTATTTCAGACGTAAAAAATACAACCGACGCAAGTACCACATGGCTGTAACACGATGGAAACATAAAATATGCTAAATTCGGTGATATTCATTGTTGGACGGTAAATATTTGTATAAAATTGTGACATGTTTTTTTTAGCTTCACGCTGTATGTAGGTATCGTACATATAGCAGAGTAGGCAGAAGAAGCTAGTGTTAAGACACTCTTTTGAGGCATTGCGTGTTGAGTGGTAAAACTCAATACTGCGCTTTGATGATTCACTAGTGACGATATTGTATTGTCGATTGTCGTTGTCGTCGTGACACAGCGTTTGACAGTAAACGTGACGGTTGCGTCTTCGATCCCCACTCGTGGCAATGATTAATTTTTATTTCCTTGTTCTCCTATCAAGACATAGCGCTTCGTTGCATTTCGTCACTCAATATGCATTGTCGCAGTATAACATGTTTAATTACTTAAAACAAAAACAGTAAAAAATTATATCTAATAATGAAATTTCTTACAGGTCTATGATCTTGATGACGAAGCGATGTTTTCATGAGAATACATCATCATCATTAACAACTCTTGAACTAACAATATTATGACATTTGATGTTAACTTAGGTTATTATAACCTATGTACCTAAAATTATTTTTAAAAAACCGAAATTAATATAAAAAATCTAATAACTATGTGAAATTCTATACAAAGACACAATCCATTTACCATCTTTTCTTTGGTAGAAAATACGTGTCAATTTTACGATCAGGGAACGCTAGTGTTATCTGAAATGAAATTGTGATAGGGTGCGCCGCCCTCCACTCTGACTGAAGTGGGGGTTGAATGAATGATTGAGAACAGAAAGCGGTTTAATGGCTGTCATAAACATTGAGGTTCGTGTTCCAGGTACTGATGGAGAGGCGAACTTGGAATGGACTTGATGCAGTTATTTTCTTCATATCATATTATCAATATGATATGAAGAATACGTTTAATTATTTGTTTAATTGTGGCATTAAGTTCCGCCTCTACTCCAGAATTCAGCAGATAGTAAAGAATCGAAGTCTTTAATGGGAACAAATCGTCTTAACACAAAGTTGCCCGGTTCTCTCACAAAAGAAAATAAAGCCATCATGGCGCGTAACGAAACAGTTTGTAAACGCCATTATAATGGATTCGATGCACACTCGGGGGAATGAATTATCGCCATGCATTCGCTCTGGGAAAACAAAGCACGGCGTTGAGCTCTACTTCCTAACACACGATGTCTTATCTAAATTCCAACGAAAAGTTTACTATTATTAAATTGATAGTTTTCGTATTAAAATATTATTGATTCAATTCATGCTGTTTTTTTATTTTATAAAAATATCATATGTTTTACATCCAAACTTTTAATTGGAAAAACTTTATAATGCTTGCGTTGTGTGGAACGCTGGTTTCATGTCGTGTGACGAAAACACGTCGATCATATAAATTTTACTTTAATTTAATATTCGCTGGATTTTATATTTTTATAAAAGTGTTACAAGAATAATTGTTATTCTGCGTTATAAAAAAAACAAATGAAAAGAAAATCCTTTTATTTAAAATTTTAAAAATTATTAATAATACCTTAATTTATCTTTACAACCTATGAAGTAGATATAGATCTAGAGCAGGTATTCCCAAGTTTTTCTTTATTAAGGATCACTTTTATATCATTCTTGGTAGCAGGGACCACTATGCGTGTAGGTATAATAAAAATTAACTGTGATATTTAAACAGAAACTTCGCCTTACCATCCTCTGTCATAAAATTTAAATCGTTCGCGGACCATATTTAGGCTTCTGCGGACCACTGGTTGGGAACCACTGATCTAGAGAAAGATCCTTTTTCCACTTTCCTACTTATCAAGCGCAAAATGAACGCTGTAATCAGGGCACTTTAGCTATTTTTTTTCTAGTGCCCTGTTTTTTACATATAGAAAAGTAAATAGAGTGACGACGGAGCTTAACGCTTAACGCCACACAAGGTCTTAACCACAAAGTCATACATCTAAAATATCCCCGAATATTTCAAAACGAAATTCTAACCAAGAAATATCATCATTATATTCATCAAAATACTGTAAAATTTATCAGTATATATTAGTATATACATATAATAAAGAACTTATTATATGTATATACATGTTATCCTTGTATTATAATAATAATGAAGTAAGAAACGCCTTCAAAAATACGATATATCGAATAGCGAAAAACGTCAGGTCCAGGTCTACATCAGTCGTCGCTTCACTGATTGAATTGTCTGGTGGCAGTGTGATTGGTTCAGCGATATTACGCAACACGAAATGGAGTTTCAAAATACTCTACATCCTTCCTTTTATAATCAGAATTTTTTATTACTTTTACGTTGGCATTTTTTATAAAAAGGTGACTCGGGATTTGGATTTTATGAGTTCGTTCTAAAATTGTAATAACTCTGCAGTACCCATTTACTTTTATAAATTGTGGTATTTTATGATATTTTTTTTCTAATTTGTTAAAACGATTCTTTTAGCAGCGTAACGATGATATAACAAGTAACTTTAACTCTAGAATATATATATTTTTTTATAAAATGTTTCTAAAATGTGCGTTCATAATAAATGTGCCATATCTTCAATATTCCAAATTTAATTTTACCATCTCGTTAGTGAAGTTAAATTTTCAAGAGAACTTTTGCTTTGATTTCAACTCAAATAGTAGTCGCTTCAAACGGTCGTCATCAGTATGTCATATAGCGTTGATTAAAAGTCGTCTGTAGAACCTCATCGGCAGTTTCTAGTATCTTCATTTACAAAATTCATGCATGAGATGGAAAAAGTGACCCTGACATATAAATAAGGAAATTTTATAATTTATAAGATTCTTTTAAATGAAGTATTAATGAATATTTATGAAATGTTGCAACACATAAGAGTTTTTGATACAAGGTTTACTTCAAAAATATAAAAAAAAAACCTTATTAAAATGGGTAAAAATAAATAGCATTTAAACCATTAATTAGAAACATGGCGCAGGAGATGCCAAAGTTACTAGAAACAGCAAGTGTCTGTTCAATACTCTCTTTGAATATTGCAGACTTAAATATTCAAAGGTTCCAAAAGACAATACAATCTCATTAACAACAGGACGAAATGGGAATCTTGAAAGACAAAGCGATCTTATTAACGTGTTAAACTAAAAATACCTTTCTATCGAATATAAGAACAATCTCTTATTTGAATACTTATAACATAGCTAAGTTGTCGCATAAAGCAGAAGCAAATACCTACTCTTTTCTCCACAAAAATATGAATTCATTTTTCCGAAGGGCGACCAAACTCAACCACCACTTTTACTCACACTCTATCTTTACGCACGATGGTCTCAGCTATGGTGGTTTTCGAGATGAATCCGATCAATAACATAAGTAAGATTTATTTTGTGCGAAAATATAACACTTGTGGATAATTGTCACATACATATGTATATGTATTTCGAAACATCCATTCTACAGCAGCCTGTCATCAGTTGATTGAAAGTTACAATCATCGGAACACATATTGAGTGCTTCAACAATATACTCGTATGAGGCAATTTGGAACGGAACGTGCGGAAAATTATTGTATTTAGTAATTTTTTAGAATATTTATTGCAAAATCAGTTTTATTTAGTCATATTAAGCCCCTATCAACTTCATTAGCAACTCACTTTGTTTTTATAAATAAAAAAACTTTATAGGTAAATAGTTTATTCGTCTGGTAGACTAAAGGTGTCTATATGTCTTCAAATGAAACCAGAGTCCAGCCCTACCACTAAATATTTAGAAAACCAACATCCCTATAAGTTTCACGCTTTATTCCCCACAGAGCCGGATGGGCAAAGAGAATTTAGATTTAAGACACTCCGCTCCTCTCTTACTTAATTTAACGCTTTATCTCTAGCGGATAAGTTAGAGAGAACGGAGCGCCAAACGCCACGGTCTCTATATACCTTTGTCGCCTCGTCCACTGTCATCAACTTCTTCATACAAACATGCCAGGGGGAAGTTATGCTTTTCACGTGGGCTTCTTCCAGTATCTTGGATACTGTGTTTTCGAAGCTCAACCGAGGTCTCCCCCTCCCTCTCTTACCGCTCACTTTTCCATCATAAACCTTTTTTACCATTCTTTCATCGCTCATCCGTTCGACGTGCCCAAACCAGCTAAGCATTTTTTCATTCTCACTATGACATGAGCATGCCATTCGATGTATATCTTCATTCCACAATTCGATCAGATAACCTGACTCCGCAATCTCAAGTCCCTTTCAATATGAAAAAAAGTATATATGTATGTATATTTCGTCCATAGTTATTTACATTCCACTGTTACACTGTTCTACGATATCCGGAATTTCATAAAACCGGAACACATTGATTGCTTCCACAGTACTGCACAGGAAACGGTGGAAAAAACTTTTTTTAAACTCCCGTCCGTTTTAAAAATACGGCTCTCTCTAATCGTGATTTAAAATCATCCAGGCGTTGAGATTGATTGATTTCGAAACCTATCATCTAGTTATTCGCTTACTATCACACTATTGAAATTATTAATACTGAAATGTTTTTAATATAATATGTATTTAAGTGAAGGCGTCGTGGCGCAGTGGTTCAAGCGATTGTTCTGGGTTCGTTCCCCTCTATACTATTTAAATTTGTTTTTAATTTTTGCAGTCTGGTAGACGAAATACGGCGCTGAATTCTGCCACAGAACAGAACGCGAAATCCAACAATAGGTTCCTAATATATATAAAGATAATAAGTGAGTAGTTAAAAAGGAAGTCAAATATTGTTTTCTTCTAAATATTCGCTAACTCTTTACGAACTATAGAAATCATTTATAAAACAAACGAAGGCAAAAATTTTAATACACGGAGTTTTCTTTAAAACTCCAATGTTATTAAGTATAATAATTTATTCAAAGTAATTCTAAAAGAAGAAGACTACTAATAAATTTTGCTTAATATTCAGTTGTAGTCTTAATTTTGTAAACGTTGGAAAATTCCTCGAAGCATTTCTTTCTTGTTTATAAAATAAAAAAATAAATCACAGCAGGGTAGGCAGAGGTAACCTAGTGTAAGACACTCTGTTCCCCACTTTCTGCCGAATTATGGAGGCATTGCGTGTTAAGTGGCAGAACTCAACGCCGCGCTGATGACACCAGAGAAAGAAGTGGAAATATAAATTTAAGTAAATATTTCATATTCTCGAGTGGGGATCGAACCCACAACCAGTCAGTTTTACAGTCACACTTCGTTCCGTAGCACCACGACTGTTTATTTTTTCGTTTAATACTAAAAAAATATTTCTTTTTATTGAAATAAATAATTAAGGAATCCATGCTGTCAGGATGTATATGTTATAATATTGATTTAAAATGAAATATTAAAACCAAAAATAAGATACGAAAATATATATAAGTATGTATAACAAACATATTATAGAAACCGAAAACAAAATTACGTATCTTCGTTTTAATACACCTACCCGTCAGCCCGTCTATTTATAACCTAAAATTCTGTACCTTTTAAGATTCAAATGGAAGCGAAAAATATATGAAACTGAAAATATCTCATCCGTATATAAAATCATCCAATACTCTCCAGACCTCGTATATTTGTCAGCTGTGCGGAGCGAACGCGCTCACGATCACTCACCTGGAACAAAAAGACAATATGTTATGAGAAATATTATTGTGTTATCATCTTTGTTATTAACGAAAGGCGTAATCGAGATATTGGAAAAAAACTCGTTATTTATTGTAATGTTTCTGACATTCCTACAAAGTTATTTCATTGCGTGTTAAAATTTAAGAGTAAATTTTTGTAGGTATAATTGGATTAATCTTGGAACTAATAATTAAAAAATAGACCACATATGTGGTTGGCAGATGGGAGTGACAGGTCGTGGATTCGATTACCACTTGAGAAAATTAAATATTTAATTTTATCATTTCTTCGGTCTGGTGTTGAGGCAACACGGCAACATGGCACACGGTGTTGAGTTCCGCCACTCAATGCCTAAAGAATTAGTCGGAAAGTAAGGAGCGGCGTGTTAAGAACACTAAGCCTATGCTGTTTAGGTGATACAGCGTGAAGCTGTATAAAAAACACTTTATAAAATTCTCACCAATACAATCATGTGATTTTTCAAGAAATAAATAAAAATATACATTTTAATAATTATTTAATTACATTGAATGGGGACTAAACTCACAACCTGTTGCTTTTACAGTCACACACTTGTGTCCCTGCGCCACAACTGACCTCGAATTTTGAAGTTAGCCATGATTTCATAATATGTCATCATCAATTTAGAAGACATTAAATAATTTCTAAGATAAAAAGTTTCACTACTAACGTTATATATATATATATATATATATATATATATATATATATATATATATATATATATATATATATATATATATAGTAATAAACGCACACACGTTCTTTTTAATAATTTTAATTATTATGAGTCTACCCTATCATGTTGTGGAATCGGCTAAATAGCAAGCTGTGACCATCGACCATGAATAACACACCCTTAGACCGTGCATAATAATAATGTCAGGTCACGCGATTCAAGTTAAGTTCAATATTAATTGTATTGTATGCTTTTATATTTTTGAAATGAAGAAAAATTAGTTTCTAAATATATTGTCTTGACTGCATGAAGAGAGAAGATAAAGGTTCTAAATTACCTAATCAAAATTAATAGAGTAGTTTCGGTCGACTAAGAATTATGAAATTTGGAAGCTAGTATTTATGGTTAAATTCTAAAAAATAATAGCCTAAAAAGTAATGTAATAACTCTGATAGAGTTATGAGGTAAATAAGAATAATAATAATAAAGGAAAAAAGTAAAATGTCCATCCAAAAAAATAGAAAAACAATGAAATTAAATACAAATGTTGAAATGAAAATAAAAATTGATGTCCATTTTTATTTGAATTTTGGATTGTACAATAGCATTGTGTTTTTAACATGCGCACGGTCTATCGCGGAACTACGCCTCGATAGCATCTCTTTGTCCTTGTTCTGGCGTTGATATTAAACAATATGTTATAGACATCATGTAGTTCAAAATAATTATTTTACAATAGAAATTTCATATTAATAGAATCTATTATAGAGGTAAAACAAAAGCAAATTTATTGTTAAAATGATTTAATTGATGTTGTCAAACAAAATATTGGATCATTTCACTATTTTAGTTTTGTACTATTTACAGAAATTATGTGCTGTTTATTGCAAATTTGTTAATTAAGCGCCATTTTTTGTATAAGACCAGTCGAGGCGCAGTGGTACAAAGTGTGACTATAAAACCGACTGGTTCTGTGCCGTGTGATCCCGGCCTAGAATAGGATCATCCTGGTACTGGTGGTGTTGTAAGAGGCGACTAAAGTACGTGTGGTAGAGTCACGTCGCCAGCAATGGCAACACGCATGGGCAGACTCGACCGGGTCATTACCACCCCCGGCATTTAAAACCGGCGTGAAGTAGTGGCTTTATGCCACTGCGTTTCGCATCAGGTAATGCCGGGCCCCGGCGCCCAACCCGTCTTAAAGGCCGGCAACGCACCTGTAGCTCCTCTGGGGCTGCACGGGGCCGTGGGCGGCGGTAATCACTTACCATCAGGTGACCCGCACGCTCGTTTGCCGTGCCTTTTCCATAAAAAAAAAAAAAAATCCATTTCTTCGCCCTGGCGTCGAGGCAAAACGCGGCGTTGAGTTTTGCCACTCAACACGCAATGCCTCCAAAATTCGGCAGAAAGTGGGGATCGGAGTGTCTTAACACTAGGTTCCCTCTGCCTACCCTTGCTGTGTGCGGGATACAGCGTCAAGCTAATTTAATTTTTATTTTTAATTGTAAAAGTATTGAAATTATTTAATAAATAAAACTTTTGGAAATTGGTGGTTTCGTCCATACACCTTCGTTTAGTTACGTCTCTAAACAAAACTACAAAAATATTAAAATGATTATATAATATAATAATTAAAAAAAAACTTAAAATAAACACAAAAAAAAACAGACATTAATAACTCAACAAATAACAATCAATGCAAATAAACTTAAATCATCTATTTAAACAGATTCGCATCGAAAACCGTAAAGTTAAATTAAAACGGATAGTTAAATCGAAACTATAATTGTAATAAAGAAAAGCTAAAAAGCAAAGGGCAACGTAAAATTTAAATGGGAAGAGCGTAGCACAAAACGGAATATGTGCTGGCGTAATGCCTCTTAATGAAGGCCCGTTACGTGGAAATTCCCCAGCTAATGAATTCAGAAAATTCAGCACCGGCACCGGTCTCATCAAAGTCTTTTCTCGCTTGGTGTTGAAGCTCAGCCACGTGTGCTTAGTGAACACGTTTACGTTAACCTTTAAGGGTATTAAAGGATAAAAATTTAGATCGTGTTTACCTATAAATATATATTTATTTATTTATATATTTTAAAATGATTTTTGAAGCCAGTCCAGCCAGAAGCCAGTTTTTTAAAATGATTTTTGAAGTAGCGCTGTAAACTGTAAAAGACTGTAAACGCGACAGGCTGTGGGTTCGATTTTCACTCGAGGAAAAGAAATTCCGCCACACCACACGCATGCCTCCAAAATTCAGTGGAAAAGTGGGAGCGAAAGTGTAATAATGGGAACGGAGTGTCTTAACACTAGTTCCCACTATATAAAACGTTATTACTTAAATAAATGAACATAAAATTAATGATAATTATAATATTTAACACAGTTTTAACAAAACTATACCTCTAGAGACAATATTAAGTAGGTATTTAGTAAAGGGATAAAAACGAAGCTACAATTTTGTTTCATTATATGATAATCGGGCCTCGTTATACTTCGTCCTAATTAAAAGCTGGCTCTACATGGAAATTTGCCAGCCAATAAACTCAAATGAAGTGAATTTTAACTTACTCTTTCAAGCCGTTTCACGGTAAGTGTCGAACCGCATCCATGTGAGAAGAGCGCTTCACGCCTTTTTTGACTAAGCATTGCTTTTTTATGCTTATATGCTCTATATAAAACATCGCGTTTAGAGTTTATTGATATAAAAAGTATTACAAGTAAATACAGTTTAGGTTCTTAGTATTCTAGTTCGTTTAGTATTCTTTTGAATATAAAATTGTGATAATTTGAACGCTAGCTATGGATTGTGGGTTGATAACTTGCCAATGTGCAAGATATCAACCCACAATCCATAGATAGTATATATAAACTATACTATAAGCATTTTTAGATTTAATAATAAGTAAAACAAAAGAAGATCGTTTTATTTTTTTTTTATTTCTGACCCGACTTTGACATATAAAGCTAATCAAATCAATATTTTCATTTCAAATTATAATATGAATGATTTTTCGCTATAATTCAGTAAATCAAAGAAATACATAAGAAATAGATAATGTTTTTTTATCTTCACACTGTATCTCGTATAACACAGTGTGGGCAAAGAAAACATAGTGTCAAGACACTCCGTTCTCTACTTACCATCCAAATACATACTATGAATAATACTACAAAGTAATTCCTAAATAATTTCATATCACTATTCCAATCTTAAGGTAGAAACATATTTCAGGTCACTATATAATATAGTGGAGCAATAAACGTTATATCGCCGTCCAAGTTCATCAAGCCCGGGGAGGATCGTAAACCAACGCTGCAAGTTGGACCGTTATTCATAACTTGAGAACTAATTCAACCAAAAACGGTTTTACACCTAATCGTAAATCTCGCGTATTTTAAGAAAACTTTTGTCTGAATCCCGGTGGAGCGCTTGAATTATATGCACAGTAAGTTTTACGTATTACATTGTTTTGTGAAAAAATATTATGTAGGTAAATTTATTTTTAAATAAACTTAATTTATTTTATTTTAATTTTTTTTTAAGTGTTATTCCACACTTGGGAAAGAAAAATACTTATTTAGAAAACGTGTAAGCATATCAAGCTATAGCTTGATAAGAACGTATGGGTTAGTGGTTAGTGGTCACTGCGCCTGGTCAATTTCCAGGAGGCGCGGGTTCGAGTCCCGCTACGTTCAAATTTTATATATGTATTTATTGTTATATGTTTATTGCTATATGTTATGTTTTTATATTTTTTAACAAAGTGAAATGGCGAGACACTGTGGCAAGAATAACTGAAGCCAAGGAAGTGACTAACACAGCCATGCGACTGTAATGGTTGTGGGTTCAACCATTTATTAAAAGTTTTTATTTCATTTGCAATGTATGTATGTATGTTCGGGTGGAATCTTTGAGCTCAATTTTGAAGGCCAATTTTAATATGGCCAACCATTAAAGATGACGAAATAGTTATTTTTAATGTACTTCTACAGTATGGGTATCAAATGAAACGGCGCGTTGAGAGCAACTCGCAAAATAATGTGACATCATTCTAAATTCAATAGGGCGGACCATTCAAGATGGCGTAATAGTTATTAAGCATCATATTGTGTCCCGCATAGCAGGGAACCTGGTGTTAAGGCACTCCTTTCGCAATAAGACACTTCCGTTACCCACTTTTTGCCGAAATCTCTAGATATCACACACTCACACTTTGCCGTTTTGTCTCCAGTAACAACCAGATCGAGGAATTTAAAATTCGCGAGCCATGACACGACAACCTCAAATCTTTATTTATTTTTATATTGTCTTTCTCGAGATTTGAACTCAGAATCGTCATGCCCATGCTTAAAAAGGTCCTAATCAATCCACAATGGCGTCAACAACACCCTAATACTAAAGCCACATTTACTAGGATCATATAAATTTTTAATTGTATAATATATAAATACTTCGTATAATATAAAATACCCCCGTAAATAACGCTTACGGTACCTTAGCGTAAATATTCGGGATTTCGTTTCCGTTTTTAATTGCATAGTTTCGCCGTGGAAATTTTCATGTCCAACATTTAACATAAATCTTACAAGTACCGTGAATTATGAAGGTGAAACATTTATATTTAAATGTAATGTGTTTTTTGTAAAGGTTCACGCTGTATCCCGCACACAGCAGGGTAGGCAGAGCAAGTTGTGGAGGCATTGGGTGTTGAGTGGCGGAACTTAACGCCGTGTTTTGCCTTGACACCAGAGTGCGGAAACGGAAATATAAATGTAAAAGAATATTTCATTTCCTCGAGTGAGGATCGAACCTACAACCAGTTGATTTTACAGTTATATTTTATGCCCCTGCGCCACGAATGGCCTGAATTACATGTAGATTATTTAAAAAAAAAACCTATCTACTGTTAATTCTATTTCGTTTTATTTAAAAATATAATTATTTGTATTTATTGTTATTTTTAAAGTTCTGAAGAAAAGATACACAACTAACGTCACAACTTTTTAGTTTCTATTATACAAAGTT
Organism: Heliconius sara; assembly: GCA_917862395.2. Classification (NCBI taxonomy): domain Eukaryota; kingdom Metazoa; phylum Arthropoda; class Insecta; order Lepidoptera; family Nymphalidae; genus Heliconius; species Heliconius sara. The sequence goes on along the minus strand of OU860795.2, from coordinate 4,071,358 downwards.
TACAGATTTCTTAGTGGTTACGAAAAATCAAAGATTTACAATATAATTTTTAACAAAGAAAAAACGATCACAGATAGTAAAAATTTAAGATTTACATAATTTTCTCATTAATGGCATTCTTGGAACTGGACCAAATTAAATACGACCGCACATGAAGCACTAGGTATCTAATAAAAAAAGGATCATTAAAATCGGTCCACCCAGTCGAAAGTTCTAAGGTAGTAAAAATAAAAAAGTACAATCCTATTGAGAACCACATCCATTTACAGAAGTCGGTTAAAAATTCTACACTGTAAAGAAAAACATTTGAAAACTCGTTACATGTTTAATAAAAAGAAAGGGTAAGAATAGTAACGAGGACGGGCGTCGTCTCGTCTTTGTTTCACCGTTTTGAGACGAAGAGACAGTAAGATTCACTCTATTCTTTGATTTCAACCACCATTAAGGCACTGTCCGTAGAGAGGCGCTACGTAACGATCCCCTCCCTCCTCTTTTGTCTTTAAAGACCCATTCCTTACAAGCTATGTGTATTTGTAGTAATCTTTAAATTCTTTTAAAGCCAGAAGCAAGGCGTAATAATACGGTAAAAGCCATATATATATATATATATATATATATATATATATATATATATATATATATATATATATATATATATATATATATATATATATGTGTATATAATAAATAGTCATGGCGCAGGGGCACAAAGGTGTGACTAAACGCGAAAAGTTGTGGGTTCGATTCCCACTCGAGGAAATTAAATATTTAATACTAGCGTCTCACTCGCGGCTTCGCCCGCTTAAACTACTAAGTTATTTACTTAATGCACTGGATTACGTTCCTGTTTTAAGACTTAACACTAACAATTTTGATAAAGGTTATATAATTTAGCTTCACTTGCGAGTAATCGACGTATATTTGATTGTGGCAAATTTTAATTTTATTTACTAAAATTGTTTTTTACTCTATGATGAATATTAATAAGGCCAATATCATCGACTACCCCCGAGGAATCAAAGAAAAATTTAGAAAAAAAAGCGCTGCAGCGACCCGTTCGACAAGCTCGCCTAAAAACTACGTCAGGTGATCCGGACGCTTTAAAGCGCTGCCGAGATCTATCAGAGGTAAACCAATCGAGTAATAACGATAATTCTAACGACATTCATACAAGTGAGAATACAAAGACACCAACGGAACTCGCGACTATACAAAATAACATTTCTCAAATTAATAAATCGCATGCTAGTGCAACCAATGATGTGGAAAGTAATGACAAGAACTGGAAAAAAGTACACTATGGTTCCAGAACAAATAAACGGCAAGTTGTTCGAGGAAGTGGGTCGTTTGATTGTGAGTTGCAAACTGTGGAGCGTGTGAAAAAAATTCATGCTTGTTTCTTCAAACCAGATACAACTGAAGATGCGCTCAGATCCTATATGGAAAAAAAATGCCCGGACGAGGCGTACATTGTGGAAAAAATGAAACTGAAACATAACTACTATGCATCATTCATCATAAAAGTCCCGAGCAGCAAATTTGAATATTTTATGTGTCCCGATAACTGGCCTCCACGCACTGAAGTAAGTGAATGGTTTCGAAGCGGCGCCGGGCGTGCCGTGCGGCCGCCTTTTGGACGCGGCGCCAACGGTCACACCGGTACAATGCAAGATGGATAAGTACAGTGATAGTTACACATCTCGTTTAGTTATATGTCATCAAAACATTCAATCGTTAAGCAATAAGACGAAAATGCTTGAGGTATTATTAAAAAAAAGCCTGTCCTGTGATGTATTAGCATTGACGGAACATTGGTTAACTGACAAACAATTGAATTGTATTAATATAGACGGATTTGTATTAATGTCTAGTTATTGTAGAAATAAGTCGCTGCATGGCGGATCATGTATATATGTTAATAAATGTATCATTGCAAAGGAAAATGCAGATATTTGCAAACTTTCTTTAGAAAAGTGCTGTGAAATTTCTGCGATAGATTTAATTGATTTTAATATTACTGTTATTTGTATTTATAGATCGAATTTGACATTATTATTCGACTTTCTAGTTGCTATAGAACGACTTTTCGATAACTTAAGCCGTAGTAATAAAAATTATATAATTGTCGGAGATGTTAATATTAATTGTTTAAGAAATAGTTCGGATTATAAAAAAATATATGATATATTACTATGCCATAATTTCAAAAATATAGTCGATTTTCCAACGAGAGTCACATCACACTCAGCAACTTCCATAGACCATGTTTATATAAATTTTTCAGGTAATAATAATAGTGTTTCAGCCGTCGTGACGAACATAAGTGATCACTACGCTGTGCGCGGTGAGTTTTCTATAACTTGCTCCCCATCGCACCACACCCAAAAGATACGTAAGTGCACTGTGTCCTGTATTCATAACTTTATTATTGCTATTGAAAGTATAGATTGGCCAGAGATATGTAAAAAGAATAATTCATGTGAGCTCCTGGCTAAGTCGATCATAAATATATTAGTTAATAAAATAAGCATATGCTTCCCCTTTATAAGTAAACAACCAATGAGAGTTAAAAAAACAACCTGGATTACAAATGACATTCTAAATTTAAAGTACATTTTAGATTTAATGACAGATCTTGCTAATAAATTTCCAACTAACTTACATTTACAATATATGATTGAAGAGTTTAAAAAAACTTATGCAAACAAATTGACATCAGAGAAAATTTCTTACTATAGTAACTTAATAAATATAAGTGACAATACAACTAAAACTATGTGGCATATATTAAAATGTGAATCGGGCAAAACTAACAAACCTCGCCAGCGATTTACTGAAGACATTAAAAAAGTAAATGGACAACTTTTTTCCAATAAATTAGAAGTAATGAATTATTTAAATGTACAATTTACGAGCGTTTCGGCTTCAAATGGACAACATTTTGCGGATATAAATATTTCACATAAGATTTTGAATGAAGTTTCCAGCTGTTCTAACAAATGTGTCAGATTTCAACCTTTTACAGTTAAAGAGATTTCTATACTCATAACTAAAAAAATTGCCAATAAACCTACTAAAGACATTTATGGTATTTCTATAAAACTATTGCGTAACATTAGTAATACGATATGTTATCCTCTTGAAAGTTTATTTAATAAATGTTTGAAGAATGGAACATATCCTCAACCTCTAAAGGAAGTAAAAATATGCCCTCTGTATAAGGGGAAAGGTGACAAAAGCGATCCCGGATGCTACAGACCAATTGCTATAATCCCTGCTATTGCTAAAGTGTTGGAACATGGTGTAGCTTCGCGTCTTACGAACTTTTTGTTAGACACAGATGCACTATCAGACCGCCAATATGCGTACCGGAGTGGTCGATCAACCACTTTAATGGTTCGAGAGGTTCTTTTAAAAATATTAGAGGCACGCGAACAAAAAAAGCAAGTAGCGCTGCTTCTTTGCGACCTCTCCAAGGCATTTGATGTCGCAGATAGAACAATCTTAAAAATGAAATTTAGACATTATGGAATTGATGGCCCAGCGCTTAGATTGCTAGTAGACTTTATGTCTCAAAGACGTCAGGCAATAGTTGACGAAGAATCTTGTCTAGAATCAGTTAAGCTCACATCTGATAATGGAGTCCCGCAAGGATCTTCCCTCTCAAATATTGCATTCACTATTTTATTGAATGATTTACCTCCTTATATAAAAAAAGGTGAAGTATTTATGTATGCAGATGATGTTGCGGTAGTAGTTGCTGAGTCATCCGTGCGCAGATTGGAGCAAGTCTTAAACAACATAGCCATCAGTTTGCACGAGTGGTTTTCTATTAATGGCTTAGTCCTTAACACTGAAAAAACTCAGTTTATAAAATTTAATCTTGGGGGCCGAGTCGATAAGCCATTAAATGTAAAAATAAGAGGAAACTCTATTAAGCAAGTAAATGTTGCGAAATTTCTCGGTTTTCACGTGGACCATAGTCTGAAATGGGATGAACACATACAGCAGTTAACTATAAAGCTATCCTCAGCGTGTTTTGCATTAAGTCGCGTAGCGTCAACCACAGCCACTAGCGCGGTTCGAGCTTGCTATTTTGCGTCGGTCCAATCCTGCTTGCAGTATGGTATAGACATATGGGGTCGTGCTGCAGACTGGGAACGTCTCTTTCGAATTCAAAAACGAGCGGTACGAATTATTGCTAAAGTAGGCCAAGACACTTCCGCCCGACCATATTTCTTACAACTAGGTATATTGACATTACCATCGTTGTTAATATACAGCGTCGCGGTATATGTGGTAACAAACTACGAAAAATTTTCTAAACGCAGTGATGTAGTTCCCTACAGTATGCGCTTCCCGAGTCGTCTAGTCTCAACTGGTCGAATTTTATCAAAAATGGCTAAATCTGTTGGAGTGATGGGTCCAGAGGTATATAATAGACTACCTTGTGATATCAAAAATGCTCCTAGTCTCAACGTTTTTAAATACAAATTGAAGAAATGGTTAATCGAGAAGTCGTTTTATAGCTATAAAGAATTTTTAGAAATTAATATTATAAGATATTAGATAGAACAATAATTTTAATTTATATATTTTAATGTTTTCAAATAATTTAAATAAAATATAAAAGTTGAATTAATATAAAATAATGCAATGTAATATAGTATAATTATCATATAACCTAAATGTATATTCTGTATATTATTTGACTTGTAATTGCTGTTACCAATAAATTATGATTATGATTATGATTATGATTATTATCCATTAATAGTTTTTTTAGAAACGTATAAAAAATTCAACGTAGCGACTTTTTATTCGTTTATAAAAAAGGACTTTTTTTTCCTAATTGTAAAATATCACTTTAAAAATGATATAAGTGTAGGCTTTGAACTACTACCATGTTCAAATTCACTCACTTTCATCCAGTAGTTATCGGTATTTTAAGTAATTTGTGTTTTTCAGTTTTTAATTTTTTTAACGAATTTATAATAAAAACCAAAATGAAATTAAAAAAAGCACCTCCAGACCCTAAGCTATCACAATATCACAACCAAAAATTCATTAATTTCTGCCCGTTCCGATACAGCGTGAAGCTAAAAAAAACTAAAACGGAATTTACTAAATACATCTAATTGTAATTTTAATTGAAGTATGAATACCTTCAGCTTACTATATTCCAAGCTCAAGCTCCGAGTATTCAAGAGTCAACAGCACAGGCAATAAACTCATTAACACGTCAAACGCGCTCCAAGAGAAGTTTCAATTACTGGAGAGGTATCATCAACAATGTATGACCCGGCCGATCCCGGGCTCTCGTGAACTGATTGATGCCCGGGGAGCCTTTATGGCGTTGGGATCTCAACGATTAGTTCTAGCTTGTTTCTAATAGCGCCATGATGAAACGTGATACTGGAAATTCTTTGAATATAATAGATGAATTTGTGATTTTAATACTAAATTTTGTTTTGCATATAGCACTGCTATGTTGGTTTGGGTGATTTTATATATATATTTACTTCCGGTTTTGATATGACAGTTATTTCTGTAATATTTGCTGGATTTTTCATATGTTTCATACGTGTATATAATATTATATTGTTTATAATGATATGTATTGTGTGTTTGAGAGTGTCGTGTTGTAGGAGCACAAGCGTGCGACTGTAAACGCGGTGGTTGTGGGTTTAATTCCTACTTAGGGGAAATACATATGCAATATTTTCATTTCCTCGTTTTGGTAAGAAGAGTGTGGCGTTGAGTTCCGTCACTGGATATGCAATGCCTCAAGAATTCAGCGAAAAGTGAGGAACGGTGTATCTTAACACTAAATTCTTAGATCCCCGCTGCCTATCCTGCTATATGTAGTATGCACGGGATACAGCTTAAAACTATAAAAAAATACAATTTTTTTAAAAGAAACAATAAAAAAACGAAAACCAAATAAAAACATACATCATTTTAAAAATCTAAATAGAATCTTTTAAAAGCGCAAAGCAAAAAAGCACGAGAAACGGCAACATCCCTCAAAGCGAAATGAAAAGAGCTCTAGGTATTTTATAATAAAGATAATTTGAAACATTCATATCACGTGTTGACAAACAGGCGCGAGGCAATCCCATTTGCAGTGAGGAGGTTGACCCAATTGTGCCTTCGAAAAATCGTCCAGTATATTTATACTCGATATATTTATGTATGGAGATAGATGTGTTTCGTGTGGTATTCTAGATAAATAAAATGGTCGACTAAACGGGGGAATCGATATTTATTTTTATCTTAAAAAGAATTTATATGGGTTTTTTTAAATGATATTGAAAGAAGCTGCACGCTGTATCTCGCATGTAGCTGGGTCAGCAAGGGAGGCGTAGTGTTAGAACACTCCGTTTTCCACTTTCCCCCGAATTCTGAGTGCATCATATTATTTTAAGTGGCGGAACTCAACAGAGTAAGAAAATGGAAACATTAAGTATTTCAATTTCTCAAGTGGGAATCGAACAAAGAACCTATCGCTTAAAGTCCTACATTTGTGCCTCTGCACCACTATTGACCACTATTATAAACATACAAACTTAATTTACGCTTTTTGTACGTATGAATTACTACGAGAATGTTGACTAACCATCCCTAATTATGATATTATACCAAAAATTTTGCAGTCTACGTAAAAGAAGCGACTGCTCCTAAATACTTCCGGTTTCGATTATCTGGTTAACTTGCAGATCCTATGACAAATATTTATCCATGGTAATGCCTTTTTTTCTTTATTTTATATAGTTACTGAGTATTTCTAAAAATATTTACGTTTATTTTGCTATTCTTTAATATTTGAAATATTCCTTAAAGATTGAAGAAGATCTTAATTTAGGCAAATTTTCGAGGCATTACGTGTTGAATAGCGGAACTCGACGCCGCGCTTTTTCCTTTAGTAACAGACCGAAGAAATAAATATTTTATTAAATAGTAGTCCATCGCCCCGAGTAGGGACGAACCCACAACCGTCGCGTTACAGTCACACGCTTGTGACGCTGCACAACGGCGGTCAATCATAGATATTTCAAAAAAATTCCAAAACTAAAAACATCCTGAAATAGAAAATAATCTTTTCGAACAGAGCTCAATTCAACAAAGTCGAACAATGAAACTATCGATAGGTATTTTTCTCTCGAACAGAATAAATAGGTCGCGTGGGAATAAGCGAATATTTTTCATTTATAGGAAAAAGCTATTTTTTTAAATAAACACAAATATTGGGTTTATTTATAGAATACTACCTTTCTAGTTCAATATATTTTAAAATATTATATTATAATAGAAAAGTATCATCTATTTCTCATATTATATATAATTTACAATTAAATACAAATGCTAACCAAAATTTATAAAGGAAAATTTGCAATCGAAAAGTAAAATATATATATACTTATAAATATAAAATTAAACGTCAACATGTCAAAAGCAAACAATCCGATTTACATACAAACATACAGGTAGAATTTACTCTCTATATATTTAATTTATTTCATATGAGTTAGCTCTGGAATAAAATACCACTGTCAAATGTCACTTACAGCGGAATTTACTATTGCAGCTTTCAACTGTAATATTAAAAAGACATAAAGATTAATTTTTATAAATGTAAATGTTACTTGGTTTCAAAAATAGAGAAAGACATTTTGAAAAAAAATCAAATGAAGGTTTTTAAACATTTTTAAAGTGTTAATCCACATTTAGGAATTTTTCTAAACAAGTACAAATTAAGGTTACTTTTCAGTGGCCGTATATTACCTTATTGAGGTTCAGTCGTGGCGCAGGGGTACAAATAAGTTACTATAAACAGACTTTTGTTGTGAATTCGATCCCCACTCGGGAAAATTAAATTTTTATTTAAATTTTATATTTTCCTTTCTTCGCTTTGGTATCAATGCCCAGCGTTGACTTCCACCACTCCACACATAATACCTCGAAAAATTCAGCACCAAGTGGGGAACGAAATAATTTAAAACAGGTTCCCTCTGCCTAACCTGATGTGTGCCGAATACAGCGTGAAGCTGATTTGATTGTGATATGGATGTAACCTAAAGCTGTACAATATGCATTTCTTCAATTCGTGTAAGGTACGTCGATTCAGTATTATTACTATACAGACTTATATATATAGTAAATAATTTTAAATATAAGATATCCTTAATTTCAGAGCGAGCAGCGCTGGCAGCACAGATTATAAATAAATATGTTTTAGCGCAGCCGTAGCCGTCTCGAAGCAGCAATTAGCAAAACCAATTAAACGTCTAACGCCGTCTGCACCGGAGACGGCTGTTTACCTCGCGACTAGCGCCCGCCCGCGGCACCTCTCGCCTTTGTAATTATATATAACAAAGCAAACGGACTTGAATGCTTAATTAAATCTTTCAAATTTTAAACGTTATTTATTGTGACGCAGCAGCATTTTGATGGTGTATTTCTTTTGCGGAAATGAGAAAGGTGCGTTATTTTAATTTGATGCAACGTGACTCTTGTTTAAATGAAGGTTTAACGGTCTCATTTAAACCGGTCAACATAATTTAATTAGGAAAACTGTGACTTTGCTAGATGAATAACCATTTTAATTATAAATATATAGGCACATATATATAATGTACATTGTACATGTACATTTATGTACATATACATACAATATTAGATCTGTGAGTCACTTATGACCACCTGGCAACCTAGTGTTAGGACACTCCGTTCTCATAAAGACGCTTCCGTTGCCCACTGCCCGCCGATTACAGTTGGTTGAGTGGCAAAATGCACACCGCGCTGTCTTGTTACCAGAGCGGGAAAACGAAAAAAAATTTTTCATTTTAATCGATTTAACATCAAATCCACAACCTATCCCGTTTACACGCGCTCTTGTACCCCTGCACCACGGCTGGCTTCGAATAATATATCATTATGTTAATATAGAAAGTGACAGAAACCTGTTGCTTTATCTTACAAATTGCGAATGAAACACACCATACATTAATACGTCGTGCACTACGAGTGCCTCTAGTGTAGTGTTATTTATTAGTACTCGAGTGATGTAGCACTTTGTATGACGCTGAGTTACTTTAACAGATGGGTCATACGTTTATGATATCTAATAGATGATATTGAAAAAAATATGTTTCACTTATCTAGATGCAGTTTTAAAATTGTCAAATATAGTTTTTATATATAAAAACCTCCCTTCTCGTTTAGAAAATTTCCTTATTTTGCTAGTTAGAAACTTAATAGAAATATAACTCCATTTTCATTAGAAATATATTATTGCTTATATAAATAAACTACGCGCCTACTTCGTTGGGCGTTAATTTACTTTTGTAATGCAATTATGTTGAGGCCAGTTGTAGTGCAGTGACACGAAGTGGGACTGTAAAACTGACTGGTTGTGGCTTCGATCCCCACTCGAGGAGAAGAAATAATTACTTAAATCTTTATTTTCCATTTCTTCGCTCTGGTGCCGAGGCAAAGCGCGGCGTTGAGTTCTGCCACTCAACACGCAATGCCTCCAGAATTCGGCTGAAAGTGGGGAACGGAGTGTCTAAAACATTAGGTTCCCTCTGCCTACCCTGCTGTGTGCGGGGATACAGCGTGAAGCTGATTTGTTTTTATTTTAATTATGTCGTGTAGTTCTCAGTTATATCAGTTTCATTAGCAGGTATTGGCCCTAGCACTTATATTAATTAGTAAAGATTTTTCTGAATTCAAGTACAATGTCTGATACACGTTTTTTTTCATAAATTGATTCAAATATAAAAAAGCACACAGTACTACGGACTTTTTTATAGAACTAATTGAAAACAATTTTTGATAAACATTATGTTACATCTCTATACCGAACGAAGTCAGCGCACGCCGGTAAAGCATTACACCTTGCCCGATTTTGCTGACTTGATATATATACATATACCATTATTTTTTTCAGAACTTAGAAATAAAATATAGCCTATAATACTCTTGAATAGCATAGCTTTCTGATTGTAAAATAAAAATCATGATAAGTTCAGTATTTCTGAAGATTAGCCGTTACAAACAAACACACAATCTAAGTTATAAACTTCATTTCTTTATTATATTAGTATAGATTGTTACGGAGGAACTCCATTGCATGGAGTCAAGCTAACGTAATAAGATAATGCGAAATCTTAATATTGTCCCACCTTAACCCATTGCCACCACGCGTATTTTTTAGCGTTTCAGCTTTCGGCTTCCAAAGTCCCTCATAACTGGTTACGCAGTGTCAATTTTTTGCTAAAGTTTTAAATACTGTGTGTTCCGTAGCGGTAGCAGTAGTAGCAAGCACAAATTCTTTTATTTCTTCTTAACAAGATAAGGAAATAAATTAATTTAAATATAATAACTTCTCAGAGCAAAATGAATGGGTTCGAACCCACTACCCACTGGCCATTTCATGGATAATTATTTATTTACGTAACCTAACTTAACGCAAGCATTATTCTACGCAAGGTGAAAAAAACTAACTACCTATACATTTCAAAACGAAATTTTGACATTACCGTTTCCATGTCGTATTAAAATAACTTGAAACGACCTCAAATTCTCGTTAAGTACATTTGTTCATTGCGATTTTGGATTCCTCTGAAATTAAATCTCATACTGTCTTCAGCAAATATACTTGTATGAGGAAAGCACGAAATACGAAGTGAAAATTCAATTTTTGTAAATTGATATTGACTTGTTACTTCTTTCGTGTTTTATTTTCGTATCATTTCTGAATCAATTGAATTTTTAGCTTTATTTTTTTAAATACAATATGGAAACCGATTTTGTTTTATTTTTAATGGTAAATTGGATGATTAAAACAGTATTTTGTAAGGAAAATGCATAGAATATTTATAAATTAAATTAGATTGTATATAAAAAAAAATCTTGACTCTTCCTGGACTCTATAGTGTCACAAGACTTACGGAGAGCGAGATACGCAGCCGAGACGAGGAATTGTCGCAAAGGCCTTCCAAAATACAAAAAAAAACATTTTTTTGACTATTCGATACATAAAAAATTAACCGCAAAAGATTACCACGTAAAGAAGAAAATTTAACTTCAATTAAAACTTAAATAAAAAGTAACCACGAGCAATAAACACAGCCACAATACATTTAAGTCTACGAGCAAGCGATGAAAAGAAAAACAATCAAATAGTTTTTCCACGACTCATTATCGAATTGGCAGCGCAGCGAAGACTACCAAAAAGTTTCATTAGTGGGAGAGCCAATGTTTTCACGTTCCTTTGTCGCTGAAAAAAGATAAAAGACGAACACGCTCCAGTTTTCCTTTCTTTTTTTCTTTCTATCTTCAGAAAGGCAAGGGGTTGATACAGAAATAATGAAGTGGTAGAGAAACATTGTGACTTCAATGTAAATGCTGCTGCAAGACTGGAGATAGTAATTTTGTCTGTTTTCTTCGTAATTGAAAAATTTCTATAGCGTCAAAGAAATTATATTATCACAAGGCTGATTATTAAAATTATTATAGGATTCTGATAGTTTTTTATATCTACAAAATATTAATTAGAGCGAAATTTTCGTAAAATCATATTAATTCCTATGGTCCAAATTTCAATGAATATGTTCAACAAATATGGAAGTACTAAGTACTTTAAAACATTGTAAAACTAGAAACGAAAAAATAAAAGTTAAGTACTTTGAAAGCTAGTGGAGTGCGGTAAAAATGTGAATGTATAGCCATCATGAAAACTAATTGAGAAATCACATATAAATATATGTAAATATGTATAAATTATCCATACATTCATAAAACAGAATTTCATTTGATAAAACATGTATAATAGAGCCCACAACTAAACTAACAATTAATAATATACTAAAATGGTCTATAATAATGTTAAATGTGGACAACATAAGGTCTATAGTCGCTTGGGTCTCATCAACCTAAAAGGGTCTGGACCGGAGTCGGTCCGAAATGACATCGCATTGACTATGTATGACTACTTACTCCAAGTGCTCGAGAACTAGTAGTTCTTACTACTATTGTTATGAGGGCTATATTGCTGTACTAGCGTTATTTATCTATAATTCTATACAATCCCGTAGTTCATTGTGCTTGTACAGTGCTCGTTCTAATTAATTTGGAGGTATTCATCCTCTATGATACACTTACTTACAACGTTATAATATGACAAATAACAATAATATAATATTCACAAATATAACATTTTCATAGAAATGCTATTAAATTAGAATTTTAAAAGCTTTTATATTCACCCACGATATATGTTTGAAGTACCCCATAAAATGTACTAACGACCGCTAAGACAACCAAAACAACCATTGGTATGGTTGCCAAATTTGTACTGCAACCAGCGATGTTGCCAACGAGTGCAATAAAAAATAAAAGTTACTAATATCAGCCTGTGTATAGTAGTTTTCATGTTGTATTATTATCTAATTTATGTGTTTTAAAAACAAGCGACCCGCGCGCGGCTTCTGTCGTTTAAATTTATTGTTATAATATATTGTAACCATCGACTTTGTATATTTGTAACTCCGTTCTCCATGGGCATGTATGAAGAGGTTGATGACGGTGGACGATGTGAAAGAGGTATGTAGAGACCGAAGCTTTTGGCGCTCTGTTTCTCTCTGACTACCCCGCTAGGCATAAAGCGTGAAGTTAATTTTAAGTTAGGTTAAGATTTTGTATAATTTACACATTTTCAAGGAATAATAAAGGATTTTTTATTTTTATTTTATTTTATTATGATTTTCACAAGGTCTTTACATAAATTGTAGCTTATGTATTGTTCAGATGTTATAAGCTATATTACTTTAATATTTTATATAAATACTAATTTGCTATTAATAGGATTACGGATATACATATTAATAGGATTAATAGGATGTACGTACATACATATATAATTTTAAATGTATAATTATGTTACACAAACAAACGAGCACTTAATATAAAACAAAAGATGTAAAACTTAATTCAGTTCGTTATTTTAAGCGAAATTTCTAATTATCTTTTCCCTTATGTATATACGTATTGCAATAAAAACCTTTAAATTTTTACGCTATATTATCAACTATTATAATTATCACAAAGTCACTATTTCTATTTGAGGCCAGTCGTGGCGCAGGGCAAGAAAATGTACCTGTAAAACTGACTGGTTGTGGGTTCGATCCCCACTCGAGGAGATGAAATATTTACTTAAATGTATATTTCCATTTCTTCGCTCTGGTCTCGAGGCAAAGCGCGGCTTTGAGTTCTGCCACTCCACACGCAATGCCTGCAGAATTCGACAGATAATGAGGGAACGTAGTGTCTTAACACTAGGTTCCCTCTGCCTGCCTTTATTTTCACTATTTCTAAATTGCTTATGACAATTTCTATATCCTAGCATAATAAAAGGTCATTCAGATGTGACCTATTATAGCGGCGAGGCCACACACGGCCAATGGAGGAACAAATCTAAACTTTTGCCCTACTTCTACCCTCCGTTTCATTGGCTGATTTTGATAGCAGTAGTGTAACACGCAATGCGGCTTTTTTGTCACGTATCGCATACAGAGTATAAACATAACACATAACTTAACTATATTGATATTATGATCTTTAGAATTTTCTTGTTTTAATCATATAAAGTTGATTTTGATTGGTTAAGTTTATTAAGTGTTTCTAAGGCATTATTTATAAGCATTTTTTTTTCTTATTTTTAGCTTCACGCATGTGTCCCGCATGCTGCGGGATAGGCAGAGGGAACCTCGTGTAAGACACTACAGTCTGCACTTTCCGCCATATACTGGAGCCATATAATGCCGCGCTTTGCCTCTACAACAGAGTGAAGATTATTATTAAGAATTAAATATTAAATATATCAGTTCCTCGAGTGGGAATCGAATTCATGACCTGTCACGTTTACAGTCATACGCGTCATGCGTCACTGGCTTCAAACCCACCTAGCTCATGTTATACTCTATTATATGAAGTTATATATACCTCGGGTATACCTCGGTTGACCTTCGAAAATATAGTATCAAAGATACTGGAGGAAGGTCACGTAAATAGTACGAGGATCCCCCGGAGGGCATGTATGAAGAGGTTGATAACAGTGGACGAGGCGAAAGAGGTATGTAGAGACCGTAGCGTTTGGTGCTCCGTTCTCTCTGACTACCACGCTAGCGATAAAGCGTGAGGCTAAGTAAATAAGTATATATTATACCTGTAAAATATATTAGATTGAGGCCGGTCGTGGCGCAGCGGCACGAAGTGTGACAGTAAAACCGACTGGTTGTGGGTTCGATCCCCACTCGAGGTGATGAAATATTTATATAAATTTCCATTTCTTAGCTCTGGTGTCGAGGCTAAGTGCGGCGTTGAGTTCTGCCATTCAATACGCAATGCGGCATTCGGCTCCAGAATTCGGCAGAAAGTGGGGAACGGAGTGTCTTAACACTAGGTTCCCTTTGTCTACCCTGCTGTGTGAGGGATACAGCGTGAAGTTGATATACCTGTAAAAGTTCTCACATTCGAATGCTTTCACTTACTAAGATCCCAGGGCCCCTACTGTCTTAGTTCATTTTAGCAAAGCTGAAATGAGATTAGAGAGTAAGGGTAAGTAAATTTTGAGGTTTAATTGTCCAATATGTAGTTAAGTATTCGAACTTACTAACTTCAAAGTGGGGACCTTTTAGAGATAGCGCCAATTTAAGGTACAGGCTCACCTACATTAAAGTAGAAACGCTCATATTTCAACATGTTTTTAAGAATAATGTACATTGATTCCAGTCCATTTATTGGCGCTATATGTAGTGGGGCTCTTTCTCTGAAATGTTAGTGAGTATGCATACAGTCTTTACTACACATTAGACTAATAGTCCACAAAATTTCAGCTCTGCTAAAATGACAAAGATTTAAAAGATGTAGGGGCACTGGGATCGTGGGCCATATATACATATATCTATAATAATACCGAGAGAGTCGTGCGTCTGTCAACAACATTTTTTACATTACAACATAGACTTCAATTTCCATATAAAGTCGATCCGAGTACGTCAGAGTAAACATAATAATCTCGGCTCGAGGCGTACTTTGTGGAAATATGAAACATCCGTACACCGTCGGGTTAAATTCGTTTTTTCTTGAGTTTTCATCACTTTATTGTGTTATGGGGGAAGATCGCTTTTAAAAATTTCAAACGCCTTTTATTGAAACGCCTTTTTTTGTGTTGTCTTGTGTGAAAAGAACTTACTGTCTTTCGTAGAGCTTAGCGAATAAAAGGATATTTTAAAATAATACAAATAAGACGTAGGTTAACGATATTTTAAATAATACTTTTATAAATTATGTACAGATTAAATACTTAATAAAGTATGTATGTATATGTAAACAAACATAAATATGATAAATAGATTAGCTTCACGCTGTATTCCGCACACAGCAGGGTAGGCAAATAGAGCCTAGTGCTATAAGACTCCGTTTTCTAATTTCTGCCGAGTTTGAAGGCATTTCTTATTTAATGGCGGAACTCACCGCCGCGTTTTGCCTCGACACCAAAGCGAACAAAATGAAAATATCAAGTTAAATAAATATTTTAGTTCCTCGAATGGGGATCGAACCCACAAAGAGGCACGTTTAGTTACACACTTGTGCCCCTGCGTCACGACTGGCCTCTTAATAAAATAAATAAATAAAGTTATCTATATTCAGAATATGTATTGCTTACATTATTATAACAATAACATTATAAAAGTATAGTTAACAAAAACAGTAATCCAAAGCCGTCGTGGCCCAGAGGCACAAGGGTGTGACTTTAACGCGACGGTTGTGGGTTGGATCCCCACTCGGGGAATCGAAATGTTTATTTGATTTATATTTTCCTTTCTTTGCTTTGGTATCGAGGCAACACGCAAAGCCTCCAAAATTCCGCAGAAAGTGTTTAACAGAGTGTTTTACACTTTTCCATCTGCCTACCCTGCTGCATGCGGGATACAGCGTGAACCTGATTTAGTAATTCTAAGCTATTTATTTATACGAAACTTCAATACAAATAGGATTACCCAAAATTATGCGTCAACCAGCATTTGCATTCGCACCCTACGAAATGACGAAGCAATACACCCTCAAAGCACCCTCGCACAAATGAATAGGTGTTTGTATTGATTTAGTTTTTGTTCTACCAAATGCCTTAAGCACGCCTACCATTGTAAAATAAGCTTTATTCTTAATAAATTAAGGTTCACAGGAAATGTGTGGCTTAGGAACAGGGTAATAGTTCTCATGGGACTTCTCCCTACCGTGTTTGAAATCAAAGACAACGAAAAGTCACCCCAGCCTTAATCACCTTGTCTTTGATCTCGCTATTGACTTTTCAAATATGTATTTTTATTCAAAGAAACGTATAAATACTGTAGAGATGTAATAAGTACCGTTTGTTTCAGTTGGCATTTTATTTTAATGTTTTTGAGAAGTTTTATGTGTGATTGGTTTCACGATCATTCAATTTGTCAGTAATAGTTACGATCGATTCAATTTCAACGATTTGACTTTGTTGTTTATTACTTCACGCTGTATCCCGCATATAGCACGATAGGCAGAGGGAGACTAATCTTAAGTCAATATTCAAGATATCGTGCTGAGTGAAGAAACTTAACGCCCTATTTTGTTTTGTTACTACAGTAAAGAAATTCAAATTGTTCATTCCCCAGAGTGGGGAGAGAACTTTAGGCTTCCAGTCAGACGCTGTGCCGGTTTGCCACAACGGCTTCATTAAAAGGAAAATTTAAATAGCATTTAAAGTTTCTTAAAATTTTCAATTTCAATCAAAAAAATGCCCACGCGTTAACCTTTAAACTCTATGTATATAACAGTGCCGAAAAAAAATGCTTAAAATTGATTTTACGTAAGTAAACGTAATCAAAATAAATAAATAAAAAATAAATCAATTTCACGCTGTATCCCGCACACAGCAGGGTAGGCAGAGGGAACTTACTGTTAAGAGACTTCGTTCCCCACTTTCTGCCGAATTCTAGAGATATCACGTGTTAAGTGGCGGAACTCACCGCCGCACTTTGCCGCGACTCCAGAGCAAAGAAATTAAAATAAACATTTAAATAAATATTTCATTTTCTCGAGTGGGGATCGAACCCACAACCAGTCGATTTTACAATCAGTGTGCCTCTGCGCCATGAGTGGCCTCTGTAATGAAAATATGTCTTAAAAAAGGCTTTACCGAGAATTTATTTGAGTCACAAAGAAGAGGATCTGTAAAAACTTTACGTCTATAATAGTCGTAAAACGGACGTTGAGTACCCGAGACTGGGAAATCGGTAAAGTCAGGATTTTTGCGATATTAAATTTAAGTGGTTTTGCTATATGTGTGTTGTATAAATGTACCTATATATCACATGTATTAAGATATGCCTTTCAGTTGAGAGCTATGTTTCTTTAATTTTGTACATGATGATATGTATATATATGAAATTATTTTCGCAGGGGCACCTGTCCTGTCCTGTTCATGTTGTGATTTCGATTCCCACTCAAGGATTTTTTTTTATGTTGTGCCACTCAACACGCAATGCCTGCTGAATACGGTAGGAAGTGGAGAGCCTTAACACTAAACTCCCGCTGCCTACACTGCTATATCTTATATACTGTGAATGTATGCCAAAGTATATTTCATGTGTACATATGATTTTTATGTCATACACACAAAATTGGATAATTTATAAGCTAAATACAACCCGAAAACAGAACTTTAACTTAAAAACAGAAGTTGATCGTAAAATCCAGTAAAGTACGAACCTAAACAACGTTTCAGTATCGATTTCCTGGATTTTGTTTGTTGTCAATTAACACCTGGAACGGTTTACTCTGACATCAACCGTCACCGCCGCCTCTAGTCTGCCGTTTGATGTACCCCGCTACTGGAAGCCTATCCGATTCGATTAATGAGACGAGCTTGCGATCAAAGAATATATTTTCACATATACGATTTTGCAAGGTAATAAGGATATTTTATAATTATATCAAAATACAATTATTTTATGGAATGTTTATATTTAATTTTTTGATCTAATTAGTCAAAGGGCTGCGGTCATTTTGATATTCGCTGTGATTTACAACATTAGACAAATTGATCCAAAACGACCTCTATTTGTTTTGTTTATGTGATCTGTAGAGCGGAGAGATAGAATCCTATTTCATTGCTAATGGCTTAATAAACCCCCGTGGTCGTTCACCCTCTTTATGGGGGTTTTAATGCACGATATACGATAAACGTTTATATTGTTAGCTATTTGTCTTTGTACTCGAACAACTTTCTCCCCCTTTTGGTGATAAAAGTGTTATATTACCCAACATATGTCCGTCATACTAGCCTCGTCATAGTGCATTTAATTTTTCTTTTCTTTTCAACTCATATAAATATATGTATTTAAATAATATATATGTAAGTATTATTTTGTTTATAGAATATATGTTTATGTAGTTTATATATTAATAATTGTATATGTGAATATCATGTTTTTTCAATTATATTTTGTTATTTATTTTTTAAGGCCAGTTGTGTGTGTGTCGTGAAACGGAGTCTTAACACTAGGTTACCTCTGCCCTACCCTGCTGTGTGCGGGATATAGCGTGAAGGTGATTTTATTTATTATTTTCTTTTGCTGTTAATTGCACTGTACTTCCACTGGCTGGCTGAAAGAGTTTTTTTTTAGAAATAAACCCACAATGTCAACTAACTTTTTTATTTTATATTTCTATATGTTTTGTTTTGTGCAATAAATAATATAGTATATAATAATATAGCATAGTAGTGTATATACTTAAGTATACTTAGTTAGACTATATTATTAAGGAAATAGAAACACTGCTTATTTCAACATGATAATATAATTTGTACCGCGCAAGGAACAAACTAGACTGTAACACGACGGTTGTAGGCTCGACTTCCAAAGGTTCGATTATAAAAAAACAATTTGAAATATATCAATGAAAGTCACATATGTTCTAACTCCATTATATATCTCAATTCATTTATTTTACATATAAAAGACGACACTAAACCCTTTATTATAATAAAAAAATCTTTTTTTTACTATGTAGTCACAAGAAAAATATAAAACATTGTGCAAAAGAGAATTGTTTCACAGTTGATTTTCTGTCTGTTACAAGGGGGCCCGTGGGAATCAGTTTGCAGCTCCGCGCGTCATAAAAACCATAACGTACCATGAAAAACTGAAAATGTTAGTACATTTGTAAGACCCCACTGTTTTCATATTGCAGGCATTTTGTATTAAACTTGCATGAAATTTTATTTTGTTTTAGTTTTTATTTCTTTTTCTGGTTATTTTGAGGGTAGTTATTATAAAGAAAGTTTTACAAAATTTTATGGTTTATATTTTCTTAAAATATATTTTTTTTATTATATTTTAAAATAAATATTAATAGCGCGTCTTGCTGTAAGCACGTAGCATATTTAGCACTAGATATATTTATGGAAATAAAAGATATAGTAAGTTTAGTAGCGACCACACCGAGGTTCAAGAGATTTAGATAAAAGACGGAAAACCATCTAAAATCAATAACAATTTTACTATTAAAAGTAAGAAATCCATGTATAATAATATAAATAAATACATATTGAGGATAAAGGATAACTCTAAAATATTTACTTACCTTCATAAAACACAAAAGCTTTTTGATAACTTTCAGAACTCTTACAATGAACAAGTATCTCAACAAGAATCATAGATAAGACGATCTGAGAATTGAACAAAGAATTCTTCTCTAAATTGTTTCAACTTGTTCCTACCGTTTTAATTAGAAACCCTCGGATTCTTTAAAAACTTCTTTGGTACGGGACTTACCTGAAAAGAAAATTTAGCGTTAATTATATACAAATCAATCAAAATTACAAACAAAATTAATAAAGTATTATTCGAATTATAAGTTTTTAATTGTTTTATGTATATATATTTTGATTATTTATATTTTTTTAAATATTGTTTTTAAGCGAAACTTTGTGTTACGTTGTTAATGTAAGTAATGATTAATACTTTTCAAAAAGATAAAACACATTTTTGAGGATGTCAGGCCGTTGTGGCGCATGAGTGTGACTGTAACGTGTCGATTGTGGGTTCGATCACCACTCAAGAAAATGAAAAAATATTTATTAATATTTTCATTTCCTCGTTCAGACACGAGTTTTTTAGGAATTGCGTATTGTGTGGTGGAACTCAACGGCGGGTAAAATATACCTAAAATACTATGGAACTCAACGCCTAAAATACCCGGCGTTGAGTTCCACCACACAATACGCAATTCCTAAAAAACTCGTTAGAAGGTAGGAAACAAAATGTCTCAACACTAGTTTTCCTTTGCCTACTCTACTGCTTGTGGGATACGTCGTGAAGCTGCTTTTTTTATTTGTTCGGTTTTCAAAAGACACGGGTTCGAATCTTAATTCGTTAATTTTTTTATACGTTTTCTAATAAAAGTACTTATTTTTCTTTCCTAAATGGAATAACACTTTAAAAATGCTAAAAACAGATTGTACACAAAAAAAATATTTATGTTATTTGGAAATGCTATTTATTATATTAATTCCACAATAATAATAATTATATACATATATGCATTAATTAATATATCAATAGTTAATTATAACTGAGATCTTAGCAGCTCATCTGCATAGCA
Source organism: Heliconius sara (assembly GCA_917862395.2). Classification (NCBI taxonomy): domain Eukaryota; kingdom Metazoa; phylum Arthropoda; class Insecta; order Lepidoptera; family Nymphalidae; genus Heliconius; species Heliconius sara. The sequence goes on along the minus strand of OU860795.2, from coordinate 4,050,649 downwards.
AATATTTGTCATAGTTAAGATTATATGATCAACGAAGCCGTTTATTTGTATATAATACATGTTAAGATGCACATTCCATTGCTATATACTTTGTTGAGATATCTTAGAGAATAGCTATTGTTTTATTGAATCTTAATTGAGGAAATAATTGTATTTAAATGACTTCCGATTTGACAAGTCCAGATGTAGAGCTAACTGATACATTTTTAAAAAGATAAGAAAGAGATATAAAGATGAAGAAATTGTTTATATAAGCGTTTCTTAAGGATTTTGTTTTTAGTTTTTTAACTTGAAACTGTATCCTATAGAACCTGAGTACCTAGTTAAGATACTCCATTCTCATTAGGATCCATTTCCGAAAAATCGATGGAATTCTGGAGTCATTGCGTGTTGAGTGACGAAAGTAACGCCACGCTTCACCTCGTCACCAGAGCGAGTAAATAAAAATAATAAATATTTTTTTCCTCAAGTTAGAATCAAACTCACAACCTGTCACGTTCACAGTCTCACGTACCCCACACCCCGACTGGCCCCAACTAACACCCGACTAACTACTTGTTGTTATATAAATATTTCGTAAAAACGAACACTAGCATCTAACTATACACGTACAACGGCCCCGTCCTCCCCGGCACATTTCCCTTTGTATAAACTTAAACAGGAGCGAGCGTAAATGAGTTTATAATGCTGTGAAATTGCAAAGTTGGCTGCTTTTTGTTCCACTACAATCTACATGAACGACATTGTTCAGTCCACTCGGAAGGAAATTACCTTTATTTTATAATAAAAATATTTTTATATTGTTAAAATGACATGACAATGACACATTTTATGTAATATTTCTGTACTTGTCCACGAAACGTGAGTGATGTTTTGTGTTTTATGTAAAAGTAATATAAAATGTACGCTAGTTCATTTTTTTTCTGTCCTAGCTGTATTTAATATGATATTACATATATAGAGGACCAAAAATATGACGACTTTGCTTCAAATTGAAGTTCAATAAGCACCACATCTCCGACTTAATAGTATTTTTTGAAAGAAATTAGGAAAAATTAAATCAGTTTCACACTGTATCCCGCATACAGCAGGGTATACAGAGGGAGCTTTTAAGATCCGTTTCCCACTTTCCGCCGCATTCTGAAGGCATTGCGTGTGGAGTGGCGGAACTCAACGCCGCACTTTTGCCCTTGATACCAGAGCGAAGAAATGGAAATATAAATTAAAATAAACATTTCAATTCTTCGAGTGGGGACAGAACCCACAACCAATCGCGTTTACAACCATACTTTGAACCTGCGCCACGACCGGCCTCAGAAAAAACTATATAAAATTCTGTTTGTACTCGTACATATCAGATACATAAGTTACATTATGAAAATACATATACAACGTGTAAAAATTATTCCTTACGAATCGAGAACAGATCACAAGTGATAAAATATTAAACATATATTTTTTATTCAACATTCTAAATGGAAATTGTACTCAAAAGTTACGTGAAATCTTTGGTCGTTTGTAAGGAAAACCCAAGTTAGCCGAGTTAATTCTGCATAGGCGTTTTCATTTTCCGGGACCTGTCACTATGATGGAGCGCTCGCCCGGGATACGTTGCCGTTCTAACAATTCCTATTGCAAACTTGAAATAACAAACATAAAGAAAGAATTGTATAATATTATCATTTATTGTTTGGGTTTTGAAAATTTATATGGTAAAATATGATTACATTATCCTGTCACTGAGGTATATCTATATTATTCATCATAATACATTGTAGGCTTAACTAATTGATTCTTTTTGTTTCTTATAATAGACATATGTATTATAAAGAAATTTTAAAATCAATCTAGACTATTTCATACACCAATTTTAGTTTTAATTTAATCTTAATCAGCTTCACGCTGTATCTCGCACATAGCAGGGTAGGCAGAGGGAACTTAGTATTAAGACACTCCGTTCCCTACTTTCCGCCGAATTCTGGAGGGATTGCGTGTTGAGTGGCAGAACTCAACGCCGCGCTTTGTCTCGACACCAGAGCGAAGAAATAGAAATATAAATTGTATTAGTAAACATCCAATTAAAAACTGATTCCTGCAAAACCTACATACAACATTGTAGTTCAACACATGTTTTTATATGGAAACTACTGTATAGAACAACATAGAACGCAACAATAGAAACAATAATAAACAACAGATTTAAAACACAAATGTCTATCCAGAACAAAGGGCAAGCCACAACGGTACACTGCCACTTGAAGGATCATAGAACTAGAACGGAAAACTGTACAGGATAAAAGCCACATTCCATATATCTATCTCTCCATCACCCCCTGAATCTTGCTATTACCGTAATGGGTATCATGGCAGGCCATTGAGCGCTGGCTGTGTTTGTATCCTACTGAACAGTCATAACCCATATCATTAAACGTATAAAATATAAACTATTTTATGGCATGGTACACCGTAATTGCTACTTACTTTTTCATGTTAAAAGTGTGTTATGTGTACTTTAAAAATATATCCTTTGTTGTTCGCTTCGCTCAAATGAGCTGCAAAAAGTTCACTTTTCCGTAAGAACTCAGATGAAACTCGTCTTATTGCTCTCCTAAGAAACCTAATATATCAAATTCCAGGATATCTGACTTCTCAAAAGGAATAGTTTTATATCTATACGAATATTCTTATAGAAAAATCAAAAGATTCTTATAATAATCTTAAAAAGCTGAATATTATAATTTTCCAGATGAGCTTTAGACATGCACAACTCGTAAATAATATACAAAAAACACAATTAACAGTAGCTAACCCAATATGACAATTTACCCCAAATCAATATATTCAATAGTATCAACTAATAAATTAAAAATAAGAATAACGTATACCGCTATACTGATACTATAGGGCGATACGCCTCGCAATACATTCCGCTTTGTTCTAAACAAGATTTCCCAACATTGTTCTCGAATAAAATTTCTTTCTACAAATCCGATCAGACTTCGGCACATGCAATAAAAAGCATTACCATATACAGTATCACTGCTCATATATCACACGAAACCCGAGTCAACTAACGATAGAGAAATAGAACATATGAATTTAATATCTAATATAAAAATCAAATGAATAAATCAGCTTCACGCTGTATCCCGCACACAGCAGAGTAGGTAGAGGGAATCTAGTGTTAAGACACTCTGTTTTCTTCTTTGTCTTCTTTCGGCATTGCGGGTTGAGTAATTGGAACTCAACGTCGCGCTTTGCCTAGACACCAGAGCGAAGAAATGGAATATAAATTTAAATAAACAGACCTCGAGTGTGGATCGAACCCACAACCATTCGCGTTTACAGCCACACTATGTGTCTGCGCCACCACTGGCCTCAATATCTAATACAGTTGACTGTAAAACATATAATAGCATTAACCCTAGCTTATAAAATATAACTTCATGTAATATTCTTACACAAGATATTTTAGTACACATTGAAATTTTGATCGATCATAGACGTTTTCTTATAAACCTAATTACTAAGGCCTAAGATCCATTTTACATTGTATTTCTGTAAATATCAGGTTGTAAAGTAAATGGGACCATGTAGCCTTCTGTTAAGGTTGATGGGTAAACATTTAGTTTTCCCTGAAGCAATTCCCTCGGCTCTCTATCCTGTATGCAAACTTCGTCGTTGCCTCTAAAGGAAAACTCTAGTTTATTGGCATAAGATAAAACAATACTTTACACTATACTTCGTCAGATTCTTATAATATTTACACAAACAATGTATTTTATATATATGTTTTCTTAGAAAATTAAGAAGATATACTTATAAAAAATATACTATACTATGAAACCAATTAGACTGATTTAAATAAAACTGCAAAATCTTAACGAGCTTCGTGCAAGATGTGGGAAGGAAAATATTTTTCTCTTAAGTTTTAAAGGGTTTTTTACTTTACAGTACAGTACAAAAGAAATGTAATTAAGACAGAAAGAAAAAAAAGAAAAGATAAGAGCCATGCAGAAATAACGTAATGAATAAACACTTTCAAAATTACTAAAAATATATAAACTTGAAGACACAATATCCACAAGATACAATGTAAATGACGTGACTTAAAAACTTTGGATATGTTTGTCCTCTGTCCTCCTAACGCCTAAAGTTCCGCTGGGAGAGGTCAGAAAGTCCTCAACAGCTTGTGTGGACTTTCCAACAAAAAGTTTGATAAAAAGTACGACCCTACACAATTTCATTATGGAAATCCCGCTTTTTATCACTTAGGAGCAATTTGTATTAGATAAAGTATTTTAGGCTCGAATGCGAAATAAATTCAAGCTTATATGAGTTTTGTTATTTTATATAACTACAGCTTATTGGAAACGTCGAAGCGCAGGGTCACAAGTGTGACTGTAAACCGATGGCTGTGGGTTCGGACCCTAATCGAGAAAATTCATTATTAATTATTATTATTTTAATTTTTTCGATCTGGTACCCAAGACAAACGCCCGGCGTTGAGTTCCGCCACTCATCCCACAACGCTTTCAGAATTCGGCAGAAAGTGGCAGTGTCCTAAAACTAGACTCCCTGCCTACCCTGCTACATACAGAGTTAAGCTGCAAAAAAAGGTATACACTTCAAAGAATATCAAGTGTTTTTCGGAGAGAACTGTTGAAGATGTTGGAGTATTATTACAAAGTAAGTTCACATTTTGTTCTTCCAAAGTTGCTGTTCAGTTTGAGAGCCATGCATCAGACGCGTCAGCTTTGCTGTTAAGTTCGTCGCTATAAAGTGGCACCAGGCAAGTTTCTTATTTACACAATCCCATAAAACTAACTATCGCACACCAAGTTCAGGCGAACCGTAAAATTTACTGCCTCTTCTTCATTACTTTTAAAAGTGCACCCGACAAAGTGGCAATATGGTTCTGGAGAATTCGTCTTCCATGTGTAACGATGTTAGATCTTCTTATCTTATCTTATCTTAATGAATTGAATTGATTCTTGTTGAAATTTAAAAGCGTGTTTAAATCAACAGATTTTATTTATACTGTTTACTTTAGAAAAGATAATATTTATGAACAATGCTAGTCTTAGTTCAGTTGCCATTTTCACTTTATTGTTTATAATGGATTTATCTTTTAATTTTTTTTCAGCTTCGCGCTGTATCCTGTATGTAGCCGAGTAGGCAGAGGGAGTCTAGTGTTAAGACACTCAGATGTGGAAAATCAACATATTTACCAGTCTAATGTTTCAAAATAAATTACTGAATAAAAACAAATTCACTTTTGTTACTATACATGTGCTATCATTTTAATTTCTTGAATTTATGAATTTAATAATTATAATTACAAAACAAATAGACCAGAATTCGTTTTTTGTTTCATAATGACAAGCAACGAAAACTCAGCTTCGCCGGCTTAAACTTATAACCAAATTATACAAAACCCTTATAGCATAGCCTATTTATTATTCTGACCTACTATATTACTTTAAGGTTTCATTATGATCCGTTCAGTAGTTTTTGCGTGAAAATGGAACAATCATCCATTCTGACAAACTTTCACATTTATAATAGTATTTCTAATAACGTATACTCCCATATGCCCCATATATTTTGACACTCCGAACCATTATCATTTCACCAAACGATGTGGGCTCCATATCCATATTATATATTGTTCGTCTGTCAATGGACGTCAATTCAAGACGCAGGAGGTAATAGCCTCCTTTTGATTGTGAGAGCTCTTAATGCTCTTTCAGAGAGAGCATCACCGGAACTGGCTCCAATAGAGTCGAAGACATCTTCGATCTTTGTATTAATTTTTACTATAAATTGTCAATTTCACAGTTCTTTGTATATATTTCTGAAATATTGTATGTGGTAATTATATTACTGTTGTTTATTATATTATTTTCAAATTTATATATGACTTAAGTTACGTTATTAATCAATTAAATAAATAATAAACTAAATTAGTTGATTCTTTTTGAAGCTTTTACTGTATTCAGTGTCCTCTGCCTATAGCCCCTGGTATAGTTAGAGGAAATTAAGTATCACTCCGTTCCTCTCTTTACACCGAATTTTTGAGATACTACGAGTTGGGTGTCAGAACGCCACACTTTATCTATGAACTTTTCTTTGTTGAAAAAATATATTACGAAAAAGTTAAACGGAAAATAATAATTAATAATCTATATGAGAGAGGTTAGACTAGTACAAAGACCCTTGTATCATTATAACAACGTTTCTGGTTCACTGAGCGCCAAGCCAGTTGCGTCTTTGAACTACCCACATATAAATATATGAAAGAATTCTACAGAGATATCTCTTTAAAAAACTCGCTTTGATCACTAATGATTGAATTATTTGCTAGGGAGTGTTTGTATGGTTCAATATAAAACATATTTTTTTCTAGATTCACGCTGTATCCCGCACATAGCAGGATAGACAGCAGAAATTTGCGAATATAGTGTTAAGACACTATTTTCCTATTAAGACACTTTCATTCCACACTTTCTGCTGAATTAAATATTGTATATAATTTTATATTATTAAGAAGACGTTTTTTGCAGAATGATTTCTACTTTGCTTAATTTATTTAGAACAAAACATTAAATCCATTTTTATGAATTTGAAACTCCGAAAGAGAGAACGTTGTATTAAGATCTTTGTTCTCCGTTTTCGTCCGATTTTTTGACATTGCGTGTAAAGTGACAGAACTTAACATCCCACCTTGCCTTGAGAGCGAGGAAATAAAATAATTAATTCCTCCAAGTGAAATCGAATCTACAACTATTACTTTTACTACTGCGCCACTGTGGCCACCACAAAACTATCCAATTTCTAATTCGTAATTTAATATTTTATAAATGCAATTATTTTAATAAATATTAATTAACGCTGTGTGTTAGCCCAGTAGGGCGGAACAGGTCGATTGAGTACTCACCGGCCCGTGAGCAGCTAAATGCCACGCCCTTTTAGATATAGGTGGCTACCGATAAATAAGCTAAAATATATAATATAATATAAATAATATATTTTTATATATTAATAAATGAACTATTAATTCCCGATTAATTCTTCTTAAGATCATCATAATCTCTCTATGAAATAAGATAAGTATATTTTTGTTATAAGTTCCTTTATTACATTTTTTCCCTATATGATTAAAACAATATTGTCAATAATTAACAACCTCTTTCTTTCTTTTTCAGCTTTCCCTCTTTATCCCGCATGTAGCAGGATTGGCAGAGGGATCCTAATGTTAAGACACTCCGCTCATCACTTTTCGGCGAATTCTGGAGCTATTACGTGTTCAGTAGCGTAATTCAACGCCGCACTTTGCTTATAATTAATATATTTAATAATGATTTTCAAAATGTTATTTATATTAAAAACGTTATGTTCAAAAATAGCTTAAAAAAGCTAAGTTTCATATTAAAATTTAATAATCTTTTCAAGATTACGACTAGAAACAAAAGCTGAAGGACGTGGCCTTACTAATATTGTATGAAAAGTCGCGTGACTCAAACGTTTTCCAACTAGCGCAAATTGAAGGTTGAAGGGTCGGCTTTGTATTGTACTGAAAAAGAAATATGGTCTTTCCAATGATAAGGCCAAGTAGGCTACCGCAATATATTTAAGTAGACCATATCCAAATTAAATGTGTATATTTTAAATGAAATATATTTTATTTGTCAGTTCTCGAAAAATATATTTTTTTTTGTCAGAATTGAGGATAAAAAAAATATGTGGTGATATTTTTAAATTAGGAATATATAAAACAGTAGCATTATGTCAATGTCATATTAGTGTAGCTAAAACAACCTACAATTTTCCATTATAACAGGAACAGGAAATGAATCTGTGGCCGTTGTGGCGCAGAGGCAAGTGAGATGCTTGTGGGTTTGATTCCCACTCGAAAAAAACATTATTTATTAATATTTTCATTTTACACAATATTGTACAAAGTATGTTTTGTTATCAGAGCGTAGAAATTGCGAGCGGCATTGAGTTCAGCCACTCAACACGCAATGTCTCGAAAATTCGACGGAAAGGGCACAGAGAACCCAGTGTGTCCCCAACACACTGGGTTTCTCTCTGCCCACTTCTACTAAATGCGGAAATATAAGAAAGTTTCTATAAAAAACCAAGCACATTCTTATCACTGAAAACGCTTAGATTACACATATTGTAAGAAAGTTGTTGAATCTCGAAAGCTTGCACGGCTTCGCTTTAAAATGAATCTGGCTATTGTCTGTGTGTTGGCTCGTTACGGAAACGCTACGGAAGATTGTTCTATGAGACGACTCGAGACATGTTTCAGAATATCTAAGCCTTTGTTAATGATAATATAACGAAATATATATATACATATATACGCGTTGATACAGTATATATATTTTTTGTTAAAAATATATTGTTGTAAAATCTAAAATAATACGACGCCGTCATATATTCTCTCTTATTTAATAAAATAAGTTAGCTTAAACATTGAAGATTAAACGCAACGGATACAGGACAACTCCAACTGAGAGAACGAATTATTTTAGTTTTTTCAATCTGGTAACAATTCAGTGCGCGGTGTTGAGCTCCACCATTCAAAACATAATTTCTCGAAAACCAACCGAAACGTGGGGAATGGATAGAATTAACACAAGGTTCCCTATGCCTACCCTGCCACATACAAAAACAACCTGAAGCATGATTTAGATATTAACGATCTCTATTCCAATCCTAAAAAGCATGAAATACTTAATAAATAAATAATAAAAGCCAATTTCTAAAATATTTTATCGAACAATCAATCCTCGGTTCGACAAACAATCTATTTTAAGGCATAAAATAACCAACACTGGAGCTCCACAGGCGAACCTGTTCTTTGACCTAATAACCGCAAGTTGACTCTGTTCAGCCGCTGAATAATCTATGGGCTCTATTCAAATCGAAATCATTGTGCTTCTGTGACCTAATTCTTTTTACTAATAGGTTATAAAATATTTTAACCTTCCTGATATAAAATAATAGGCAATTTTTTAAATTTATTAGTTTTGTAATGTTTATATAATGTGCAAATGTATGTTTGTACGTTTGTTACGCTTTCATGATAAAACTACTTAATTGATTATAAACGCGACTGGTTGTGGGTTCGATCCCCACTCGAGAAAATGAAATATTAATATACATTTATATTTTTATTTCTTCGCTCAAATTTCGAGGCAAAGCTCGGTGGAGTGTCGTAACTCTAGGTTCCCTCTGCTTACCCTTCTATGATATAATCTACAGATTTGATTGTATGCATATTTTTTGGATATAATATAAAAATAAGATAAAGCAAGCGAATCCGTGAGCGTCTCTAGTTATGAAATAAATTGAGGCAAGGAATAAAACAATATTATATTGAGAACATATTTTTTTTTAATAAAACGTGGCTATATTAAAAAAAAACACATTGATTAAATGAAACCTTATTTGAAAGAAACTCAAGTAATGTAAAACTTTCTTAATCCTATAGGTGAATAATTAATACTCTACTGGATATCTTTACCATAATACCTCATTTGAAATTATCCTAAACAAATACATAAATTTTAATTTTAATAATAAAGTTATTTTGTTCATTTAACTTCTTCATAAAATTTCTGTAGAAATGTAATAAGCACAAAACTAATTAGTACCACACCGCTTTTAGTTTAAGCATAAATTATAAAAGTACTACAGAGGCACAAAGTGTGACTGTAAAACCGACTGGTTGAGGGTTCGATCCCCACTCGAACAGATGAAATTACGTAAATTTATATTTCCATTTCTTCGCTCTGGTGTCGAGGCAAAGCGCGGCGTTGAGTTCTGCCACTCTACACGCAATGTCTCCAAAATTCGACAAAAAGTGAGGAACGGAGTGTCTTAACACTAGGTTCCCTCTGCCTACCCTGCTGTGTGCGGGATATAGCGTAAAGCTATTTAATTTAATTTTTTAAAAGTACTAATTTATATAATATTATCTTTTAAATAAACATCGAAATCAGATGTATATATAAATTCTATATATATTTTATTTAAACGTGAAACGGCGATCTGATGTTGATAGTTGAAATAAAATCGTAATTGCCCATTAGAGACCAACTACTGCAATAAATTTACTCCATTTCAAAGATAATGGAGTGTTATATATGTAAATACTAAATTATTATTTTGAAAATCTATAAAATGCAGTATGTTGAGGTTAATTTTAAAATAGTACATTAAATATTATAATAATATGACATGAAAAGTTAAAAAGTAAAAGTAAAACTAAAGGATTTAATAGATGAATTTTAAAATATATGTAATCTATAAAATTTCTGTTTTATAATCGTACTAGATTTTACCTGTGGTTTTGCACGCGTGGACAAATGTTAATAACATGGTATAATATAGTAGAGGGCCTTCTCCGATAAATGCACTCATCCATCCAACACAAAAAAATATTTTTAATACGAATAAAGAGTTCCCGAGATTAGCGTATTTAACCAAATAAACGGTTCAGCTTTATAATATTAGTATAGACATAGATAAATAGTAAAAAGTTTACAAACGTATTTCCACGCTGGAATTGTAGTAATAATACTTTTTATTGAGCAATTTATCTATTCAAAGCCAGGACTATAGATCCTCCTTAAATAAATCGTTTGCTAACTGTGCCTTTTTCTGTTCTATCTCCATATGATTTATATTTGATAGCCCTTAGCCGCAGGGATAGGATCGTATGTGATGGTGGATTCAGCATATGAGATGTGTTACATACTGATCATTTGCTTTACGGTACTAGGTATGTATGTACTGTAGTAGGTGTATTATATGTACGGTTACTTATATACGTTTAAATATAGATGGAAAATATTGAAAAAAAAATCATGGAAAAATATTTAAAAATCATGAAAACATTTATAAAAATCTATACTTTTGTCATTTCAATATTTTTGAATGATTTTTTTTTGAGTACTCTGTTTTGTACTTTTTCATTTTGCACGTTTTTCCAAATAGGCTAGGGAAAGATAATTGCAGCGAACTGAGATTATATCATTTATTTAAGAAATGAACGTATTATTAAGCAGTTTAAATAATTAATTGACTTGATTTGGAAATTGAGACTTTTTTGACCCAAATATTGATATTTGTAATATACAAACATATTAATGTACTACGATTAGTTGAGGATTCGCACATATATATAAATACTTGTACATTTACTTATTTTATTTTCTTATTTATATTATTTTCTCATGCAAATCTTAGTTTATTTCATAATAAAACTGAAAGGAGCCGAGCTGTTCTTGTGCGTGTCAGTGCTCACCCACGCACGTCTTTTACGCATTCCTTATACACTTATTTTATGAACGCTAAAGCCGTATTCAGATGTAAATATTTTTGAATTGAAAATTTACTAGCAACTACGGTTTAAATAATACATGTAATGTAAAATGTAAGGGCTATTGCACAAATTGTATGTAGATTATATTACTTTTAATATTGATAAACTTTGTGTAAAAACCTAGAATCTCTAAGGAAAGAATCTCTAAAGTATTCTTTGAAATATGTGCGTGAAAAGCAAATAACAGGAGTGACGATTCACTAGGTATATAGTACAAAAAATACAAAAAAAAAGGGATTCAAAAACCCATCAAATGCATATATCTAGTCAAGATATAAGTTATTATTATAATTAATACATACATCATAGTACGAATAATTATTATTTGCCTTGCTTATCGCTCAAGATCATTATTATTATATCTTGTGAGATATCTTATATAGATATAGATAGAGGATTTACGACTCTCCTGTCCTCAGTCTAAGTGTACGCTAAGTTATTTTAGTCCACTCCTCTCTCGTTATTTCTATAACAACCCACGCGCGTCCCACGCGTCCGCGACCGTCACCTACCATAGGATATTATTATTTATTATCATATAATCACAATAAGAGCAAGAACAAAAGCCTTCGTGATCATTTTTACGTGATAAGCTTAAATTAAAACTGTATTAAAATATTATTAAACCACTAAATATTATATCCCGCACACAGCAGTGTAGGCAGAGGGAACCTAGTGTTAAGACACTCCGTTCCCCACTTCCTGCCGAATTCTGGAGGCATTGATCATGAATGGCATCATGAGAGGAACAACACAACGGCGAGCTTAACTTCGACACCAGGGCGAAGAAATGGAAATATAAATTTAAGTAAATATTTATCTATCTCCTCGAGTGGGGATTAAACCCACAACCAGTCAGTTTAGCACCACAGTTAGCATTTTGCGCCACGACTGGCCTCATTATATTTTTTTATATAAAATTGTATGTCTTTATATCTCTAAGAATATGTGTAAAAGTTTCATGATGATTGGATGAGTAGTATTAGCGAGAAAGCGTAACAAACAAACTTAAATTCACATATTAGTATGTATGTATTAGTTATAATATTAGTACAAGATCAAACGTGGTATTCTTTCAAGGAATCTCTTAGTTACTGACAATCCTTTAAAAAAAGGATAAATTAAGAAAATAATACTAACATTCAATTTAAATAATCGTTTAATCTCATATTATAATATTTCATTAAAATAACTGTTAAATTCAAAGAGTTGTTCTAGAATACTTTAGTGTAACTCCCACTCGATAGGAATAAATAGGACATAGAAAGCAAACAGGCTTTCAACTTATAATATCTAAAAATCAAAAAATCAGCTTCACGCTGTATCCCGCACAATGCAGGGTAGGCAGAGGGAACGTAGTGAAAGACACTCCGTTCCCCACTTTCTGCCGCATTCCAGAGGCATTGCGTGTTAAGTGGCAGAACTCAACGCCGCGCTTTGCCTCGACACCAGAGCGAAGAAATGGAAATATAAATTTAAGTAAATATTTCATCTCTTCGAGTGGGGATCGAACCCACAGCCAGTCGGTTTACAGTCACACTTTGTGCCGCTGCGCCACGACCGGCCTCATCTAGTACATATATATTTGTATCTAAAGGTAAGCATTTATTTGCTTATATTTGAAAATGTTAGTAGTTATGAAAGTAGGTAAGGTAAGAAGGTACGTTGTACAAATATCAAATAAAAATAAGGAAGTTTCAATAAAAACTATTAAAGCATTTACATATATTTCCGCAGCATAAATTTGCTTAATAAAATTAAAGTATATTTAGCTATTCAACAGTATAAACTATAAAGTAACAGAAAGACTTTGTTAATTTTAATATTAGTTAAGATATAAGTGTCTCAATGGGAACGGAGTGTCTTAACACTGGGGTCGCGGCTCTCTTTGCCTACAGCTTAAAGGTAACCTTTTTGGTTATATTCGCCAATAGCCTGTGGCATTCCCATCTTGCACGTCCCACAGTCCATTATCGGCGTAGACATGAAGAACGGTGTGACTCACGAGCACCCATTTGTCTTCACCAGAAGGGATAATGGTTAATGCCCTCGTGACGCTCGGGGGCTGTATATATGTGAAAAGCCATGATGTCGACAAAAATATTACTGCGCACTATTTTACTGTTGGTCTGAAAACATTTTAAAAGGTTTGAAGATTTTCTTTTTTTTTTATATTAAAGTAAAGTATAAGTAAGTAGCTATTATAATATTATAATAATATACCCAGTTGAAGACTCTAAGAACCTGTTTGCAATCTAGCTCAATATAGTTTTGCACACGAATTGCTAAGTGAAAGCTTAAACTAAAGATCAAAAATATATTAATCCAAATATAGATCGACTGGGTCGAAAGTGAAAAATTGCAAATTTTTTTTAATTGCTGTTTTGAACTTATAATAAGTTAAATTTAAAACACTAATAATTAATCATTTTTGTTCTTTAATTATGAAAAAATCTCATTAAAACTACCCTTTATGGCAATTCAAGAGTAATAAAAATATAAGCGTTTACTAATTTTCGATACTTTACTTGGGTACCATCAAGATATACCTTAAAATTGTTAAAATTGAATCAATAGCAGAATAAATATCAACCTATATACATATATTTTATATATCTAATATATTTTATATCAAATCGTCTCTACATTTGCGTATCAATGTTCGCAAACATCCATTCACGTCGGTCAACAGCCGCTGAGGTTCAGAGCGGCCCGGATGACACTATTCGTCTTCAACCCGGTATTGAGATATTCACCGACCGGACCGTCATCCTATTCATGTCATCTGTTTATATTTGGACATGAATCGTCTTTTGTCCTATTTGCAAAGAAGACAAACGTGTATAATAAATACATCGTGATTTACTAGCTCGCAAGCGGATGTCAGATTTGGGTTGGAATTAAGCAATTTGTAGGTTGAATTAAATGTTGTGTCATATAAAGGACTTAAATTTTTTTAAAGTGTTATTCCACTCTTAGGAAAGAAAAATACTTATTTAGAAAACGTATGAATATTTCAACGTAGCGGGTTCGAGTCCGGCTACGTTAAAATTTTTATACATTTTCTAAATAAGTACTTAAATATTTTTATATTACTAACATATTCGGGAGTAAGTAAAATAACAATATTTTATATTAGATCTGTATTGTTTAACAAAATGTATTCGTGATTTGTATTATAGTACATTCATGATACGATTTTACTTATTTAATAAGCAGATATAACCTGAAAATACCTAAAATTCACGACAAACTTTTCCTTATTAATAAGGTCGTCATTTTCAAATTAAGCCTCCCAATTCATTATATATTTAATGATTATTCAAAATAAAATACCCAAAAATTATAACCGAAACACCGTCAACTCAGCTACGAAGGATAACGTAGAAACATCTCGAGCTTTCCAGGAAGCTTTACAAAAATAATTAAGTCCAAGCACAGTATGAAAGTGAGGGAAAAATTCAAGAGCCTTTAATAAACCCCATATTATCCCGTACCTCAAATTAATGCTTCAAATATTCTCGCTGTATTTACGTCGCGCTAGCTAGTGATGCGCAACGAAATGTAAATAAAACTCGATAAAGTTTAACTTTGAAAAATTTATAATGGAATTGTTCTGAAGCAAATTGTTGCTATTGTGCATTTAATGAATTATTAATTAAGCACAGCTCATGTGAATGAGACTGTGACTGAGTTACTACTGAATTACAATACTGAAAACATGACTGACATTAAATGAAATTATCACTTAAACGATATAAAAGTAATCGTAGTTTTGTTAATAATAAATATATGATAGCTCTGTATAAATTAAATTTTAATTTAATTTATTACAGGTTAAAAATAAGAAGCATTACTTAAACTAATACAAATTAAAAATTTTAAATGTTGTTTATTATGTATTAATGCAAACAAAGAGCATATTTATATGTAAATAAAACAAAATTAGCAAACATAGAACAGTAAAGACTTATTTATAAATCTACATTTACATACGTACATACATACGTACTCCGAAATAATGTGGTTCCATATCGAGGTTTATTCAAATAGTCGACATACGGATATCCACATCACGTACAACCCCAGCTCCGACACGTACCACTCCAGGAATTTCTCATTT
The DNA here is from genome assembly GCA_917862395.2 of Heliconius sara. NCBI lineage: Eukaryota > Metazoa > Arthropoda > Insecta > Lepidoptera > Nymphalidae > Heliconius > Heliconius sara. The sequence goes on along the minus strand of OU860795.2, from coordinate 4,035,122 downwards.
AGTGCGAATCTATGCAGCTCAACACTTTCAGGAAAGGAAATGGATTTTTAGAGGTACGACGTTCAAATAGGACCTCTTTTTGTATGTATTTGGTGCCTTTTTTGGGGCCATTCCTTTCGTTATCACAAAATTTTGAACACTAGCTACTATTTGACTCTAAGTTGCAGCTTACAGCTGTAATAAGAGGATTACAAAGAGTGGCTTTAAAAATTTCCTCTTTTGCGAGCGATGTTGATGTAATTTCCGTCTCAAAATTTGAGTAAATTTTTAGCTTTTTCTTGAGTGTTTTTTTTTATATTTAACCTTTTAAATTCTTGATGATACATAAAAAAAGACTTAAAAATATGTTTTTTCCACATTAAGAGAATTATTCCTGTTGTGGTTGTGGTTGAAAAAACTAATATTTTGTTAGTAGTATGTATAACTATGGTTCTCAGTTATTCAGTTTGACACATGTATTATATAATTATGATATCACATAGTTTATTAGTATTATAATTAATATGAAATTTCTATTGTCCTAAATCCACGAATACTTCAACATTTACTATACAACAATGCCAGTTATGCAAGTCCATTTGATCCCACTACATCGGAATTTATGTCAATATTTAGATCTGTACACCAGAAAATGCCAATACAAAGCCAAATTTCTCAATTTTAATAGTAACGTGAGCAGACAGCGTAAATTAAAGGGTTAACTCCGTACAGCTCGTGTGATAGATTTATAGTGGCAGTGGACGCTGTAACTACTGAGTACTGGTGGCCATTTATACACTAGTTTGTGAATTTTTCATGACATTCTATGACCATTTTCGTGAAGCTTACTTTGTTATTTAATATACTGAATACCACAGATACAATTACTCGTTTTATATTTATAAATATTTTTAGCTCAATGCTATTACTCGCACACAGCAAGGTAGGCAGAAGGAAAATAGTGTTAAGACACACCGTTCTCTATTTTCCGCCGAATTCTGGAGATATTGCGTGGAGTGGCCAAACTTAACGCCGCGATTTGCCTCGACACCAGATACACATCCTAGAGACTGGCCTCATTTTATTTATATGTATTTATATATAAAATAAACTCACACAATATAAGTATTATAATTGAGCCACGACATCGTTATATAATAACGATTCATTCAAACCGTTGTGGAATGTACCACATCGCTACGATATTTTTTAATTTCGCAGTCCTTTTTCCCTTCCGGTATGACACAACACTTCCTAATCCACTTTACGCAACCCATGTGTTTTTTGTTTGCTGCCATAATAAAATCATGACTTTCAATTCGTTACTATTGATATTAGAAAAACAAAAATGTTTTAATCGTTATATATTTATAGGCATTTAATTGCTGGTGTCGAAATTTCTTATTAGAAATAAGTAAAACAAATATAATAAAATGTTACTTGGTCTACTTCTAGGTCTCTTAGGACCGTGGGCCTCATAAAAATGTGTTTAAATCCAAGATTCATCGTTTAATTATTGTGTACTCACTTTAACAAAAATGAAATGAATGAAAGAAATATTTTTATTTATAATTAATTTATAGAGAGAAATAAAAATATTCACAAATTACAAAATATAATACAATAAGTATAGAGTATAGAGATTTTTTGATACTATACACAGTTATGACAAAATATCCAAAATAAGTATTATAATTTAAGGTTTTAAAATTTAAAAAGATTTGATTTTTTTTTTCTTAAATTTAGATTTCTCCATTTTTTCGCTCTGGTGTCGAGGCTAAGTGCGGCGTTGAGTTACGCCACTCAACACGCAATGCCTCCAGAATTCGACAGAAAGTGGGGAACGGAGTATCTTAACATTAGGTTCCCTCTGCCTACCCTGCTGTATGCGGGATACAGCGTGAAGCTGATTTATTTATTTATTTAAAATTAAAAAATAAATTACATTAGAATATAATAGTTACTATCTAGTCTAGACTCGTAAAATGAATACGAATATTGCTAAGAGACTTGCCGCACAGAATCACGACATTCGTAGCAATCTGTCGGTGAAATGAAGAAAATACTCCCAGTTATATAGTCAAGGTATTTCCCAACTGTTCAAATGAAATTGGTTTTACCTGACTTGTAAATTGTTCTCCATTATTTCGAATGAGAATATTTTTTTTTTGTTTTTTCATTTGCTAAGTTACTTTCCGTTTTTGTGTGTTCATATTTCTTTTTTTCCGCTACTTCTTGGTTATGTCTGGTTTTTTTATCATAAGCTACATTCTCAACAGATTTGTAACACTGTATAGGGACAAGAAAAAATGAATAGAAGTCCTTGTGATCCAATGATTTCTTTTCGTCTTTGTTTCTTGTTGGTTCTACGTTGAAATAACCAAACCTTAGTAAGTATATAACGTATATCTAAAGTGTTGTGTTTTTTTTATTTAACACTCTATCCCGCACACAGCAGGGTAAGCAGAGGGAACCCAGTGTTAAGACACTCCGTTCCCCACTTTCTGTCGAATTCTGGAGGCATTGTGTGTTGAGTGATAGAACTCAACGCCGCGCTTAGCCTCGAACCCAGAGCGAAAAATAGAGAAATCTAAATTTAAGAAAAAAAAAAATCAAATGTTTTAAAATTATGTGCTCACTTTGTGCTCCTGCGCCACAATTAGCCTCAAAAACCATAACTATAACTACATCTTTATATTAACAATCTACGCACCTACACATCCTTAAAATTAAATGTACATTGTTCAATCAACAAGAATCAAACATTGTATGTACTTTACCCAAATATTCCTTCATGCGCGCAATCATATTAACTTGATGAGGTCATGAAAGTGTTCGTGAGCTTTACATTCCTTCTGTACTATATATAATTTATATTATTATTATGAAATATGATTTATATGAAAATAAACCTATAAAAGAAACTAAAAAATCCGCTTCACGCTCTATCCCGCACGTGCCAGAAGGAACCTAGTATTAAGATACTCCACTCCCCACTTTCGGTCGAATACGAGGGGCGTTGCGTGTTGAGTGGCGGAAAGTCAACCCCGCGCTCTGCTTCCAGAGATACGAAATGAAAATGTTTTATTTTACATTCTTTCGAATGTGAATCGAACCGACAACCTGTCACCGTTACATTCACAGGCTGCCCCTGCGCCAAAACTGGCCTCAATAGAGTTAAAAGAATTGCATTATTTAATTAATTTTATGAAAGCTACAAAAGGCTTCACGATAAATCACTTGTATGGATATCACAAAAGTAATAAAAGCTCACAAAAGTAAGTCGTCCAGACAAGAGCTGTTGCCGTTGTGGCATTTAAACGATGAAATAGTGACACTAAACTTAAAACGTGGAATGACTTTAAAATGAAAAACGAAAATGCTGAAACTTTCATAAAAACCGTCAAAAACTGTATAAACATTTTGTAGACAACGCCTTAATGAAAGAATGGGAATGCAGATAAAAATATATGAAAGTATTTTTGTAAAAATGGTATATTTTTTCGTCATCAGTTGTGACAACGGACAACATTTATAACGGAAGATATGGTCGGATGCATTTTTGTAGCACAATGCATATCACATAGTTATATTAATCCTTATAAAAGTAGTTTTTAGTATTTTTTTAAATATTTTATTTTCAAACTAACTCAAAATAGAGCAACAGTCTGGCTTGGATTATGATAGAAAGAAAAATATTATAACTTGAAGCTCCCTGTCCCGGAAAAATAAAGAAATAGGTATGTAAAGGGAAACAAAATATAAAATTACAATGTCATATGCTGTTAGATCTAGTATATTCGCTATAATGCTGTTAGAATAGTATCCTCATGAATATAATAACAAATATATATATTTTTGGCGTCACGTTGTATCCCACAGACAGCGGGGTAGACCCAGGTCCCAGTCCCAGGAACCCAGTGTTAATTTTGCTTTGTATTTTTCGATCTAATTCTAGAGGCATTGCGTTTGCATTGTTGAGTAGCGAAACTCAACGACGTGCTTTATTGGTGTCAACGCCAGATCGAAGAAAAGAAATATAAAATATTTCACTTTCTCGGGTGGAAATTGAACTCACAACATGTCTCGTTTACAATCACACTTTGTGCTCCTGCGCCAGGACTGGCCTCAAAATATCAAATTTTTATCATTTTAATACAATACATAAGGTAAACGCCTCTAATTTGTAATAACATTTCATAAGGTCAATCTCTATTTTCGTAAGCCAATCTTAATCCTTTGCTATTCGTTATCAGTTGGATAAAGCTATAAAATAAACGAGAGGGATGAGAGTGATTAGTCATGATTAAAGAGGGGAGCGCCGGAGTTGTATGGAGGGAGATTCTGCCAAGCGTCATACGTAATATCAGGTGGCACTTGAAACATATTCGGATGTTGGGTTTTAATTACCATTAAAATGACCTTAAATTTTCAATATTTCAATATTTTGTTATAATTTTATAAAAAGTATATTATTTTAATTATGTATAGAAAGAGGGCACTTACAGGATCCGTAACCGCTCGTAATCAACTAGTTACTATTTTAATTAGCAACGACGCAATATGTAAAGTGATAGAGTATTCATAGATTGTGTCTTTTTTTTAACTTTACGCTGTATTCCGCATATAAGTACGGTACGCAGAGGGAACCTAGTATTAATACACTGCGTTCCCCACTTTCAGTCGAATTTTTGATGCATTGATTGAGTGGCGGACCTCAACGCCAGAGTCAAAGAAATTAAAATATTAAAAAGAATAAAAAAATAATCCATTACCCTCTGTAGGAATCGAAGCCACAACCGTCGCGTTTGCAGTCACACGCCTCCGCGCTGCGCTACTATGGCCTCATAGCTAAACTATATGATAGCATGCAAAGATATTGAGATTGTATTTGACTTGTAAACAGGTAACCTACGTGCCAAATGAGATTCCAATGAGAACAGAAGCACGATTACGCCAAGAGACGAGGCCCTCAGCTGGGGAAATTTTTAAAAAGTTATGAAGTACCAACACTCCCGAAGATAAACTCGGAAGGAAGGTGTGAGGGTCCTCGAGATAAGGCGAAAAGGCGGCATAATGAAAGAGTGGGTAGCAGCATAATCATTTCAGTGGCACGACCAGTTGAAATATGAATGTAATTTTTTCACAAAACTTGACACTCTTTGCCGTTGTTCTTATTCACGAATTCTACGAAACAACTTTGTTGTGTAAAATGTTGAATTACTTATTGTATAGACGAGACGGGACACGACTCAAGAATTATGTGAATTTATGTATAAAAATTACTAAGTAAGTTGTCCGATGTCGTCGCTATATAATTTATTAGGCATAGGTAGGTACATGTGCTGAGGCCACAAAGTGTGTCTGTAAAATCGACTGGTTGTGGGTTCCATTCCCACTCGAGGAGATGAAATTTTTATTTTAATTTATATTTCCATTTCTTAGCTATCTGGTGTCGAGGCAGAGCGCGGCGTTGAGTTCCGCCACTCGCCACTATTTATTATTATTGGTAAACTAGCTAAAACAGTTAAATAAATTAACTGATGATTGTAAGTATTCAGTCTGACAGATTGGGATTTAACTCGAACAAAAAAAATTGTGACAGCTTAGAGGAGATTTAACAACCATTTATCTTTTTAACTCTCGTTAAAGCATTTATACTACTAACAAACCATGAGTTCCGTCGTCTAATGCAACAGATGAATACGGAAACTAAAATGTTCACAATACTTTTAATTCATCATTCATCAAAAATTAATGTATTTTTTTTTCAGTCTATTCAAAAGAGTAAAAGCAGTGTTCCCTACACATTTACAAAACACTATGCACAAGGTTCCCATGTGCTCTCTATGTTTCCTATCCTGTTGTACGGGATACAGCGTGAAACTAAAAAATTATAATAAAGTTTTAGAGAATCAGTGGACTAAAACTAAAAAAAAATTGCGATATTTAAATCACTTCCATTACTTCTTACTTGATAAGCGTAATCTTAATCGTAGGCCGTTTTCGTTTAAAAATATTTGATCAAACAACGAGCGCCGCTTAAATTGCTTAATTGTTGGAACAAAAAGGTGCATTGTTAACCTGTTACTTAAAAAATAAGGTTAAATTTTCAACTTTATATACATATATCACTTGCTTATTGTTATTTATATAACCTCTTGTATTCCGGACAAACATAGCAAGGTATGCAGAGGGAACCGGGGAACCTAGTAGATACAAAGTTCTCATTAAGGGGAACAGAAGTACCTTTTCCTACTTTCTGCCGAATTTTGAAGGTTATGTTAAGTGGTAGAACTCAACGCCGTGCTCTGCCTCGACACAAGAGCGAAGAAATGAAAATAAAAAATTTAATATCTATTTCATTTCGTCGTTTGGAAAGCAAAACCCACAGACTATCGTGTTCACAATCAAGCTCTTTTGCCCCTGCGCCACTAACCGACTAACTTTATAGTTCTGTTTATAATTAATTATATGAATAATATCATAAGATTTAAAAAACATCTAGATCTCATATATCGGTAAAAACTAAAAATATATAAAAATATAGATTATAATAAAAAAAAACATATAAATATTCACATATTTGATTTTCAATTTATGCATAAATCATATTTTTTCATATAAAAACACACAAAACGGCAATGAAAAAAGATGGTTCTATAAAAGCTAATGGCTATCGCTTCGTATTCATTAAATCGGTGCAAATCTGAGTAAATTACTGCTTTCACGTTAACCAGAGTAATATTCAATTTCAAAGTGAATATTTTCAGTTAAGTGAACCGCAGTGGTCTTTGGGAGGTGTCTTTTGAAATGAAAGTCTTTGATATGCAGGTTCTTTCTAAGAGAAAGTTAGGGTTGACCGTCAGAACTTGTCATGGATAAATAATATAATTAGACGACCTTTTGGAAGATTTCAGGCTTAGCGTTTATAATATATATTTATAGTAAAAATTATATATACATATATATATCTGTTTATGTTTATATGTATATTATTAATTATTAATTTATAAGAAAAAAATAATAGGTGAATGGTTTTCAACGTACATAATATTGGATGAACACTTCCATACAATAAAATTTCATACAACTTAACGTGATTCTTTAAGTATTTAAGTAAAAAGCAGCCCAACGCTTTAATTTAAAACCAGTTGAATACAAAAAGCTTAATGGTTTCATAAAAACACTTTAACGAAACGACTTAATTCTCTTTTATAAAAACAGTTGCAGCTAACGATTTCAGTAACCAGTTTTAAAACTTGTTCGACTTTATGTGAATGCCAACCTTAATTTGGACTATAGAAAATGAGTCAGTGTGCCAGGGACGTTTCGAAATTGTCGCTTTTTACTTAAAGCGAAGGGGATGCTGTACGTAGGAGGAAAAGTTTCTTGAATCGACATATTTCCATACAAAAGTAGGGAAGTGTATGACGCGGGCTAACTTTATAATTTATATTAATATATTATGTTAAGGAAAAGCTAAGTTTTGCTACATTCCTCTTTTAAAGTATATGTATAATAGTAAGTTATTTCTAAGCAATAAAAATATTTTAGGCAATTTAAACCAGTCAAAATCATTATTATATAGTATATGTTATTATCTGTTATAGTATACATACCTATAAAAATACAAATAAATACATAAGACTCAAGACAGCATATTAATACTAATTGAGCAAATATCTGCTGTGATAAGGCCAGTCGTGGCGCAGAGGCATAAAGTGTAAAATCGACTGGTTGTGGGTTCGATCACCGCTCAAGGAGATGGTATATTTATTTAAATTTATATTTCAATTTGTTCGCTGTGGTGTTAAATTACGCCACTCAACACGCAATGCCTGCAGAATTCAACGAAACGCAGTCTTAACACTAGGTTCCCTCTGCTTACCTTGCTGGGTGCGGGACACAGCGTGAAGCTGATTTATTTATTTACGATAAGGATCAAACCCACGACCATTAAAGTAACCAAACTTATCAACCACAAATAATATTTCAGCTAAACTTTATATATACATACACACATACATATTATACACATACATATACATATTATAATTTTATATTTATAATATGCTTAAGCAGTTCATGTTTATTTTATCTTATTTCGTACAAACTCAGCAATTCTCCCGAAAGACCGCTATATAGTGGGCTTAGCATTCTCAAAGTGTCAGTAATGAGAGCTTAGGGCCGTCGCAATGAGACTATAAGTGAATTCCCCGAATAAACCGCCCAGGGTTTTCCCCGGGACATGTGGGTCAACTAGCTTTATTCGAAAAGACACCCGAAATTAGTATGTTATTTTAGGAGCTTAGGAGAATTGAAACAATTTTAATTTATGTTTCAATTACTATTTTAAGTTTGTGTTTTTATAAAAGAGATTGTTATGAAAATTAATATTTTTTAACAATGTTAGCTTGTATTGGTATTTTCGCTGATTTATTAGTTATCTTAACTAACAACCTGTTAAGCAAGAGTTGAACTCGCGTACGAAGAATTCCATTCTAATTTTAGGACTGCAGCACAACGAGAAGAAAACTTATAAAAATTGACAAACTTAAGTTTGTCAATTTTTATAAGTTGTTGCATGCAGTCATTTTGTTCATATAATAAAAAAAGTTTTTATCTGTTATACAGAAAGATACATTTCCATTTTTCAGATATTTATGTTATATTTGCAGAGGGAAACCAAGGGAAGTACTCTATAGATTTTGTTTACGCGACGAATTTAAATTTATTTATTATTAATATCAGCTTGATACATCTACGTGATCTCGAGATAAATCTTCTATTTAACAAATGTACAGAGACAGACAAAAAAGTGATCCTATAAGCGTTTAATTTTTCCTTCTAAAGTACAAAATCCTTAAAATATATTGTTTTCATTCAAACTTACAAAGAAATTTAATAATATATACTAAACAAGGACAAAATTTGTATAAGCAGTAGAAAGTTTGTATGGGCCCATTAAGGAGGTCGTTACGTAGACCGAAGTTTTGATGAGAAAATGGCTCGTCATCTCGTATAAGTTGAGATAATCTCCTAATTGATTCGCAAAGCGGCGAGTCAGCAAGTGACATATGTTTATAAGTTTGTACGAAGATGACGTTTCACAAATCATTTTTTATTTTTCAACTAAACTACTTTTAATTCTTTGAAGTGTCATTTTTTTATCAGCTTCACGCTGTATCTCGCACACAGTAGGGCAGGCAGGGAACCTATCGTTAAGACACTTTCCGCTGAGTTTTAGATGCATTGCGTATTGAGTTGCGGAAGTCAACGCCGCACTTTGCCTCGACACTAGAGCGAAGAAATGGAAATATAAATTTTATGTAAATATTTTATTTCTCGAGTGGGGATCGAACCCACAACCAGTCGCGTTTACAGTCACACTTCATGCCTCTGCGCCACGACTAACCTCTATTACCATTTAGGAGAATATTTATATTTATTATAATCTGATTGTTTTGTTTAACTGGTTAGAGAAAGCCCTATATTGTATTCCGTTACCATACACCAATTTAACAACCGCCCACGGCCCCGTGCAACCCCAGAGGAGTTACAGGTGCGTTGCCGGCCTTTGAGGTGGGTTGGGCGCCGGAGCCTGGCATTAACTGATGCGAAACGCCACTACTTCACGCCGGTTTTAAATGCCGGGGGTGGTAATAATCCGGTCGAGTCTGCCCATGCGTGTTGCCATTGCTGGCAACGTGACTCTACCACACGTACTTTAGTCGCCTCTTACGACACCACCAGTACCAGGATGATCCTATTCTAGGCCGGGATCACACGGCAAAAAAGTTGTCTCTCCGAGGGCCAATTTAATAGAAAATCACAAACGTTTTCCTTAAACATGACAAGACTTGTTACCAATTCAGATTGAATATGGAGAGCAGGTAAGCGAGCTAAAATATGGCACTCAGTGAGAGCTATATATATATATATGAATTTATTCAATATTTTTCCCACTAAACGCTATAAACTGAGGGTAGATACATCACTTATCTCTTGAACGGCCATATTGGGATCGTTTTCCCCGTGTCGATCGATTTTATGGCAACAACGTGAAAAATGTTCACGATTTTATATATTCATCGTGGAATTTTATCAAATCTTTTTAGCTTAAAAAAATATAATATATATATATGAAAATTAACATTAAAATATATGTGTGAGCTTTTATGGTAATAGAGTTGTAGCCTGGTTACACATAATATAGAAAAAAATAACATTTAACGTCCTGTCCATACAATTTTACAATGCCATTAAAAGATTTTAATTATAAATTTTCTATTAAAATAGTTACGAATTTAAAATAACGAACTGCGAACTTTAAAAATAGTATTCTGCTTCAATGCTACGAAAAGTTAAATTGGATATCTCTTCCATGTCATGTCGGAACAAAAATACTATACTATATTATTTTTATACTTTATCTTTAAATTTTAATATTTTTAAATTGATTTTAGTTCATATTTAACTAATATACCAAATAACTAATTTAAAGCAAGATGGTGTGCTGGAATTTATACGAAAATAACAGTAAACCTGAACAAAAAGCATCAAAGGCGCGCCCCTACTCCGATATTTAGGAAAACGCTTTATTTGACGCAAAATAACACACTACATTCCACACGGAATAGAGCGAGTTCTTTGTTAGGCACTTGTTGTGAACTAAAAAATATTTTAAGATCTACTATAAGACTCAATACGTTTTGTTTCTTTTTTAATTTCGGTAGTGTAACTCTATATTCCGAATATAGCAGCGTAGGCAGAGAGAACGTAATGTTAAGACACTCCGTTTCCCACTTCCCGCCGATTTCTTGAGACTTGTTACCAGAGCGAGGAACAACTTATATACGTATTTTTTTTCAGCTTCACGCTATATCCTGCAAAGTATATATATATATATATATTATGATATATATTTATATATATATATATATATATATATATATATATATATATATATATCATATTTTCAATTTCTTCGCTCTGGTGTCGAGGCAAAGCGCGCTGTTGCGCTCCGCCATTCAACACGCTATGCCTCCACAATTCTATGGAAAATGGGGAACGGATTGCTTTAACACTAGATTTCCTCTGCCTACCCTAACTGTGTGCAGGATACAGAGTGAACCTGATAAAAAAAAATAAAAAAAAAAACTATATTATTAGCTAAGATGACCTACAAAAATTAACGTCGAAGCTGAGTGAGCGTCGTCGTGTAAACGTCACTCCGCCTATAATTTGCCTCGGGTAGTAAAAACATAGGCGCAATGCAGCATCTTTTGTGAGAGCCGTGTGAAAAGAGTGCTATATTAATTAAGTTATAAATAACTCACGACGCCTTCATTTTTTATGGACTGACAAGACAAATAAAGGTTACGTACCAAATTTTCACTTATATATTAATTAAATGCTTGTTTTATATTTTGGTGTTATACATTTCGCGTCTCCCTCCACTCACTACTCCATTCCTCTTTCCGCTGAATTCTGGAGGGACTGCGTGTTGAGAGGCAAAACTCAAGTTTGTTGCTAGAAGTATAGATATAAGATTATTTTTTTCGATTACTTCTCGATTCTTTTTACAATATTTACAACTGCTGCAATATTTCTTACAAACGGTTCCACTCCACTCTACTCCCATAAATACAACAATAAAAAGCAATAATAGAACAAAAGAAATACTGAAAAAGTATTTAGCCGTGACACGAAGCGTGACGTTAATATAAATACGTTGAGGAAATTGAATAAATTGTACCGATCGATACTACATTCTCGCGCGGACGCCATTTTCATACGAAATTGGATTGCATGTGCACCAAAGTATTATCGTATAGAAATAGCCTCTGGCCGCTACTGAAATTTATAATTACAATTTTATTTTGTAATGCTACTTTTTTATAATAATATATAATTAGATTTTTTCTATCCACAGCTTCATCCTCTATTCTGTATATAGCAGTGTAGGCAGGGAAACCCAAGTGCTTACTTTAAACTCCGATCCCCTCGTACCCTCAATTATCTAAACCTTGCGTGATTAGTGGCGGAACACAACGCCATACTTAATTTTCTTACCAGAACAAGAAAATTAAAATAACTTCGCCTACGCTTTATCCCTAGCAGAGTAGTCAGAGAGATCGGAGCGCCAAACGCTACGGTCTCTACATACCTCTTTCGCCTCGTCAACTATCATCAACCTTTTCATACATCCTCTCCGGGGGATCCTCATGCTTTTTACGTGACCTTCCTCCAGTGTCTTTAATCGTGAAAATAAAAGAATTTATTATATTTTCATTTTCTCCCCCGAATGAAAATGGAGCTTGCTACTGTCAAATTTACAAACAGACACCACGCTACCACCACAATAGCCTTACGACGACGTAATATAAGAATATCTGTCCCTAACCTACTTAAATAAAAAAAAAACTTATTAAAGAACCACCACGAATCTAAAGCTAATCTCAAAAATCACATACATTTAACGAGAATCACATACAAATTACTCTGAAAACAGTAATCGGCAGTAGTTCCATTTAGAGTATAATCAAACAAGCCAATTGGCCGGCTCATGCGCTAACGCCTAACAAAACAACCCTAAACTAACAAATGGGATCTGTTCCGTGCACTGCCTCCATTTCACGTTAAATGACCACATTCGTTCACTTGGAAATGCCTAATATATAGATAATGCTTTTCTTTTTAAGGTCTATTAATGTGATCGGTGTATAAGATTTAGGGAAAATAAAGTAGCAAATATATATTAAGATTAATAAAATGAGAATATAAATAAGTCACTAACTACAACTATGTTTATAAGTATAATTAATTTATTCCATTACATAGTTAATCCATTTAATTCCATTAGTAATATAAAAAATCATGTTTTTTCACAAAATAGGTTATTATAAAAAAATCTAAGCTTAAATAGATTTTTTTACAGCTTCAAGACATAATCCACACAAAGCAGGGTAGGCAAAGGAAACTTAGGAACCTAGTGTTACGATGGCGTTGCGTGTTGAGTGGCGGAGCTCAACACCGCGCTTTGCCTCGCTACCAGAATAAAATTAAAGAACAATATTAAATATTTAACTACCTCGAGTATGAATTGAATCTCTCTTAATAGAAAATTACAAACAAATTCTAACTAATCTCAAAAAACACTAACAACCACTACACAAACACTTTGATTAAAACCGTATTCACATGTTAAATTGTACCAGAAAATATACGTTCCGTTGAAATTCAGTTCGTTTATGCGAGTAATTGGGACACAGCTTGGTCCGTCCGATGCAAGCGTGGACAATGGTCGTCGGGGCATCCGGCGCTCATTACAACCATACATTTTACGCTTCGAAATCTTCACCGAATTGCCAGGAGTTTCCTGATATATTTGTTATTATGCAAACTGTAATATGTGATGTTGTATACGCAAATAAACAACATTTCTAGAAATATTTTATATGTGTATATTTTAAAAGTAATTGTCAATTATTATTATTTCATTTGATTTTGGTTTAAATGTGTAAAAGTATGTATAAAACGAAGACATTCGTGGATTCTATAACTTTTTAATGTACCCTGGTAATTCTTTTCTTTATTTTCTTTATTGCATTTAACATAAAAAAAGAATATTTAACAGAAAAAATAGTTAGCATCGGTGGATTTCTTCCAGCCAACCTGTGGAAGTGGGTGAAAGTATATAGCGAGAAGACAATTATGCAATATGAAAATAGAGTGAATTAGATTAAAAAAAATTATAAAAAAATTACAACAATTATTATGAATACCTTAAATTCTACTAATATTATAAATATGATATGTATATGAGGATGGATATTTGTTCCACTTTCACGCAAAAAGTATTTAACGGATTTGAATGAATTTTTACAGTATGTTACTGTAAATTTTGATTTATATCAACAAATCCAAATAACACATACTACTACAATTTATGTAAAAAATTTGTATAATTTATCTATAACATAACAATAAGGTCAAGCGGGCGAAGCCGCGTTTAGATCGCTAGTAATAAGTAAATCAAAGTTATAATATTATATTTAAATAAATAAATATATTTTTCTGAAAATTTATAAACACATAGTAAAAAGCACACGAAAGGAATAAATTCAATATTATTATTGATTTATTCGTCCGTAGCATATTTAATTACAGTAATTAAATAAGGCTACTGCTTCCTTTAAATTCCTTTAAAGAAAATAATTAAAAGAATCAAATGAAAGCTTATGAATAAGGATTCTTCGAGAGGTTAATATTGTATTCTTAATAAAACATCTAAGGGTTCCTATTTAATAAAGAGCACTTATACAACTAATTAAATCATTTTATAACGTAATTACAATTTTAACATTTTCTCTACACTCTCTACTCTCTCTCTATTTTTATATATTGGCCAGTAGGTGTGCAGGGGAACACCACGACTGGTTGTGAGTTCAATCGGCACTCGAGAAAATGAAATATTTATTAATATTAAAGCACGGTGATGATTTCCACCACTCAACGCAATGCCTCCGGAATTCGAAGGAAAGTGGAGAACGGAGTATCTTAATACTAGGTTCTGACTACCATGATGTATGCGGAATACAGCGTGAATCTAATACTGTAGTACAAATACATTTAAAAACAAAATGGTAAGAATTACAAAGATTCATGACTCCAATGGCTATGAGGCTAAAAATAAGGAACTTCCCTAAAATGCTTTTATAAAATTAATTGAAAGAAAATAAAAAAAAACACAACTAATATAATAATAAAAAAAACCTACTTCATAAGAAAATTTATAGATAAAACCTAAAAATAATTAAAATAGTAAGTAAAAGGATAAATCAAAATTGTGATTAATCTGAAACTGTCAAGAGAGGAACAGATTATACATGTTCAAAAGGTATGGCAGTACGCCTCTGATATCCGGTTTTCATCAGTCAGTAATATCCGGACAAACGTCGCTGGGCACATGTGATTGAGGAAATGAAATTTTATCATTCGTTTACCGTTGATTTGTCTCCAATATCATTAGGTGTGGATGTGCTTTATTTTAATTTGTATTGAAAGCTGAATATGACCTTCATATAATATAATATTAACTGATTTCCTTACAATTATTATAAAAGTAACTGTTAAAACAAAAAAAAATCGTATTATGGCTACATCATTTTATATCTTCTATTATTAAAATAAGCTACCTCCCATAGAGGAGATCCCTATTTTTAATTTTCAGTTTTAAATCATTTATGATTATTCAAAACAAATGATATTAAAAGATGTATAATAGATAATTGATATTAATAAAAATAACTTATCAAAGTAAATCAGATTTTGCAAATTATAATAACTTTATTATATATTTTTTATTTATTGTTTATATAGCTGCAGAAAAGAGTAAATTCTTAAAATGTTATACGAACGTGGTGCCTTGGGTCACGCCTCGCCTTTATGGCCACAATAAAAAACAAAACACCACATCCATCTCACTGATGAGATCTGAAATAGGCCATTCTTGAGAAAAAAAATATATAAAATATTACATGACCATTATTATAGAGTAGTTTAGTATGGTAGTCGAATTACAAATGTGGGGATTATGTTTTTTTTTTGTTAATAAAAAAAATAAAATTATAATATTCGTTTTCTACGAAAACAGTTTTTATTAGATATGTATACGTTATAATTATATTTCGTTTAATTAAAAATATTTTTTTGAAATCAGCACAGAAAGTACGCCGACAGTTCCCGAACAAATTCGAGCTTATATGACGCCAAAATGTCAATTTCTGTTCATGAGTATACTGCAGTGTTTATATATTTTTCGTTGTTATAAAGCCGTTTCGCCATTCAACACTCAATGTCTCAAGCACTCAACGAAACGGAGATTACCTCTGCCTACGTTGCTATACACGGGATAAAATGTAGATCTGAATAAACCTTGTTATTAGCATTTAACTTATATATTTTTTTATAAAGACAACACTAATCACGTAAACCAATCACGGCGTGTTCTGTAGAATTATTTAAAAAAACTTAGTGTTTATATCATTTCACTGTCTATAACAACTATTTAAAAAAAATATAAAAAAATCTAAATTAAAAAAAAGTAGGTTATTCCATTATTATGTACTCGTAGTTAAATAAGGATATTAATAATTTAATAGAACACAATGGAACATATATACTCGTATATGTTTAAATAGAAGTACTAATGAAAAATGGTTTGGTTTTATGTTTAATACATTTTTTTTTCGCCAAAGAGTTCCCCAAGGCTAAGTACGGACAGTTAGCTTTAGCCCAAAATTATTATTAAATTAACTTAAACCTACCTTATGATAAACCCATTACGGAAAATTAAGTTAGAAACTGGAGAGACTACACAAATGGGAAAACCTCTTCTCAATAAAGATTCAACTAAACAGCAAAAGCAGTTAAGTTAGGTTATTACTAAAAAATATATATACATTTTATTCAAACTAAAATGACATTAATTTTAATAATTATATTAAAATGTTCTCCACTCTTTTACCAACTACTGAGTGGTGGAACTCAACGCCGCGCGAAGAAATGAAAATATTCACAACCAGTCGATTTTACACTTACACTGTCCCTGCGTTACAACTAGCCTCAATGTATAATAATTACATCTTAATATCATCTTAATTTTAATAACAAAACAGCAAAACACTGTATTATTATCAACAATTAACATAATTAAATCCAACGACCAATTCACATTAACCCTCCTCCAGGCTTGGCTTTGAGACGGATACACATCTCATATATATCCTTATTTCATATTCAGATCGTATACGTAAGTGAGAAAACATTTTCAGTAGAGATGACTTTGTACGGGCGTCTAACGGCATACAAAAGATACGGATAAATGGAGCGCGGCGTGACTTTTCCGCGGCGTCTATGTACGTTTTGTAGAGAATAAATGATACGGGAAAATATAATTCATATTTCTTTCATTTGTAATGTTCGAAGAGGCTTTTGTGTTGCAATTTCTTTGATTTCATTTTCCTAGACTGATTTTGAAGCACGATCTCTATGTGATTTTACTATTCAACTTTTTTTCTGTGTGTAATTTTTATACAGATCATACGTATTTTTATGGACTATTGTTTTAAATTATTGTTTTAAAACTAACCGTTTCCTTTGCTATTATTGACTTTTAGGTAAAAATTATATTTCGTTTATGAAATATTTTAATTTTAAAAATGGCAATGATATTTTTTTAACTTCAACCGCATATAGCCCTTTATCCTGCCCTTTATCTTATAGTAGAGGGAAGTGTCTCTGTTAATGTCAAAAGTTATCCACATTACGCCCGCATCCGAGACATTGCGAGTTGATCGGCGGAATTCAACGCCACGAATTATATTACCCAAGCGAGGAAATCAAAATATTATATTCTTACGACTACGGATCAAACCCAGTAAGTATATACGACCAGGTTGTTTCCGCCCTCATACCACATTTTTTTTACAATAAAAATAACAAAATGGTATACACAACCCACAATAGAAACGCTTTGAAAAAACAACAATCCAAGAGCAACGTATGTAATGTTAAAGCCTGATGTCCTACATATGTCGCTTGCCAACCTGGACTCTTGCCAGGACGACCTGATGTAAACCGAGACTAACAATAACCTGCTCCATTGTAGGATACGACGCTTTAAAGGAAAATTGTGTTTATAGTAAATATTTGCCACCCTCATTTTCAAACAAGTTACAGAAAATTGTTATTTTGTAACATTTTACGATAGCTTTAGATGTACATATGTGCTGTTATAACAAATATTATGTATCGGGACTCCTTTCTAAGTTTTTCATATGAAGAATCATATTAAAATAAGAAAATAATATTAAAAAAACGCTTAAGGATGATTAAGTACCAACACACAAGAAAAATAGGCACAAAAGTCAACAGCAATGAATGCTAAAAAATATAGTTCTCTTTAAAACATTATGTTTGCGTCAACGGAAAGGAAATACAAAATTAAGGCTTTCAAGCTTTTTTTATTGGCCGGCTGGACTTCCGTCGACGCCAGGAAATGAGTTTTGCACCACCCTCTCCCTCACCCTCCCACTTAGGGGACACACCAACCTCATTATTAGCTTGTCGGAATGCTTTATGCTTTGATCATTTATTCTTCTTATTACTTATAACACTCTAGAAATGGTTGATTTAATATTCTTTATATTTTACTTATAGTTAGGTGGGTATAATTGATAAATATATATTTATATTTAATTTAACATACTGTTAGAAATCGGAAGCGGTTATAATTTTTTAAATACACGATAAATACACACATCGTCTATATGTTCTCAAACTATTTGGAAAGGGATACCACGTAATTACAATAGGGGATATGTATCACCTACTAACAATACTTCACACTAGTTTCCTTCCAATAGGGACCGTCACTTACACGCTACTGTCCCCCGATTGACACAATTCTACTGCTTTTATAATTATTTTCACCTAAATCTACCCTCTTTTATACTAGTACGCTAACAATACAATAATTGTCGCTTTGTCTAATATTGTAGTATCGCGACGTCACTACTAAGGTAAATCCCGACGGCTACCCCAAAAAAGTTATTCATACGTAGCATCTATACAGATTTTGGATATTAATTAATGTAATATATTTTTTTACAATAATATGAACTCTACCTGGTTTTATTATCTAAGGATCCATTATCATGTTTTTCTCTTTATAATACTTTTTGAATACAAGACTTATATTTTTACTAAATGATACATATTGCTGCTTCAATTCTATAATAAGAAAATGGTAATTTATATGTATATTAAGGTCGTGGCGGGTGGAAAGAGATTATTATGAATATAATAGTTAATTTCTTCCCTCGTACCAAGGCAAAAATACAGCGTTAAGTTTCACCACTCAACACGCAATGCTTCTATAATTCAGCGGAAAGTGAAAATTCATTTATATATAGGGGATACTAAGTGAAGCTAAAAAAAAGCTAACAAAGAAATGAAAGGACTACCCTTAACAGCCCTTTAAACAAGACATTTACGAGAATTTTTATTTGTAACGATGCCATAAATAATTGTGTAAATCAACAATAAACCCCCACAAAATGCAATTACAAATTCAGATCACGAACACTCACAACTCCATAAATATCCCTTAGAACAATCGGCCACGTCCTGGCCTTTCCACCATGCGAAATACAATACTGTGATACTGAACTGAAACAATATGGGACTTTTTTTTTGTTCAGTCAATATTTATTTCATTTATTTCGGATTGCATATATATTTTGAAAACAAGATATAAATGTTGATTTTTAGAGAATTATACGTATATTTTTGTAGAAATGACAAAAAAATATAATATTTTTATAAGCAGTTGACTTCACTCTTTATTTCGTTGACACTAGGTTCTACTATAGTTTGCAAAGACAACAAAGTGTTAAGTTGCTCCGTTCTCTGCTTTTCGCCATTCCAGACTATTATGTGTTGAGTTCCAGAAAACAACGCGAACAAAAATGCTAAATAATTGACATATCAAATTCACTCCTATAGTTTACAGTCAGATTCTATACTACTACACCACGATGGCCCCTAGATTAGTACTAGTATATACGTTTACCCTATTTTTTTTCCACGATATTTATTTTAAATCCTTTCCATTGCTATTAAAACCTACATAAGCACCTATTCAACGATAAACTGTCATCTTTATATACCGAATAAGCCCAAACAGATATTTAGATCGTTTACATATATAATTTAGTGATTAACTTAAGTATAGGAGAATAATATAAAAACGTCAAGAATAACCCCAAGAATATCAAAATAAGTTATATTACAAAGTTGTTTTCCCGTAATACGACCCTGTCTTCTGGGTGAGATTAAAGAAGTTTGGACAGACGCCAATCGTGCTTAATCTGACAGCGTCACGTTATATACCTATTTGGAAATATATCGAAGTTCTTGAGAGTTGAGTGTTACAATCCAATAATGGATTTTTATTGAAAATGTTTATTATTTTTCATTGTGGAAATAAAATAGCCTATAAGCTATAAAAAACTATTATTATAAACATTAAAAATTAAATCAAATCAGCTTCACGCTATACCTCGCTCGCAGCAGGGTAGGCAGGGGGAACCTAGTGTTAAGATACACCGTTCCCCACTTTCTAGCGAGTTCTAGAGGTATTACGTGTTGAGTGGCAGGACTCAACGCCGCGCTTTGCACACCAGAGCGAAGATGACAAAAAAATAAATATAATTAGCTATTTCATTTCCTTGAGTGGGGATTGAACCCTCAAATTATTATAATTTATAATTGTTGTTTTTGGTATTTTAACTATGTAGTTAAAACACCAAGTTACTGTAGTTTATTGTAGCTTATGGAAGACCGCGGCCTTTAATTTCGCCACTCAATACGCAATTCCTCGACAGTTCTCATCTGGAGGTGGGGAACGAAAACTGGAAAATGGTGAATGATGAAAGTCTTAGCAGCTGGTTCCCAGGTTCACTCTATTTACTCTACCATGTGCTGGATACAGCGTGAAGGTAAAATAAAATCATTAAAATATTGTTTTATTAATATCAATTTTACTGCAACGGTTGCATTTCCGACAGATATTTTTAAATATCAAAATTAATATTTAACCAAAAATATCGAAATATATACGAAAAAGAGAACAAAATCACTTAACAAATATAAACCAAAATCGTTAGCTCAAAAACGCCTTCCAACTATTCTAATCCGACGGCAGGTACCAGGCAAGCATTGAGTGGTAGGAGATAGGCAAAGAGATGCACAAAACGCTAGTGCGCCACGAGCCCTCGAGTCGCGTGCCTCTGAGGGCCGGCAGTGATTAGAGCGCGCTAACAAAGCGTGGAGGGCCCTTAACCTACATGCTCCGTTTCGCAGTGACACTCCTAGCGGCCGCTGTGCGCCTGGTGCAGACACTCTTAGACGCGCATCCTTGCCGTGCGTGCCTTCCTACGCTAGAAATTGGTAATCTTAAAAAAGAAGGAAACTCGTCGATTCTAGGACGATATCGAGGATTCCGTACCATTTATGAAAATTGACAAACTTACGTTTGCGGATGCATGCACTCATTTTATACGAATATAACTCTAATTATTAGTTTGTAATATTTTTTAACATCTATTAATTTTCACTCTGGATTATTTTCTTTTGAATTAAAAGTTTTTACTTGCCAGATTTCATAATTGTAAGTTCACGAGAAGTGCACTGAAGGTGAAGGCTGGCTGAAGGAAGGAAGGAAGGAAGGCTGAAGGTTTTGATTACGCAGAGAATTTCATCCAAAATGCTGCAGAAACGCTCGTATTTTTGATTGCTTTGACTTACAAGCTTTATTGTTTTTTGTACTCTAAGATACCGTAAACCAGAATATTTAATATTAATTTCAGATCGATACATCCACACGATCTCTCGATAAATGGTCTTAACAGACGAACAGAGGGACAACAAAATTATCCTATAAGAATTCCGTTTCCACATTTTGAAGTACGGAACCCTATAAGCATAAAATACCTGCACAGAAACAATTTCAAATCAAACATAAATTGATTTGATCAAAGCGAGGAATCTTGTTCACTGAATATTTATAAAAAGAACACCTGGACCGCACCATCAATTTACTTTAGATGTCTCGATAAAATAAATTGAAAGTGGTGAGGGAGCCCTGTAACAGAAATGACTGAACATAAACTTGTAGATGCCGTATATAAAGGAACTGACAATGTTACAAAACGTCGACCTCAAAGTTAGTGTGGAGTCTATAAATCCGTGAGTCTCCAGCAACAATTTAATTCACTTTTCATAAAAACTTCCAGAGAAACTTTTTTTATTAACTTCACATATATCCCGCATATAGCACGGTAAGCAAAGGGTACCTAATGTTAAGACTGCTATCCCGGCTCTCCCCGCTACGCTTCAAGGCGTTGCGTGTTGAGTTGAATTTTGTACTTGATGCCAGAGCAAAGAAATGAAAATAATAATAAGCAATAAATCTTTCTGCGAGTAGGAATCGAACCCACAATCATCACATTACATTCCCACCCTTGTGCCACTGTGCGACAACGTTCTTAAGCTTTATTTTGACATTAATATATTGTTTTTAAGGTTTAATATACTGCGTTCAAACGGATTTGGCGACGATGCCAATCTTGTGGTGCAGCTAGTATCGTTATGTCTAACTCGGGCCGGAGGACGCTAGCTATTGATTCTTGTGAAAATAGGAATTCTGGCATCACGTCAAGTAATAAAGCGGTTATCTCTGCTCGTTTGCGCCAAAACGGAACAGTGATATGGCCTGTACGTAGAATACCAAAGGACGATCCACGAAGGAACATTAGGGCGAATGCCTCAGTAATTACGTGAACTTGGGGAAGGTGTGAGGAACTTTGTGCTCGTAATTTGTTCCTAAACTTGCTTAATATTACCCCTGACGAGATAAATTTATTAGACGGAGGGTGACGAGCGCTTCGCACCGTGGCAGGTGAATGGAGATAGTCGGTGTAACGACGTCGTTTATGTTTAAATGTGTGAGCGTGATATATCCAACAGCTACGAATGAAAGTTATATGTATTTTTATTTATTACTTAACTTAATACAATTATATTAAATGAAACTGTTAACTAACTATTAACAAGTTTTTTTTTCGGGTTCACGCTGTATCATCATATGTATCTGTATCACTCTGAATTCTGGAGGCATTGCGTGTTGACTAGCGAGACTCAACGCCGTACTTTGCTACGACACCAGAGCCAAGGAATCAAAATATTGAATATTTCTTTTCCTCGCGTGGGAATTGAACCCACATTCACATTAACAGTCACACGCTTATGCCCCTGCTGGCTTCCGACTGAATCAGTATTCTTTGATTATTATCAAAATCTACTTATATAACTAGAACAAAATGATACTAAATGCTTTACCAAAACAAAACTAAATTAACTTTCATTCACATCAAATTCCCCCAATAAATAGATAATCTTTTCTCAAGCCACATACGAGAACACGGAACCATTATCGCACCAGAGCTCTTAGTGCTGTTCAGCATAAATCCTTTTCCATTAGATCAATGTAGATTATCAGCCAACACTTAGGGAGGGCAATCGTGGCTGGGAATCCATCAGAGAGATCACGCTTTACGGAATCGCATTAAACTTTTACAATGCCATTGCCGGCGACGGTGAATGCACGCATCGTTGCCCTCTTAAGTACCTAGGTCTGATGGGTTCAAGCTTCTAACATCAGAATACTTTTATTGAATAGTTATTCATTCGTTTTTTTTATACTAAGATGTCAATGTCAGTTCGAATATTGTATATTATGTTTATATTTGAGGTCAGTCGTAGTATAGGGGCACAGATTGGGACTGTAGAAGCGATAAGTTGTGGGTTCAATTCCCATTCGGGGAAGTATTTAATATTTCCATTTACTTTGATAGGTGTCGAGGCAAAACGTGGCGTGGCACAAAGTAATGAACGAACAGTAGCTTAAGAAACACTACACACTAATAAGTTTATATCTTATGAAATTAAGTGTTATGACATTTTGTTTTCCGCTTTCCACCTGAGTTCAAGACATTTTGTATTGAGTGGCGGAAATCAACGCCGCGCTGTCTTCATTACTTCGGAAATATTCTTTTTAAGCATATTTTTCATTCTACCAAGTGTTGGTCTTGTTGGTTGGTTTACAGCGATCGCGGTAGATACTAACACACTACACAACGATAGTTAAAAAATTTTACTTTTATATAACTCATAATATTGACGTTTTTATTTATATAAATTATGTTTTTATTATCCTAATAGACGTTTTATGAACTCATGTTAATAATTGTTCAATTGTTCAGCTTGACGCTGTATCCCGCACACTGCAGGGTAGGCAGAGGGAACGTAGTGAAAGACACTCCGTTCCTCACTTTCTGCCGAATTCCGGAGGCATTGCGTGTTAAGTGGCAGAACAGAACAGAACAGAACTCAACGCCGCGCTTTGCCTCGACACCAGAGCGAAGAAATGGAAATATAAATTTAAGTAAATATTTCATCTCCTCGAGTGGGGATCGAACCCACAACCAGTCGGTTTACAGTCACACCTTGTGCCGCTACGCCACGACCTGCCTCCATATTAACAATACGTAAGAATAATAATTCTTTAGCAGGTTAAAATTCTAGGTACATATCGCGAAAGGTGTTAAATCAGCACGAAACTTACTAACTTAGTTCAGCAATCCCAAAGGGTAGACGCAAACCTGAGGCTGACAGTGACTGAGTGGAGTCCCAGGAATGCACTTTATATTTTGCGGCTGAACCTTCATCAAGCACCGGAAACTTTTTGGCAACTAGTTCTATAGGTAGCAACTATAGGCATGTATATATATTATCATTATAATCTACATATATTTGTAGGTATACATTTAGTTTTTTATACTTACAATATGATTATTATAAAACAAAATAACGCCTTACGTACTTAGTGATTAATGATTAAACAAAATTGTTGCAAGTTTATTAAAAAAATAATTATACATGTAAAAATGTGAGGCCAGTCGTGGCGCAGTTGCACGAAGTGTGATTGTAAAACCGACTGGTTGTAGGTTCGATCCCCACTCGAGAAGATATTTACTTAAAATTATATTTCCATTTCTTCGCTTTGGTGTCGAGGCTAAACGTATATACATTAAACATAACACATATAAATAGCGAAAATGTTACTAGTAATCTGCTATATAGAATCAAAAATATTTTTTCTAGAATGTGTCAGGTGGATGTCAGATCTCTTAAGGACGAAAACCCATATATAAAAAAAGAATTTGATGCTTCACTTCACTTTCTGCGCTTCACGCTGATTTTTACAGCGTGAACCTGAAAGAATTCAAATCATGGTATATTCTCGAAATAAAATATAAATATATGACGTATAATATAAATATATACGTGGGTAAAAGATGTTTTAACATTAAGTTAAAACATCGTTTACCCACGTAACATTAGCATACTATAAACGAATAATTTATAGTTAACGAGCTGAGGTAAATATTTTTTATAGCGCAGGCTTTATGTAGACAAAACTTAATAACGTTGTTATAAAACCTATTATGATTTATTGCCTTTTAGTTTTAGACGCTCTAACTTTCTAAACATATAATTATATAAATATAAATTATATATAAATATATATTCATTTCAGATTTCGAATAAAATCATGATAAAATATTGAAGTATTGCGGTTATAATATATTAAATTGATAATAATATATTCAATTAATTTTATATTAAAACATTTTTGGAAAATCTATAATCATTTGAACAACAGCTATCGGAATCTATACGTTAAAATTATTTATTATTTCACTTATGATACAAGTAGAATAAAGTACTTTTTCATATAATAAAGATGGCGTTTTTACAATATTCGGCAACATCGTGCCATGTGGGAATAACGACAAAAGAAAAATGTTTACAAGAAAAAGTAAGACTTTAGCTATTTATATAATGTCTCTACTCCACAAGGAATACTCTCATTTAGACAAATAAAGGAACGAATCTACATATTATACATACTGCCAACGTTAAGTATATTAAGGAAAGGAAAATCAGTATAATTTAAAAGAAAATGACATGAAAATCAGGTGACCAGCGTATGTGGCTGTAAGCGCGACATATTGTGGGTACGATTCCTAGTCGAATAAATCAAATATTTATTATTTTAATTTCTTCGCTCTGATGTCGAGGCAAAACGCGAGGTTGAGCTCTGCCACTCAACACACAATGCCAAGAAATCGATGGAAAGTGGAGAGCGGTGTGTCTTGATACTACATGATAAAGCTGAAGAAAAACAAGAGACAAGAAACTCTAGCAAAGCACGCCAGTTAAATCTTGAAGTAATACAATCAACTCTTTTCTGGTATAACCTTCAACTCCCGCGCTAACAAGCAATCGCCTACACAATATTACGAAAGGCGAAGCCTGTTTGTTACATTTAGAAAAACTTGGAAGTTCACGAATTTTCTTTTGTACGGGAAAAAGCGGAAAACTTGCAAGAGGTCGTTAGGGAAACACGATACAACTTAACTGAATAAAAAATTACTGAAGACTGTAAAGCTAGTTCCGAGGAAGGAACCTTACAAGTTTTGTATTGTGTTTGGGAAATGACTTTCATATGAAAATAAATGGGAAAATTGAAACCTTAAAATAAGTATTTGGATAATATTGATATAGGTTACATATCGATAACTACATCATATTGCCTTATATTGTATTTGTACTAACAAAATTAACGTTTATTTCTTATATCTATACATGTATAGGTACATCTAATTTTAAAATAACTGTGTTTTTCCAAGAAAATACACGAAAATACTAAAACACAAATAAATGATTTTGATTCGATTTTGTCTTTTTATTTCTCCGAGATCATCTCCAGAAATGCTAAACCGTTTTTTGGGACTATAACTGAAACATAAAGAAGGTTGTTATAACATAAAGATCACTTTTTATTATATTATCCAAAATTATCCAAATTTCGCGGGAATTCCCCGCGTAATTTGGGCTTAGACGACAAAATAACGTTTATATTAAATATGATTTAAAATTTAAATTACAATTTATTTGGTGTATAGAATAACCATACGCAATCATGTGTCTCTAAATGCACTTAATTAATGTTAAATATGGGCAAAACCGCAAGCGGGCCGCTAGTAATAGAATAAAGTTACCGCCTACATAGTGCCGTAAGGGGGCATCTAAAATTAATATTTATGGGTTTAAATCTAACTATATATAAATTATTATTATATAAATCTACAATTAATATTTGTTAGGTCAGTCGTAGCTGTAAAATCGACTGGTTGTGGATTCGATGTCCACTCGAGGAAAATAAATATTTATTTACATTTATATTTTAATTACTTCGCTCTGGTATAGAGGCCAAGCGCGGCGTTGAATTCCGCCACTCAACACGCAATGCCTCCAGCGGCGGAACTCGGCAGAAAGTAGGGAACAACGCACTGTCTTAACACTAGATTTCCTCTACTTACCCTGCTGTGTGCGGGATAAAGCGTGAAAGTGATTTATTTTTTTAATTTTAAATTTTTAATTAAAATAAAATTCTATCTATCAATACAAGAAAGTATAATTAGTTATAAGCCCAGAAACAAGTTTCAAAGTAAATAGCAATTCTATTGTCATTTAAATTACCAAAACGAATTAATTATTCATGATTACGCGTAAAAGGATTTTCGCGATACTCTATCGCATCGAAATGAACAAAGAAACTTTATGCTTAATTAAATCAATAATACTAAATCTTATTTAAAATGTAAATCATGTTGTTATATAAGTAAAGTAAACAAAAACGCCGCAACTACCAAACAAATGGTCACATTTTGAAATAATCTAAAATTAACATATTATCTTAATCTCTTTATATAATAAAATAAAGGCAATTTTTTCTTCGCCTGTCTGTCTGTTAGTTTTAAAATCATCCATTTTTGATGATTTTTTATATGGTGATGGCCTTGTATTAAATAAAACTTAAACTTGTATATTTAAAGTCCACATACATATTAATATATCATTATATAAACTACAATGTAATCGAGGACATATAAATGTATGTATGTTGTATTGATTAGAAGCTAATTCGACTTTGCTGACTAGTGAACGTACTCGTATATGATTGGAGAATATTCTCTGACGGGGAATTCACTGCTCTAATTGAATACCGTAATTATGTATCCGGGCGCTCTATACGAAGGTCAATAGAAGATATCTGCTGGATTTATCTTTATATAGTCGATATATATATAGCCGTATGTATGATCAAATCTTTTAAAATACTTTCCTTTTAGTTTCTTTTATTTTTACAGTTTATCAATTTAATGCTTAAATAATTTGATTAATAAAAGAGCAAAATACAATAATAAAAACTACATTTAAATTGGTTAGTTTATTCACAATTAATTACAATAATTTAAGTAGCTTAAAAATCAAATCAAATCAGCTTCACGCTGTATCCCGCACACAGCAGGGTAGGCAGAAGGTACCTAGTGTTAAGACACCCCACTTTCCGCCGAGTTCTGGAGGCATCGCGTGTTGAGCGGCGGAACTTAACGCCGCGCTTTGCCTCGACACCAGAGCGAAGATATGAAAATATAAATGTAAATAAATATTTCATTTTCTTGATTCGTGATCAAACCCACAACCAGTCGATTTTACAGTCACATTTTGAGCCTCCGCGCCACGAGTGGCCAGAAAATTAAGTAACTTAAAGACCAAAAATCAATAATTATTTGCATCCAAGCCGAACCAGGACATGAAGCAGTCGATAACATTGTTACAGTTGTATCTAAGTCGAAAACGGCCGTACAATCAAAATAATAGCTCCAATATCTCCATATTGTGAACCAATAGAGAGACTGAAATCGTAAACTCGTGTTGTTTAGACCGCAGAATATTCAATGAATCTTAGGAACCACTCGACTGGTACATGGTGAGAAGCTGTGCTCTGACCAAATACGGGAGGTTTGTATGCACTAGGCAAATACCATCCCTTTAGTTTGCACTTCGGGTTACCTATAAGTGAGGTAGTGTTCACCTGTTCAAAGTATTGGAAACGTATTGAATGGGTGGTTTGAAAATTTCGCTTCTATAACCGTTTATAAGTATAAGTATTATATAGTATTTTTTTTATAATATCACTTTGTAATAATAGCTATGGATATGTTAAATAATTTAGTTTACTGAGTTATTCTTTAGGTACTGTTAAAATCCTTAATAATCATCATATGATATGTCCTTCTTAGTCATAGTTTCCCTCTTTCTTATATTTTTGATATATTAGTGAAAGTTAACAAAAAACTAAACTGTTAATTTCGCTTATTCCGTATAAAAATTATCAAAATCCAGTTGAAAAAAAAACCGTACACAAAAACCATCTTAAAAATAATCCACGAACAACTGCCTTGAATCTCGTCAAAAATAAATTTGCCTCATCTTAAGGCAAATAAGCACGCAATAAGGGACGGCGAAAAGTAAATTATTCAACCTCAATTTACTCTCCTTGGGTGGTGAACAACCTCAAAATTCATTTTTCACGGGCCCCGGCGCAGAATAAAATTGAGAGGATTACTTTGTACTGGCCATCACCGTTAGGTCAACTAGTGCAGAAGGCCTATTTGCTGGTCCGTTGGCCATTCTGTGGAGCGCTGATGCAATTAGGCGCTACGACGTATTATACTATAACAAGGTTACCGAGACGGGCGTCTGGAAGCGATCTCTTAGTTTCGGGTTATGTTTCAACCAGTCAATGTTGAAATTGATCTATAAAATAGAGTATGAGCCGATGAAAGGTTCAATTTACTTGGTATGTACCCAATAGATGTTCGTATAGCTTAATTTCTATGTCACAAATTTGATTTGTACGTCGGTAATAGTATTCTATATGGAGCTATTGTCCAATTTCAACTTGTGTACGTCAGAATTTACATAAATTGTGTAATTTTAAAAATTAATATTTTATGCACGTTCATTGGAAGAATGGGGGCTAGAAATAATTGGCAAGCTGAGAGAACCTAACGATAGATATTTCAATTGTCATAAGCTATATTCTACTCATCAACTATTTCCATACCCATCAACTCTATCCATACAAATCGTGGGTATGGATAGTGATGGATATCAGCACAGAACCACAAAAGAGCAGACGGACCTATCCCGATGGTATCTTCTTCAACATAATAAAATAAATATAATACAACTTAATAATTGTATATTAATTGGCCAATCACAAAAAAAGTATCAGACCGATCAAATCATATTCTTGTTTCCCAGGTGACGGCTGTCACAGGCATCTCAGAGCCTGGGAACCAGCGCAAAAACAAAGCGTCTTACTACGAATCCATGTTTTTACTGTCTATGATAGTACTCTAACATGTTATAGTAAATAATACAAGTTTTTACATGACTGGTGTGAGAAACAGTAATATTTATGTCAACACTAACATCAACTTTGTGGTGATATACCCTAGAGTATAACTTCATTTGATTAGAAACTATAAATGAATGTATATAAAAAAATCGACTATTACTATAAAAGGACAAGGACGGGTTGATCTAGATAATCGTGTACCGTTGTCCTTGTGAGGGTTTAATCGATTCCGTGAGTATTAACGAAGAACGCTTGGAATGCTAATGTTGATTAAGTACTTATACATATAAATATAATAAGCAACTTGTACAGAAAAATTGAAACGGAAAACGGAGTGTCTTAACACTAGGTTCCCTCTGACTATGGTTAAATTTATTTTCTGATAATAGAATGATAATTAATGATCATTAAAAATATATACATATTTTTATTATATGGCTTAAATATGGTAATGCTTTCAATAGAAAATACAACAAAATAGTTTTGAGATATTACAACAAATAAATAAATTGATCGAGACATGTGTATCTTTTTTAATTAATGTCACACTAGTGTCTAATTCCACAAAAGAAACTAATAAAGATCAATAAATACACCTTTTTGTCGCAAAAATCGATAGCCAGTACCATTTCTAAATCTCTCCTCCTCCTCCTTCTAAATTTCTAATATATAAATAATAGGTTTAAAAAAATCATATAACCTTTTCCTTGATATAAATAGGTATTTTAAATTTTGTTACAATATAATTACGTCGATTTTTCCAAGAACAAATAAAAAAAATAGACAATATGATAAAACTAATACTTAAAAAGACAAACGAAGTATAAAATACTTTGAAACTAAATGAAATAGAAGCAAATTAAAAGCCGTTTTATACATAAGTAGTTTCAGCTCATGTACAAACACGTGAAGGGAAATTATGAAAAATCCTTTTATACGTCCGCCACGTTTCACAAGCATGTAATCCTCTTAGGGTACAATAGTGCGCTCCACGCGCGGAGGCAAGTAGGTATTACCTACTATCCTCCTGTGAATATTTTAAAAGATTTCGCGTAAACGCAGCGTATTACAATATTTCGATATATTTTATGAAATAGTATTGATGTGGTATATGTGTTTTATATTTGTATGTTTTTAGTTTCCCGCTTTATCCCGCACTTAGCATGATAGGATAGTACCATACGATAGCTAGTAGGGTAGCCTATTAAGACCTCTCTTCTCTCTCTGGGAGGCATTGCGTGTTGTGTAGCGTAAATCAACGCCGCGATTGGTCTTATTTACCATGTATTTCAATAGCGCAAATAAATATTCTATCATATTTAATTAAATTTAATTGTTTCACTTAACATGTAAGACGTGTCAATTTTTCAAGAACAAGGAGATATAGTGTCACTATTTTCTGTACTTTTCGCACATTTTCAGTCCAACATCATAATTTTCATACAAACATAACTTTATAATAATATTAAACTATATATTTATTAACATAGCCTCAAGTTACACCAATGAAATATATCTTTATTTTATTTTTTTTCTTACATCTTATTATTCATCAAAAGAAAACCATTTCCTCAAAAGCGAATCTGGAACAGAGTTGCGATAATTAAAACCGATGTTTATATCCGAAGATAACGTTTAACCACAATAAAAGGGAACAAGAAGACGTAAAGAACGCTAAAAGTAGTAATTACGAGTCCGTAGAAGCCATCTCTCGTAGGTAAATTGTGATATCATTGTTGGTAGTCGAATGGGTGGGGGAATAGTCCTAAGCCCAACTCATACTATACATGTCTCCTTGAGCGCTCTCTCCGAACAAAAGACTACATGCAAGCTACCGTGGAGTTCTGCTGAATACGTCTCAAGGAGGTTCCGGCGCTACAACCGACTAGTGACTTTATTTAAATACTTTTGGACTTTGACTTTGTCTTCAGGTCTTGAACTGATAGTTGCTATTTTATCAATATTATAAAATTATAACGGCTTATTAATAAAAGATTTATTTTAAGATTGAAAATTTTTTAGGATTTTCACTTAATACAGTGAAATTTAGTATTTCTATAGTGATAAATGATATTCGTATGAATTTGATTCATATTTTATTAAATTATATAAAATACTTGTTGAAACCTTACATTCGAATCGCTTATTTGGTGGCTTAACCATTTCAAAAGTTACGTTTTATGTATATACATATATACATATTCTTGTGGTTCTCATGAGAATATGCCCGAAAAGAAAACATACTTTGTTGAAAGTTATGAAAATACTGTAGCTTTATACTGTACTGTTAATAAATTATATTGAAATATATATATTTTAAAGTATATTTAAAATATATAGAAAATGGATTATCATTAAAATTTTTTAATAATTAAATTTATGTAAGTTAGAGTATTTGAATTTTACTATCAAGTTTGAAAATTTTACATGGATATTTGCAATTTTGTTGCTGAAAACTATCTAAGACACTACGGCTCGGCGTTGCCTACCTTGCTGTGTGCGGGATACAGCGTGAAGCCGATTTAATCTTACCTTTTTTCAAATCATACAAAATAGCCACTAACAATTGTTATATAAAAGCTGGATACATCACACACACAGCTTGAATTTAAAAACACCAGCAAGCTTACATAAGCTCAGTGCTCGCATGCTAGTATGGACGCTTTATCGCCAGCTCATCTCGCCAAGAGGTCAAATTAAGCGCAATGCAGGTGCACAAAAACCCAGCTGGAACTAGTACACTAAGAAAAAAACACTGATCTTTATCCCGTTTTCTTGTGAAATCTACTTGCGAACTCAATTCGTTAATAGAATTATTCATTAAGGTAATTTCTTTAATTTGTACTCCTTTAAGAATAAAATGTCATTTTTCTTTTTGATATAGTTAACTTAGATGATATATATTTATTAGAGACTCAGACGCAGCTTAGCTCGCTTTAACTTACTTTTGTATTATAGACAAAAAGATGATACATTTTTTTAATTATAAGTATAATTTGTCCTTTCTCATACCTCTAGGAATATATGTATAAAGTTTCAGGATAATCGGTTGAGTGGTTTTGATGTGAAATCTTAACAAACAAAACTTACATTCACATTAATAATATTGTGTTCTTAGTTAATTATCGTGGCGTTCGTAGGTATAGTTTGGTAGAAAATGAGCGGAAACCTGACAATGGTATGATCTATGACCAAGCGTCACTGTGCTAGTCCAAATCCAAAAGAATGATGTGAAAAAAAAATATTATAATACGTAAAAAGATTATTAAGTAAGTTTCGTTGTTTGAAAATTTTAGAAAAACAACAACATAAATAAACCCGTAAATTATTTTACTAGCAGGTGTTACGTAGTGGGAACCTGTGTAGTTTTAATGAGAGAACTTAAAATTTTGCTTCACACTATGTGAAATAGTTCTAGCTTTAACTTCCAGGTAATAAGAACGTACGGGAGTTACGCTGTTACTTCAGCTAACTCACATAAAATTCAATTTCAATTTGGTAAATATAAATTATTTAATAAATATAATTTAACAAAAAGTAATGTATGAGGCCAGTCGTGGTGCAGCGGCATGAAGTGTGACTGTAAAATCGAGTGGTTGTGGGTTCGATCCCCACTCGAGGAGATGAAATATTTACTTAAATTTATATTTCCATTTCTTCGCTCTGATGTCGAGGCTAAGTGCGGCGTTGAGTTCTGCCACTCAACACGCAATGCCTCCAGAACTCGGCAGAAATTGGGGAACGGATTGTGAAAGTAATATACCTATATGTTCGTGAATACTGTCATTGTGACCCTTTTTTGTATGTATCGTAGAATTCTGACAATTTTCAATAAATAAAGAGATAAATAGATAAATTGGTTCAGTCATGGCGCAGGAGGACAAGCGTGTTACTGTTCACGACAGATCGTGGGTTAGATTCCATGCAAGAAAAAAATATGTTTAATATTTTCATTTCTTCGCTCCGGTGTCGAGGAAAAGCGCGGCGTAGAGATCCGAAACTCAGCACGTAATATCTCCAAAATTCGGCGAAAAATAGGGAACAGAAATGGATATCCCCAATATAGTCTCAATACACATAGTTCCCTTTGCCTACCCTGCTATGTGCGGGATACAGCGTGAAGCTAAAAAAATGAATGTGCTTCCAATGTTATTAACATAAACATCCTACTAATACAAAAATAACAAAATCAATATGAAAAAAGTTTAATCAATAAATACTAATTTGAAATTCAATCAGCTATTGAAACTTGGGGTTGTCTAAAACTCTTCGGCTGTAACGATAAAACGAGGATAGAACTTTCTATTCAGCATTCAGTAGATTATTCGATATTCATAATAACGAAGATTTCATTATATCATTATCTAATGATACTTCAAAATCGGTTTTTTTTATTCAGTAAGTTAAGTAAGTAGTTAAGTTTTGACTACTTCAATATATGTAGGTACATAGACAAAGTCCATCATTTTAATAGTTTTAATAACAAAATTTTGCCAATCCATTATTCAACCATTTTAAACAGGATAAGAATCACAAATATTTATACAGAGATTTTTTTTCCACTTCACGCTGTATTCTGCATGTAGTAGTAGGCACAAGGAAACCTAGTGTTAAGAGTGTTAAGATACTCCGCTTCCCACTTTCCGCTGAATTCTCTGTATGAGGTATTGCCAGTTGAGTAACGGAACTTAACGCCGCGTTTTACCTCGACACTAGAGCTAAGATTACTGAACATTCAAAATATTTTACATTATAATAAATTTAGCACCAAACATCATTAATATTATTAAAGAGGCAAAACCTTTTGGAAGTTAAATGCAAAGTCTCGAAGCAACTCTAACAATGCCTCGTTTAGCTCCTCCCGATACAAGACAAAAGCGAAATATTAAAACAATGGTTGTAATAATATCTCAAAAGGTAATGACATTTCGAGGCCCCATAAGCCATCCAAATCCTGACAAAGTAACCGACGAAAAAATGTTCAACTGTCGCCGAATCTCAAAGCCGAGTTTTAGTTAACAATGTCAGTGGAGTAAAAATGCTTTCTTTGTCTAATTTCGGCGAATCGGATTTCTGATATTGGGAAACAAGATTACGTTTCCGTCCTCAAAACTAATCATCTCTGGATGAATGTCGGGAATATTGTAAATGTAAATGGCGTGTCAAAGGTTAATTAAATAAATAATAGTAGCCTCAGAGTTTTTTGTAAAAAACACACATTATTGTGGTTTTAAATTATATTCGAAATGTTTACCATAAAAAATGTCAGCTTCACGCTGTATCCCGCACACAGCAGGATAGGCAAAGGGAATCTAGTGTTAAGACACTCCTTTCACCACTTTCCGCCGAATTCTGGAGGCATTGCGTGTTGAGTGGCGTAACTCAACGCCGCGCTTTTGCCTCGACACTAAAGCGAAGAAATGAAAGTATAAATTTAAGTCAATACTTAATCTCGCTGAGTGATCGTGAGTGCATATTTTCAATACAATTTAAAATGAATTCGTGAGCGACACACTCGCGTATTTATTTAAATTGTCACGTCGATTTCCCAACAAAGGAGCGTTTTATCCTCCTTCATTAAAGTCAATGTGCTTGACACGTAAAATACGTTAAATAATTATATTGAGCGTAAGTATTTAACTTTAAAGCTAAAGTAAATGAACCAATAATGATGAATTTTAGGGTTCCGTACGTTTTAAGGGAAAAAAGAACCCTTATAAGATCACTTTATCATCCTTCTGTACATCTGTCTGTCCAGAGATTTTATCTCAGGAACACTTAAAGATATCGGGTTGAAAATCAAACCATATACTCAGATATACGATCTCATGATTTCCTGAAAAAACAATATTTCTACATTTTTTTAAAAAAAGTTTTTTTGCAATATAAATATGACCATTTATATTGCAAAAATAGGATTATTTAGACACTAGAAAAGGAATCAAAGTTATCAGGATACTTCCGGTTGAGCTAAAATTAAGAAAATTTTGCAGCTAGCATCTACAGGTATTGATCAGGAAAAAAACTAAAAATACATTACATTTCATCCTTAAAAATAATAGCCTTATAAGGGTGTCATAATTTGATATTAACGCCGCTAGTTCAAGTGAGGTATCAGATGAAAGGGCTCTGGCTAAGCTAAGCTTGAATTTCAGAAAAAGCTCGAGACCTACAATATTCGTACGAAACCTTTAATGGACGACCCTGACTCGCATTTGTTTTATTTTTTAATATCTTACAGAGCTATAATAAAATATTGACTAATGATAATTATCTCAATAGAATAATTCATTTCTTTTTTTTAAATTCATGCTGTACCCTGCTCATAGCAGGATAGGCAGAAGGAACCTAAGGACCTAGTATAAAGACTCTTCGTTCTTTATTTCCCTCCGACTCCTGGAGGAATTACGTGTTTTTTTTCTAATTTTAACAGTAGGGCTCGTATTTATATTTATAAGCCGCTCTTAATTCTCAGATCAATTTTCAAGATCGATCTCAGCATTCTTGAAATGCCATTTTCATTCATATATTATAATTTATGAATAAAAACGGTATTTAAAATTGCTTCCAAGATCGATTTGGTTGAGAGCGGCTCATAAAAACGGGCCCTATAAGCCACTCATATGATAAATCAGCTTAACGCTGTATCCCGCACACAGCAAGGTAGGCAGATCGAACCTAGTGTTAAGACAATCCGTGCCCATTTTCCGCCTAGTTCCGGAAGCATTGCGTGTTCAGTGGCGGAACTCAACGCCGCTCTTTGCCTCGACAGCATAGCAAAGAAATGAAATATAAATATAAACAAATATTTAATTTCCTCGAGTGGGAATCGAACCCACAACCAGTCGATTTTACAGTCACACTTTGTGCCTCTACGCCACGACCTCATACATCTAATATTAAAATTTAAAATACAATATAGATATTACAATCTATAAGAAATCATAAAATATTAGTATACTGTATATTTGATTAAACGTTTACAGTTAGTCATAAAAGCATTTGCTCGTAAAAATGTACTAAACATGGATACTTACTTCTTACTAAATGTTGTACGGTCGTTTTAATAAATCTGTCGAATAACTTTATGTACTTATCTAAAATGTGAGGCAAATATTAACTATTCATTTCAACAAAAGAATTTCTTATGTTAAAATCAATGACGGAGACACTCCGGCGTTCTGGAGTCTTTGTGTGTTGAGTAGCGGAACTTAACGCCGCGCTTTGCCTCAATACCAGGGCGAAGAAATTAAAATATTAAATATTTCATTTCCTCGAATGTAGATCGAACACACGACCATGTCGCGTTTACAGTCACACTGTAGTGTCTTAACAATAGGTTCCCTATGCCTACCCCGCTGTATATATACAGCTAGATGTAGCGTGAAACTGAAAAACAATGGGCGAAAAAAATATAATGAAGGAGAGTTAAAATTATGCCTTGGAACCATTCGAATGCATATTTGAACTTACGTCCATGTAGGCTTTATTTATATTTAACTTCACTATACTATTAGCTTTGGACATACAGACACTTGAATTCAATACTTAAACTTTCAAAATTGAAACTTGAAGAGTTGGACTGCTTACAATAAATTTTGTGAAGCCATTGTAACTATGAATTTGAAGTACACTCGATTTATTTATATATAAATTATTTTTTTTATATACAAAGAGTTGCGTTCAGTTCCGCCGTACAATACACAATGTCGAAAACGGAGAATGGAGTATCTTAGCGATTATTCTCTCTGCCTTTCCTGCTATATGTATATATTTTCATATCACGTCTCATCTTCTATTGTAACAGTTTAAATACAAAAGTATTTGATAATATATATCGCAGATAAATTGAAAAGTGTAAAAACATGTCCAACTTGGTTCTATCCGCCCCATTCAATATGAGCTTTTCATGTCACGGTACGTCTAGACGGTGGCGGACTTTTATATCTTGCTATTACTTTTGTAGTATTAATATCCATTTTTATTAGTATTTCTTTTAAAACTAGAAATGTAAACTATTGATTATATTTTTATTTAGTTTTATTGTTTGTATTTTAGTGTTCTGTTTATAGCTTTCAACACTGAGCATATATGATATTAAAATATTTAAGTAACAAGCTATATATATTAAAATAATATTGGTTAGAAAGTAAATATTAAATAAATAAATTAGTTTCACACTGTATACCACACACAACAGAGTACGCAGAGGGAAACCTAGTGTTATGACGCTACGTTCCCCCCTTTCTGCCGAATTCTGGAGGCATTGTGTTGTGAGTGGCAGAGCTCAACGCCGCGCTTTGCCAGAATGCGTTGTTACAAAATATTCTAATTTTATTTCTTATTATATGAAAAAATAAACATACATCAAATACCCATCAGGTAATAAGAAAAAGAAATTTTCACATTTTGCCATTTCTGAAATATCTATCTTTCAAACAATTAACTTTCATATAAATAAAAACATAAATTTCTAATTCACTTGTGTGCCTCAAATCACCAACAAACTGAAATAACTAGTTTTGCTTGTGTGTGGAAGTAAAACCACTCGAACGGTCAATGGTGTGTCGTATTGTATAATTAAACTGGAGTACTGTTAGTGATAGTCACACAAACCCTAGTAAATGAACACTAAAACTTAGAACTTCAGGCCCCTAACTGTTCGACCATTACAGTCTCATGTAATGGCTTAATGAACATTGTGGTTAAATAATATAGATATTTTATTTTTATATGTTTATAACGATAGTTAAAAAGGAGACGGCTACACGCGGCAGTTCAAATCTTGGTATTTATTCTACTGTATAGTAGAAGTATTAGTACGCTCTGTACAGCATGGAGTAGGCAGAGGGAACTTGGGAACCTAGTGTTAAGATGCTTGCGTTTCCCACTTTTCGCAGAATTCTTGGGCATAGTGTTATATGTAGCGAGGCCCAACAAGGTACTTAGTGCAGCGGAGTGAGAAATATTAAATATTTTATTTCTTCGAGTGGTAATCAAACTTTCGCGTTCACACGCTTGTATTACGTGCCACGGCCATGGGCGTATCTAGAGATATATTCTGAGGGACTTTAGCTTTAAGCAAATTTGTTTGTGTAAATGCTATTTTTTAAAACTTTCAAGGCAATTTTTTTATTAGTTTTTCTGAGGTTGGTGCGATACTATTCTGGGATGGGCACCGACCGTGCATGGTCGGACCCCAGAATAGTCTCGAATTCCTACACCGATGGCCACGTCAGATTTTTTTCTCTTTTCTCTCTCTCTCTTTTATTAAAATCATATTATATTATTTAAAAATGTTTAAGACGGTCATATTTAACCTCTTCAAACATAAAAGTATAATACTTCCACAACACCAAATAGTAAATAATAATTCAAAATAAACGACCAGAAATTCAATTAACTTCGTGTCAACTCTCGATATACATAGTTGGAATTTCGAAAGTAACATAAAAAGATTTAAAAATAAAACCTCTTTTTGCTAAATCAGTTTTCGTTCGTTCGTTTATACAGCTTTTACGCGGAAACTAAACCGAAAGCTCGGTAAGCTCGAAAACCTCTTATCCACCGGCAATGACAGGCGCCGCGTGAAGTTGATGCGAAAAATATTTATAAAATGAAATAGTATTATAAAAAATGTATTATAATTTAAACCTGAGGTATTTTCGTTTTGTTAAGTATTTATTTTAATAGGCCTCTTAAGTTAGTATACTTTTATTTTTTTAGCTTCACGCTGTATCCCGCACATAGCAGGGTAGGCTAAGGGAACCTAGTATTAACACACTCCGTTTCCCACTTTCCGATGTCGATGTTACAGTCATACTTTGTGCCCCTGCGTCACGACTGGCCTCTATTAATGGATATTAATGTACTAAGTAATCATTAATTATACAATATATTAAGTATAATAATTATATTATTCGGTAATATATTTAAATGAGACAATGATTTACAATTTGCGTTTCAAACACGCTGCTAGCTATTTTAAATTTCAATAAATTATTTCAATAAAGTATAAATATTGTTACTATGAAATTAGATTATTGAGGCTAGTCGTGGTGCAGAAACATAAAGGTGGAATTTTTGGGTTCGATTCCTACTCGAGGATCGAGATCGAATTAAATGAAATATTAAATATTTTCCTTTTTTCGCTCTGGTTTCGATGCAAAGCGCGGTGTTGAGTTCCGCCAATCAACACGCAATGTCTCCAGAATTCTGCGGAAAATGGGCAACGGAGTGCTTTAACACTAGGTTCCTTCTGCTTTCCCTACTGTATACTGAATATAGCGTGAGCTAAAAATATGAAATTATATATATAATACAAAACAATTTTCTTAACACAGATATAAATTTACATAATATTCCGTATATTATTACATAGCGCCGTTTCTTATTCCTTATACTCTCAGAAACAGTTCGACTTCAGACGAACGTAATCAATAAGAACTTAGCATACGCACGTGAGGCGACTTCAAACGAACGGTCTCTTGTTCTATTTCCTTCAAATATCAGATCTCATTTCAATAATAGTTCAGTAGGGAAAATATTTATTATATTGAAATTTATATACACAGAAATTGTTCTTGCATATAAATATATCTATGTACAAGGGATAACACAGGTACAAAGAATAAATCTTTCTTTCTGTCATTATCATTTGGTAGCTTCTGTTATTTGAATTAAACAAGTTAATTTTCATAGTCATTTTTCAAAATGTCTTCTAGTTATTTTTGTTCTTTATTAACTAATAAAATACTTAACATTAATAGATTTAGTCTTTGGTAATTTTTAAGGTTTCATACTACAAGAGGCAAAAAAAAGATCACCTTGTTGTCCTCCTGACTTGTATTTCAATTCTTTCTTGTAATTCAATGCCATTTATTTCGAGATACCGTAAAGTTATCAAGCTTAAATTAATATTAAAAATTTAAAAAATCTAAAATCCAAATCCACACGACCAATCAAAGCTTATTTGCATTGTTTTTATTGTATTTTGTATGAAATACGCCACGTCATCAAAACTTATAGGATACTTGCTGGTCTAGGTATAAAGGTATAAAGGTCTACATGTATAAAGTTTTTCAAGACGTGAAAACTTTCATTACGAAAGAAATCTTGAAAAATGGAAATTTATTTTTATGTTACAGAGGAGATAGAGAAGATCAGTTGATAAAAACACAGTAGTGATGATATTGGAAGAAGGTTACGTAAAAAGCATGGGCACGTATAAAGAACGTGTTGAAGAAAAAAAATGTTGGACCAGGCCAAAGAGATAAACCGCAGCCTTTGGCGTCCCATTATCTTTAGCTCACTAGGAAACAAAGCGTAAAAATATTATAAACTTATAATTCAAGTTCATGTCATAAAAAAATAAATTACGCCCGTACTTAGGGACGTCAACTTTTGTAAGTTGTACTTCCTGTTGACCCATAATCCCGAAATTGGCTTGGAGACCTCGTTGGGTGAGATTGACTCGTACTTGACCGATTTTTTTACTAAAAGTCCCCAATTTTAATTGATTATAATTAAAAACGTTTAGATACATAAAGGGAAACGATCGAGCTTTATTAATTGAAAAGGTACTTAAGTTTAAAATTCGTCTTAACTACGTGAATAGTACTGGAACTTTCGAGAAACGCGATCAATGAGAAAGTTCGCGGAGACTGTCCTGAATTTTCCGAACTTGAAGTGTTCAATTAAATTACAAAGTGTTTATTATTATACAAAGCAATATTTTAATAATAATTAATTATCATCATCATCATCATCAGCTTCACGCTGTATCGCGCACACTGCAAGGTAGGCAGAGGGAACCTAGTGTTAAGACACTCCGTTCACCACTTTATGCCAAATTCTGGAGGCATTGCGCGTTGAGTGGCAGAACTCAACGCCGCGCTTGTCCTCGAGACCAGAGCGAAGAAATGGAAATATAAATTTAAGTAAATATTTCATCTCCTGGAGTAGGGAACGAATTCACAACCAGTCGGTTTTACAGTCACAATTTGTGCACCTGCTGGCCTCATAAATATAATATTAATGCAATTAAAATATTTAACTATTACATATATTATAAAATTATTATATTGCTAGTAGAACTTTTTGTACTACTTCATTATTAGTGGTTCGGTTAGACCAGAAATTGACTCATTTACATTTAAATACAGTTAAAAATATATTTTTCTACACCAACGTAATTGTTTTTCTGTTTTACGCTATATCCCACATGTACTAGGATAAGTAGGGAGAAAAACTCGCAGGAACACTCAGTTCTTAGATTGCCTGAATTTGAGACATCGGCGGAGCTAAATGCCGCACTTTGTCTTTGAATTTATATTATAAAGTGAGAGCCCAATCCAAAACCGAAGCGTTTACAGTCTGACGCTGTCATATTGCACAACTTTTACCTCGACGTAACTATTGAACGTATAGAAAATTAGATAATAAACGTAGTCCAACTTTTCCTTAGTTAAAGAAAATTAACAAATTAATTTGTATTATCTCTTAAACATAAATTAGAAATCCAACAATATCATGTCCTTGTACATTAAGTGGTAATTTTTAAATGGAGATTTCTAAATGGATTATATAATTAGTTTTACTTTTTATTACTCAACCCGCAATGCCTCCAGAATTCGGCGGAAAGTGGAGAACGGAGTGTCTTAACACTAGGGTTCTCTCTGCCTACAATCCTGTGTGCGAGATAGAGTAAAACTGATTTAATTTTTTATTTTTTTTTTCTTCTTACTAACATTAAAAACACAACTCGTTTAAATGAATCGTTTAAATTATTAAATTAAAGAAGTCTTTAATATAACATTCATAGTTCTTTCTGCACAAAGATATTGAAATAAAAAAGAAATAGTTTTGTATCATTTTTTCAATGCTCTATATCCCTGTATCATCGTTTTATATTCTTTTATTAGTTTTTCTTTTGAAAAATGATCAACGACGCAAAGCCGCG
Source organism: Heliconius sara (assembly GCA_917862395.2). Lineage (NCBI taxonomy): Eukaryota > Metazoa > Arthropoda > Insecta > Lepidoptera > Nymphalidae > Heliconius > Heliconius sara. The sequence goes on along the minus strand of OU860795.2, from coordinate 3,992,211 downwards.
TTCGTGAGTCAACTACGAATAAACTGTCATGTAGTAACTATTACTTCAATACGACTGCAAATCAATAAATGTAAAGGTTGGTTCACATTCAGGGTAAAATTATATTCCTTTGTTATAAATAAGTAACCTTTTTTTAATTAAGATTTTATTATTAAAAAGACAAATCAAAATTAAACAAATTGTTTTCATATTGATTGTTATAATTAGCTAGGTATTATGTATATGTTTCTTTAGCTGTATCCTGCACGTTAGGCGCAGGGTAGGCCGAAGGAAGTGGTTGTACCCCTACGCCACGACTGGCCTCGATTATATTATATTATGTAATACTTAAAAATTTTATTGGATATTATTTAGTGGAGAACGAAGTGTCTCAACACTACGTCCTGCCTATATGACGCAAAATGGTTGTACTTTGTCGTCTTTTATTCAACTAATAATATTATGAGTATAGTGGAGTCCGTCACTTCATATGCAATATTTCAGGAAAGAGCAAGTATTATCGAAACATTATACTAATTTTGAAGTCAATCTTATAACAAAAAGAAATATTTTTAATAAAACAGAATGGTATAAAATATATTTTTTTAGTTATTTTACTTTCATTTTATTTAATTGCTGTACTATTGAAATAATGTACGCTATATCCCGTATATATCAAGGCAGAGGAATGGAAGAGAATCTAGTGTTAAAATACTCTATTTTCCATTTTCCGTCGCATTCATGAGGCATTGCGTGTTAAGTGGTAGCACGTAATGCCAAAACGTTACCAGAGCGAAGAAATTAAAATATTAAATCTTTCATTCTCCAGAGTGGAAATCGAAGCCACGACCGTCGCTTTTACAGACACACGTTTGTGCTCCAGCGCCACGACGGCCTCATAGTATATTTGAATTTTGTTAGATATAAATATACTAGATTTATTAGTATAATAACAATATTAAAATAATCAATAAAATATAATCTTAGTTTCTTTTGTTATAAAAATATAATATATATTGTAATGATCTTAAGTTACATAAATTAAAATATATTTGCCGTCGTTAAAAAACCCCGAAACTTTTATACGTCAATTCTGTCATAACAATGACGCATGAAACCAATTGGCGATATTTTAAACTCTTACCCTATCGTTACGTAATCGTACTCACACATAAAAAAAACCGTACAAGCTAAATTTTATAGAAAAAAAAAACTTTTATGGCATCCGCGGCTGAAAACATACGGTTACGCTATTTAACGCCTGACTCGAAAATATATTTGAACGATCGATTATAGACTCAACGGCACCGGCCTCACGCCGCATCTCTTCAACCTATAATATACTCTAAAAATCCATTCAACAGCTACCAAACTTACCTGGCTAGCTTGCAGGACGTCCAAAAATATAGTAAAAACACTAATAAAAAGCACGGCACGCGACATATTTGCGGCCGCGGTGAAGCGCTCGGATCCCGTCTGGTACTGACGTTAGTGCAACACGCCAGAAACCTGCGTACTAGCTGGTTGGTGTGACACCGTACGCGTACCTAGCGTCGTATATATCGACCCTCCCGGGAGAGAGAGGGACGGTGGCGGTGACCGTGCAAGCCGGAACGGGAGGGCCGAGGGTGAACCGCGCGTGCGCAGTGGTGTTAACGCAAGGACTTCTTCTATAACGAAGCGAATCACGAATGCCGTCTTCGTCTGCCCCTGTCTGGGTTTCCCGATGATGAGGCATCAGTTTTTTTTGATAAATTGCCACGCTATTATCACCCTTAAGTTATTAGCAATAGCAGCTAATTACAAACAACACAAACACAGCCTGATTTACATTGTTTCCAATTTCGCCCCTATTTTCGAAAAGGCATGCGCTGGTGAGTCATCGTCACAGGTTTTGAATTTAATTAAAAAATTAATATCGAAAACGTTTCAGGTAATATCGATCAGACAATCCAGCCCTAGTTATAACTACTTGAAAATTCCATATTCAGCAAATACGACGCAGCGTATCGAGAACAGTACCGAACTTGGTCCTAACTCATTCAATAGCGTCAAAGGAAGTTTAAAGCTTGTGTGGGTATCAGATAAAGATTATGGAAGGTCTTTTAAAGAGAAAAGGCACCCGAGGCGCTGGCACAAAGCCCGTTGTAGGGCTAGCACAGTCTAGCCGCCGCAATCTCCTTGTCTGTGTCGCTTTGTATTCCACTCAGGTCATTTACTTGGGAATTAAAACTATTATTCTGTGCATATCCTTCAAAGGAGATACATAAATCTGCTCTAAAGCACTTTACTATGTAAGTCTAGACCAGTATTCATTTTAATTTATTACGTACTACTTTAACGATCATAAAAAAATATAAATTCAATTATAAATGTTCTAAATAAATAAAAAATTAAAATGAAGCACAATAGCGTCCATTTATGTAATATTCCCATCTAGTTACATCGCGGCGTTGAGTTCCGCCACTTAACACCGTCTCAAAAAATTGGCAGAAAGTAAGGAACGGAGTTTCTTAATACAAGGTTCCCTCTGCCTACCAAGCAACATGCAGAATACAGCGGGAAGTAAAAAAAATACACTATAACATATAAAAAAACATCGTCAACATCACATTAATACATCAGTGTTACAAATAGTTTTTTATATTAATACTTTATCTCCCAGTAAGATGGACAAAGCTAGCAATAACTACACTAGAATAATCGCAGCTTATGATTATTATGTTCGCTCGTATAATACAATAGCTTAATATTGAGAGATCATAGTAATGTCAAAATAAACAGATAGACTGTTTATACATGATTATTGTCAGGTAAACGTTAATGAAATTCGATTATTATATATAGATATTAAACTTACTATTATTTAGGTTTTCTGATTCGTGTGAAAAATTAAATTGATAGGGGCTTTAATCGTTTTTGATGCATAAAAAAAAGAGAGTACTTACTGTTAAGTCACTCCGATCCTCACTTTCCGCCGAATTCCTGAAAATTGCGTGTGGACTGACACTACACAAGTATTACAAATTATTAAGTCAAGAAATAAAATTAAAAATATATAGTTGCATAAACTAATCAATGAGGCCGACCGTGGCGCAGTGGCACGAAGTGTGACTATAAAACCGACTGGTTGTGGGTTCGATCCCCACTCAAGGAGATGAAATATTTACTTAAATTCATATTTCCATTTTTTCGGTCTGGTGTAAAGGCAAAGCGCGGCGTTGAGTTCTGCCACTCAACACGCAATGCCTCCAAAATTCGGCAGAAAGTAGGGAACGGAGTGTCTTAACACTAGGTTCCCTCTGCCTACCCTGCTGTGTGCGGGATATAGCGTGAAGCTAATTTAATTATTTTATTTTAACTTATCAAATACAGAATAGAAAATTGATTAGATAGAAATGTAGTTTTTTCTTTATAATCAAAACGACTGTTAGTAATAAAAAGTTATTTTTATCTAGTGAAAACAGTTTTTCATCGTTCATTGGCAAGATCTTAGTTTCAATATTAATGTACTTTATAAATGTAACATGTAAATATAATTACCGACACGATTGTACATAACACAACACCGCGAAATATTTTTTATGAATACTCTCGATAGTTATAACTTTCGTTCCGACTAGGAAAATATATATTAATATAATTTAAAAAATTTGTTCCTGTTAAAAACACAGAATAGAGTTTTATTATTCAAATTAAATATTTAAATACAAAGTGAGGCCAGTCACTGCGCAGGGGCACAAGGTGTGTGTGTAAAATTGACCGGTCCCACAACCAGTCAATTTTACAGTCACACTTTTTGACTTCAATCTCCAGGAAATGGAATATTTAATTAAATTTATATTTCTATTTCTTTGCTCTGGTATCGGGGCAAAGAGCGGCGTTGAGTTCCGCCACTCAACAAGGAATGCCTCCAAAATATAACAGAAAGTGGGGAACGGAATGTCTTAACACTAAGATCCCAGCTGTGTGCGGAATACAGAGTGAAGATGATTATTATTTTTTTATTTTAAATACCAAGTGATGTGTCGACAAGTTAAAAAAAAATAATATAAATAATATTATTATTTGTGCCAAATATGTTAATCATTTGTAATTTTAATAATTATAGAAAAGAGGCTTACTCATTTCTGCTCCAAGAGTATTCCAGCCTTCTCTATAAATTAAAACTTAATACAAATATTCAGATAAAAATATACTTTTTCAGTTTAAAACTTTAATTATAAGTACCTGTAAATTTTATCAGTGTAATGAATGGTTCTTGCATCCGCCTATTTTTTTTATTTTTTTGATAATATTATAATAATTTCCAGCGTCTAATGGTATTGAAGGTATAGTGGGTTCTGTTCTGTTTAATACGTTTTGGTAGCTTTAGAACCTATACTACTGTCTTGTTATCAAAGTGAAAAATATTAAATATTTCAATGCCTTTCAATATTTCAATCAAAAATAAATGTAATGGAAAAAGGGAAATAGTTTTTTTTATTTTTCCTGGTTTTCTCTAACCCAAATATACAAAGCGGTGCCTTTCGGTATCACCTCCCAGCCCGTAATATTTCTAAAATATACAGAGAGTGTAGACCGAAGTGATTCTCTTACGTAAAAATAAAAAAAATAAATAATTCAAACACATACTACAAATAAAAAAAATTACTATAAAGCATATTACTCAACTCGATCGTTCCAGATATTTGCATATGTGGCGAGTGACGTCACCCGCTCACCAGACGGCCCGGTACATCCTGGGCGAGACCCCGGTACAGACTTTGCCAATCATCCTGGAGTGCATGTCATTTCCATTAAGCTGACGCAAGCTTACTAAAAGCTTTAGAGCACTCTCGTATAGATATGTAATAAAACTGTAAACGGCATCAAGTGTAATATTAACGGCGATAAACTTAGGATAGGCGATATTGCTTAAACGGAGGTACAGAACGGTAATTTTTTTTTTTCAATTGCACACCGTGTTCTATATATTGTAGGGTAGGCAGAGGGAAGTTAGTGTTAAGACACTCTGTTTCCCGCTTTCCGACGAATTTTGAAGGCATTGCGTGTTGAGTTTAAATAATAGAGTTAGACAAAAACTCATTTTCAAGTAATAGCTTATATTGTTGTTAAGCATTTTTTTAAAATTATTGAAAGGTGCATTCAAAATCCAGTTAAAAACATTTCTATTATCTGGATAAAATTATAGTAAAGAACATCCTCTGTTTTTGAAATTGGTTAAAATTGCATCTGAGGAGCGAACGCGATCAATAGATAGCAAATATAATACAATCTCAGCACTCTATTGACTTAACGAATAGTGGGTGTAGGTTGGCTTGCGGCGCAAAGGTCAAGACAAGCTGAAAATAAGTTCTTATATTTTATATTTAAAATATGCATATTGCTTGAAAAGTAATACTTAGGCCGATACAAAATGTACTGTGAGAAAAAAAAGCATTTTTTTAATATAAATTAAAAATTTTACATAAAATTAAATCAACTTTACATTGTACTGCACACACAGCAGGTTAGACGGACGGAATCTAATGTTAAGACACTCTGTTTCCCATTTTCTGTCCGTGCAATTCTGAAAACATTGCGTTTGGAGTGACGGAATTCAACACCGATCTTTGCCTCAACACCAGAGCTAAGAAATTAAATTATAAATTGAAATGTTCCATTTCCCCGAATGGAGATCGAGTTTATATAAATTATATTATATATGAGCATTGCAATTTTAATATTTTTTAAAAATAAAATTTAAAAATATTCAAATTAATTTCGCAAAAGTCAATCAATCTACGTGCATGACTTTCTATTTGCGAAAATCGTACAAAATTTACTTTCTGAGATTAGTCCAATCAATGATAACACATTGAGGTGTTATATTTCAGCTAATAAAGGCTAGCGTATATGTAGTCGTGTGAAAAGGGAATATAACCGATTGTAAGCGAAATATGTCACAATAATCTAATAGGAATTACAAATCTTTCATGTATTCATTTTAAATTTAAAACATTTTTTTACAATATGCCTATATTACAACAAGGTTTAAATATAGTTATTTCAAGATATTAGAATACTTTTATATGCTAGTGCACTCGTGCAATTTGAAGTTTTAAATGCTGAACGCTATAGTCATCAAAATAGGCGACCCCATTGAAAACACCTGGCCAAATTAGAGCGATATAGAGATAAACAACAACAAAGAAATACTTCCTTTAAGGTAATACCTAATAATATATTACTGCAAATATATTAATATTTTTTATATATTTTTTTTACCTTCACGTTATATCCCGCACAAGACAGGGTAGGCAGAGGGTAGGAACCTAGCGTTGAGCCACTCTATTCCATATTAGGTACCCCACTTTCCACCGAATTCCGGAGGCATTGTGCGTTGAGTGGCGGAACTCAACGCCCCACATTGCCTCATAACGTTTACTTTATAAATAAAATTCAATAACACATTTTGCCATATAATATCCGCAGAATATAAAATTCACACGCATACTTTGCCTTATGTCTGCTGCTGCCTTAACTGCTTTATTATTGAGGCTCCATAGCTCAGGGTACCTTATTCGATGTATAGGAACCTATACAATCTTGTCTTGTATATATATTTAAGCATCTACAATGTTAGTTAGGGCACGGCTGTTCCCATGATTGATTTGATTGGGTTTAGAGAAACATTGATAGATTGCATACAATAGATATAGATTGTAGATTAGTTTAAGACGTCGTTATAATTTTATTTTACTTAACTTTTGTATTTGTTTAATTATTTTTATTTGATTTAAGCTATTTTGAGTCCAGTCGGTGCAGCCCATTCAAATGGTAATCAAATCTACAACCTATCGCATTTACAATCAAAAGTTTCCTTGAGGAAATGAAATATTTAATAATTTAATTCTCTCGCGGTGTCAGGGTAAAAGCGAGGTTGAGTTAGAGTCTGAAAATCAACACACAATGCCTCCAGAATCCAATGAACGGCAGAAAGTCGGAAATGGAAGTGTCTTAATGGGAAGCGGGGTATCTTAACTCCAGTTTCCAAGGTTCCCTCTGCCTTCCCTACTATTCGCGGAATACAGAGCAAAAAAAACCCACTGCCCCACAACTGAACTCAGACACTTTGAGTTTGTAACAATGACATTTATCAAAAATTTCTTCAAATGAAACAGAAGACAAAAGTAAAATCTTAAGAATATACTATAACCAATAGAATTGCAATTCAATTATATAGATTTCAATCACGTGTAACGTGTGTTTGATCTAGTCAACGCTCCACGCCTACATCGCGCCCGGAGTGCTTCGTATCGATTTGTCGTGTGCAGACTATTAGAACATAACTACTGAATAATGATATACAGACATACATACATACTATGTCATCTCGTTTTAACATTTATATGAGATTTGGTAAAATTAGTTTGGAATTTCGATATAGTTTGTGCAATGATATTTGCTTGTGTTTGGAATTTGAGAGTTATTTCGTAACAAATGCATTTGGTGATGTAACCTTTTCATCATGTTATGAAAGTCATTACTGTATTTTTTATATAAAAGTATTAAATTTTGTAATATATATCGCAGTCTTCAATATAATATTTATCTATTTAGTATATTAAAAAAGGAACGCTATTAAATTACATATACAAACAAATATTACGTATACGTAAAGCTATATTTTTTATCAGAGACAAAGAGAGCCCGTATTTATAAATCTCTCTTAAGTCTGAGGTCGACCTTAATATACCGTTTTCATTCACAGATAGATATATAATTTATAAATAAAAGCGGCATCTCAAGATCGATTTTAGACTTTAGAACCGTTTATAATGCGAGTCTCTATGCTTTTTTTTTTAATCCAAATATAATTGAAGTATTAAAAATATTTGCTGGTTTCTTATGCTTGTATATTATGTAATATTCGTCCGTAAAAGTGTTAAGTTAGATCGGCATATTGCATAACTGTTTTATATATAATAACGGGTATAACCGTGCGCGACTGGTTGTGGGTTCGATTCCAACACGAGGAAATTGAATATTTCATATTTTCATTTCTCCGCTCTGGTATCGAAACAAAGCGTTGAGTTCCGTCACACAACACACAAGAAATCAGGCGGACAGTGGGGAGCGGAGTGTCTTAACACTAGATCTCTGCCTACCCTGCTACGTGTGCAATACAGCATGAAGCTGTATATATAATAAAATGGCATAAAATAATGTAAAATTATTGACATAAACAAAGATTTTACAATTTTTCTTTGACATTAATGCTAAACTAATATATTATAATATCACACACACATAAAACTACGTAACGGCTACAATAAAAAAAGAAATAAACACGCAAAACATTCTCAAAATAACCACTTCCATACTTATTTGGTAGATAAAAGCAATTCTAAAGCGCATCTCTCGAACATTTATCTTAACATTAAGTACATGAGCTATTGACACAGTTCCGGAGTTCCGCAATACACGGGTGGAGACGCGGGGCGCGGGCAAGCTGCCAGTGTGGATATTGTGCACGGCGTTATTTAAGATACTTACTAGTTTTTATAATAAAACATCTTTTTTTTTAATATAATTGTTTTAATTACGCCAGTCGTGGCGCAATTGTACAAAGTGTGACTGTAAAACCGACTGGTTGTGGATTCGAACCCCACTCGAGGTGATGAAACATTTACTTAAATTTATATTTCCATTTCTTCGCTCTGGTGTCGAGGCTAAGCGCAGCGTTGAGTTCTGCCACTCAACACGCAATGCCTCCAAAATTCGACAGAAAGTGGAGAACGGAGTGTCTTAACACTAGGTTTCCTCTGCCTACCCTAATTTAATTTAATTTTTAAAGCTAATTTAATTTAATTTTTGATTTATTATTGTTTTGTTAGGTTTTAGAGCTTGATTGTATCACAATTTTTCTTCTAGCATATGTAGTTTAATATTTATATTGGTAGCACATATACAGGGGTTGTCTCGTAAGTAGTGTATCAAATGAATATCAGTAATAGAGGTTACATGCTATAAGAAGAATAATAATCAAAATAGCTAGGTAAAATAGTCATCGAGTTATGATTTTTTTTAATAAATTGAAAATTCTCTCACTGCGTTAATTTACAATTACTTAAAAAAATATTAAATATATTTATTTTTTATTGTTTTATTAGTTATAATATAAAAGAAATATACGGCCTTGTTATAGATCAGCTATTTGGAAACAGTTGTTATGACAATTAAAATTATAATATAAAATTTACGTAAAATCATATAAGAATAACCTTGCAAAGTGAAATTTGAAGAAAGCCAATGAAAAAAAATGCATGATAACCTTGTGGAACTTTATTTTAAAAATATCTACGGCTTGTGGCAAATCAAAAAAATAATAATCGTAGGTTCAAACTGTTACTTATCTTAATAAGAAATAATCATAATCAGCTTCACGCTGTATCCCGGAGAGTAGACAGACGGAACTTAGTGTTAAGACACTCCGTTTCCCACTTTCTGCCGAATTCCGGAGGCATTACGTGTTGAGTGGCAGAATTCAATGCCGTGTTTTAGCCTCGACACCAGAGCGAAGAAATGGAAATATAAATTTAAGTAAATATTTCCTCTCCTTGAGTGGGATCGAACCTACAACCAGTCGGTTTTACAGTTACACGTTGCCCCTGCGCCACGACTGGCTCAGAAATAATAATGAATATATGAATATAATGAAATTACTAAGTAATACTTAATATCTTTCACCCTGGACATTCCTGGACACTGACATAAGAAACATAGGTCCGGTAGGTATCTACTAAAATTATATTTTCCTTTAGCCAAATTACTCATTAGCAACGTTTTATAATATCGTCAAACAGACATTGAACGTAAAATCACAGTAGTTAAACTTGAAGACAAAAAGGCTTATCGGTTTTTTCTGTGTGTTTTATGTATATGTATGTAGACTTCGAATAAATAATTAATATTTCATACATTTCAATAAGCATATTTACAATCATACACAGTAATGTAACTGTATGAGTCACTAAAGAATCAATAATACCGCAATTAACGAATAAGTTCGACCAAGAGGGCGAGCTAACCCGACTACATCGTTACGGCAGCCCGTTTTTACAGTACAATATATTTGTTTATTTGTATGTGATCTTGCATATATATATGTATATGCATTGTTTTTTATGAAATATTTATGATTTTCATTTTCTCGAGCTGGTAACGAGGTATAGCGCGGCGTTGAATTCCGCCCCTGAACACGCAATGTCTGCAGAATTCCGTGGAAAGTGCGGAACGTAAGTGCGTTAATAGGAACAGAGTGTCTTAACGCTAGGTACCCACGTTCCCTCTGCTTACCCTGCTATGTGCGGGATACAGAATGAAGTGACAAAAGAAATACATTTTCTTTATACGATGGTTTTTATTTTTCCTATATTTGTAACTGGATAGTCAGAGGGGACCTAGTGTCAGACAATTCATTGTCCAGTTTTACACGAAAGCTGAGACTTCGTATTTTGAGTGGCGGAACTCAACCCCGTACTATATCTTACCAGACCGCTCTGGTAAGATATAGTACGGGGTTGAGTTCCGAAAATGAAAATAATTCATTTCTCCAAGTAGAAATCAAGCCACACTACCACAACCACCGCGTTCACAATCAGACGCTGTTCCACTGTGATGGCCACTTAAAGTTTAAAGATAGACATATATTTGAATTTCACTTTAAAAAGTTACTTAGTTAAAAGAGGCTAGTCGTGGCGCAGGGGCACAAAGTGTGACTGTAAAACCGACTGGTTGTGGGTTCGATTCCCAATCGAGGCGATGTAATATTTATTCAAATTTATATTTCCATTTCTTCGCTCTGGTCTCGAGGCAAACCGCGGCTTGTTGAATGGCAGAGCTCAGTTTGCCACTCAACACGTAATGCCTCCAGAATTCGGCAGAAAGTGGGGAACGGAGTGTCTTACTACTAGATTCCCTCTGCTTATCCTGCTGCGTGCGGGATACAGCATGAAGCTGATTTTATTTTATTATTCTAAAAAAAATTGTCTGTACTCAAAATGTAGCGTCCGTCCGTCCGTCTCATTGCTTTTTTTGGTAGAAAATTAGGAACAAATCTGTGTAACAAATTCTGCGACAGAAATACGGCTAACTATAAAGAGAAAATATTACGAAATAGAAAATATTATTAATAAATAGTTTTACAATATACTAGATACGTTTGTGATAAAGAAAGTTCACGAAGGCTAGGAACCAGGAGTACAACGCAAACACAGAATGTGGCAAAATAAGAAAATAGAATGGCCAAATGAACTCGATGAATGATTCAGTATCGATCGCTATCTAAAAATACAGGAGGCTAGGCTTGTAGGCTTGGTACGAAAACGTTATTTTATGCATGGTAAAAAAAACTGCTGTTCACTGTATCCCGCACACATTAAAGTAGGCAGAGGGAACCTAATATACTATAGTATCCCATTTTCCGCCGAATTCTAAAGACATTTATGTGTTGACTAGCGAAACTGAACTCCGCGCTTTGTCTCGACACCAGAGCGAAGAAATAAAAACATAAAATAATTCATTTCCTCGGATGGGGATTGAACCCACAACCAGTCCCGCTTACAGTGCCACCCTCGTGCCACAACGGCCTCACCAATCTTAAAAAAAAGCAACTATATTGAACACTAGTAATTTCTTCACCCTATCAATGGGCGTCATCGTGGTGCGCCTCAGTCTCAAAACGGAAACGGGAATGCTATAAAACACGTAATAATAATACCCACTGCCAAGTTTCTCTTGTGCCTCTATGCAGCTTAAGATACAACGGTGCTTATGTCTGTTCAAACAAGTTATTTGAATAGTTCAGATACGATCTCTTAGTAATTAACGAATGAGCGTTGCGCAATTTATTTGCTTGTTACATTAATTTACAATGGAACTAGCGTACTGCGTTATATAGCTAGCTATGTATGTAGGTATGTTATGTACCAGAATTGTCTTATACGTTTCTAAATATTCGCCAGTGTTCTAGAAGTTTTTTTTTAGTTTCACGCTGTATCACGCACACAGCAGGGCAGGTAGAGGAAAACGAAGAACCTAGAGTTTTTTTTAACATTTTTAAAGTGTAATTCTTAGGAAAGAAAAATACTTATTATGAAAACGTATAAAAAATTGTACGTAACGTTCGTTTATGTGAACGTATGGCTTAGTCGGTCAGAGCGCTTGGACGGTTTCCAAAGAGGCGCGAGTTCAAATCCCGCTACGTTCAAATTTTTATACGTTTTCTTAACCTGGATTTAATACGCTTAGTTTGTATTAATATATTTCCGCTCCACACTTTCCGCCGAGAACGCAGCGCCTTATTGTCAGAGCAACGAAATGAAAATATTTAATATTTTCATTTTCTCGAGTGGGAATCGAAGCCATAATCTGTCGCGTTTACAGGCGCAAGATGGTGCCCCGCTCCGGCGAGACGGCTTTAAGTAGACTTAGTAGTTGGCAAGCTATTTAAATAAAAATTTCAGAAAATACGTTTTTTTACGTAAAATAAGTTTAAAGTACTTTATTTGGCAGTAAATCATGAAATAATAAAGAAAATAACTGCTCTATAAATAAAAAAAATATCGATTCAAGCGAACTGAAACTCGTAGAAAATATCTAATCACATTGTCTATTTGTCAAGCAACTTGCTGGAGGTTCCTCGTACAAAACTCTATAGTTTTGTTTAGAATTCGTGTGAACTCGATATTGATTTTATCTTTCTGCACTTGCACTTTAACCTACTTTACCAAGATCCTTGATTTATTCCTTTTAAAAAAAATCACCTCATGTCTATCGCTATGCTCTTATAATTTTTTACTTGTCGGCAACAAATAAGTATTAAGTTAGACGTGAGTGTTGTAAATCTGTTTGTCTGTCTATAGCATTATACCATAAACGGTTAACTTTTTATCCGTTTTTGTGCTTAAAAGTGTTTTTTTTTAAATGTAGTGTTTCTAGCCATGATTTAAATGAATGACAAATCTTCAATATTGACATATTATCTTATACTGTATAAGAGTATTTTATCAATAGTGCCTAAGTGTGGTCTTCGTACGTTGAATGTAATTTTTGTTGAAAAATTTAAATTCTTCTGTGGTTATCGTGCAGTTAGCTTTTAATAAATTAAATTATATTATGTCCATAAGCGCACACTCGATCTTTTATTTTATAATTTTATTGAGGAAAAAAATTTTGGTGACGTACCTACATTGTGACTTACATCTATTTATAGCTTGTGGCCACCAGTTAGTTGTTAAAATAAAGTAAAAATCCAATCAAAATACATTGTAAGTATGTATACAACACTAACTTATCTTGGATGAATTTTTTTACGCCATTTTTGTATTCTATAGAATAGATAGTTTTTATCGATCGAGGTTGTCATGGCACAGTGCTCCTGCGCCACGCCAAGGGTGCGATTGTAGCGCAACGATCGTGGGTTCGATCCCCGCTCGGGGGAATTAATTATTATTTATTTATATTTTCGTGAGGCCAGTCGTGGCACAGTGGCACGAAGTGCGACTATAAAACCGACTGGTTGCGGGTTCGATTCCCACTCGAGGAGATGAAACATTTACTTAAATTTATATTTCCATTTCTTCGCCCTGGTGTCGAGGCTAAGCGCGGCGTTGAGTTCTGCCACTCAACACGCAATGCGTCCAGAATTCGGCAAAAAGTGGGGAACGGAGTGTCTTAACACTAGGTTCCCTCTGCCTACACTGCTCCGTGCGGGATACAGCGTGAAGCTGATTTATTTATTTTTTTTAATTTTAATTTCGTTTCTTCGTTCTCCGGAACGAACCAAAAGCCCGGCGTTGAGTTCCGCCACTTAACACACACAATAGAAAATAGAAAAGAAAATGGAATACGGCCGTTCCATCTGCCTACCCTGCTGTATCCTAAAGCTAATTTGAATTTGATGTTTAGATAACTTTTACACATATAAGCGCTTAATTAAAACTACATCAATAATTACCACCATATATGTAAGTTAACTTTTAGTTTAACACAAATCAGTTTCTAATTAAGCAATTCGAAACTAACGAACGCCCAAGGCAGTCATTAATAATTTTGTGTTTTCGCCAGTGTTAATGTCGGCTCTTTACTCGGGGCCCGGGGGACCCGGGGGACGCGACGAGCCGATGTTGGCAAAATGTCAAAGTCGCTGGCAACATTTCACTGTGACCTTAGAAACATTCTTTATGAATTATGGAAATCTTTTCCAAGGATATTGTTAATATTAAATTAATATAACGTTACAAGCATTTAGGCTAATATAAATAACAACACTTAGTTAAATTAAAGCAGTGATTTACTGTGCACAGTGGTAGTAAGTAGGTTCAATTGAGTAAAGTGAAATGTGCTTGTATTCATATTGATTTTTTGGTATTTTTGATACAGATTAGATCCGTACACATTTAATGACAAAGACTATCCTGAGGACTATTTAGTATTTATATGATTCAGAAATATATTTTTTTTGTTGTAGTTGGACGATCACGAAATGAACGCAGGAGTCAGTTAATGGCGTAGGAGGGAAGGGGGGCTGTATGGTATGCATTCCCACTCCAAAAATTAAAAAAAAACAAAATCGACATGAACATATTTGGTCAAAGTTAAAGTCCAGCTCCCAAAAAATGTCTCAAAGACGCAACGCAAATTGTAAAAGGTAAATAGCAAGTTTGCGCATAGATAATGCACAAACTTGTCATTTTTCTTTTGCCAAAGAAATCTGAAATTGTGTAATGGTGTCTTTACTATAAATGGGTCTCTTTTGATGGGCATAAAGACATTTATAATTTTAAAAACAGTGTCTTTCAGATACGATAAAGATGGTTTTAAAAAAGTGTTTAACTAATATCAAAACATAACAATCATAGTAATAAAGTAAATAAAATATTTAATTTAGTCGAGTGCGGATCGAACCCACAACCAGTCGATTTAACAGTCACAATTTGTGGCCCTGCGTCACGACTGGTCTCAAATCGGTCGGTAGGTCTAAATCGGCATTAAATGAAACCATCAGCTTTCACTGAGTAACCGTGAAGGCGAGCATTAATAATCCCTTTGTAGTTTGTTTACCAATGTGCATGTCGTGTACCCGCGGGACATCCCCGTCCGGCGGACACGGCGGGATACATTGGCAAAATGTGAAACAAAACGTTGCTGTGAGGTTGCGAATGCTTAAATTTACCGTTTTTTAAGAATATATTATAAATATTTTTTAATGAACTATAATTACTAATATTATACCTGTTTTTCTTGGGTATTTTTTTATTGTTATTTTTATGTTATAACTTATGTAAATAAGTTAATTATATTTATTGTTTTTAGCAATGGATTTATATCGGATAGATTTTGTGTTTAATTTACTATGTACAAAAAGACAAGAAATATTTTGAGAATCATCGTTCATAATATGAAACTTAAGCGACATCTCACACTTCTTATGAAGAAACCGTCAAAACATAAACAAATAGTGCTTTAAGTTTCTTATAGATGGCGTTATTTGAAATGGTCTAAAAAATTTCCAAGTTAACTTCATAATTTACTGAATTTTATTATTTCTTTAAACAAAACATATAATTCGAATTAAAATTGAATTGGCATATATTAATAAAACAATTTACTTTATAAAATTATATATTTATTAATATTCTTACATTAAGAGAACTACAGGTATATATATATAACTGTGATTCACAATATACATTATATTACATATAACATTTTTTTCTCCTAAATTATTTAACAAATGATAATGAACAAGTACTTATAAACTAACAACTACCATTCAGCTGTTACACGAATTAAGACTTAACGCCAAAATTTAAAAATTTATTACGTATTTTTAATAATAATATGAAATTTATTACTGCAAAGTGTATCATGAAAATAGAAAATAATAAATATATTTTTTCACTCTATGAACCTATGAAATATATGAAAATATTGTCTCAAGTATCGATATAATAAATATAAAAATACAATTTTTTACTTTGTTTAAAATGATATTTCCCTTTAGTATAAACCACATACTCGATTTGCAGGGACGGCTTTATCTGAAAAACAACATGTACATATAAAAAAATGTTTTAAGCAAATATAGTTTCACTCTGTTTTCCACATATAGCAAATATACACCAGAGCGAAGATATGGAAATATAAATTTAAGTAAATATTTAATCTCCTCGAGTGGGGATCGAACCCACAACCAGTCGGTTTTACAGTGACACTTCGTGCCGATGCGCGACGACTGGCCTCTAGAAATAAAAATATAAATAAATAATCATTCATTCTCTCTAGTGGAGATAGAACTCGCAACCGTCGCGTTACAGCCACACTCTAGTGCCCCTGTGCCAAGACGGTTTCTTAATGTTATTATTAACTTTAATTAAAGTAACAGTGATAACTAAGGCTATAGTGGAGCATAGGGGCAGTGAGTGAGAAATAGGTAAAAAGAGTTTGATACCTATGAGCGGGAGATAATTATTGTCTTTTTAGAGCTTTATTAAGACACAGTTCAGCGTTGAGTTCCGCCACTCATCATGCAGCGTCTCAAATTTGAGCGGATTTCATATTAATGGAAATAATCATTTAATCTATTATCGAAAGTATAGACTTTCTCGCCATTATGGAGGTTTTTGTTACATAAATCTACTATTTATTTATTTTTTATTTGTTTCTTTGTACAAGGTAGAGAGAACCTAGTGTCAACACACAAGACATTTCACTGAGTGGCGAACTCAACGCCGGACTTTATCTTACCAGAGCGAGAAAATGAAAATAATTTATAGTTTTTATTTATTCTTTTTTTTTATAAATATCAAAGTTAAAATGTAATTTACCTATCATTTTAGGATACGGCAAATTCAAATGATCCATTATATCAATAAACTCCTTCAACGGTTTTGACAATCTTGGATTATATTTTTTTTCTTCTCCCACGGTAGTTGCAGTTTGTCCTTTATAGTCGTGAGCCGGATATAATATATAGAAATCCGGTAAAGTAAATATTTTACTATGAACAGAATTGTATAATGTTTCTGATGAACCTTCTTGAAAGTCTGTTCTGCCACAACCTCTTATTAAGAGAGTGTCTCCTGTAAATGCTATACCCTGAAATTTACAATATTATTATTTTTAGATTTTTTTTAGTTACTTGTATCCCGCATATAGCAGGATAGGCAGAAGGGACCTAGTGAAAAGACATCCAGTTCCATATTGTTTGAGATATATTTAGTGTTGAATTGAAATCAACGCCGTGTTTTTAATTGTTACCAGAGTAAGAAAATGAAAATTATTAACATTTACAAGATAAACTTCCATTACCCACTTTCCTGCGAATTATAGGCGCATTACATGTTGAGTGGCGGAACTCAACGCTGCGCTTTTGCCTCGTTACAATTGCCGGAATCAATCCAACCACAACTGGCCTCTGACCTCTCATCAGATATCCGAGTCTAAAGAATATATTAAACCTAACTTACATGTTCATGGCATATATATGTTAAACAACCATTAGTGTGTCCAGGGGTGGCAGTCGCTAGTAACTGCTTTGACCCAAATTTTATTACATCTCCATCCACTAAATGTATATCAGCTTTGGCCCCTGATGCCTTTCCAATCACACTTTTTGTATTGGGGATTAGAGATTTTAGTTTTCCTGTACCAGTTATGTGATCAGCGTGCATATGTGTATTCACTGAAATTGAACAATTGTTATATTTGTATTAATGCTTATCATACATTGTTTTTTCAATTTCACGTATCAGAATAGGCAGGGGAGCCCAATCTTAACACAGTGTGCTCACCACTTTCTGAATTCTGGAGATCAGATTGGGTGTATAATATATTAACATTTATATTGGAAAGTATAGAGGGATCCTTTTAGAATATCTTCATTTCAAATGTCATATATTTTCCTTATTTAGAGGTATAACATATAAAATTAGATAAGCTTGATGAATTATGCAAACCAACTAGATGTCTGACTGACTGTTATAACACTGTAACAGCCATTTTTCCTACCTGAATGGGTAATTAACAATAATTAATGTTCCTGAGCAAGTATTGGATCCACAACTATCACATTTACAGTCAAACTATTTACAGTCAGACTCTGCTATTAAACCACAATATTTTTATTTACACATAAAAATTTTAAAATATTACTTTGTTGTTTAACAATAAATCTATAATAGTCTATTGTTTCTAAGTTCATCAAATAACATTTTATTATTTATTTACGATCTATGGTAGTTGTATTCACAAGTTCACTATTATGAAAAATTGCATGAGTGAATTGTAAGCAGTTTACTACTTATTATATTTAGTTTAAAATGAAAATTAAAAATGTAGTACACATGAAATGCAAATGTTAAGCCAATATGAATTTGTTAAATAAAAATCAAACACTAGATTTTTTTTAAATCAATAAATTATTACACTATAAATGTCTCACAAATTAGATAATAGCTAGAAAAAGGCTACTTCAGCAGATCCTGCTTCATAAATAAAAAAGCATGAAGAAAAAAAAAAGTTTTTTCCTATAAATACATCTTAGTGTGGACAGATCAAAACATAAGTTATACTTACTTGCATAAACTAAATTAAAACCAAGCTCTTTTATTAGATTGGCATCTCTTTCTGCATGTTCTAAAACTGGATCTATTAAAATTGCTTCCTTTGAATTTACATCTCCTAATAAATATGTGTATGTACTACTGACTGTGTCAAACAGCTGAAATTTATTTTAAAAACATAAGAATTAAGCAGGTATTCTTTAGAATATATTAAGTTGCATAAAATATACAGCATTATATTATTTATATAATAAAGCAAATAGTAACTATTTTCAATGTAAATAAATAATTAAAAGTGAATAAAAATATATAAAAATAGAAGGATAACCAGAAAAACCAAGCCTCAATACACTCCATGCAGACATTTGAGATTTTCTCAGCACTGAGCATTAGAACTCAATACCTGGTTCAGTCTGGTAGAAAAAGGAAAATAACTCCCAAAATAGAAATGGAATCCACAACTCATGTTTAACCTCACTATATAAAATTCCTTTATATAAAGTTGTAAAAATATTTGTTTTAATCAGATAATAAAATTGAAGTTTATTTAGCCTTTCAAGTTTGAGATACCCTTGTATTTATTTATTTATTTATTTTTAATTACCAACACAGCGTACACTAACAATTTCAACATAAAAAGAAAAACATACAAATTATAAGAAAGTGTCGCCGCAATTACAGGCGATGACGACAAGCAAAATTTAATAAAAAATATAATAAAACTAAGATATTCTACCTGTCTAAAAAAGAAGTTAGATCCTTTCTGTAATCCAGTAGAAAACCCTCGAACTTTTCCTACAGTGCAGGTCAAAGCAGTAACCTTCACGTTTTTAAATGAAAGCTTTAATAACATTCTGGAAAAAAATACATAGATTCACTTAAAATTGTTTGTGATGTTATGTGAATGCCAAGCAATTGATCGAGTTGATTGTTTGTTAAAACAAGTGATCTCATTCTATTAGCACAACTGTTCTATATATACCATAAGTTTATACATTATATATCTACTATAAGTTTTATAACTTAGCACTCAAGATACCACTACCAAATATTTATAAAGCTAGTTTTTAAACATATTAAAATTATGAAAATACTCACTTGATAAGTGTGTCTTAGCAACTATAATTATTTTTGTGTATTGATGTAATATATCATTAATCAGCACTTTGATAACGTTTGATTAGATATAAAAATAAATATTTTATATAACAACAACCTCTCAATACAAAAATAAATAAAGTATTTTCTCGGACATATATTTAAAAGGGATTAGCATTTTAAAATCTTTTATATATTCAATTAACAAACTTATTACATAAAATATTAATTCTATATCACCGTTATCAAATATTGTTTTCAAATACAATGATAAAGACGATAAATTTGGTTTTTGTTATGACTTTTTAAATTCATGAATTCTGTCACCGTGTTGCTATCTTTTATACTCACAGACTATAAAGAAAAAAAACCTTAATTAAGTGCACACATATATTGAACAATGATATGATAAATATGTATTTTCTATTAATAAACTTTATTTACAGAAATCGATTATACTTTATGTTAATAATAGTTCATATTTTTTACGATATAAATCATTGCTTCGCAATTAAGAGATAGCGTATATCTTTTCTGACTCAACATTTTACAGCCAGTTATAACTGGCTGTAAATTGTAATTTGACTTATCATTGTCACCGAAAGAGTTATTTGAAATTAAATTGAAAGTTACAATGTGAATAAGTGTAAATTATAGTATAAAAAAATTATAGTTTTATAAGAATTAACTAAATGTGTTATTCAAGATTGGTTAGTAAACAATTATCGTAAAAATCATATATAACTTATACTTTTATAACTTAAGAATAGCATTTTAATACGATTTGGCTTTTTAACAAAACACCTACCACTTATCAATAATACTAAACAAAATTATATTCTTTACAAAATTTTCATATGGTAACGCCACTGACCTCATCCATCCCCTCTACAAGTCAATATTTGTATTCACGCACACATCTATAACTAACATGGTGAGATAGTGTGCGTGGAAACTAGTATTGCTGGCGTCTGTGCAATTCACGGGACCATGTATTGATGTAAACATTCTCTTGTCACATTTCAGAGCGTTTAGAGGAACGTATGGAAAATCTTTAAGACGCATTTTAATGAAAATGTAAACAGCTGATGCTATAACTCAATTGGTTGTTATTTTTTTTATTTGTGATTAGTGATCACGATTCGGGGTTTTTTTGCCAATATTTGAGCAATATTTGCTAAATAATAGTGCGATATCCTTTGTTTACAAGTGCTCTGGTTTTTGTTTATAATATTTACCACAAACGTTGTTTATTTGCGTTGTTATGTAATTTTGTAAATAATATATTTTTTGTTTAAATTCTAAACTGGAAATTTAGTACATAAATGAATAAGCAGCGACGGTGAAATAGATTGTAAGTACTTTTCTTTTTTTTTATCTTTTCATTTTTGTCTTAATGAATTTTAAAATAATATTCGGTACTATAAGCATCATTGTAATTACTATAGAAATATCTAAAAAACGGGTTATGAGATTTTGTAATGTTTAAAATTCATTAAAACTTTGTAGACATTTTTTTTATTGAATTTTCTCTTTCGGCAACCTGCAGAGTAGAGAATAAATTTCTCCTTAATATATTATTTTTCTCATTCATTAATAAATATGTAGGCAGTTAAAATATATATTTTTTATTCTTTTGAATTTAAAACACTTTGGAGTATTATAAGTTGGAAACAATAAAACGTGTTGTAAAACGTGTTTTCCTTAGAATTACGTTATATTGATGCGTAATTTCTAAGATAGCGCTCTACACCTTTTGTCTGTACTATTATGTCAAGTTAGACTTAATTTTTTAAACGATTAAAGTGTCGGAAACAATATAATTTAAATATATTTTTGCTATCCATAATACCTTTCAAAATTACATAATATTTACAAAGTTCAAAATATTTTTTGTATACATTTTAATTGTGCACTTATGTATACAAATAGAAGTTGCAATAAAGCTTGTCAACCAGTATCGATTTTGACCGTGACCTAGTTATCCACTTCCCTAAACAAATTAAAAGTCCGTTTTGTTTTTTTTTAATTTCATTACAATAGTATAGATTAGCTAAAATTAAATGTAACGTTTCAATTTTTTGACGCGCAAAGCGTAAAATCCCGCTCATTTCATAATACTTGTTCAGAAATAGAGAGCCGTCCTTGCCGAGCTATAGTTTCGAGCGAAACACGGCTTACCACAGCCGCTCAATACTTAATCGTTGTGATCTCATTGTTTTACAGATAATCTTGGGTTTCGCGGTTAGTAATTAGAATGTCGATTTATTTTTAATGTCTTTAGCTTTGTCATTAGGCATAGTCCGTAGCGTATACTATATAAATGGTAAGGGAATCCTGTACAATGTTACTATTATTTGGATTTGCACCTTTAAACACTTTCTGTGGTCTGTGTGGGACTGAAAGCGCGATAGGTTGTAGGTGCGATTCCCACTCGAGCACATGAAATATTAAATATTTTCATTCTCCTCGATATGGTAACGTGGAAGAGAGACCGCCATTCCGAATTCGTCGGAAAATGGGGAACAAATGTTTTAATGGAAATAGAGTGACTTAGCCCTAGGTTCCCAAGTTTCAGGAAAATCCTCAATATGTATTTACTGAACAAAAGAAAATAAAAAACATGAAAATAAATTATATAATCAGATTGCATAAGAGAGCAATTTATCTTTCATAAATAATAGTTAATAGGATTGTTGCAACTTATGCATTTTATTATTTATAAATGTTTGTTTGAATAAATTAAATGCACCTATTTAAAACATTTATTTAAGTGAGTAAGTACTTAAAAACATTTGTTTTATTACTGTGCTATCGTTCGTATCGCTTTACCCGCAACTTTGTTCAAATTTCTGAATACGCTTAAAAGTTTCAGCCTTTGAAAAGAAATAAAATACTAAATTTGTTTACTTTCCAACTACTTTTGATATTTACGTTTATATTATGGAAGCACATTTTCTAAGCCTGTTATGTTTTGTTTGACGTACGTTTCACTAGATACTCAATAATCTACAAAATAATAAAAATCTAAATTAAGTATGTTTTTTTTTTCTTAGTTAATTATTTGACATTTACTTAATTAAGGTCCGTATTTTATAAACGGATCACTAAGTGTAGATATTTTTTTTTTGCTTACGTCTACTTAGGTACTCAAAATTAATAGATAGCCCTCTGGAGCCCTATTAGAGAAAAATATAATATAAACAACAATGTTTACTAGCATTAATCGATAACTTTCTTTATACAATTTTTTCTGCTTTATTTCCATACATACCTACATAAAAACTTGATCAAGTTTTTATTAACTACGTATTATAATTTATTACGAATAAAAAATAAAATAAAAACAATAAACTTATATCTAATCTGCGCAGTATAATATTATCGCAATAGTTCTCAAACAGTTTTTTAATAGCTACAGTGAAGGACGAGAGGACGATTTTGTCACGCGTCGTCACAGCTAAGCACGTGCGATTAGCGCTCGATTGTGTTGTGCAAGCGGGTTTTTGTTTTGTTTTTTCTGTTTGTTATTCTTTGCCAAATCTGTTTATTCGTCCGTATTGTATATCCGTATATTATCACTTTGTATAGTTTTTAAACGACTTCTGTAAAAGGAGGCGGTTATTGATTCGAGTGTATTTTTATTTTTGTTTGTTACCTCAGAACCGTGTTTCCCGTGTGCTCCTATTTTAATTGGTCCATTTCTGACAATGTTATCACAGAGAAAATCATATAAGTCTCAAATTTGCATTAAATAGGTGCGCGAAAAATGGAAGAATAACTTAACATCATATCATCATCATCATATCATCAATAACATTATTTTTTACTTCTTCAAGGATAGTTTGATATGAATTTGGTTACCTTCTGATTATGGGATCCATTCTGATTATGGGAGTAATGGTATTTTACTACTTGAAGTTTGTTATTTTTGTAATAATTATGATTTAATCTTTAATTTTTAATAATTTCCTGTCTTGGTGTCTGCCGCTCTTGCTCCGCTTAATAAAAAAACCCCAGCTAACTCGGAAATTTTCTCATTTTTTGCACTTTTTTGTTTATTGGCTCCTAATGATAAATACCTATGGCCATACATACGCCAGTGTAAAATACCTGAAAAAATAGCAGAGTAAAATCCGTATTTTAACAAGAAAAAATATTTCAGACAGCTAACAAGCCTATCATCATCATAGTTAATTAAAATTTGACGACGTTATCCAAAATCGAATTATTAAAGAGCAAGAGCAAAGAACAAAGGTCGAGACTACCGTCGAGACGGAGAGGTTCGCCGCCCTCCGCCCTCCGACGTCGACGTCGCGCCGGGGTGCGGCTGACGTGATTTTACTTAATATCTACCATACGTTGATCTTAAATTGAAATGAAAAATAGTATAAGAAGTAATATTTTTTCCTTAGTTATTCGTATATCATACACTTAGCATTTGAAAAATATAAAAAAAATGGGAACGTAACACTGATTCTACGTAATGTAATTTATTAGATTCCTATGATTTATTTCTTATCTTTAATACTTACTAAAGTATATTAATCTCTACTTCTAGTCGTAAAATTCTCGTGAATGAAACTTGATTATCCGTGAAGTTCTTTACAGCGTGAGATATATTGTAAAACTTATTAAGGCATTGCGTAAACTAAATAACGAATTGAGGTCAACTTATATATTTACCTTTAAAAAACGAGCAAAGTGTTTATTTAATATAAATCTTGTTCTTTAAATACATAATAAATATTAAGTAAATTTCTTTTTCTCTAATATTTATTTAATTTGTGTGTAGCATTGAAATTTATTATTGAAAGATATTAGAGACTACGACGCAGTCAAAGATAAGATATACTTAAAAGTATACTTATCGTTATATCTTTTATGGAACAAGAGGCGTGGGCATGTATCATCGTGCTAAAACAATATTACATCCACTTTGTACATGTAATGGGTAAACTTAACAAAAACATTTTTTTTTTCATCTAATCACCTAATAATCATGATATCTTTATTAATATTGTCTTTTCATCCCAATAGCGTGAAAGTCAGAGGGAACCTTGTGTTAAAACACTCTGTTTCCCACTTTCCGCCGAACTTTGCGGATGGGAATCGAACCCACAACCTGTCCGCGCTTACGATCTACGCACCTGTTGCATCTGTTCCACTGCTGGTCTCACCAGTCGTGGTATTTTACAATTTTTTTATTTACAATCCTTATTATACAATATTTCTGGTAAAAGAAATCCTCGTTGTTTGTTTTTCAAAACAGTATATACAATAACCTGTCAAGCGAAAGCAAAACAAAATATTTATTTCCAGTTCTGTTACCCTCCACGCGACATCTCGCTAAGAGCGCTATTCAGCAAAGTCGGTGACTTCTGCTTTGTGTCTCAAAATGGTGCCGTCCTCTCTATGCCCTAGCACTATTTCTGTTATACAGACAGCCGTAGTAGTATAGAGTTGACTATCATTTTTGTATTACCATTATTATTACGTTTTAGAAGAGACCAGTCTGAGCCCGAGTCCAAATCCAATCCAGGCACAAGGTGTGACTGTAAAATCGATTGGCTGTGGTTTCGATCCCCACTCAGGAAATGAAATATTTATTAAAATTTATATTTTCATTTCTTCGCTTTGGTACCGAGACTGTGCTCGACGTTGAGTTCCGCATGTCAACACTTATATTTCTTATATATTATTAAATACTTTATTTATTATACATAATTTTAATATAATATATTCTAACATATGATATTAAGTCTAATTTGATATTTCAAATTAGACTTAATTGCATGTCAAGGTCCGCGCAGCTCCTTTATAAGATTATTATCTCATAAGTACAAACCGACTCTATTGTCTAGTTCGCGCCTAACCAACTAATTGAATTCTCTACCACCGTCTAATATTTCTGAGACGAACAACTGGGAGAGGCTTTGCTTCGTTTTCTGTAAATTAAAACTTTAAGGGAAAGTGTTAAAATGCAAAATAGTTTTTTTAAATAAATGTTTTGTAATATGCACATGTATTATAACTTTTTTTTCGGTTAATTAAACGTTTTTAAATAATTTAAATTAAATTAGCTTCACGCTATATCCCGCACACAGCAGGGTAGGCAGAGGGAACCTAGTGTTAAGACACTCCGTTCCCCACTTTCTGCCGAATAAATAAAATAGTAATAATTTCAATAATTTAAATAGTAATAATTTCAAAAACTCAAGGAAGCTAGTCGTAGCGCAGGTTCACAAGTGTGTGTGTGTACTGTAAACTGGGTAGGCAGAGGGAACCTAGTGTGAAGATACTCCCCACTTTCCGCCGAAATGAGCAGCGTGAAGCTATTTTTAATTTAAAAAGTTCATAAATATGCATCACATAACCTATGTAGAGTCAGGAGCAGGTTAATATGCTATAGTACCCACAGTCTTACGCAAATCTTTAATATACGCAAATTGTCGACTTTTTAAAAAAAAATGTTTTATACATAAATAGAAACATAACAATCAAAGGTCACTTTTATTACATTATCAAGTACAAACCGTAAATAGCCGAGTGGTTAATTAAACAGGTAACACAAACGAAATATAGCAACCTTGATTTAAGACACGACTTTAACACTTTCTCAATTATAAAATCCTTTTATTATATTGTTATTTATTACATTAACATGAGTTTTGTTTTAAAAAACCGGTTAAGTGCGAGTCGGACACGCCCATCGGACCCTTACATGCCAATTTTAAGATTTTAGGTCAATCGGAGTACAACTTCTAAAAATGGGAAAATTTAAGTTTACTCGTTTTGTACGAAATGAACGAAAGTGAAAATGAATGAAAGTTTATGATGTTTTTTTTTCTATTTAATTTTCTATGTAATAACAAAACGTAGTTTCTTTGTCAATATTTTTTTTAGTTTCTATTACAATTTTGTAAATCTGGATGATATAATATCATCGAATTTCATGATCTTATTTTTCTATTATTAATTTTTCATTCCTAACCTAAAATAATTTATGTATCGCGTAAAAAATATATTATAAAATCATGTAAAGATTTTCTATTCGATCAAACATTAATATTTTTAAAGCGAGTGTTGCGGAAAAAATATATTATTGTAGAATAAAGCGTACATTCATTGATTAATGTACTTATAAAATATACCTTAAATATCTATAACTAAAAGAATTTAAAATTTGCAATCAGTGAGTCGTTAGGAATTGTGGAATGTCTTTACAATTGAACATCGCCATTATCATTAGAAGCATCATTATTAAAACCAAAAACTTCGAACAATTTGTACATTAATTTTAACTAAAATGCAATATTAATTATTTTAATTAAAAACGTGGTTCCGATTTCACTCTGTTGAAAACTGCCAGTCATATACCTTGATCATCGTCAGATATTTACAATTATTAATTGAAGTGTCGCAGTATAATAAATTGATACAGTACTGTTGTCAACGTACGCTTGTTTTGTATATTTATACTTTTCATTTATGATAATGAGTGAGAGAGATTTATCCAGATTATAACAGGATAGGCAGAGGGAACCCAGTGTTAGGTTCCTTACTTTCTTATCCTGCGAGCCCTCTGTTCTCCGCTATCACCTGGATTTCGAGACGTTGCGTGTATCTTACCTCTTACCGAATCCCCAACCACACTTTATTGAACAACGTTATATGCAATTGTTATCTTCTCACGTTATGCTAGTCTGTTTAATTGTAGATAATAATAATTAAGTACATTGCGCATCATTAAATAGCCTTTATAGTTATTGAGTATAATTTATTTCTTACTTCTGTAGCTCATGTTAAGTATAGGTATCCTGGTGTAGGTGTAGGTGTGATTTATTTAAAACTATGTATCTATGGCGAGATCAATTATAAATTTTAATAAAAATGTTTATCATAGCTAAAAAAAACGGATACGCACCTGAAGCGTGCCCACGTGTAAATTGACATGAACATATGTACTTATTTGAAAGACAAATATGTAACTTAGATAATGGGCTCTTTCACTATCAAATCAACAAAATAGACACGTACGCTTGAGATACGAACAGTTTTTAACAGGCCACCTTTTAGAAACGACCCTGACCTTTGTCTTTGATTGACTTTTTAGAAATGTCTTGTACCTCATAACCTCAACCTCAGAAAAAAAAGAATTGTTCCTTAACCGTTTTAACCTTTTGTTGCTAAAGTATTGCCACTTCGTCGGCAATAGTTTTGAAAGGAAACGATTGCAATCATTAATTACGGAACATTTAATCATGATACAAATAAATGTTAAATTAGTAAACAAAACAGCTATTCAATTTCTGTTAACTGTTTTTTTAATAAGCTCGATATTCTTACCCAGTGAGTCTATTTGCTAAATTGAATAATCTGTTTCAAATTCCAGCAAGATCCAACATTTTCATGAATATTATTCTCTGAATCTGTCCTCTCTTAGTACGTTTCACGCCGTATACCGCACATACCTGTGTAGGTAGAGGGAACCTTGTGTTAATACACACTATTCTTCAAATACTTTTTTAGAAAACGTGTAAAAATTTTAACGTAGTGGGTCTCGAACCCGCGCCTCCAGGAGACCGACACGAATGGTTTAGTGGTTAGGGCGCCTGGTCGGTTCCAAGAGACGCGGGTTCGAGTAAAAATATATTTTTCTGTTCCAAGTGTGGAATAACACTTTAAAAAATCTATCTCCACTTTGTGTTCGAACTCAACGCCGCGTTTTCATTTCTTTGAGTGACAGTCGAACCCACAGCTGTCACACGCTTGTACCCCTGCGCCATAACTGACCTTATCTTTTTAAATTACTAAAAATGACATACAATATAACAAAATTTATCTTTTTTGCCAGATAAAAATGCCCTCGCTTTTGGAAGCACTGGAGCGCAAGTATGGCGCTAAAGGTGAAGTCAACCCGTCTATAGATGACATGCCAGTGGCTATATTCGTGCCCAAACGTTCACCCAGACTTAGTGTACCTACTTTACTGGTACTAAATGACTGCGATATTGACTGTGCGGGAGACGCTAGTGCCTTAGCTGATAAATGCGCTGATGTAGTTGAGTTAGATCTTGCCAATAATAAACTGACAGATTGGGAAGAGGTGAGTGGTTTAATTATTAGGCTGCTTTGAGCTTAAATCAAAAATTTTCAATATAACGTAGGATAATATTTAACAAAATTGCACCAAGTCGTTGTGTATAGAGGTAAGTAAGTAGTAAATTGTATATAAAACTATGATATTAAGTTATTATTACACCATTTTCTTGTCACTTTACTTTGCAACGTCACAAAATTATAATTTTTAATGATGTAACTTCGAGGACGAAAGCGTTATAGTTTCTTTTTTTTTAGGTGTTTGCAGTGCTAGAACAGACGCCTCGTGTCCGATTTCTTAATTTAAGTTTCAACCGACTTTCTGCACAAATACAAGCCGCACAGGCTTTGAATCCACGCTGGGACAGTCTCAGTCATCTGGTACTGAACTCTACCTATGTTGGTTGGCCAAGTGTTCTTGGACTACTCAAGGCTCTACCAGCTCTAGAAGAACTGCATTTGAGTCTCAATGAGTATTCGTATGTGAGTTTGAGTGGCAAGGAAGTTGAGGAAAAAGATATTTGCGAAGGGTGTTCGCGACTTAACATTGAAGCTACTGAACCTGTTCATGAGCAGCTGAAACAACTACATTTTTCGGGAAATCCCATAAACAGCTGGCATGAAATTGCAAAGCTGGGTTATGCTTTTCCTAATTTGGAAACCCTTTTGGTCAACGACTGTCCCTTAGCAACGCTAGAGCCGGATCCATGTGAAAAATGCGATGATATTAATGGAAACAAGAAATGCCATGATGCCTTCCCGTAAGTCTTATGAATTATGCAACTCAGTAAATAGATTCGAACTGTTCTATGCTTAATTATTCAGTGACATTGTTAACATTGGGTGACCTAATTTAAAAAAACCACATTTATATAATCTCTCTTCTAAATTAAATAAAACACAATTATATAATAGTCTTAAATCAAAAAGCCGTTCTTGTATTAGTTAAATGGTTTTAGACTAACCAGCTGTATGTACTACTACTCGTTTATTTTCATGCAAGTAATCATCTGGTCTTTAACCCAAGCAGCAATTTAAGCCACAGATGACGTATATCTAAATTTCAATGTCATATTTATCAGCGTATTTCATAATTATCATTGACCCACTGAACCTGTGTGATTTGATGTGATGCGGACGTGCACAGAGAAATAACTGTGTATTTTTTGTTTATATCATAATTTCACTAAACCTTTAAATAATAATTTAGGTGATAAAGTTAGTGTTATTTTAAAAGCAAAATATCCGAGTTACCCGTCTATAGTAAGGAGCAGTTCGGTTTTATTTTTATAATTGAGTTTCTGTCTTTTCAGTTGTATTCCTTAAGTGATCTTTTCACCAATTTTCATTTGACGTCTGATCCATATCACTTAAGTAAGAAAAACATAATTACCGCCCTTTTATCTTTTGCGAAAGGCATTTTTAAAATATGTTTCTAGTCTACAAAGTCTTTATATGTGGTATCCATCCATCTATTTATTCACCCAACCAACCAAACGGTTCTGACCATTTCAACGACCACATATGTCAAAAACCATTTTCTATAGACCTAAAAAAAAATATTTTTTATAGGTCTAAGCTTTTAAAATATTAGCCTGCAAAAATATATAGATATATATAAATATATTGTATACAAATAATTTAATCTTTTTCAGGCACCTGCGATTTTTAAATTTAAACAACACAGGTCTGGCGACGTGGGACGAGGTTGACAGACTTGCCAAGTTCCCCGCTCTCAAGAGTTTACGAGTGCAAGTAAGTGATTTCTCTTAGATAGTACTTACTTGCCAACTCTAATGATAGTCACGAACCACGATGTTGCAGTGGGAACTGACTGTCACTTCCGAGTTTACATTCCTTGAAAAAGTATCTTAATTATCTTGTAGCGTCTTTTGTGATTAAACCAGTGGAATCTCTGTATCGTTATATGTAGTACGAACGTTTATCTTTTCCTACTGTTCATTGTTTACTTCATTATTTGAGTGATAAATATAGAGTTGTGAGCTTTCACTACTCGTACTAAAATATAATTTAGAAACTTCTGAACATTCAGGTGAATGTTGATTTAAATGCGTTGTCAAATGGAATACAAATGTTAAAATATATATACACACAAAATGTATATAAGAGAAAAAAAATGTTTTAATTATTCAGAAATGCATGCAATTGAATTTAAATAAAAAATGCTACATTATTTTGCTAAAATTAAATACATTACTTATAGAATTTTTAAAGCTATTTCATTGACGTGTTTCCGCGTACAGTCTAGGATGTTTGTACAACAAGAACCTTGTAGATCGCAGTTGTTTCGCATCATATAATCAGTTACTAATACCAAACGTTATCCTTGTGTTATATTAAAGCGTGGCATAAAACATTTTATGTTCTCTAAAAGATTCACTCTTATTTTCGTATTATTATTAAATAAATAGAAAAAGAAAGATTTAGGGGCATAATAATCAGCGTAATGTTAAGACACTCTGTTCCCCACTTTCTGCCAAATTTTTCATGTAAATTGCGGAAGTCAACGCCGCACTTGTGCCTTACCAGTGTAAAGAAATAAAGATATTAGAATAAATAATAATTCGAGGCCAGTCGTGGCGCTGTGGCATAAAGTGTGACTGTAAAACCGACTGGTTGTGGGTTCGATTCCCACTCGAGGTGATGAAATATTTACTTAAATTTATATTTCAATTTTCTTCGCTCTGGTGTCGAGGCAAAGCACGGCGTTGAGTTCTGCCACTCAACACGCAATGCCTCCAAAATTCGGCAGAAAGTGGAGAACGGAGTGTCTTAACACTAGGTTCCCTCTGCCTACCTTGCTGTGTGCGGAATACATCGTGGAGCTGATTTGATTTTATGTATAAAGTGTATAATTCTAACTCTTTTTCATTGCAATACTATATAGTCGTAGACCATATAATTGTGTTGCATCTATTATTGCAAATGCACACTCCATCACTCGCGCCAATCATTACATCATCATTTTGCGTTTAGAACGTCCCCGGTACAGTTGTTTGGACAATTCTTATAGTTTTATTATTATTAGTTCATTTTTTTATATATGTATATTTTACTACATTATTTATAATGTTTATATTTAGCGTCATAATAAATATAATATATTTATTTCGATTTCCTTATTAGTTAATATAATATTTAAAATAATAAAGTATATTCCCGTATTTTATTAGAGACTTTCTGACTAAGCCGCTAGGGATACAGCGTGGAGCTAGATTATTAGAGACTTCGTTTCGTAGAGGATAAAGAGATATAGAAAGTGAAATTTACTATAATGTCTAGCGTAGTAAATTTTTTTACATTATTTTGTATACTTTCCTAAATAAAACTTTATTTTAGATGGTGCTGCTTATATCCATGTTCTAAGTTACTTTATTTGTTAAAAGTGAATAGAATTATCTTTAAAAAAAAAAACTAGATTTAAATTTAACTTCTATTATGACATAAGGAAGCCTAATTGTTTAAGGTGTGTTGTGTAACACAATAAAATGCGAAGGTCAATTTGTATCGGTATGGATAATGGATATCACAATAATTTTAATTTAAATATACTTATAACATACAATAATGACGTTACACATTACTCACTGCATTATTTCCGTATCTTTTTAAATGCCATTAGAGAAACCATTTTTAAAAGCGCTCGAGCTCACATTCATCTCACACAATAAAATATATTTAAAAAAAAGACTGAAAAGACGTATTTTTGCATAAATAACTCATTTCCCCTAATTCGGCGGAAAATGGGAAACGGAAATAGTTTCAATGGAAACGCAGTATCTTAACATTGGGTACCCAGCTTCCTTTTGCCTACCGTGCTATTTGCGGGATGCAGCGTGAAGGTAAAAAAAGTTTTTAACCTGATATGTGAGCTTTACAGTTTACATGGTAACTGTACCGCGGCTATCAAACATTGTATAGCACAAGGCGTAACGTCCCTCGGGAGCACGAAATCATATAGGTGAAGGTCTTCTGCATATAGCACCGCTCCACTTAGTGCTAGCTCGGTTTCGCAACCTCGCCGAATCTGATACCTTTCATTCTGATCCAACATGGTGGATTGTGTAAAACATGTGTTGTAGACTGTAGATTACACTGCATTTGCTTCTATCTATCATTAAATTTTGTAATATAACTTATAAATAACTGAATTGCCTTGGTCTGTGTTTAGTGTTAACCGACTTCAAATAGAAGGATGTATGTGGTTCTCAAATCAATTGATGTTTTTGGTATATGTACACCGATTACTCTTTAAAAGTCTCTATTTATGTTTTTTTGAATTCATCAGCATTGTAAAACTAGGCTCGTTTAAATAATTTTGTAATATTGCGTATGTTGTCGTTATAGAATATATTATGTTTTTTTGTTCACATTTTTGTATACGAATTGCTTAAAATCTAAATTGGTAAGCGATTGAGAAATTAGTTCACGTACTTGGCCTCATTATCTTGATTAAACGTATAAAATTAAACCATTAATTCGAACGATAACCGGAAGTTCAGTATTATAATGGTACATAAAGATAATTCTGAAAAATTTTAAATCATTCAATTTACAATATGGCTCCACGAGACCTTGCGTTTTATGCCCTTTTGCATAGACTATACACATGAGTACTTCCTGTTCACTCAATTTGATTAAACGCTTCATACAAAAATAATACGAGGCCATTCGTTGCGCAGCGGCTTAAGCGTGAGCCTGTAAACGAGACAGGTTGCGGGATCGATTCCCAATCGAGAAAATAAAATGTTTAATATTTTAATTTCTTTGCTTTGGTATCGAGACAATGCTCGGCGTTGAGTTCCGCCACTTAACACGTAATACCTACAGCGTAAAGCTAGACTCTCTATATCTATAGCGTGTAGCTAAAAAAAATAATTACGTTTTATTACTATTTCGACAGCACTGACCGTCACGCTAGAGGGGACGTGAAAGTGTTTCTGTTTGTACGTAGCATTGTGTGTTTATCATATTCGCTCTGAATGACATACGAGTAGGTACGTTACTAATGCGTGCTTCTTATGTAATTGTACGAAATTCGATCTAATTCACAATTATATGTATAATTATTAATTATATTATAACTAGCGACCCGCTTGCGGCTTCGCCCGCTTAATCTGAACATTTATTTATCTACCTGAATCATTTTTGTATTCTAATAACATTATCAGTTCAAAGAAACTTTGAGGCTTTCCGGCTATTTAGCCCAACAAAATACTTTATATTTATATTACTTTTTTATTTATGAACCGATTTTGATAAAATAATCATTCAATCTTAACGGTAGTTTACCATAGTACACTAATGAAAACAGCATTTCAATCAGTTAAGCCGTTTTACAACGCATAGGTAAAAACCGACAATAAGAGAAAAAAAATAAAAATATTTTTCTCATATATTTTTCACAGTACAGTTTCGATTTTATTATAAGAAGGTATAGATTTAGATTATGGATTCGAATCTAAGAAATACCTTCTTTACGTTGAATAAAAAAAACTAAATATGACAGTTTTAAATGTAAAAATATTTATATCGTTTTGTAAACTTACATATAACAAAGGTCCCAAAGAGAGTTATGTCTTGCTGTATTGTATTATTTTTCTATACCTACATCATACAGAATTTAATCGGTTAAACAAATAAGTTTAATATATTGTAGTATTTCATTATAAGAGTTGATTGAAATTTAATTACTACGCCACAAAATTAGAAATCCCTAGGTGGTGCTTTAGTGCAGTGACTAATGACGTCGAAAACATGCAGTTGTTTTTTATTTAGCTGTTATAAAACTCCATTCCCATTAAGATACTTTCATCCCCATTTTGTGCTGAACTCTGAAGCAATAAATGTTGCGTGGCGGTGCTCAACGCTACATTTGCCTCGACGCCAGAGCGACGAAAATGAAAATATTAAATATTTAATTTCCTCCAGAGATCCCACTTGAACCCACAACCTGTAGCGTTCACACACACTTGTGCTACTGCGTTGCGACTGGCCTTATAAAAAGTTCTATATCACATCTATGATGACAAAACATCGACTCGAATAGTTTCAAGTTATTCCATAAATGAACGAAACGTGTATTGTTTGAGCGAATAGGAAAGAAAAATAAACGTCAAAGGGTCCACTTGGTGACTCATTCTGAAATGTGATTATGCGTCACTATGCAGTTCGTTCACTTGCAGTATATATTGCTATGTGTTGGCCTTCCGTATATTCCTCTCTCTTTCACGATATGTGTTCATCTTAAGAATTACGAGTTTGCAACAGTCGTTTTAAAGATTAGATCTTATGATCGTGCTAGATTTTCAAATTTAGCGTATTCTGTATTCTCAATTATGGGTCAGTGTAACGTGTTGTTGATGGTTAGTGGTTCAATTCACGCTTCGTGCTTGTTAATATTCATAATGCATTGAATTGTCTTTTTTCGGCGGCAAAGTGGCATTTAGTACCGAAGGTCAATAGGCAGAATGAACTAAAAATGAAGGCACAGATAAACATACCCTACATTATTTAAAATAATTTTCATTGTCTCAAAAAGCTATAACCGTATAATAGATTTTAAAATTTTAATATTTAAAATCACCCTACCCTGCTGTGTGCGGGATACAGCGTGAAGCTGATTAAAATCACTTTTACAGATATAATATTATATCATTTCATACATCATTTCCAAACCCGTGAATGAGCCAATTTGTCTAATGGACTATAAACCACGACAGTTGATCAAATTCATATGATGCTAGTAACATATAAAAAATTATAATGTTTCCAACTGAAATATATCTATGTCATTTTGCGCTTCTGACTTCAGAGTAGGTCCCTTTTTGTACAAAAACTTCTCTGGCTGTAAAATCATTAAAATTTTTCTATAATTTTTTTTTTATATTATTAATACACCAATTTTGCCAGACATGGCGCTGGGTATAAACGTGTAAATGCAAACACGACAGCTTGTGGGTTCGATACCCACACGGGGAAATGGAATATTTAATATATTTTTTTTTCACTCTGGTGTCAAGGCAAAGCGCAGCGTTGAGTTCCTCCACTTATCTCGCAATACCTCCAGAATTCAGCGAAAATTGGGGAGCGAAATGTCTTAAAACTAGGCACTCTCTGCCTTCCCTGCTACATGCGGAATACAACATGAAGCTGAAAAAAAAACAATTTATAACACAGTTTTCCGCACTAAATTGCATCAAGACTTACATTATTAACTGGCAAAGACCTTTCCAGTAATTACTTCCATCTCAAGCTGCCATCTGCTGTAATTGCAAATCCGCGTTGCCTCAATTTACTAACCAAATCGGTTTATATAAATCTGAAGAAACATTTTCGATGTGGAATTAAGTGTCCGTTGAAAATAGCAATATCTATTTCATTTTTTCTATTGGAGATAAGCCCATAAGTGGACCGTGTTTACCTAGATAGTGCCTATTCACTCTTGCTTTGGTCCAAAAAGGTCCAAGTTATACTTAGCGGGAAACTGTTCAGTAATTTTAACATTTTTAAAGTGTTAATTATCCTCCCGCGCCTCCTGGAAACCGACCAGGCGCTCTGACCACTGAGCCATACGGTCAGAGCGTCTGGTCGGTTTCCAGGAGGCGCGAGTTCGAGTCCCGCTACGTTCAAATTTTTATACGTTTTCTAAACAACTATTTATCTTTCCTAAGTGTGGATTAATACTTTAAAAATGTTTAAAAAATATAAAAAAAAAATAGTATACTCTCTTGCCAAACGATAA
This sequence comes from Heliconius sara, assembly GCA_917862395.2. Classification (NCBI taxonomy): domain Eukaryota; kingdom Metazoa; phylum Arthropoda; class Insecta; order Lepidoptera; family Nymphalidae; genus Heliconius; species Heliconius sara. The sequence continues at coordinate 3,955,653 of OU860795.2, read as the reverse complement.
TTCTTAGTAATTATCTTTGGGTAGCGGAAATTTGTAAAAATCTCCCTACAGAGATGCTAACAACATAAATAAGTTGTAACAAGCGTATAAGAATTTCGACGTAGCTTGGCGAAAACGTATGGCTCAGTGGTCAGAGCGCCTGGTCGGTTTCCAGGGGCGCGGGTTCGAGTCCAAACCAACCAACGTTCAAATTTTTCGTTTTCTAAACAAGTAATTTTAACATTGTTATAAAATAAATGCCTTAGGAGTATGTTTATTTTTGATTTATTTATTGTTAAGCAAAAGATATTTATTTACTAACGTTTATCACGATAATTTTTTTTTAAATTATATTTTTATTTTAACGTGCAAAATGCTCTAGCAAAATGCTTTTAGAATTCGGCGGAAAGTGGAGAGTGGAGTGTCTCAGCACAAGGTCTCCACCCTCTGCTACATGCTGGATACAACGTGAAGCAAAATACTTTTAAATTTTAAATTTGTAGGATTTATTAAATTGTCCAAGGAGATTTACGTTTCGTAGTTATTGTAAAATGGACTTGACCCATATACCAAGTAACAGCACAGCAGTCACTTTTATTGCGCGCTATTAAACTGACAGTTGTCCTTGTTTTAATAAACGTGTAGGATAGAAAGCTTTACCTTCATTTCCACATAATTTTTTGTTGGAAAATTACTGACTTTTAATTTGAAACGACATCGACAGTGAAGTGTGACTTTACATTTATTAATAGCTGCGACTTTCTGTGGTTTTATTGAATACTTACTTACATACTTGATTATTAATTTAGAATATTTTAATATATATACATATTAAATCAGCTTCACGCTGTATCCCGCACAAAGCGGGGTAGGCAGAGGGAACCTAGTGTTAAGACATTTTGCTCTCCATTTTCCGCCGAATTCTGGAGGTATTGCGTGTTGAGTTGTTAAGTATATAGGTACATGTTGAACCCAATATTTCTAAAAGCTTTACAAGTAGTCCATGGCCACGCACACTGTCCTGAACCGACATTCAAGAGAACTCGTGACCACGAACTAGTATGGAATATTTGGAACGTGAGCTTAAAAAATACATATACAGACCTAAGTATATAAAATTGTTGATAATAATAATAATATAATTATTTTTGTACACTTAGAAAGAATAAAACAATAAAACGCGTCGGTTGTTGATTCTATTCCCACTCGGGGAAATTGATTATAATATATTAATATTTTAATTTATTCACTCTGGCACTAAACCAAGCGCGGCGTTAAGTTCCGCCACTCTCAACACGTAATGCTTTGAAAATTCGGCGGAAGGTGGCGAACGGAGTGTCGTAACACTAGATTCAGTCTGCTTACCCTACTATATGCGGGATACAGCGTGAAGCTGAAAACAAAACAGAAAAATAGTATAGTCGAGAATGACGTAACGTGGATATCCCTGACCCTTATCGACAGACGTTTGGGAAGCAGGAATTGACAATCGAGGACGCAGTAGAGCACTCTATGTAAACTTTTGGAGCGATATTAACATAAAATTTACATTATTTGTTTTTGTAATTGAGTATTTCTCATGTTCTAACCAAGATATTGGATTTAAGATTAAATATTTTATAACATTTAAGTATGTATATGTTATTTGTACTTACTGTCTGACTGTAAATCAGACGTTCGAATGGTCGAGTCCCCCTTCGTGGAATTGACTAATTAAATTCCTTCGCTCTGATTAGGCAAAGCGAAAGCATTGCATAAAAAATGGAAAAATATAAACTAAATCAAATCATTCCTTTAGTTTCACGCAGTATCCGGCACGTGATAGTGTAACTAAAGGGAATCTAGGAACCTATTGTGTAATTCTGTAGGCATTGCGTGATGAATGGCGGAGCTTGGTTGGCCGCGTTGCCAGAGCGAGAAAATGGAACTATTAAATATTTCACTTTCTCTAGTAGGAATCGAACCCACAACCTGAGGCGTTCACAGTCGCACCTTTATGCCCTTACGTCACTACTGGCCTTAAATATACTAATTGTCTTTAATACGAAAAGGTTAAACCAAATAACAACGTCTTATTTAAAGTATACTAACACAATTCTACTTAAATATATAAATGCGCAATATATTTTTGAAGGAAATCCATAAATCCATAAACAAAAATTGCGTTTTAGTAAATTGAAAGATTAAAGTTAAGTTCATTGTAACCGGTGTTCGGTATATTAGGTATACTTATACGTGAATCACATGTGACCAGACAACAGTTACTTCCATCCCACCCACATACACCCCCACTAAACACTTGCGATGACTTATGAAGATTTTTGTTAATCATTATCTTTTTGACGTGCTTTTGATTTGTTTTTTTTTGTTTTGATGTGTTGATTTTATATAAAAAAATAATTGTTTTATGTTATTGTTGTTACAATATCATTAAATTATTATTGTTATAAGATATTGGGGTCAGTCGTGGTGTGCGACTGTAAACGCGACGGGTTGTGGGTTTGATTGGTGTTCAGAGAAATTAAATGTATGTATTGTTAATTGTATATTTTCATTTCCTCACTCCGGTAATGACGCAAAAGCGCTGCGTTGAGTTTTGCTACTCAACTTGCGATGCTACCCTCCAAAATTCAGCAGAAAGTAAGAAATGGAAGTTTCTTGAGGTTTCCACCTCCTAGGTTCTCTCTATTACGTTTGTGGGGTATATAGCGTGACAAAAAAATATTATACGATTTTTTAAATTGACATTAAAATAATTATTTAATTCGAATACAGTATCAAACTTAACTATTTACAATTGTCACTTGGTATGTCTGTCGGTAACTAAATATTCTAAATGAAAATTGATAAAAGCTTATCATAAGAATATGTCTTTAGTAGTTTAGAAGTATAAATATAAATATTCTCTTAAAATATGATTAGCCTAATATGATTCACATGGCCATCTCTTCTTGTAATTAAAATTATTAAAATTTCATTAGGTTACAGGTGCTCATTTAGTATAACGTTATTTTTAACGATTCGGCCACTTCAACACAGATACCTAATTTGTATGCAGGTTAATTGCTGTTACGCAACCATCGCCAACACGACATTTCTATCGTCTTTATGATTTTAAACTTTTAATTATTCCTATCGACCGTCGTTGTACGGTTTTCAGACGAAATTTAAAACTAAATTTCGTCTAAATTAATACGTTTTTTTTATTGTTTACTAGATGTGTAGATTCGAAATAATTAAAAGTAATTATAAGTATATCTCTATGTATATGTTGAGAATTACATTTTTTTGTTTTAAATATTAATTTTGTTATACAAACATTTTAAAAGGACATATTTGAAGGTATTTAAAACATGGTATACAATGGTTATACAATGGCTTCTGCATAAGGAAAATTACACAGAAAAGAACAATGACTAAATAAATTTTTAATAATTTCCCAAAATGCGACGCACAAAAGAAAAATACCACGAATATTGTAAAATATTGTATATGTAAAAATTGTTATTTATTATAAAGCAAATGACGTGTTTCGTACTAGCCAATAAACTTTGTCAAAGGTAGCAAATCTAGGAACAGTCACTACAATCGTATACTGGCTTGACCCAAAAAGTCCCCTCGCGTTGTGTCGGCGGCTTTAAGAAATAATACCTCGGACTAGTGTCACCATTTGTTTTATTTTTTACGGAACTGTAGGTAATATGGACACTGTAAGGTCTGTTATCTATTTTCTATTGAAATCGAAAAAATATCGAGGCCGTCGTGGCGCAAGGACGCAGGGTTGTGACAGTAACGCGATGATTCGATCCCCACTTCGAGGAAATTAATCATTATTTCTTAACATTTCATTTCTTTGCTCTGGCACAGAGGCTTTTGTCTGGGTAAAAGCCCCAGCGTTGAATTCCGCCACCCTACAGGTGGCGAATGCCTCGAAAATTCGGCGAGGTATAGTAAACGGAGTGTCTTAAATACTAGGTTCCCTCTGCCTACCCCGCTGTATGATTTAATTTTCAATTAAGTGTATATTTGTTTTTATTAAGTACATATCAAGGAAAAATCATTATAAAATAGAGATACATTTTCTAACCTACGAATTATATACTTATTTACGTATGTACATATATACATATTTTCTTAGATTGCATACATACTAAGATATCGCAACCTATAGTCCGTATGATCGTGACCGCGATTTGCTTTGCTTGTGCTATTTCAAATAAAACTAAAAGGAAAAAAAAAGATTTTCATACTTTTTATAAATAAGCAGCTCCGGTCTCTCTGACTTACCTGCTAGAGAGCAATCCTCAAAAAAACAACGTAATTTTTCTCAAAAAAAATTGAAATATTAAAACGCATCGCTTATCGCATTGTCACTTTTCAAATGAACGTTGAACTCCACGGCTCGTACCTCATACACTATACTGGCAGTCACTCCTGATCTTTTGTCTCCGACTAGTACACGGTGCACTCTCGTTTCCACATAGCCGTCTAAGTAGAACATTTCGAGACTTACAGTCTCTACATAGCGTCGGTTGTTGCAATAAAGTATAATTTAGTTGTTGTTGTTGTTGTTAGTTGTTGTAACGCAGGGATAGGTTACTTAAAGTAATACCGATATTACATTTTATAGATATCAAGGATTTTGATATTTACTTCCTTATAGCCAGTATATTTGAGGCCAGTCGTGGCGCAGGGACCTAACCGTTTTTTTCTTTCCCACTCGAGGAAATAAAATGTTTAATAATTTTATTTCCTAGATGTGGTAACAAGGCGTAGAGTTTCGTCACTCAAAACGCAATACCTTCAAAATTTACCGGAGAGAATGGAACGGTAGTGTCTTAACACTGGGTTTCCAGTTTGCCTCTGCCTACCCGGCTATGCACGGTATACAATGTGAAGCTAAAAAAAGTACATATAGGTATAGCAAAACCTTAGAAAACTAGCTTTACTATTAAATTTCTAAAGCTCTGGTTAGTGTCGGTCGGCGTACCTACCAGTCCTACAACGAGGTGACCCGTGCATGCATTACTGTAACAGCAGTTAGGTCAACTGCATTTTGTTATTTATAGTAGTGCCTGGTTGCGAGTGTAATGTACTTACAGTTTCTTACATGAATTTTTTGAGCCATTGTGTGTTGAGTGGCGTAACTCAACGCTGCGCTTTGCCTCATCACCAGAGCGTGAAAATATTAAATATTTTATTTCCTACAGTTACATTTATCATGACAGAAAGTTTTATTTAATTTATTTTTTAGAAAATTATGTAATTTTCATACTTTGGGGCTGTTGTGGCACAGAGGTATAAGCATGTGACTGTAAACGCGTTGTGGTTTCAATTCCCACTCGAGGAAATGTATGACATTTAAATGTTTTTTTTTTAATCTGCTTAACTTTATTCCGCACACGACACGGTAGGTAGAGGGAGCCAAGGGACACTCCGTTCTCCACTTCCACTAATTCTGAAGGCACTGTGTTGAGTAGCGGAACACAACGCCGCTGTTTGAATGATATTTAATATTTTCAATTCCTCTGCTAATGAGGCAACACGCGGCGTTGAGATCCGCAACTTAACACGCAATGCCTCGAGAATTCTTAGAAAAGTAGGGAACGGAAATATCTTAATGAGAAATTAAATGTCTTAACACTAGATTCCCAGGTTCCCTCTGTCTATCCTACCATGTGCAAGATACTGCCTAAAGCTAGTAATACTAAAAAAGATTTCATTTTATAAAACTAAAAACTATTGATTTCTCATATTGTAAAACAAAACACATTCCCTTCACCAATGCATTTGACTCACAATCGCTATCGTAATTAATGATGTAGAACGGTTCCACTCCAGCGTGGTACGGCACCGGGCGGACGCTGGTGTAAATATAGATTTGGCCAAGCACACTCAATTACACGAACTGCCGATAAATTGGGGTTGGTGCTGCGTGTGCGCGATACATTCTGGGGGTTAATTTCCTGCAGCACCGCACACCCTCTGTGCAGATGTTTCCACTTTATTGGTACCGTTTTTCCCACATACAATAAATTGATTTTAAATATATGTACGTGTATGAAGCCAGTCGCGGTGTACTGGCACAAGCGTGTGACTGTAAATTTGACAGTTAGAGGGTTCGATTTCCACTTGAGGAAATGAAATATTTCATATTTTCGTTTCTTTGCTGTGGGGTGGAAGCGTTGAGTTTCGGCATTCGACTCACATTGCCTCCTAAAATTCGGCGCAAAGTGAAGAGCGGAGTGTCTTAACACTGCGCCTGCAAAGGTGAAATTATACATATTAATGTGTGTTAATGAAGATTATTTTAACATAAACTTTGCAAATATAATAGAAACAAAATACATAGTTGGAATTTCATTTATAATGTATTACTGTATTAAAATGTAAAGAGTAGCGAATTTAAAATGTTTTCAAGCACACCATAAAGAAGAAGAAAGCCCCAAACCCTGCAATAAGTCTACAGAATTCTGCATCTTTTCAAGTTCTGAAATGTCTTTTAGGACGATCCAGCGAAGATTTTACGTAGCAAAGTAGCCCACTTCATATTTTAAATGTTTAACACAATTGATGTCTATTTTGAAACTGGTGTGCCAGCCGTTCTTTTGTTATATATTATTTGAATTTTAATTCAAGTCTAGACGGTTTATAAAACTACGTTTACGATTAAATATGGCGTTAAGCATGATTTATATAGCACAGTAAATCACATCTACATAATATAATGCAAGTTTACTGTTTTTTTCCTGGTCTTTGGAATAATACTAGATTTTTTTAGCTTCTGTATCCCGAACATGCAGGGTAGACAGAGTGGGGGCCCAATTGTTAAGTTACTCCTTTGCGAATTTAGACACTCTTGGTCCCTAATTTCCGCCGAATTCTGGAAGGATTCGTTGCGTGTTGAGTGACCGAAGTACAAAAATATTAAATACTTATTTCATTTGCTCGACAGGGAATCGAACCCACAACCTGGCATCGACTAGATTATTATTTAGAAGAAGACCGACTGTCTTTCTGGATGTCCTTCATGTTTAGTAAAAGTCAATTAGATTTGTATAATGCGGTAATCTTAGATTCCGTTGGGTCTAATATATGCAATGTACATTTTCCGCGTTCCGTTTTCGGACAAAACAAGGCCCGCAAGGTTGAGCGCGCGCAAGCAACGAACAAAGGGAGATTTTATTACACTATTGCGCTCTGCTGAAGTACAGTACGGTCAACAAGTCCTGGCCAACTTGAAGGTGGTTGGTTTTGTTTTACTTTTGATTATTTTCCTCTCAAGTGAACAATGCGTTAAAATACAGAAAACATAACATCAGGGCGCCCACGAGTTGTTGACCTTACTGTACTATTATGTTTATTGTTGAATCACAGAAATTATTCGTTTCGTGACGATTCTTAGGAAATCCACTTATAGCGTTAATCGATACTAAGCTAAGTCTAGTGCCTAATTGAATGCAAATTATTATCCAATTATCGATTCTTTAGTAAGTATTTATCGCTTTTTATGTTAATATTGTAAAATAAAATCTATTCTCGATCTTTATTTATGTCAAACATTAGTTTAGATAACAACATGTATCTATATATATATTACTAGTATTGTCTTAATAATTGAATAATTTATTAGAAGAACTTAATCCAAATAAAGGCCATTGGTATGTTATTTTCAACTTGAAACATTGATCTTATACATTAATCACAATAAGTCAGTGCCAATAAATTGATTTCAATTAGCTTTGGTAGTCTTTACAACGATACTATTTTAAGGCCTGACGTGTTCGAAACACTCGCCTAACTCAGTAACAAAATTACCAAATTATTTCTTATGCATTGATAGTTATAATAGTTTCAACTTAGTTTTTTTATTCAACTTCACGCTGTATCTCGCATGTATGGTACATGCGGGATACGGCGGGAAGGGAGCCTAGAGTAGCCACTCTGCTCCATACTTTCCGACGAATTCTGGAGGTATTAGGTGTTATAGTGGCGCAACTCAACTCCATATTTTGCCTCGACACCAAAGCCAATAAATTAAAATATTATTTTTTTCATTTTCTCTAGAGGAAATCGAATCCACAACAGTACACAATGCGGGTACAGTCACACGCTTGTGACCCTGCGCCATAACGGATCTCAAAACCTAAAGTTCTATTACATATTATTATAATTTATAGATATAAACAACACTTTTTTTTTTGTAACAACTACTTTAAACATTAAATTAAAATTTTCTACCATAGATTCGAGTATATATTCGAAAATTATTTCACCTTCGCTTTACATGAAAACTAGTATCGAGCCTTGAGAATAACATGAACAAGAACCTATTCAATAGAGCCAGCACCTGTCAGTTTTTGCCACAATATTACAAATAAGTGTATCGTCGCGACAAGTAGTGCCGTGACTCTTTAATTCAGTCCAGTTATCGCTTATTTTTTTCTTTTTTACAACAGTTTACCATATAAGCATGGAGTTCCAGCTCCCGATTCCATAGATGACAAACAAACAAACAATACTACCTAGTTCTGATGAAATTGTTAAAATTCATAGTACGAAGCGATCGTTTAGCTAAAAGGAAATGTTACAAACAACTAATTAAGTCATTGTTTATTGTAAATACTTATTGATTTTTTTTTACTACGTGGTCAAAATAATCATATATTATATGCAGTAGGTATATTATATGCAGTAGGTAATATATATATATTTTTATTTTTGATTCTTCATCTTCTTCTTCTTCGTGTCAATGCTTGGAAATTCATATCATATTTTGCCAGTATTTGCCACGTTGACTGCGGTATATGTTGCCTTAGTGTGAAGGACATTTGGGGCAAGAGAGTAAGTGTGCCATCGTTTATGGGTTGGCGCCACAGTCGCAAATTGCAGTCGCATCCTTTAGTGCGTACCCCCATAGCACAAGATGTTCCTTGCATCGGCCAACCTGGCTCCGTAAACGATTGATTGCCGATTTGATTTGATTGCCTTTTATAGAACTTTGTATATTTTTAATATAATATAAAGTTTATTATATATGTAGTAATATAATTAATTAAATATATAAGATATATAAAAAAAAGCTCAACCTTTAAATATTTAAAAAAATATATATTTAAAATACCTACAACAACGAATAACGTAATTAGAAAAATGTCACATGTTCATTTATAATAACATTATGAGTCATACTTTCAGGGTTGGCCGCTATGGGAGCGATTCGAGTCGACGGAGCACGAAAGGCGACTTCTCCTCGTGGCCCGGTTACCTCACGTCAGAACCCTCAACGGTGGAGGGACCGTGCCTCCTGAGGAGCGGGACGCGGCTGAAAGAGCGTTCATCAGATATTACATGGAAAAACCAGAGTCTGATCGACCTGACAGGTGAGGGAAAAATGTATGGACAATGGTTTTTGTATTTGATAAAATATTGGAATTTCGGGTTCTCCACAGTTTATTAAATTATAAGTTAAGAATTAAATTATTAATACAGAGAACACAATTCGACTAGATATCTAGCACATACAATTTCATCGTAATGTATTTTCTACATTATTTTATATTTATAAATATTGGCTTTACATGATTGTACCTAATCCATTGAAAAACTTAGGTTTATCTCTTGGTAAAAATTGCGTGATTTGATCAAGATATTTTGGTTTTATATGAAGAAATCTACTTCTGACCCGGTTTGGCTATAATTTATTATGCCGCAAAATAGCGTGTAATAAACGTTTTCGAAAAAAATGAGAAAGGATACATCTGCTTTAGGAAAGTAGTACGAAGGTCGTATTTATAAGGAGCACTGTGGGTGGCGAGTGCGAAATTAAATTAGCCTTAATTTCTAAATTAACTCACATGATTTTCCATTGTCTTTTTCTGTGTGAAATGTATAGGTAATGTATTTTATAGTAGTTATTGAGCAATTATTCTCGAGCATATTTGATAAATAAATATAGTTTTTAACTTAGTGATACTTTTTTGTACAGTCTAAACAATTTGCATATTTATTTACATTTTTTCAAATACTTCACATTGTCTATGTTACGTCTTTCTGACAAATGACAAGATCATTATATACAGGGTACAATCGCCTTTTATTTTATTCAAAATGTCAACGGTTTACTTTAACTTTTAAATGTAACGCTAAAGAATAATTTATTCATTTAAATATTGTATATGCCTATTACCTAAAATCCTAAAAAAAGTGGTTTGGTTTGATTCTTTAATTATGGCTTTTCGAGCGCGCCTGAAAAAAATGTGACAAAAACGAAGTAAATACGAGTATGAATGCCCAATAGATAATTTAATTTATTAATATTGCGTATTTTTTTACTACAGATACTGGGAGCTGGTGGGCGTCCACGGCAAACTGGATCCTCTGGTGTCGGTGGACCTGCGCCCCGAGAAGCGCGTCCAGATCACCTTCACTTGCGGCGATAACAGCGAAGTGCGCACCGTCGATGTTTACAGGTATTCTTTCTATATATTTACATGTTAATTAAGGCACTTCGTTTTCCAATCTCTTTAAGATTGAGACATTGCCAGTTGAATGTCTCAATCAATCCAGACGTAAAACGTCGCCCTCTGTCTTGCCGGAGAGAAAATATGTAAATAATAGAAATATAATCATACGAATCCACAATTACGCATTTAAAATAAGACTAGACCGTAGTGAGGCCGGTCGTGGCGCAGTGGCACGAAGTGTGACTGTAAAACCGACTGGTTGTGGGTTCGATCCCCACTCGAGGAGATGAAATATTTACTTAAATTTATATTTCCATTTCTTCGCTCTGGTGTCAAGGCTAAGCGCGGCGTTGGGTTCTGCCACTCAACACGCAATACCTCCAGAATTCGGCAGAAAGCGGGGAACGGAGTGTCTTAACAGTAGGTTCCCTCTGCCTACCCTGCTGTGTGCGGGATACAGCGTGAAGCTGATTTGATTTTTTTTTAAATAAGACTACCGTAGCGTACCATGTGTTTTATTTGTAAATTATTACTAATATAACAGTTTGTGAATATTTTTTATTAGACACGAGTATGTGGCTGGAGGTAATTACTGTAATAAGAAAAATACTTTATTAAAGTCTGAAAATAAATACAAGTATAGAACTTATTTTAACATTAAGCATTTATTAAATTTATGTTCTAAATGCTGGAGGCATTCGGTGAGAAACCCGGCGGAAAGAGGGGTACGGAGTGTCTTAACACTGGCCTATCCTGCTGTGTGCGGGATACAGCGTGAAGCTGATTTTTATATATTAAATGGAGTTATATAATCACAATACATTTTCTAGGAATGGGATAAAATAAATCATAGATTGAGTCGTTATAGCCAAATCAAACCTCCCTGCATTATTAATAGATGCCATATTTGTCGGTTTCTATTTTAAAACTAGGTAATTATTAACTTTCGTATTATATATTACTTATTTTAAATTAATACTATTTATATTAATTTAATAAAAAATATAAAGGTATTTGCGTAGTAAGAGGGTTGAACCCAAAACGTAGAAATTTTTATTTTTGTAAAATTTATACATGACTAATTTAGAAACACGAGAAAAATATATACGATATAGTAATATATATTTTACTAAATAAATTTAGAGGCCCGAGTTCAATTAAAAAAACGTAGATATTTATTTTCATAACCCCTTACATTTACTAAGAAATAAGTTGGTATTTTTTTTAACATCTATGTTCTACATTTGCTAAGTGCGGCAATTATTATGCATACTTTAAAATATTTAATAATAATTATTCATTTATTAATTGAAACCATTTTATTTAATATAGGACTGTGTCAGATTTGAAGTCCCGACTGGAACGTCTCGCGGGTTTCCCCGCTTCCAAGATGCGTCTTTTCTACGTCGACCAAGAATTGAGAGACACGCAGGTGAATTTAATATTCATTATTTCATTTATGTATTATCAATTATACCTATAAATTGGGTTGGTTTCGCAGCGAGACATTTTCAAAAATAAAAGAAATCTTAAATAGATTAACCGATTTTTTACTTTGTGTTAAGACACTCCGTTCCCCACACACCGTCCTAATTTGTACGTAATGCGTGTTGAGTCATGAAACTCAACGTCTGAGTCTTCTTACCAGAGGGAAGAAATGGAAGAACAATTAATTTCTCTGAGTAGGAAACGAACCCAGAACTGTTGCGTCTACATTTAGACCATGTCCTCGCTGCCTTACCGACGGCCCCAAGGAAGAGGATTTATTAACATTATATATCAAAGATGCATATAATTTATCATATTCTTAAACCATATATAGGAAAAACTACTTATTTCAATTAAATTCTAATTAAACCAGCTTTACGCTGCGAACATCAGGGTAGGCATAGGGAACCCAGTGTTAAGACACTCCGTTCCCCAAATTATGTTATATTTTTTTTTATCATAATCTTAAAACTAAAAATAAACGAAAACAAACAATATTAACTAAAAACCGTACTAATGGAGTTCTTCCAGGGGCCCGAGGAGATGAAGTACCCCACGAAGCAACTCTACTCATACAACATACGCTCCGGCGACGAGATCATTATAGATTCAAAGCTGAAACACTCCATTTCGGTCGGATCTACCGCGTAGATTGTTGTACGGGTAATATAAATTAATATACATTATATGTGAAATTACCGTCATTTGTTTGGATTTTGTGTTTGTATGTTTTTTTGTTTCTTTAGTTTACTTTTAAGAAATTTCGCTATTTGATTCTCATTAAAAATATACCCTAATATTTCTGATATTTGAAATACTAACCTTTATATTGGTTGTTCTACTTATTGTATATATAATTATCGTATTAACATTATATAGTGAGGATTGAATATTTTTTTAAATTTTTGTTACTGAAAATTTCATAAATTATTGTTTTTTTTTTAATTATGACATGGATAAAACGAATTAATTTATAAACAAATTGATTGTCTTAAAATTGTTATGATATTAAATGGAATTTTAATATCAATTGTGCCAAAATATATGTAAATTGGCCAACATTTTTTTTAAAGAAACAAAAACAAAAGCACACAAAGAAAAGACTCTCCAGACATTTGACGGTAGTTGCAAATTTTGTCTGAAAATGAATTATTATGATATAAACCCTGTACCTACTAACTTAATAGTATTTTAGCCATTTGTTTTGTACGACCAATCGTACTGTTTTAACTCTTGTTAAATGTATTGTAACAAATAAATGGTTATCGCAAAACATTTAGTTCTTTTAAGTTATTTTCTAAGCTAAAAGCTTTATAAGATTATTTTTGCAACTTTAAATTCAGTACGAATTCAACACAATTTGAAAATGAAATGAAATTTTTGAAAATTAATTGAATATGAAATGATTTTTTTTTCTGCAATAAGCAACTGTGATAGTAAATTATAGATAAAATGACTAAATCCAAGATCAAATATCGATAAACGTTTGTATCTAAACGATGTATCTAATGCGTGTTATTTATTGTGAACGAATCATCGGCCATTAAATACAATTAATGCTTATTAACAAAAGTGATACTAACTGCCATTTTGCAAAATTAGTCATAAATACAATAAGATTGTTTGCCACGATTTTAGGTGGTCTTTTTATTTGATTTTTTTCCGTATTTCAGTGGGACGTGGACTTTCAGCTGTTGTGTTTTAATAATATTATTTTAATTTTAATAATACGAACGAGAAATCTGCCAAGCGATGTAAGTAGTTATAGTTTACAAATAGCATTTCGATTTGGGCAGTTCGCTAAACGTTCAAATGTATTTTATAATTTGACACAACTTTTAGATCTAATAGAAGCAAATTAAAAAATAAATCAATGGGATTATAGGTTTTGTTGTTTTATTTTTGTATCCTTATCCTTTATGCAAACTAAAAGCAGCTGCCTCTATGGTATAGGGAATCAATTGAAATGAATGACATATTGAATAGATAAAGATCTGCTACACATGTGCCTGTAATTTATATTTTAACTTAAAAAAAAGATTAAAATGTAATAAGAGTTTTTGCAAATAAAATTTGGAGATGAAAATTAATAATATTATATAAATTATTTAATTTTTTATCATTTTAACTTTCTATATTTTTAATTGTTTCAATATTCTTCAGATATCCACAACTTCTTTCCATATACTGCCAGCATAGTGTTTTGTATTTCTTCCATAATGTAATCTTGAACTTCATTCCACATTCTTTTATTCAGTTCATGTATTCTCCGTCTCATAAGGTTGAGTAAAATATTTAATTTATCAATATTTTTATCAGTTACCATTTCACGCATGTATTGTGAGATTAGATCGACGTCACATTGCTTTGGCGTCTGACCGCTGTCGAACCACGCGCGTAATAACTCTCTTACTTTATCCCATGGAAGACCTAATAAACCATCATTTTTAACTACTTTCTCTGTTACCTTTAGTTTTGATTCTTCTGTTTTTTCTTTTTGAATAACTTCCTTTTTAATATAAATTTCTTTTGATGTGTGCTGCCCTTGTAGAAACTTGCTCATTAAGTTTTGAGTGGAAGCATGGGTTTTGATTTTAGATGGTCTGCCTCTCTTTTTTCCTGTAGGAGATTTAACGGTACCTATAATTGGAGACTTTTTATCTATTCTAATGATTTTTTCTTTAATAGGCGTAGTAGAAACAGTTCTTGATTCAAATGTAGCTTGAACATTATCAGGTCTCTGATGTTTAATATTTTCTGATTTCACAGCATTTTTTGCTTTTAGAAATTTATTTATAGATCCAATACCAGGCTTTGTATGAGTAGATTCTAATTTGGTTACTTGAATTCCAACTCCTCTCATTTCTATTGGATTTACATTTAATTTTTTACACAGTGAAATTGTTTCCCTTGTTATTATATTAATATCGCTAGTCGCAGTTGGTAAGTTAATTGATTTATTAACAACATCACAAAAACCATGCCCCATAAATTTTGCAGTTTCCACAGGTGCCTCTTTTGCTCTTATCATTAACTTTAATGTCACACACTTTCCTATTACTTTAAATTGGGACATTCTGGAAGACACTTCAGCTGATAGTTGCTTCAAAAAGTCTTCACATTGTATTTGGTTTTCAAAACGAATACCATAATTAACTTCTGCTGATACCGATTTTCTTATTGTGTGGTATGTTAATGGGTTAGGATCGCGCCCACGACACTGGTTGTACAATTGTTCACCAGTTTTATTGCCCAAATGTTGTTGGAGATTAAATAATGATAAATTTTGAAGAGACCCACATATTGTGTGTCCAAGTGATTCTAATTTCTGAGCAGTCTGCCTTCCAACCCCAGGAAGATCACTAAGTTTAATATTAAACATAAAATCCTCAATTAAATCAGATGTTAGGAAGAATTGTCCATCAGGCTTGGCTTTTTTGGTTGCTAACCTGGCTTGTAGGCGATTACCACCAAAACCTGTTGAACAAGGACATCCAGTTTTATGTCTTATTTCTTCTCTTAGAGCAGTAGCAAAATCATCAACACTTACATTCATTTCTTGCAGTAGCCCAGTGCAATCTACATACATCTCATCACAAGAAACAGCTTCTATATCTAATGTATACTGTGCAATTGTGTTGTATAATGTATATGCCACTTCTTTATATCCTTCAAAGTCATATGGGATAGTTGCTAAATTTGGACATAGTCTTAAAGCAGCACCCATGAACATACCATTACTAATACCCTTAGCCCTAGCCTCATATGAGCATGAAGCAATTTCACTCATAGATCCAAATTTATCATCTTCATCAGCAATATTATCTATTTTAGTTTCAATTTCAATGTCATTCTCAGTTATTCCAGCAGCTTTACAAATTTTTTTTACTTGTTTTTGTTTGTATAAGTTAAATTCTATCTCTCTATCAACACCAGATCTTTTTGACCTACTTTGCCCACCTTTTGAATGTGTTACAGCAACAGGCTTGCCTCTAAGTTCAGGCCGTTTACGTAAACCTACTGAAACAAAAAAGCAATCCATGTCTATATGCATAATAGTTTTGCCATTACTGAAATTTATCTGAGACATACCCTTATTCATATCCTTTGACCTTAATATTCTATTTTTTAAGTCAACTCGGGCGGGATATTTAAAATTGGTTGTTTCTCGTAGATCATTAACATGTTGCTTGAAGCAAGCTCCTAGTTGTGAAATATGATGTAATCTAGAATTATTATAAAATTCTGTTATAAAGTTAGGATCATTTGCCGTTTTCGCGATTTGATTATCACTTTTTGAGCCATTTGTAGAGGAAGGATCACGAGGACTCACAGATATCTCCTTTTTGTTGTTTTGATTGGTGATGTTTGCATCAGAGCATTCCAATGTTTTGATAATATTGTCAAACTCAGGACATTTATGTTCAGACTTATTTACTAATTCATTTTTAAATTTCTTTTCAAACTTAAGTACCCCTTGAGATTTTGAGTGTCTATATAATAAATAATCTTTATAATCTAGCAGTTGTTCAGCTGCTATACAATCTGTAATCCATTCAGGCTTCACTACTTTTACTAATGACATATTTTTCACTTTAGTGTCGGGTAAATTTGAAGCTATTATAAAGTCCTCGCTTCTTTGGTAAGTATGATAAACCCCACCATGTTTCGCCATCAATTCTTTTAATTCCTCTGCTGAAGGGATAGTAAAGCCATTAACAAAAATACTAACTCCACTAAAGATATCTGACAATTTTCCTTCGTTTTGTGCTCCAGAAGAAAACTGTTCTTCGAGTTTTGAAATTTTCGCTTGCATGTATCCACCCCAAGCTTCAAAACCATTATCCGGAAATTGTTCATCTCGACGTCGCATTGTAAATATTTAAAACATTTAAATGTCCTATCCTAGGCCGTAAAAGATTTACCTATTTAGTATATTAAAAGAAAGTTAATAAGTTTATTTTCGAAATTCGAATTTTATCTCACATCGCCTTTGACAAGTAAATTATAGATAAGATATCTGTCACAATTCCTGTGTATGTATTTTTTTGTATACTACGATATAATCGCTATTATATATAGCGAAGATATGTAGTTGCTAGGAATCTTACTTGTTGGTCCAAAATTTCAAAATATTTTTAAAATTGCAAATCTTTTGAATATTTCAAATATAAAAATAATCAATAATAGTTATAATAATAAGCAATATGAATTATTAGAATTTACACGCGTTTTGTAAATTATAAAACAAAATAATATTATGTGCTTACAATTTACATACGACACGGTACGGTATCTTGCTCTGTTTGAAATGGAAATGAGTGTAGCGTATAGAGTATAAATGCGCTTTAGTAGTGTTTTAAAAATATTACTGATCTATGGTCTACACTCTACATGACAATGACATTTGTCACTAGTAATCAAATTTAAATAAAACACAACTGCCATGTTTATTATTTAAAATATATTTTTAATAGTTGTAGTTTGCTAGTACATTTAAGGTTTTATTTAGATTAATTCATAACTATGTCCATCATTGAAGAAGATTTTATTATAGTGCCATGGGTCGGTTTAACAACTCACAAAAACAGTTTAACTATCGCGGTGCTTTCAACCAACGGTGATTTTATTGAAAACCTTTCAGAGGCCCTTATTGATGTTCACGGTAAAAGAAATGTTAGATGGAAATTAATCGTATTACGGTCCCACAGCTTAGAAGACATCGCGAGACAATTGGACTTAACAGGAAAACTAGCTATAGACTTCGTAGTAATTGCTATAGATACTAGCAGAATATTTTGTTTAGAATGGGCAAGAAAAGTATTAGAACAAGTGCATCCTGATCTGAGAATTCGTCGTGTTATAATAGTAAACGCAAGTGGTTTACCAGTTAACGCAATGGCTGTTAATGCAAGTGATTTATTAACATTTTGTTCAGTAAATAGAATAGACATGTTAAATTCAAATGTATCCAAGACTGAAGATGCCCAATTTGTGTCTAATAGAATACTTAAATATATTGAAGTGTCTGTAGGTTTAAAAACGGGTATTCCAAATATAAACATTTGATCCAAGTTTATATTAATATGTGAAGAATAATAATTAAGCATTTTTTAAATTGTAAACATTTTTTTATGAAAAATAAATACTTCAATTACACATTTCCAAATCATTTATTTATACTTCAATTGTACTACAAAATAATAGGAAGTTTTCTACAGTTACAATTATATTTTACATAAATAAGAAAATCATTACATTATCATATACCAGTCCTCGCGTAGAAGTAGAAATCTCACAATGTCCATAGTTCACTTTAATATATCAGATAGAAAATTATCTTAAATTCTAGATGAAATACTGTTTATTTATTATACTTTGTGTAAAACTATAAATAACATAGAGAAAGCATAAAATTTAAGAAATATTAAAAAAAAATAGACATTCAAAATGTTCCAAGTTAAAAAAAATCTTATAATATCACCTAAAATTAAATGCTACTTTTAACTGTTATTATGGTATTTACCCATCTAAAATATAATTATAATAAATTGCTGATTCTAACATTAGCGTCACAATGGTGACCATTAAAATAAACGTATACAAAAATTTTAAGATTAGGCAATATCACAACTAAAACACCTGAAATTCAGGCCAATAAATAAAGTAAAATATTTTTTTAAAAAACGTCAAAAAAATTTGATTGTACACTGTGGGTTCTTACTCTTCCAGTACTTAAAATTTTCTAAAAAAATATTTTTCTTTAAAAATGTTACAAAACAATAAATAAAGTACTTATTTTCATCAATAACGATTAAGAGTGAAGTATGTGGATTTTACATGTTTATTTAACAAATAATCTGATCCTAGTGTATTGAATTTTTCTTTACATTTGTGTTAAAATATGTTTTTATGTATGTATTATATTTTCTAAATGATAATAAATTGTTAAGTTGAGAAATGATTCCTGAAAAGACAATAATATTTTTTAAAACTAAATGCTTGATATTAAAATGTTCAAGAAAAGATTGGTTTAGTATATATATATATATATATATAAAAACATACTAGAAAAATTAGGATCACTATATTACATATGTTAAAAAGCATATAGTAGATATTGTGCGAAATGAACATACCTATATAATAAATTCTAAATTATATAAGTATTAATAAGGAATATTATAGTGCAATATCATTATAAATTTGGAATGGTCACTTAACATATTTTTTGCAAGGATATTTTTGATAAATGAATATTTCTTTATCCATGAGTTTTATGTAAAGAAAAACTATTATGGTTATGATGATAAGTTCTTATAATAAGTAGATTGTGACAGTAAGTAATATATAAATAAAGAGAGCTAAATTAGTATAAAAAAAAATAACTTGGGAGTAGTAAAATGGTTATATGGAAAATATTAATATCCACACAAATTTTACACAGAAACTAACAAATTTGTAATGACAAAGGATTATTATTATATTAAGACACTTAAAGCCAGGAAAGGATGCACTAAAGCATTATTTTTTTATTTGAGAGCCTAATTTTGTATAATTAAATAAACAAAATGTCCACAAAAATATCATTCATTCAAAGGTGGAAAATTATGAATTTAGCAATTTTGTTACATATTTATACATAATTATAGTATTTTTATATATGTATTTTGTAAGCTTTCACATATAACCAATGCCTGATCGAGGCTCCTGTACCATTGTGATACAATTCAGTTCCACACATCATGTTTTATCAACATTGAGATGGTCACCACACAGTTACTACCTACCGATATAATATTATATAGCTTAATACTAATTTCCTGTACTGAGAGATATAGTTAAAATTGTCAAGCCGACACTAAAGCCTCTCAACGACATAATTTCTATGGATTGTTTATATTCCACTTGATGCCAGTGAGGAGCTTCTAAGTGTGTAAACAACACACAACCCACATGTTCCAATGCTGTCTGTACATATCCATTTAGAATATTAAAAAAATTAAACAAGATATCCTTACTCGATAAAGTATTTACATCTATTGTTTTGAAATAATTTCTCATGGGTTTGTGTGTCATCCACACATGTATGGTTTACAATTGCCTAATGTCCATCTAAATTAAATATATCGCCTTATTAGCACTAAAACTGATAGCACTGATTACAGTGCCACTATATATTTATGATTTAAACAAAATTTTCTCGTTTTTATTTCATATAATAATATATTTTTTGTGCAGACAAAACTGTCTCACAGGCTGGAGGAGATTTTTTTGATATGTGCTTGCAACCACCTCGATACGAAATTTAAAAAAAAAACAAGTATTTGTACGTACATTTCAAAAGTCGGAAAAGTTTCTTATTAACGACCGCCCGCGGCTTATGTTTTTTAAAATATTGTTGTTCTATGAATATCTTACAAAAAGTATAACTTTTTTTTATCCACCCGCGGACTCAAACCCGCGGCTTTTGTGTTCTTATTGTGGAACACTAAGAAATGTTATACTTGTAGAAATGATATAAATGAATCCTTTTTTCTGCAATAAACCTTAAATATCTAAAATCAAAACAAATTATTAAATCAAATTTCCAATTTGTTCAACAATCTGATGACATCATCTACATAATACATATTGCTTACTCGATATAACATGTTCGACAGCACAATATAAAATGACAAATATAAATGAAATAATAAAAATGAGATTCAAAATTATCGTAAATAAGGAAGGAAAGAAGGCCCTTTCATATAGTGTGAGAGGTAAGGTCTTGTTTAGTATTGAAGCCGTCCCCTGCGTCACACAGTTCCAGCCCACTTCGCTGGTACGTAGCACCTTAGAACTTTCACTGTACACATCTGTCTATGATTCATGGAGCGTCTGAAATAGATGTTTTTATTATTAGTTTTTGGTTATATTTTTTTTTACTTTAATTAATTTATATTTCCATTTCTTCGCTCTGGTGCCGAGGCAAAGCGCGGCGTTGAGTTCTGCCACTCAACACGCAATGCCTCCAGAATTCGGCAAAAAGTGGGGAACGGAGTGTCTAAAAACACTAGGTTCCCTCTGCCTACCCTGCTGTGTGCGGGATACAGCGTGAAGCTGATTTTTTTATTTTTATTTTAATTAAATTTTTTAGGTAAATTTTTGTTTTTGTTTTTACAAGTATCTCGAACCTTAATAACCGTGTTTATTATTGCAAACTCATGATAACATTGCTTTATTACCTAGGAGTTGAATAAAATAACAGCACGCAGTGGCCTTTTAGAAGCGATGATAGTTTTATAAAAGTTGAGTTAATGCAAATATAAGAAACGTTTTTTAGGCGTCGCAATAACGGACCATTCTAGCAAAACTGGGAATTTTAATACTAACTTGAGATACATTCCTGAATTCCTAAAAAAACCGGAGTTGTTTTCGAAACTTTTTTAAAGACAACTAATTCGATTCTCTCTGCGTACTTTCTGTAAAGATTTTCTGTTCTGCGAGGAGTTATTCCTGGCTTAAGATCTACTTATTTGGTTTTAACTCAACCTGCTCCACTTTGTTTTGGGCTTCAATATCTTCGATGGTGGGTTCATTGACTCATGTCTTGCAACGATATCCAGCCATCGCTTCCTTGAGTCTTTGGGGTTTCATTTCAGATAGATAAACAGTTATAGAACTTATTAGATAAACAGTTGCCGTTGCAGACCGCGTTACGCCGCACATTCAATTCAGTTTTTTAAACCAAAAATCCCCAATATTGTAAAATTCAAACTTATAATTTTAAAACCTATATTTGGTCCAGTATCGCAATATTTTTAAATTCCTAGATAAAAGGAATATCGTAACTTTGAAAACTTTTCGATTCCTTCGCATTTAAAAAAAACTTTATTTTGCGTCTTTTTTTGCATTTTGATTATTATTTTTGTGGACATTTCCTTGAAGGAAATAAGTCTATTGTATTTCTTTACTTTCACAATGTACAATTCTTTTCTCAACAGACTTAGTTGTATCCTATATTCTAACCGAACATTTATCTTCCTTACTAACGTCAGGCCCCCGCTAGTCGGAGTCGAGGTCGACGACGTCTGCGGGCGCGGCGGGCGGCGCGTCCAGGCGCGGGCGGCCGCGCGCGCGCCCGCGCTCGCCCAGCATCATCTCGCGCGCGCGCTGCTGCTGCAGCGCCATGGCCACCGGGTCGCGGCTGCCCAGCCCTCCTGCGTAGAACTTGGCACCCATTTGCTGCTGTTAATGTATGTACTCGCTTTATTTTTTGTGAACTAAGAAAAGCGCCTATTTGTTTTATCATTTATATGATACTAGCTGTATTTAGCGCACGTTGCTATGCCACCAACATTAAATTTGAAGGAGAGACATTACACAAATATTCAATTCCCTTTGAATCATTTTATTGATATCGTTTATTTCTTATTAAGTCTGTATTTTAAATAAATTAAACAAAAAAATCTGTATACAGTATTTTGGATATGTGCTGAAGGGCGCATCAATCCTGTAAAAAATCTAGGCGACACTTTTAAAGTAAAATAAATTAAAAAATAATGAATGTCTCTCTGTGTTCTTAATGTTTCAATATGATATGGCTACTTATACAAAAGTTGGGCGACTTGATAGCATCTATCGGTAAAACACATTTTTTTTATATTAATATTATATAAATATTTTATAATTAATCCAAGTTACTTTTAGCTATCGACTAAAATTTGGTGTTTTATTTATATTTTAAGTTATCGAAATCATGTAATCGATGTTCAAATCATCAGTACTATGGCGTATCACAACTCCTAAATAACTCAATACATCGTATATTTCTCGAGATGCTTATCATCTATTATAAAGTTTACTTCTTCTACCTTGCAAAATAAGAAAAAATTTGTAATGTTTTTCCTATAATTCGAAATTAATTCAATCATAGTGTTCGATTCTACTCGTCATACCTGTGTGCAATATCAAAATTCGAAATTCTCTTGAATTATCTAAGATCAAAAATCAAGTCTTCGATGTTATTTTCTTCAGACACCAAATTTGTTAAGCCATCACTGTTAAAAAAGTGTTAACGAGCCGAGAGAGCGTGTGGTGCCAGTCAACAGTTCGGTACCGTAGTGAGTATATATATTAACACATTTTCTTAATTGTAACATATTTTCCAATAATTTCATTATAACTACATTTATTTTTATTTAAATAATGCATCTCACGCAGGAAGTTGACCAGTAAAAACATTGTTTGACTTTATAACCTAGAATTTGTGTCTAATCCATCAGTACCGTGCCGTCAGTCCTGTATCCGATACTCCGACAAGGGACTGACGTGTTTAAAATAGTTTTAGTTTTATATTACCTCCTTTCTTTATATAAACAAAATCTTCTACTTTTCTTCAAAAAGTGTGTAAGTAAAATGTAAAGGTAAAAGTCGCTCAACTTTTGTAAAAGTACCCATATACATAATTATAATAAAATGTATTACATTTTGTTGCAACATTTGCTGCATTCGCATCTGCTGCTGGCGCTGCCACGGCGGCTCGTACTGCAGCCCGCTGCTGCCGCCCAGAGCCATGCCCCCCGCTGGAAAAAATAAACAATTATTACTTTAATTATTTAAAAATATATTTAAATTAGTAAGATCTTACATTTTCGCTTTGCTTTGCTCCTAGCGGGGCAGCAAAGAGAACTGAGCGCTGAACTCTAGGACCTATTCAATATTCGGTTATACGATTTTATATAGAAAAATTAAGCAATTTTTATAATTTATATAGAAAAATTATAAAAATTGCTTAATTATTTTTTTACAATATATGATTTTATGTAATAAAAGTAACTTTAAAATTTGTATTATATCCCGTTTTATATATACAAAAATGTTAATCAAAACCTTGTTATATAAGTACTAGAAATGCAAAACATGTTGACATTTTAAGTACTTTTATAGTTTTTAACTTTTTAATAGTGATGTAACACTACACTAAATGGAATTTTATATATTATTATTTACCTGCATTCATAGCTGGATTCATCATTGCAGGATTCATCATCCCTGGCTGCGCATATTTATATAATTCACCCATTTTCTGTAAAAGCTGTAAAGAAAATCAACCATTTTATATACATTATTTAAAAATATTATGATTTTAGATTTATACAAAAAAAAAATAACGACATGCGCTAAAAAAAATTTTGGACATGGCGTAAATAAACGTAAAACATAATTTCTAAATAGTATCTTTATAAACTTACGCCGTAGTCGTATCCACCGAACATCTGAACAGACAAATGTTTCATTATTTTGTATGAAACTTAAAATTTTTGTTTATATTTATTAAATTTTGTATTTATATATGATAATAAATATTAATATTGTATATTATTTAAAAGAAAATTACTTTGAGTTCACTTTAAGATGTAAATTTTTTCTTTTATTTGACTTATTAATTTATTATAATGTAAATTTTATTGTGTATGCTATTAAAAACCAATTAATTAAAAAAGAAACATACAAATTCTAACATAACATTATATTTTATTAACATTAAGAATTTAGATGTTTAAAAAAGCTAATGACTTCATGTAAAAAAACTCGTTATGGCAAGCATCACTTAGTCTTAGATATAAGAGTAAATGTTTAATGTTTTCAAAATAAAAAAAAAATGGTGAAAAAAAACCGGATGTCAAATATTCATATCAATTTTTAATTATAAAAACCAAAAGTACCACAATATGACAAGTAAATAAAATAAAAAATATGCCTATGCCTGATATTGCGTGCCATAATGGAATAAAATGAAACTAACTTTGCTTCACTTCACTAACTGAGCTTCACATTGTATCCCGCACAAAACAGAGTAGGCAGAAGGAATCTAATGTGAGACACTCTATTTTCTACCGTATTGAGTGGCGGAACTCAACGACATGCTTTGCCTCGTCACTAGAGCGGGGATCGAACCCACAACCAATCACACACTTGTGCCCTTGCGAAAATGTTTATTTAATTCACAATTATTTAGGTACGCGCGTACGATAAATAACTATATAACTTAGAAAAACAGTTATTTTGATATCACAGACAGAAACTCTGATTTTATGTATATATATGTATAAATATTTAATTCGCACATTAATTTGATCTCTTGATTGAAAACAAGTATAAAGTTAAAAACTCACCGCAGGATTAGATCTATACAGAGCTTCTCGTATCTGAGCGTCGCTCGCGTTCGGCATCTCCTTATGTAGTAATGCAGCAAACGTCGCGTACGCTAGTTGCTGCTGCTGCTGCAGTAGACCTGGCACTGGGCAGAACAATTCGAAGATAAATTATTTGATACTACGGGTTGTGCGTTCAAAAAGGACCAAATATAATATTAAATTCACAACTAATTTACATTCAATGCATGCAATGTTCAGAAAACGGTGCAAAGTGGGTAGCGGACGGTCTTATCACTATGCTCTCTATGTCTATACAACGGGAAGCTGATAAAAAAAAAGATTGGCCGTACATAAGGAGAGAATGGATAAAATCAGAGCACCCAAAGGTTTATTGTCTGTTAAGCATGATAGACGAAGAAACCGAGGCAGTTCAAACCTCAGACAAACTGACGGAGTTGTACAAAATCTTTAATACTGCTATGCTATATATACTGCTTTTTGACAACCGGCCTGTACCTTTTATATAGATAGCAACGTCATATGTTTAATTCTTAATATTTAAAATTTGTATTAATTTTATTAAAAGTGAAATATATAGCTGACAGTTTACGACTGTTTAAGAATAGAAAACTGCAAGTGACCAAATAGTAAGGAAAGAAAACAAAAACGTTAACACAAGACTGTTAATTAATGACATAACGGAATGATTAGTTACTAACTCAAACGATTCATGAGATTTGAGTAAAAATTCTATTTGGGGAAATGAATAAGTTTTATTTTTTTGGTTTTAGTCACAGGTTGGCAGTACCTACCTTTCCTCAACCGATGGTGCGTGGGGAACGAAGTATTTTAACACTACTAGGCTCTCTCCATAATAATATTTTGAAAATATAAAACATAATTTTCAAACGTACTCATCCCATTATGCATGTAGGCGGAGAAGGGTGCGGGTGGTGGGCGAGTCTTCTCGTTCTCAAAGTCCTCCCACGCCGCTTTGCGCTCCTCCTCCGTCAGAGTCTCCTCCTCCTTGTTCTCAAGAAGTGAGTCGTGCTCGTGGTATCTGTAGATCTGCGCCTCGTGCTCGCGCAGCATCTCTGCGAAGAGGCGGTCGCGCGGCAGCGGCGGCAGCGCGCGCGGCGCGGGCGGGCGCGGCGCGAACTTGTACAGCTCCGCCAGGTCGTTCTCGGCGTAGTGGCGGTCGATCTGCTGCTCGTCGATCACGCGCTTGGAGATGGCCTGCTTCGTCACTTGGCGCTCGTAGATCTTCTCCTCCATCGTCCCCTGTCCGTCGCAATGTATATCATTGTTTTACGTTCTATTTTTAAAATATTACAGCGTACTAAAGTTTCTTAAAATAGCTCAAATCAATTCAACTTCAACGCTATATCCCGCACGCAGCATTGTAGACAGAGGGAACATAGTGTTTAGACATTTCATCTCCTCGAATGGGGATCGAACCCACAACCAATGACGTCTCAACTTTTTAAATAGCAAATCTTTTAAAATAGCAATGAATCAGCAAATTTCAACAAAAAAAGACTGTACAAATATAGATACCACTACCTCACATGCAAATAACACATAAACCTTACATAATACATAAATAATTAATATTTCTTAACAACTAAAAATCAAATATCGCCCAACCTACCATAGCCAAAAACCTATAAATATAACATGGTTTCTTCTGTCCAAAGCGATACACTCTAAATATACTCTGAACATCATGTGAAGGGTTCCAGGATACGTCGAATATGACCACTCTGTTGGCCGCTACCAAGTTGATACCGAGACCTCCAGCACGCGTTGAAATTAGGAACAACCTGGAATATAGTTAAGCTAAAGCTGAAGCATTTATTTTGTTAAATACAGTAATGTCAGAAACTACCGGTTCAAATCAAAAAAATGTATTGCGGAAGTGTATAGGCTATATTAAATTATAATAATCATATTATTGTTACCTCAGGCAAGTAAAGGATAGACAACTCTCTCACTCTCTCTCTCTCTGTCTCTCATTTGCCCAGGACAAAGCCAAAGGATTTATTTTATTTTTATATTTAGCATTTTTATGTATATCAAAATAAGTAACAATTGAATAATACATTTATAATATTGTAGTGAAACCCAACTGCATTTCGATAGAAGAAATAGTTATCAATGCATACATACACAAGTTCTTATTTTTTTAAAAAAAGTTGGACAATATACGAAATATATATAATGATGATTGAAAAAAAAATTTTAAAAACTTTTCACCTTGCTCGAGGATTATCTTCTCTGTTAAAATTTTTGCACCAAATAGAGCGGTTTTCACATGACGTCGACCCATCCAGTCTAAAATAATCCACACCCGGCGACCACGAACCTAATATAGGAAAATAATTATTTAAAAAAAAATACAGTTTCAGGCTGTATTCCCCACAGTAGGCAGTAGGTGCAGTGTAGGCAGAGGGCACCTAGTGTTAACACTGTTTCCCACTTTCCGCCGCATTCTGAAAGCATTGAGTATTGAGTGGTAGAGCGAAGACATGGAAATATAATTTTAAACAAATTTATAATTTCCTCGAGTGGGGATTGAACCCACAATCAGTAGATTTTGCCACACTGTGGTCTAAATAATGGATTATTTAAAAAAAAAAGGAATTATTGCAACCAATTGCTTGGTTGCAATAATTCTCTAAGAGGGCGTCGTGGTGCAGTGGGATAAACTGACAGTAAACGCGATGGCTGTGTGGTACTTGAAGTAACACTAGGGCGTATAAAGATATTTAATTTTTTATCCACTTTGGTAGACAAAGTGCGGCGTTGAGTTTCGCTACTCCACACGCAATGTCTCGAAAATTAGACAGATAGTGGAGATCAGAATGACTTAACACTAGGTTCGTTCTGCCTTACCCTACGACACGACTTACTTATAGGTCCCGACTGTTAATCCTAATAAACTATTGGGCTTGTTTGTTTTCTTTTTAGTTTTCTGCAGTCGGGGTTTTTGTTTTTACAAATATTTTTTTTATTTTTCACTTTTTTGTTAGGATAGTCATGATATACCTTTTTGATATCGTCTAATTGAGCTCTTGAATTTGATACCCATATTGTGATATTCGAAACGAAAAATTTTTTGTTCACTAAGTCCAATGGCGCACAGCCGCCATGATTGTTTTTTTTAACGTCACCTATCTAAGAACACTTGGGCTGCTAATACAAGTCTAACGATACCTCAAATATGTAAATCCGTTTAGCGGTTCTGGAGATATAAGGTAATAAAGAATATTACATACATACAAGATACGCGCAAAAAACATAACCCTTCCTTAGCAGTCGGGAAAAAAACAGACTTACCAACGTGTCCATTCAACTTCTCATCGACGCGAGCCTCTTGCGTCGCTTCATCCACTTTGCCAAGGAAATGCTCTATTAGATCTAAAGAGTACAGCGACTGTGAGAACACCAATCTGAAAATATTTTAGTGTTTGAATAAACGTTCATATATTTTATTTTTATTTTTTATTTTTTTACACCTTACGATTTAGCAGCCAGAAGAAACCTAGTGTTAAGACACTCCGTTGCCCTACTTTCCGCCAAATTCTGGAGGCATTGTGTGAGTGCCGAAATTCAACGCCGCGCTTCATCTCAACACCAGAGCAAAGAAATGAAAATATAAATTTAAATAAATATTTAATTTCCTCGAGTGGACATCGAACCCATAATCAGTCGCGTTTGCAGTCGCACACTTGTGCTCCAGCGCCACGACTGGCCTAAAATTAATCTACAAATAGTAGGTATATAATATTAGTTACTTTATTTCTTTAAATCTTTAAACAATAAGTAAACTCGTCTAGATCTACATATTTTAATTTTTCTTATTATTATTAAAAAAAAGATAATAAATAACAATAACCGATGTTTTATATGTATATCATACAAACTAGAATACTCACAGTTTATCCCCAATAGTTTCGCACTGTCTCAATATATCAAACAACAGTACTAATTTATGTGAATGTCTCAAGTCGTCCAGTTCATCCTCTGTGACAAGTGACATCCACCATTCTGTTGGATTATCTGATTTCACTTGAACTTCGTCTTCAAGTATGACGTCATCGTCGTCCGCTTCAACTGGTATTAAATTAAATATTAACAAAGTCAAAGTAAAATAATTTTATTAACAAACAAAACAATATGTATGTTGCGGTATGTTAAACTACGATACAATCTCTTATTAAGAAAACCTATAAAAATTTGAAGGTAGCGGGATTTGAATCTGCGCCTCTTTGGAAACTTACACTCTCTGGACAAATGATAATTCTAAGTAATTATCTTTAGGTAACAGAAATTGGTGAAAATCTCCCTAGAGATTCTAACAACATAAATAGATTGTAACAAGTGTATAAGAATTTCGACATAGCTCGATAAGAACATATGGCTTCGTTGGTCAGAGCGCTTGGACGGTTTCCAAAGAGGATCCAACGAGGAAGCGGATTCAAATCCTGCTATGTTAAAATTTTTATGTTTTCTTAATAAATATTGTCCTTTAGTATCTCATCCGAATAACTTTCATGATATAACAAGAATTCCATATTAAAGACTATAGACATTATCTTTAAAATTGTATTTTAAAAATGAACATTGATACCCAAAGCTACAATCAATTCAATAAAATACTCATTTTGTAGCAACATTGCCACATGTAATTGTTTATATTGACATAACTTTTTATTTATGAATAAATTGAAATACAATAAACACTAAATGTTAAGGGAAGTTTGCCAAAATACAAGGGTCAAAACATCAACAGTGCATTCACACCGGTGAATACGTTTCTGAGCTTGGCTTGAACAAACGCATGGACAAACAGATGCAAATTTGAGAAAATCATTATTTTGAGTTCTGTTACATTAATAAATGCCACCAATAACAGATTTTCTCATATATCTTTCATGTACAAATAGCGATAAGTAACAGTTTCATTTTAAGTATAGATTTGTATTTTTTTTTATTATTTGTATATTTAGTATATACAGTGGCGTAAGTGATTATTCATCGTGTACTACCTATTAGTCCGGTATAAAGAAAAGTTAGATAGAAATTAGTATTAATACAATTAATTCTCACTTTATTCAACTTCACATTTTATCTCCTATCTCCAGTGAAAACACGACTATGTAGGTTCAATTCCAAATTGGGGTATGAAACCCCAATTTGGAATTGAATCTATAAAGAATAAAACTTTATATAAAATTATTATTTACTTGGATTAGCTCTGGTCCCTCTTCTGGTCGACGTTTTAGTATCTTTTGCTTTATTCTTTTTAGTCGATTTCTTTTTCTTGCTTTTCTTTCGACTGTCGTCGCTCATATCCGACAAACTATCCGACGATTCCTCTGTTGAGGATTCCTGTGAAAAAATATAAAAAAATAATAAATAAATTTATTAACCAAACAGCATTTATATTTTTTTTACATCTGATGGTACCTGAACTAGGTATATCTGTTTTGTGGGTTCCAATCAACAGTTTAACAATTAACATCTAACATCATCTTCACATTGGTTTTAATTAAATTAAATAACAAAAAAGGATTGTATGCAAGACCGTAACGTTTGGCGCTCCGTTCTCCCCGACTACCCCGCTAGGTATACATCGAGCAACTAAGGTACAAAAAAGGAAAAACAAAGAACATTTAAAGATTAGGCGTTAATTAGTTTTAGCTGTTACTGAGATTTCAAGAAAGACAAACCATCAAATAGACACACAAAGCAAAGTCAAAGTATTATTTATTTTATTAGGTGAATTTCAGTAGTGTCAGTCCCATAGGAAACTACCACTGGCTCGGAAAGCAGTTCTGCTGAGAAGTATTGTCAGATTATATAAGATTTGCTTTGGATTTTGTTACATAGATACAAGCCTTAAATAATAGTTTTTCTCATATATCTTCCATGTACAGACAGCAATTTATATTAGTAATTCTACAAATATTTTTGCATATTTATTGCTTTCAAAATTACTTTAAATTGAAATTTATAGTATTTATATACTAAGTTTTGTAAATAAAATGTACTTACATCAGGTGTAGAGTCATCATCTATGAAATCAGCTATCGAACCTTCTGAATCTTCTTCTTCTCTTTCGCGCTAAAATCAAATAAAAAACATAAGTATTTATATAGAGCATTCCGCCATACTATACATACAAAATGTAACAAGCGAATTATTACATAGTCTAATAATTTTTGGTTTATTACAAAATCTTATTTAAAAGTATTACTGATAATGATTTTAATGATTTTTATACATTTTTAAATGAAACTATTTTGACAATATTCATGGTCAACCTACTGTAAATTGCTACAAACGTCGAATTTTCTAAGATATATGGGACTCTTATCAGTTACAATATAATCATTTAAAACAACATAAAACTTACTTTCTTCTGTTGCATAATTTCATATCTTTCAGAATTGTATTTCAGTACAAGTGGATGTGTCCATATTCGCTGTAATGACTGGAAATCCGGGAATAGGAAACCTGATGACTTTCCTGGTAAGGGCCTAAAAACGTATGTATAATATTAATACTATATATACAATATAAATAGTTTTTGGAGCCAATTCCATAATGACATAAAAAATAGATAACATCTGCACTTCTTAAATTTAAATTTTTTCTTCTAAGAATTTGTACATTTATAATATCAAGTTATACAAATAAAAAATACAGAAAGGTATATAAATATAAATAATTAATAATTATAGTTTCAAAAGTTACCTTCTAGAATAGTTATCTAAATAATGTTCGTAAAGCTTAATCTGCACTTCACTGAGAGTTATGAAGAGTACATATTCATGTTTCGGAGGTAAAAAGGGCGCCAGCACTCCATAGTCCCTCCTCTGTAAATTATGTATATTTACCTTTAATTATAGGATTCAATTCAGTCTTTTTTTCATAGATTTCGATATTACAACTTATTCAATAAATATATGTTATTCTTATAGAACAACAAAGTGTCGCAGCCGCACGGCATCTGACGGCATAAATACAATCGATTTGACGTTCCCAATCGCTGGAGATTGCACTATTTTCATTTCCTCGCTCTGGTAAAGAGAAAAATCGCGGCGTTTAATTCCGGTCTATCTAGTAATATGTGGAAAAAAACCCAAAAAAGTATACTAGCCTGCACTGCTCCATCAAGCATTTTATGCAAGACATGGGAGCGCCGTTTCATAATTCTAATATCGTGTTCCGTTGAGTCCGTGTACTGTCCATTGGTTATGGGGTTCACGAAACGGTTCAGATACTCGTTGTATTTACCAAGGAGGTTCGGCTTCACGAATTGTACCATGCAGTAATCTGATGGCAAACATAATTATTAATTAGTGGTAAGGTTTTATTGAAAATTATATTGGTTTCATATTTGTATAATTAGTTTCGAGAATTTAGGTGAAAATTAAAGAACAAAATTTCTTAACACTAATATTTTTTTAGGAAACGTAAAAAAAATTAACGAAACCGGATTTAGACCTACGCCTTCTAGGACACCGTCCAACCGTGCTGTCCACTCTCATTCTCATTAAAATTCTTATACGCTACATCAAAATTCTTATACGCTTGTTTATATTGTTAGCAAAAGTAAGTTAGATAATAATGTATGGTAGCTTAGTAGAGTGATTGGACGGTTTCAAATCCAGCTTAAATTAAAATTTTCCCATGTTTCCTAAAGAGTATTTTCTTTTCTAAACATGGAAAAACATTATAAAATATAAAATGTTATATTTAAACCATTTGATTACAATTTAACTTCAGTTTATTATTAATTTATTAAACAAAAAAGGAAATATATTTAAAAAAAATACAATCAATATTAATAATGAGTATATTAATATAAAAAGAATATTAACTTACATTCTTTGAGATTATTCTGCAACGGTGTGCCGGTAAGTACGATGCGACGCAATGTCTTCACGCGGTTCATTGCCTGCGAGAGGCTCGTCTTTTCATTCTTTAGTAAATGGCCTTCATCACAGACTACTAAATCTGGACCTGATGAAATAATTGTACAAATATTATAAAATACTCTAAAAATATACAACCTATTGCAAGATACTGTTTTTTTTTTATATAAAAATATTACTTATAGTTGTTTATCTAAACTTACTAATTATTAATTAATCAAATATGAAATACAAAATAGGTGTAAGTTAAAGCTGAATTTTAATAACGATACATAGTTTTGCTCAAACTAAATAACTTTTTGGCTATCCATTCGGAATATATATATAATGAACAAAAAAATATATAACGAAATTAATTTCATGTCACTTAACAACAACGTAACGTAACTTTGGACAACATACAATGAAGTGATAAATTCAAACCCACCAGGATCAACGAGGCTCTCCTGGAAGCTCTTAAGCATTTTCTTCTTGAACTTCTTTGAGTTGTCAGCAGAGAGGTTCCGGAACATCTCGTAACCGAGGACACACACACCGCCGCCACTGAACCATTGCTGGAGTTGCCAGGCGCGTTCTGAGTTTTGTTTATGCCTGTAGTGAAATGTATTTTTTTTAATAATGACGTCGTGGCGGAGTGGCACGGCATATAATTGATAAACACGATGGATGTAGGTTAAATTTCCACACAGGAGATCACATTATTTTCGTATCCTCGCAGACGACAAAATTCACCACGTCATTCCGTCACAGATTAACGCAACGTATCGAAAATTTGACTTATCGGATTTTAATGAGAATATCGCAAATAAGGTTTTCCGTTTTAGTTTAAAAATATATTTTAATCTGAATATTTTAAGGAAAATAACTTGAACATTTGAATATATTTTCAAGGTACCTATTTAATAGTAAAAAATAGTAAATATTTCCATAGAGGTCAGTGACCGACCTGGACAGCTCATACACGTCGACGTCGTAGTCGGCGTGGGCGTGCTTCAGCCAGATGCCGAACTCGTTGACCCAGTTGAGCACGGTGGACAGCGGGCACACCACCAGCACGCGCCGCACGCCCGTCAGCGCGCCGTGCGTCAGCAGCGTGTGCGTCAGCGACACCACCTGAGGACGCAGGAAGTGACAACGTTAACTGTTCGTATAATTGAAATAAAGAGATTGTAAGATGACATAACTAAAACAAATAATTATAATATATAAAAGAAAAAAAAACAATTCTTAAAGTATTTCACCTGTAACGTCTTCCCGAGCCCCATACAATGCGCCAATATACATCCTGAGCCTTTATCCTTCTTGATCCGCTTCACGCTCTCGAAACAGGCATCCCACATGAATTTAATACCATTGGCCTGAAATTTGTTTTATTTTATTTCATATTCAATGAGAAAAGAGAGCATTAGGGACTATTGACAAAACATTTTTTGCCTGTATTTGAGACACTGCGTTTCGAGTGAAGGAACTCAACACCCCACTAAAAAAAATATAATTAATTCCTCCTCATCGTAATCGAACCAAACATTACATTTTAATATATATAATATAATTAAAAACATTTACAGTGCTATCGACTATGCTATACGGTCTCACATTAAGTCGTGAAGAAGTGTACAAAAGAAATGAAAGTAAAAAGCGTATTTAAATTTAGACAACCTATATATCGATTTCATTTTGGGCAAGATGAATTGTTGCAAATAACAATTAAGGACTGGTATTATAATTTAAAATATCTGATAAATTCATAAAATATCTCTATTCTTTGTATTCGTCGTCTTTTTATTTTTGCATAGTTCAATAGAATTTGTTCATAATTATAAGAAGCAAGTGCCTGTAAAGCCAAATACTGTTTTCATCTCAACGCTGATATGATACATAGGCTACAGCTGCATGATAGCGTTTCGCACGCCGTCGTAGCAATATCTCGGCACACCGACACCTGCACGTACTATAGTGAAGGCAAAGATGACGCAGTAAATATGTTAATTCGGAACGCGACGAAGGCAACGACAAAAAGCATTGTGGAATATAATTTAAAGATGGCTTTGAAAGATAGGAACGCAGCAGTCACCTCTTCCACCATAGCGGTCATGCCCTTATCCTAGTGCAAAATTCCTCACATCCAAATCAATTACGATAAAAGTGTAGCATGTACTTATAATTATGTAATTAAATATATATTGTAATATGTAAAATTGTCAAATATATATATAAATATAAACACTCGCTTAACCTTAGATCTAAGTAAAATTTTGTAAAATAATGTAAAGATAAAAATATAATTTGCTTATTATAGATATTGATTGTATGTAAACGACAATGTAATTAATATATATATGATAAGGATATTAGATATAATAATAAATTTAAAAAGTGTACGGACCAAGTGTCTGTAGTGTTAAGAAATAAAATAAAATAAAAAAAAAAAAACGCTGATATGATGATTTCAGTATTCAATTATACACCATTTTTGCGTTTTGAATATTACGAGTAATATATACTGCAAAGGGTTAATAATCTTCCAAAAACTTCCAAATTAAAAATTTTTACCTTCACAATATTAATATTGGAATATTAAGATAGTTTAGCTTTTTCTTAATTTCCACATTTTAAAATTACACTACATAAAAGACTTATTTTTGTTTCACTACAAAAATTAATACCTGATGAGGTTTCAACTTCTTCACCAATCCCTTATCTACTTCTATCAACGGTTCCTTTGTCTCAGGATCGAAGTCCAGCACCACTTTGTCGAGAACCACTTCGTCGGGTTTGCCGGATTCGTCGAATTGTAGGTTGTTGTACTGTAAGTATTAAATGTTATTTTAAAAATTAGTGTTTGATTGTTTTATTCAAATCAATAAAGTCGAAAAATTTATTTTTTGTAAAAACGCAAATTTTTTATTATGTGCTCATAATGAGCAATATTATTTAAAAAAAAACACAAGAAATTTGATCATTTGTATATTTTAATAAAATAATATTATTGATAAATTTATTATAATATAATATAGAAAAGTTAATGTAAAAACCTTACCAGTTTCTGTCGTTCAGCGATACGAGCAATTCTCTCTTTTTCTTCACGTGCCGCTTTTTTGGTTGCCTCTTCTAATTGATTTTTGCCCATAACCTTGTATAGAAAAAGTTTTCATAATCAAAAAGTGAATTTTACTATAATTTAATAGTTTACTACGATTCAGGATTTTCATTTATAACCAAAAATATAATGGAGTATCCATATTTATATTACATCTTCAAATGTATATTCACATTCAAATCAAATCTAAAAATATCTTTTTTTTATAAGTTAAAAAAGATACCTTCCGTATATTCTTCCTGCCGTGCTTATTTCTACCCTCCGTTTCAGATTCGGAGCCGGACGCCTCTTCGCTATCGTCTATATGTTTTATTCGACGCCGTTTCTTTTTACTGTTAAAATAAAAAAAGTCGCACATTATTAGTTAGATTTCAATCATAAACCATTAGGACATTACAGAACGGAAGCAGCATATAGGGTAAAATATTTCGAATCCATACCTAAAATAAGTAATCAAGTTTTTTTAAATTATTATTATTATAACATAATTCAAATTATTATTTTCATTTACACAATACTGCGTCTGATTATAGACGCAAGGGTTGTTAGTTCGATTCCCACTATTCATTCCCATTGGAATGAATTATTTTTATTTTATCCTTCTAATAGTAATAGTTCTTAAGAGTTTCAACATTCAACTTCGAAAATTGGGTGATGCGTAAGTAAGTATCTTAACATTAAATTCCATATGCCTTTCCTTCTTTAGCTAGCGAGGCGCAAATAGCTGGGTATGCTGCCATGAGTTGTACATGTGATGTCGTTTTTTTTTGCCATTCTACAGAAATCTTTAAACTATTCTACATATTGCAGGTTAGGAAGGGAGTTCACAGTGTTAAGACA
This sequence comes from Heliconius sara, assembly GCA_917862395.2. Lineage (NCBI taxonomy): Eukaryota > Metazoa > Arthropoda > Insecta > Lepidoptera > Nymphalidae > Heliconius > Heliconius sara. The sequence goes on along the minus strand of OU860795.2, from coordinate 3,918,692 downwards.
CTCTATTCTTCGTTCGTGTATTAAGTGGCGAAAATTAACACCACCCTTTGTCTTGCCTGAGCAGGTAAAGTAAAACAAATTAATATCCACAGAGATCAAATCCAAAACCATTGCGACAATAGTGTCATAATATAATATTTCAAAAAATAACATATACCTTCCATCTATAGACGAAGAGACTGAGGCGTCACTATCATTATTCTTCTTCTTCCTCTTAGACTTCTTAGCAGGTTCGAAATCGTCCTCCGAATCTTCAAAGTCGCTGAGTCTAACGCCGCGATTTTTTCTACGAGATCCGCCCGCCTCCGAGTCGGATGATATCGCGTTTGCTTTGCGACGTTTTGATTTTACACTGAAATTTTAAACAATATTTTAGTAATATCGCCTCTGTGGTGTGATCATTGTAAGTCTTTGTAATCTATAAAACAATTTAGATAGAAATGAGAGACTATAGCCATGACAGCGTCTGACTGTAAGCACGGTGGTTATGGGTTCGATTCAAACACAGAGGAATGAAATATTTATATTTCTTTGCTCTAATAAAAGAGTGCGGTGTTGAGTTGCGCCACTATACAAACAGTGCCTCGAATTTGGCTGGAGGGCGTAGAACGGTTTTTTTAATTATCTTATATCTGTCTGTTTGTCTGTATTCGTGATAAATAGGATAATGAAATCAAAGTACTTAATATTTATTTATATGTGACGTAATTTTATCAAAGATAAGTTGAGTAACTTACTTCTCTTCCTCTGATTCATCCTCTTTTTTAATATCCTGAAATAAAACCAAAAATAGGTTAGGAGATAATACTTTTATACCAATTATATATTTTATTTTTATAATAGATATTAAAAAAAATTATATTAATGTTACAAATCATAACGAAAGTTCATTTTTGTTTAATTTAGCAAACAATAATTATCCAGATTGAAAATTCTAAAACGGCATAATAATTCTTACATTTAGAACTTTTTTCATGTGAATCGGATGAGTTGCTCTCTTCTAATAGATCTGCTTTAGCGAGATGGTCTATGGAGTCGCCGTTAAGCCCCGACATACTTACTGCTGGTATTTCTACCTCTGGAAAAATATTACAATCTATGTCTTATTCATAGTCTTCTCCATAAGATACATACATACACGCATATAATTAGCGGACATTGAATTGTTTATCACCGTTTTCATTTAAGGAGTTAGGATAAAGATTAAACTTTTAAAAATAAGAATCAGAATAATTGAGGTCCAAGCGTGACATAGGGCCCCAAACATGTGACTGTTAGCGATAGACCGAGTTTGAGTTCGATTCTCATTCGAGGAAGTGAAGTATTTAATATTTCATTTCCGCGGTTTGGTAACAAGGCAAAGCGCGGCGTTTAGTTCCGCCTCTTAACAAGCAATGTCCCTAAAATTCGAGGAAAAGTGAGGAAAGTATTGTAATAATGGGAACGGAGTGACTTAACACTAGGTTCCCAATTTCCATGCACATGTTGTCTCTCATTTTTTTTATTTTTTATCTCTTAATTTTTTTTAACTTTATTTTTTTTTAAATAAAGAGATTTACATGTAAAAGATAGACTTCAATTTGTCTAATGACCATGGTTTCGTTTTACTTATACGACTATACAAAGTATAGTATTTACTTTTTATCTATAGTAGCACATATAACGTGTTAATTTTATTTGATTCCTAATGTCATTAAAATAATTTAAAATCTACCTTCACCGACGTCGCTATCAGCAAGCGATGCTGCATCAGAACTGCTTTCGGCTTTCAAAAAGCCTTCTTCACTTATACGTGGCGCCTTCGGCATTTTTCTTACGCTGTTCGATCTGGTACTCTGAGTGTTGTCGGTTGAGGTAGAACGCCGCCGCCGTCGTCGGCGCAGACGCTTTTTTTTTAGAGTTTTTAAATTTGTTAGCCTAGAACAAGGTAATTAGGAAACTCTATTATTATTGTGGTGTTCAATAATTGCTAAAAAACCAGCATGGCAACTTGTGGCGAGCTGTTGGGAAGTGGCCCCACAGATCTGAGTCCTCCAGAGGGGAATTGTAATCCATCCCCCCCACCTCTGGCCTATCTTTATTGGCTTGCAGAGTCGAGCGCAAGAGCTTTATAGTCCTATTTTAGATTTCCACATTTTCCATAATTCCTACGCATTAACCGGCGACCATCTATCTGCAACTATCTGTGTTGCCCAGAGATGGATCCCGGTTGATGCGTGACAGTGGGTGCAACATTTGTATATTATCTAAGGGGCCTCTACGTGTTGGACCTGTGTCTCCACGTAAGCCTTCCAAAGGACCGGGTTCGAATCGTCACTTTTGACGCTCCGTTAGCTCTTGTGACGGCACTAGGAATAAAGCCTAAAGTTAAAAATAAAACAAATAAGAGGTAGTTAAAATTTACTAAACCAATGAGTAAAGCAGTAATCTATAGACATCAATATTATTGTCATTCTTGATAACAGAATTATCATTTACCTATATAATACAGGCCATTCAAAACGCACAGACACATGTAAGTGACAGGATGTAGGTTTCCTATTCGAGGAAATGAAATATTTAATGTTTTCATTTCTTCACTCTGGTGTCGCGGCAAAGCGCAGTGTTGAGTTCCGTCACTCAATACGGAATGCCTTCAGAATTAGGCGGAAAGAGAGAAACGGACGTGACTTAAAACTGCGTTCCCAGGTTCCATAATAGAGCGTAAAGCTAAAAAATATAATGATACATCGTAAAGCTAAAATAACTATATTCATAAATATAATTATCATTCTCTTCTGCGCTGGTTCTTTATTGTTTGGTCATTTCAACATATAAAACATTTAGAATGAATGGAAAACCTTACCCTTTATCCCGTCCAGGATAAAAGGATCAGATTAGTAAAAAAAAATTATCATCTCAAATTCTAGAGCGCGTCAGATTAAGGTTGAGTGAGTTAGTTACATGCTAAATCATCCATGTATACTAATCTGACAATTTGAGAGTGACGTAAAGAAGGGGGAGGGAAACAAAGTTGTAAAGAAAACATTATCTCGACATTCTTGATCGTGGCAATTTTTATTTTGATGTAAATAATTCAAGGATTACGAAGAATATATGATCTAACGAATTCCACAAGCCGAAGTAATAAAACTTGATGATCGATAGTTCTATGCAAGTACAGGTTGCCTATATTCCTCTTTCCGTGTTCCTATTCCTCTCTCACTCTTTCTGTACCTATTACTCTCTTGCTCATCGAGAAAGATGATAATTTAAAAAAATACTCTAAAAAAAAATATAATTATTTTTTTATAAATACAAGTATTCTACTTCAAACATACACTCTTTTATTTACATGCTATTTCTTGAGCTTTTTAATTGATCAGGAGCAATTATTTAAAAACAAAATCTCATATTAGGCAAAGTTCCTTCAGATAATCATTATGTATTTTTTGAGTATTTTGGAAAAGACACGGCAAACGAGCGTGCGGGTCACCTGATGGTAAGTGTATACCGCCGCCCACGACTCCGTGCAACCCCAGAGGAGCTACAGGTGCGTTGCCGGCCTTTAAGATGTGTTGGGCGCCGCCCACTATTTCACGCCGGTTTTAAAAGCCGGGGGTGGTAATGATCTTGTCGAGTCTGCCCATGCGTGTTGCCATTGCTGGCGACGTGACTCTACCACACGTACTTTAGTCGCCTCTTACGACACCACCAGTACCAGGATGATCCTATTCTAGGCCAACAAAATGTACTATATATTTGCCATATTCGTAACAATATCCCAAATAATAATCATAGATATAATAAGTCATCAATCGTTACAGCGGCTGCCCTCTTGAAATTTTTTGCATATGCTTTCTGTACATATATTTTCTGTGGTAAACTTTCGTTACAGGAAAATATGGTAGAAGTAAAATGGCCTACCCCATTAAATGTTACCTAGTAGTCCTATTAACCTTCCCAATAGGCATACTCGGACTGATACTCCGGGAGTTACAATTTTACAGTACTACTGAAAACATTATCAATTGTTTTTTTTTAATTGTTTAAATAAGTGACTTTTTTTACGTAAAACAAATTTTTTTTATAATATTTTAAATATTTATTTCTATGGTGGTAAAGCATCGGATTTATGCTGGAGAACTGTAGTAACTTCCTAATGAGGTCGATCCCAGATTGTTTAAATGTGCCCAGATTTTCTATAGATATTGTGTAGGTACGAATACCATATCATATTTAGTTATGTAATTTTTTTTTTCGTTTACAATTTCAGGTCAATTTCGTTATGGTCATACTCACGCGAAAATGTTTGCCTTTAAGATGCAAAGCACATCGCCTCATAACTCCTCCGTGTTGGTCTTTAGTTATTTAATCCCAGACCTGTTTTAAGATTTATCGAATAATAAATCTTAAAACGGAACCCTATTACTAAGACTCCGTTGTAAGTCTATTTCTCACTAGGCTGCATCTCACTGAACCGTGATAGTTGAACAATTGAAATATTTAATTACTCGATTACTTGACAATTGAAATATTTAATTACTCTAGTTTCTCGTTATGGTAACAAGGCAAATCGCGACAATGAGTACCGCCACTCAAATTGTAATGCCTCTAGAATTCGGAAGAAAGTGGGATACCAAAGTGTCTTAATAGAAAATGCAGTATCCTAACGCTAGTTTCCCAGGTTCCCACTACATATAGTGATATACGGAATACAGCGTGAACATTCGGTCATTCTTTTTTTGTTACATTGACCTAATATTGCAATATGTCGATTTATAATATAAAATATATTCTCTCCTTTTGGTCCCTACAAAACTCTTTAAAAAATATGTTATGGTGTTATTATATACCTTTATAGCTATAAAAAACAAAGATGCATTATTGCATCTGTTTTTTATAACTATTAGTAAATATTAGTTTCAAATATCTAAAAATAAAATACCTAAATACAATAAAATACCTAAATTACGAAAAAATTTTTTTTACAATTTGCACAGCATTCAAACGCAACTATTTTCAAATGTGTTATATTCTGTTAAATTCATATATTTAAAATCCCTTTTCCCATTTACTGTTAAGCTACATAACACACCATGCTAGAAGCATGCAAACAATAAATTTAATAATCACAGATGAACAAGTCAAATTCATAATTCATTTTCTCTATTAAATATTTTTATTTTTTATATAAATATATGAAGTTTTATTATCCCTTTCCCATTAAAATATTTACCCATCTATGTCTTTGTCATACGACTCTTGTGTATCTGAGCTTTGACTGCTGCTACCATCTGGTTTAGATTTAGAGCGGCCCATCTGTAATCATTGTAACTTCTGTTTGAATGTTTGTTGAATATTTTTGATAGTTTCCTACTATGCTCTGTTATGTTACATAAAAATGAAAGACAAATGTTTGCATTTATTTTAATATCTGTTATTATATGGAATAACAATATTTTACTATATACATATAATAAAATACACCCATAGACATATTGAAACTATAATACTCTATTGTTTGGTTTTTAATATTAAAATATCTTAATAATATTTGTGTAATTTACAAATCACAATATTCACTCTAAATTATACAGATTTAGTATTATCCACACAGACATATTATGACATTTGATTGAAACACCAATTTTCAAGAAATAAGGAAATATTATTAAATATGTGAAAATATGTACACACATATATACTAAATTTTATTTTAAAATTTGAGCCCGGTTTTTTCTTCTTTATATATAGTAGCTTTATGTTGATTTGATGATTAAAAAGTGCTTCAAAAAGTCTATTTGGATAAAGAATATTTTGACTTTGAATATTAGGTTATCCAAATAATAACTTGCTGCGCACAATGACTAGTCCTGAAAATTAATTTCTAATGAATCTTTATCCCAACTAACTCTTTCAGCTTCTTAATATACTTAGCAGATTTTTTTAACCAATTTAATATGTAGGGTAATATCTAATAGTGAACAAAGCCTTATGTCCTATAAATAAATATGTTTATAAGTGTATTTTAAAAGGAAATCATTAAGATTTTTTTTTATTTTATTAAAATCTTAACATTGCAAATATATATAAATATAATTTACAACATACATGTTTTAACGGAAATGACTTAAAAAATATTCACTAAATCCTAACCTTTTCAGAACTGCTATTTGTATCAACTTCATTTCCCTGGCTATTAGTGTCGTTAGTTGATACATCACACACTGAGTTACTTCTGCCTTGACTTGAGCGTGTATTTGACTTAGTTACTTCTCCATCAGAACCAGACATTTTTTCAATATCCTCATCAGATTCTCCTTTGAGTAAGGTATCTTTTATGTTTTTTAATGCATTTCTGACTCCTTCATCTTCTGTATCTGAACTTGATGAACAGTTCAATAAGTTCTTTTTTGCATGTACACTTCTTTTAATGCGTTTTTGCTTAGAAAGTGAAGGAGATATAGAAGAATCATTATTGTTCTCTGATTCTTGTTCACTCGATGTTTTACCCTGTTTCTTATCCTTATTAATACTCTGTTCACTATTTTCATCATCTTCAGATCCTTCAGATTTCGCTTTTTCAATGTTGTCAATGTTTCTAACCATTTCTGAATTTACTTCAGTATTTTTCTGGCTATTGGTGTCTTTAGAGGATATATCACTCTCTGAATTAATCTTGTTGTGATTTGATTTAGTTACTTCTCCATCAGAACCAACATTTTGTGTCATTTCAATATCCTCATCTGATTCCCCTTTAAGTAAGGAATCTTTTATATTTTTTAACACATCTTTAACTTCTTCATCTTCTGTATCTGAACTTGTTGAACAGTTTAATAACATCTTTTTCGCATGCACACTTTTCATAATGCGTTTTCTCTTAGAGACTAATGGAGTTCTGCTTTTTCTTTTTCTTTTCCTTGATTTGGTATTTGTATCTGAGGAATCATTCATATTTTGGGATTCTTGTTCACTAAGTGTTGCACTCCTTTGATTATCTTTTTGCATACTCTTATCACAATTATTATCATCTCCAGACTCTTCAGACTTTGCTTTTCCTTGTTCATCAAGAGTGTCTGATACATTTAAAAGGGCTTTCTTTAGTTCATTACAATTTCCTGTTTCTTTTTCACAATCAGATCCAGAATCATCAAGCAATGCATGTTTAACCACATTTACTTCTTTTATTGACTTATTTTCTGAGCTCTTTGATCCTATAGTAAGCTGTGCATTAGATTTGTGTTGTTTAAGCCCTGTGTCTCCATTTTCAATAGGTATTTCACATACTACAGAACCATTCTGAATTATTTTGTTCAAATTATATTTGTATAAAAAATGCTCTGTTAATTTAGGCATTCTAACAATGTTTACTGTAAACTGTTTCGGCTTAAACTTTTTTACCTCTTTTCGTTTATTCTTCCAAAAATCTTCATCATCATTTATTTGAGGATACGAGTCTCTATGTGTAATTAAGTCTTTGGTACATTTTGATAGTGATAATTTTGATTTGCTTTTTGATTGATATTTTTTATTATTTTCATTATGTCTATGTTTTTTATTTTTTACAGTAATTTCATCATCAGTATCACTATCAAGTATTTCAATAACAGATTCCTTTGTTTTTGGGATTTTATCTTTTTTGAGCAATTTGTTTATATTTACACATTTAATTAAGGGTTTTGAATCTGTAGAACTATTATCGTCTGAATTTGATTTAGTTTCACTGTTCGACTCTTTAGTTTTATTTATATTAGATACATCATTACTAACAGTATGTAAATCGTTAAGTAAACTAGTGTTCACATACTTTTCTGCATCCATGTTAATATTATTATTAATTTTGTAATCATTCATATCCTTATCAGAATGGTTTGACATTTGGTCTTCTCTATCAATCTCAGTTGTGACTATCATATCAGTATCCATTTTCTCAGTTGTATCTATAGATGTATCATCTGCATTTTTTTTATCACCTTTAGTGTCTCTTCTAGCACTTGAACATTCACTAGTATTTTCTTCTCCAGAAACATGGACAGGCTCACTCTCCATAGTATCTTCCACATTGGAACTTTGTTGTGTATTTTCTTCATCCATACTAATTTCTTTATTTGTATTACTTACATTAACTACTTCAGCGTTTCCAGTTTCATTATCATGTATAATATTTTCATTGGTTTGTAAATTGTCTACATTACAATTATTATCTGAATCATCATCATCCACAACTTTAATATGTTTATACTTCTTGTGTTTTGTTGTTGGAGATTTCTTCTTTATTTCCGTATTCTCTGCATGATCCTTTTGTTTTGTTGGTGTAGAATCACTCTTTTCTATGTTATTCGATTTATCGGTAACTTCACTATTATTAATATTAGGATCTTTTTTTTTCGTAGACCTGATTGAGCTAAGACGTTCTGTGTCTTCATCATTACTGTTGTTTAACATGTCGATTTCTGTTAACTGATGATCATCAAATTTCTGTTTATCTAGCTTCTCTCTTAAGTAGTATAAGTTACAAACGTAATATAAGGGATAATTATTTTGCATTGAAAGAGGCATAGCTTTAGTAAGCACTTTAACTGATGTAAAATGTTTTAAATTAATTTTATTGCGTATTTTTAATCTCTGTGAATCATACTCAAAATACTCATATACAATTTCTCTAGTGCTGTTTTGTACATTTTTCTTAAACCTATTAGATCCCTGAGCAGCGTCTATTTGAGTAAGTATTTGCTTTACACCATCTTCAACATTTAATATGGACTTCTTCGACAGTTCACAAATCAGTAGTACTTTATTAGCGGCTTTTTGCACTGCATGAGTATTTCGAAGTCTATCTTTTCGTAATTTTTTCTGTTTAAAATTTTCCGACCGCACTCGTAAATTCGATCCAAGTCTAGACAAATACTCAATCGCTTCACACAAGGCATCGCAAACAGGCACCGCATCCGCCATGTTCACTATCAGCTAGTTCACATAAAATAATTTGTAATTTACTATTGTATTTATTTCTATATTGTCGTCATAAGAAATTTCTTTAGAATATTATAAAAAAAGCGTCTCATAAGACTTTAAAAATTCTTTTCGGGAATAATAAATTCACGAGAGTAATAGTCAAAAATAGAAATATACCCACAGAGTAAAAAGGATTTTTTTATAACTATGGCTAGCATTGACACATTTTTTTCCAGTCTATGCAGACTGTTCTTTATTTACATCATGTAAATATTAAGATCCGGGAAAGATAAACTTCAATATTATAGTACTAATGTATTGATTTTCGACCCACAGTTAATTTTCTAGTCACTAAATAGAGGTATAAGAGCTAAGTTACCGTGAAATCTTATGAAACAATCACTTATTGTAGACGGATGCTGCGTGAATAGGAACGTAAGCTTGCACAAGCCCTGTTCAACTTGGTCGGGTTATACGTATAACTATATACAAATATACTACAAAATAGCGGCAATGTAATATATAAGAATAATATAATATACTATAAGTTGTGCATAATTTCGCACGGTTTTCTCATAACATAAACTTTTATAAGCACAAATTTGAAAGCAAGGTTAACAAATCTTGGCATTCGAGCCGTAAAGGTAAAACTATCCCTATATACCAAAACAAAAAATCGTGCGATACCAATTTTTTATACTTACCTTTCATGTAAATGGCTGATCTAGCGTTTTACGGTGATATATCCAAATGAGAAAACTTAACTATAATCTGAACACATTATTGCACTTCAAAGTACATAACAAATGTTAAATCATACACATATTTCACTCTTATTCTGAAAAATCGGCGAAATAAGCAAGGTAGGTAAACTATCCAAAACAGTCGTGAAAAAGGTCCATAGAGAATGTAGACGCACTGTGCGAAAGCGAGATTGCAGTATAAACAGAGACGGAAGGTAAACCTCCATGTAACGATTCGCTTGAATTATTAAAATCACGAAATCAATAAACATTTTACTTTCATATATAATACACATTTATTGAAATTTAAAATATTTTTAAATATAAATAGTTGTTTTACCTACTTTTTATATATATTTTTTATATAAGCTGCATGAGTTCTAAATATCTGTTTATATTTCTTTACGATTTTAAATATATATTATATTTTAATATAAAAATATATTTTTTACGAAAATATGTTTATAAAATATTTTTTAATTTATTGAAGGTGCAATGCCATGCTAAATTTTAAAAATCACAGCACTGGTAATTTCAAGTGTTAATGTTATTTTTGACAGATATTAGTCCTTGTATTTTCGATTCACGATTGTGTAATATGATTGTAATGTTACCAAAAACGATTTTAAGGGGCAATATCCTCAAAATTTGTCCGAGATTTCTTAGCGAAATCTCTGGCCAAAATTCAAGTGCCAGTTCACCGTCAGCACCACCACAACAGGCTAAAGTTAACGCCAATGTTCCTGGTCTTAGCACTGCAGTCATCCATCAGGCCTCTGAGCCATTAGGCCCAGGTGTAGATCCCAATAAAAGTGGCCCATATAAGGTCCCGGAATATTTTTGTTACGACAATATGAGTTACTTTGAAGCAGAAATAGAAATGGCGAAATTTAGATTACCACAACCTTCTGCTGTGAAGAAGTAAAATAATAGAAAATGTCCCCATGTTATTTGTGTTAGGAAAGTTATAAATATATGTTAATAAATGATAATATCAATCCTTATTTGTATTTTTCTAAAAAATCAAGACAACAATCACTTAACCCTCAAGTACTCAGTACTACAGTACTAAGCCTGAATTCTAATCTAATATTATAATGACTAAAACTTGACATATACAGGTTGAATATGTTATTTATAAAGAATATATTTAAAGATATATTTTATTAATGCTAAGTTTGAAACAGTTAAATTGGTACTAAAATAAATTGATCACATTTATTTAATTGTATAATAGATTAATAAATATCTTCCTTATAATAGGTATGTCTATTGTTTATTTTATTACTTTGAAGCTAATACATAAATGGTTTCTAATTTTAAATGTATTTAGTATTATATATTTTTGAAAAACCAATGTTTGAACACCTTGCAGTAATCTGAGTCAAAGGGAGTAGTAAAGTCATGTGTAAACACAGACTACCGCAGTGTCTAATTTTTTTACCAGCTTTACCATCCTAGTGTTAAGATACTTTCGAGGCATTGTGTGTTAAGTAGTCGAACTCAAAACCAGGTTTTTGTGTTTGTGCTAGTGCTATGAAATATAAATAAATAATATATTGAAATTGAAATCTCAGGTTTCCAAAATTGTATAAAACTAAATGTATGCAGAAAATTCAGTTACAAGTTTTACATTTAAAATATATAATAATCATTAAAATCAAAGATCTTATAATGTTTTAAAATCTTTATTTCAACTGATCTCCATACATACTAATCCTACAAACTATTTAACATAAAATGCATAATATAGAATTTTATAATGTTAAGTGTATATTAAACACCATAGTATGCCTAAAGAAATAATTACTTATATAGCAACTGAAGCAGCGCCACTAAAAATAACTGCAGTATCATTATTTTCAGAAAGAGTAGTCACCAGCTCCAGGTTTCTTTCATACTCTTCCTCTGCTGTATGTTACTTCTTCTTTGTGAGTTTCTCTGATAAGTCGTCAAAGGATGGGTCTTGCAGGTTAATCATCAAACTATTGCCAGGCAAGAAGACTCTGTTTTGTGATTGAGCAATCATCCTAGAAATACTTTGAGCTGCACGAATTTTGCGCAACTTTAAGTACCCAGGATTCATTCCCATAGATTTACCCAACATCTCTGCTGCTTCAGCTTCTCCTTCAGCTTGTACAATTTTCTGCTGGCGCTCTTGCTTAGCCCTTTCAACAACGAAAGCAGCACGCTGAGCTTCTTGTTGAGCTACTTGTTTAGCTTCAACTGCAGCTGTATATTCTTTACCAAAACTCAATTCTGTTAGAGATACATCATCTAAGATTATGTTGAAATCTGCTGCCCTCTCAACCAATTCTCTTCTTATTAATAATGACACTTGCTGACGTTGAGTGATAAGTTGGGATGCATTAAACTTGGCTACAACTGATTTCAAGACTTCATTACAAATTGATGGAAGGACTTTTTCATCATAATCAGTACCCAATTGTCTGTACATAGTAGATAAGTTGCTAGAATCAGGACGAGATAACACTCTCAACGAAATGTTTACCATTTGTAAATCTTTTGAACCGGTCGGAGAAGATATTTTACGAGGTCGTGACCTGATGTCATAAATGATAGGATACTGGAACCATGGAACGCGAAAATGAAGACCTTCAGACATAACATGTTGTTGCACTCCTCCTATTCTGTTAAACATAATTGCACGATGACCACCCTCGACAGTAAATAAGGACTGTGAAATACCGTAGACCCCTGCGCCTAGTACAGCAGCTACTTTTAATCCAATACCAAGTCCAGGCGGGCCCCCTTTAGCAAACTTGCCCGCCATATCATTTAATTTACTTTGTGCCATCTTTCGACAAAAAAACTTTGAAAATATCAAAGAATTAAAAAAGGTTAAATTTTCTAACCTATCCGGCGAACACTACGAATTGTGCAATGATGAATGAACGATATCAAAGTCTGTACAGATAAAAATTATATCTTATAAAAATAATTACTTTATATAATTTAAATTCTCAAACATAAAATACCGCACCAAACATTTTTTACATGAGAATACCAAACATAATAATATATATATTCTAATTTTTATGGTTATTTAAAAAAGATAAGAAAAACTAAAATATCGTTTTTGTTATTAAGCATAGAGTGAATGATTAAATGATAATTATTATTTCTTATAATATAAAGTGAGATTTTATTTTTAATTTTGAGTTTGAAAATATCATATTATTTTATTTAATAAACACTCGTTAAAAATGGCAGCGTATTAAATAAAACATGTTAATTTAAAAAATATATAAATAAATAGTTTCGATAATAATATACATACGCTGTCTCTGTCGTGTCCTGTCACAGCAGTGAGAAAACGCAAAAACTACCTTTGTTTTGTGAATTTGACTTGTGATTTGTCAAGAAAAAAATTGCTTGAACGTAAGCACTAGTTTCTTAGTATTCAGTCTTTATAAACTATTTATCAAATGTTTTATTGATGTGAATAGTAACTTACCTACTATATTCAAAAGTTTTATAATTATATAGCAATGGATTCTTGTATGGGAGTAGAACAAGACTTGGACAAAGCCACTTCTAAATTCACCACTCTTAATGACCATGCTAACAAAATATTGGAAGATTTAATAACTCAAGTAGAAGAATTAAGAAATGAAATCTCTAAAGGTAAGTAAAATTAATTCAATACTACTAGTTTAAAGAATGTACAATAAAAATGCAAAATCATTGCATTAGCTATTTGCATTATAAATTTCATTGCATTGCTTCTGAATTTACTTCAGTATTAATAGTGTCGCTTTGATAAGCCCTTTTTATTCTATTTTTTAGAACATACTTAATGCAACTCGTATTTTATAAATACAGAAACTATATAAAACACAAGAAGAAAATATTTAATTAAATTAAGGATCAAATCAGTTTCATGCTGCATACAGCAGAGTAGGTAGAGGGAACCTAGTGCTAAGACACTGCTCCCCACTTTCCACCGAATTCTGGAGGCATTGTGGCATAAATGTAAATAAATATTTCACATCATAAAGTGGGGAGTGAACCCACAATCAGTGGATTTTACAGTCACACTTTGTGCTCCTGTGCCACAACTGGCATATTAAATGAAATTTTGTTAATTGATTATTATTATTTTCAGAAACTCCAAATATACCACTATCACAAGGCCAAACGAAAATTGTGAATGACCTGGCTGCTTCTGTCAAACAAACAGTTTTTCAATTGTCTACAGGTATACATCATACTTATCAAATATTCTTACAACTTAATAATTACAATAATAAAAATTATAATAATAAAAAAAAACAAAATTCACTAATTATAATAATTATTTAAGTTTTACACTGTACCAGGAACTTAACAAGATAGACAGAAGGCATTTAATTATGTCTGTGTGCTACACTTACTGTAATAATCATTTGTGTGAGACTGTGTATTGAAGAGTGGAGCTCATTGTTATTTTGTCATTTACCCAATACAAAAATGAAAAATTTAAATAATTTATTCCCCCAAGTGGGAATCAAACCCACAAGCATTGCATTCACTGATAAAATTTTTAACTGTTTATTTTCATAAATATTACCATTTTCAGAGCACCGTGAGCTACATGCAACAGTATCAAGAGTAGGTAAATCCATTGACAGGCACTTCATAGCTGACTATGCAGCTGTAGCGCCAAAAGCAGAATCTTTTTGTTCTGACACAAATAGACCCATCATGGAACAAGCTATTGCTCAGCATTTGTATAGACAGGTGAATTATTTTTTTTACAAATATTCAAAATGCTATTTTGTTTCACTTACAATTGGAAAAATATTTAAAGTAGTTTAAATGTTGTTTTTTTTTTTAATTCATAATATCCGCCTCCATCCTGCATTATAATGTAGATTTTTGAATTGCCATGGCCATTGTGGCGCAGTGTCTGAATGTAAACACAATAATAGCACAAAGTACTGTATAATTTCTATCTATTAGTCTATTATTTGTTAAATTAGTTAGAATAACTTGAAATGTTGAATTGTTGAATTGGGCCACTCTACATGCAATTACTCCAGTATTCGGTAGAAAATGGGGAATAGAAGTGTCTAAACACTAGGTGCCCAGGTTCTTTTAGGGACACTTAAAAAAAAGTTATTCAATGAATAATAATCACAGGCTCACTTTCCTTTAACAATTTATTAATATTGTGTTTGATATAAATTTCTTCTGTATGTGTGTTTATCACCTTAATACTCCTTAAAGGCTGTCGTGAACCAATTTTAAAATAGTTCAGTCATACCATTATAATCACAAAATAAACTATAAGAAATCATAAAGATATGTCATCTGTACTGGCACTTCTGTTCTGCACAAGATGTGTGTTATTATCTCGCGTTGTAGAATGCTTTAAGAGTTAAGTTTTAGAGTTAAGCCCACCTAAAAAATAATAGTTCAATGACTAAATACTCATGTTATTTTTCCATTTTAAGGGTCTAGATGAAGTAGGTGATGCGTTAGTAACCGAAGCAGGTGTGACAGCGGAGCGTGGGAGTACCTTTGCCCAGTTACAGCGCTGTGCCGCAGCTCTGACTGAGGGTGACCCGGGCCCAGCTCTGGCATGGGCAAACGCCAGGGAACACGAGTTGGTGCATTCGCCGCTGCCTTTCACATTGCATAGGATGCAAGCGCTTAAGGTATTGTTTTTTTTTATTCAATCCCACATATTGGCATGGCAGGGTGGGTAGAACGAACATATTGTTAAGACAAGCTGTACTTTGCCTTGTTACCAGAGCAAAGAATGAAAATATTAAATTTTCGTTTCATTCATCAAACCCTGGGGTGAACGAACCGTCGCGAGATAGCTTGTCACTAATCCCCCGATTGCTCCCGCAGCTGGCGCGCACGCAGGGTGTGGCGGCGGCCATCGCGTACGCGCGCGCGCAGTTCCCGGCGCACGCGGCGCGCCACGAGCGCGCGCTGCAGGCCGCCGTGTGCGCGCTGGCGTGGTGCACGCCCGCCGCGCCCGCGCCGCCCGCGCACTACGCGCAGCTGCTGGACGTGCGCGCGCTGGGCGCGGAGGCGGCCGAGCTGTTCGTGCTGGAGGCGTGCACGCTGCTGCGCCTGGCGCCCGCGTCGCCGCTGGCGGGCGCCGTGCTGGCGGGCGCGCGCGTGCTGCCCGCGCTGCTGGACGTGCGCCAGAAGATGTCGCACCCGCACGTGCTGGCCGCGTGGGCCGACGACGAGCTGCCGCTGGAGGTGGAGCTGGGCGACGAGGGCGGCGCCTACCACTCCGTGTTCGCGTGCCCCATCCTGCGCCAGCAGGCCTCCGACCACAACCCGCCCATGCGCCTGCTCTGCGGGCACGTCATCTCGCGCGACGCGCTCAACAAGCTCGCCATGGGGCTCAAGTGCGTCGCCTGTTCACTATCATATATTATTGACACTATTCTGGTACTGCAGCAAATCTAAGAGTTAAATAATTCATTATTTTTATTTCTTTGCTCTGTTTAGAGGACAAAGCGAGCCTTTGAATTTCACGAATCAACTTGAAACGTCGTAAAAATTGGGCCTTTCTTTCTTTTGTACTGATCTGGTGACAATTCAATAAGATAATAATTAAGTTGATAAGGACCTGACAATAGAGCTTCTTAAACTAATATTTTGTTATTATATATTTGTTTAATTTTTAATTATACCACATATGTAATTTATGACATGAAACAAGAGCAAGCCATTTTTTCAATGTCAGGTTTCCTAAAGCATACAAAACATCTTAATAGGAGTGTGAAAATAATAAAAGAACAAAAATAAATATGTAATATACGTTATTAAAAATAAAATAAAGTCATACTTATATATTATTATTTGCAATTTAATTGTAATATAGGAGCTCTGTTTTTGATGATATTAATGGTTTTTTTTACAGATTAAAGTGTCCATACTGCCCAATGGAGCAGTCACCTTCTGAAGCACGCCAAATATACTTCTCCTAAGAAAAAAAATACTCAACACCAAGACTTATTAATATTATTTGTCATTTTTATAATGAAACTGATGCAAACAAAACTATATGTTTGAATACAGGGGTTTTTTTTGTTTATTTCGTATTGTTAAGCGCTTCATCTAGTAGTTTTGTTGTTTTGTTGTCCATTTTATGCCCATATATGGCAATGACATGGTATATAACAGACCGCTAAACAAGATAGAATGGTCACTAAATGTATTAGTAACAGGCGAAATATGAACCAATAATCTTGCTAAAATGCTATCGGCGATTTTACCACACTACTTCTAGTGCACTATATAATGTAGGACACTAAATGTAGGGCAATGTAAATGCATGTAGTCGTGTAGGACCTTAACTTTAAAGATTAACTTGTAACATTCTATTTGTGACCTAAACTAGTGCATCAGAAAAAGTGTGGTGTTAAATGTTAGTTTCAATAAAAATAATAAAATAAATAAAAGAAATATTCAAGCAATACTAAGTCGATTCTTATTAAATATAAAATATTAAGTACTTACTTTACTAAATATGCTTTTTCGTTATTGTATATTAGATAGCAAGCAAGCTTCAGCTTTTCTTCACAATTTATAAACAGAGAGAACCTAGTGTATATGATTGTAAACATGACGGTTGTAGGTCCGATTTTAATTCGCTGGAAATGATTTTTTTTCATTTTCTATTTCCTAAGAAGACACAGCGAAGCGATGAATTCCGCCATTCAACACAGAACATCTTTAAAATTAAGCGGTCCGTGCGAGGCTTAGATATACAAAACTAAACATATTATATAAAGTATGATATATAAAAGTAACAAAAAATCAGCTAATTTCAATATAATATCTAATATTTAACTGCCAAACCTATATTTAAGTTATTGACAAATAGTTTGAAAGTCAATATTAAAATGCTGTTTATAATTAATTAAAATTCTTAGAAACTGTAATAATATTTATGTGTAAGATAGTTATTAAATAATATATTTATAGTATAGTGATGTAGAATAAAAAATATCATTTAGAATATTTCAATAATATAAAAGTAAATCTTGCCAATAAGATTTATTTATTTGTCCCTTTTTAAAGTAGCACTCTATTAAATGTATATTAAATATATTTAATACGTTTATCATTTCAGTTCATTACATTATGTAATAAATGATTGCAAAGTAAATTTTATAAAATCTTGTAATCTACTACAATATAGTTTTAAATTTATGTAGAATTAGAATTGTTAAGTGATTTATATAGAATTTTTAAATAAAATATGTTTTAGTATGTTTTTTTTTATTTGCTTCCCTGTACTGATATGACTAGAAAAGTATGATTTGAAGTAAATGCATAGATTCAAGATTTAATAATTTTACAACGAATTAATATTAAACGCTATCTGTCTGCATAACGTTAAAAAGCTAAAGAGTTTGTTGGTAGAACGCTCTAATCTCAGAAATTTCTGGTTCATATAAAAAAAATGTTTTGCACAGTCCCTTTATTGAGAATGGTTATAAGGTCATAATGTTAGGTCATTAAATATTAAATTGGCGTTTGGTATGGGAGGAACAAAAAAGTCGAATATTTTTTAATATATATTTAACAAAAGAATAAAACCTTGAGGCCATTCGTGATGCAGGGGCACAAAGTGTATCTAAATTCGACTGGCTGTGGGTTCGATCCCCCCTCGAGGAATTGAAATACTTATTTACATTTATATTTTCATGTCATCTCTCTGGTGTCGAGGTAAAGCACGGCGTCGAGTCCCGGCACTCAACACGCAATGCCTCCAGAACTCGGTGGAAAATGGGGAACGGAGTGTCTTAACAATAGATTCCTTCTGCCTACCTTGCTACATGCGGGATATAGCTTGAAGCTGGAAAAAATACGAAATTATTGGGTACCAGTAATAAATATTATTGACAAACAAATCAGAACACAAATAAAACATCTCATTGATCTTCAGTACATAATTTATTAAATGGATATGTACAGACAAAATATTTTAGGACAAATAAAAATTTTGGCATAACTCTCAACAATAGCTATAATAATGTTTGCAAGCCGCACTAAATATAACAACAACAATCATTTATTTTACCAACTTGATCTACCATTTGGTATTGAAATTTTAGCTAAAACGACGTCACCCATGTCATTGTACGCGAAACAAAAATGTTCTACATTTTACTACATTACTAAGAAGACCCTTTAAATAATAATTTTTATTAATTTCATTATTTATGATTATTATCAATGGAAAAATCAATCATCACAAGAAAGAAGTTTCACTTTAAACAGCAATAAACATGAGCAACGCCGCAAATAAAAACATGTATAAAACGATCATCTCAAACAAAACAAACCAATACCAATAAAAAAAAACTAGTTGCAAAGAATCGTTTTACAATCCGATTATTACAAAAAAAATCGATAACAACTTACAAACTAATTATAATAAATAAATCGATAAATTATATCCGATAAAGTATGAGCCGCAACAATTTTAATATCATATCGATATAACTCGGGTAATTTTGATCACATCCACTACGCCACACTGAGCTGGCCGCTCGACAGTTTGAACTTTGTTTATTAAATAAACTACGCGGTGTTGCTCGAAACCATATTACATTTATAATATAGCACTCGGTAAATAAATCGCAATGTATCACACAATTATACACGTAGCATCTACCAGCGAAGTCCTACATTAGGTACTAATTATTGCTGTAAAATTTTTAACTACACATTTATACCACCAAAAGAAAGGCTAGTGAGGTGACGGTCGCGATGATGTCGAAACAATAACCCGTAATATAACACAGCAAGTAAATCTATCGGATCAGTATCGATATTTTCAATCGACACGTGTCCAGTATCGATCCCGAATCGCATCACTGACGTCACCGCGACCGCACTTATCTAATAGATCATGAGTAAGATGGAAGACGCTTCTAAATACAGCAAAAATGTATGTATTTAATTTAGCATTAAATTATATAATTATAATATCACTTATCGCCTAATGTAACTATATGTTATATATTCTTTTCATAAATACGCTCACATATATGGTACATAATTGTATTTGGATTTGCTCGTTTATGGTAAAGTTTACTATTTTTTATTATAATTTGGCACGCAGCGAACATTAGTGTAGGACACTATTCAAATACGAAAGAACTTAATAATGTCTTGCAATCGTAGAGTTTCAAAGAATAGATAGAATAAAATTTCACATATTGCATTTGAAATCAAACGCAAATTTTATTTTCTAATAAATAATATTGCTTTACAAATCAGTCATGGCTCAGTCTAGAGAACTTTCTACAATTACGCTAAACACCAAAACATAGCGACACGATTGATATACGAGTCGAATAATTTCCAGAATATTCTTCATTTCATTCATATAATAAATTAAAGTCAATTACAATATGTCTAATATTGTTGATGTAATATTAATTAACTATATTTCTCTAATATGTATCGTTTTCATTTTAAAATGTTGATAAAAATTAAATGAGCGATTAAAATATTTTTTCACATTGATTAATTAAAAATAATAAACCACATTAAAACTGGCAACACATATAATAGGCACTTTATGAACATCTTATAAATTTAGTCCTCAAAAATACGTAATATATTAATTATTAAAATTCAATATCGACTGAGTCTTAAATAAAGTAAAGCCTATTAAAAAATAAATTAAAAAATTATATTATGACAGAATTAAAGTTAAAAATTCCATTAAATTTATATAAATTGGTGTTAAAACATATTTTTTAATCATATGCAAGACATTAATGGAAACTATAGTTTCTTAGTTTTAAGCGATGATAGTCTTTAGATCACAAAGTCATGAACACAAAAACCGCTTGCTTACAGCTAATATTGTATATCTTATAATTTATAGTTATATTTTAATATTGTGGTTGAAGTATCACTTTTGAAATAAACACTGTATTTGCTTTCTGTTATTAGGCAAGATGTATCATAGGAGTAGATCATATATATATGTTTACCTTAAATTGTCAAATCTACTCCTATGTGTGATGAGTATTCTTATATTTTACTGTGACATTAAATATTATTAAGTAGATTAATAAACTTTTGTTTAAATTAAAAATATAGTCATATAAAAAAAACACATAATATATTAAGTATTGTAGTATTATGTATTAGCCTTTAAAATGTTTGCAAGAGGAATTACAACCCATAACAATCGTTTTGGCTTGTATTTATATGATTTCTATTTAATGTCACAGCAATATCATCGACAAAACATTCTAAATTGCTAACTCCTTTTGTTTCACAAATTATTTCATATTACTCTGAACCAAAAAATCTAAAACCAAGTTTCTACGCAGTTTTTATACGAATTTGTCACCAAAATGGATGATCAATTACTTCTAATAATTATCTAATGTAAAAAAAAAATGAGTTAGCACTTTATCGTATTTAGTGAAATAATCATATAATAATGAAATACAAGATAACTGGTAAGATGAACTTTTAAGTATATTATTTTTAATATATATATAAAATATATTATTTTCTTCTGCCCTGTATACATATATATGCATATGCATTGCGCTCAGATCACATAGCACGCATTGAATTGCTCACTTTAGTATATTATTACTATTTAAAAATCGTTTTGTAAGCGAAATAAATTATATTAACTTAAACCTATGCTATATTTCCGTTTCCGTACATTGCACGCTGGCAACACTGGCATTTTTTAAACTTTACACGGATATACAACAACTTTGCTTATTTCAATAGTTTTCTTATTATAATGAATGTTCTAAATAGTAAATGGGAACCTAAATGCGGGGTATTATCTATTTAACTATTCCATTCTTTAAATAAGGTTATGTATCACATCTATTACTAATATTTTCTAATTTCGTTTAACTTTAATTAATTTATTAAAAGATATTTAAGAATTTGACTACATATGTTTATAATATTTAGTTTAGAAGAGGAAACCGTCCATTACTTGGCTAGTATTGCTCATTAGAGGTTTTTTATATATCACGAAAACTCAAGGCTCAAGGAAAGAGACATTTTGAAGTTTAAATTTCTTATAACGGACGAACATATAAAGGACCATCTATAAATTACGTCACACTTAGGGGGTTGTTAAGGACAAGGAAGGGACATACCAGATTTTATAATGTGATGAGATAATATAATAACTAAGTATAATTATTAAAACTCGATATATCTGTAAACAAAAAATCCGAATTGCTTTTTTAATTCAATAACTTTTTAGTGTAATTATACAAAATATGAGAAGTTATACTTTAGGTAGGTCACAGAAAAAAAAGGTACAAAGAATCATAAAAATTGTGTGACATTATTAATGTATGGCCTCTAAGAAGAAAATAATATTATTGTGATGTATATAAATAAATAGAATGGAGATAGTTAGTTCTTAACTAAGAAGTGAGACTTAATCTATGATAGCGTGATATTCCATATTAATTTATATAATTTAAATACCATAGACATCTGTGTACTGAAAACTGTGTTGTCTTTATTGGACTAGAGAATGGTAAACTTTTGTCTATGACTACACAAATAGACGTTGTCGAGCAATTTTTTTGTTCTAGGAACGCACATACACATGTCGAAGGGGCTTTGCCCGTTGGTTTTTACTATGAAGTATATACATACATAACTTAGAAATATTAAAAATTAAACATTTGAGCAGTACACACAGAACAATGCTATTAGATTATATCGTTTAAATTTACTATAATATGCATTTCTCGATAGGAATAAATAATAGAGGGTAGTTGTAAATTTAAAATGTACATAAAGTACTAGTCGGTAGTATTATATAATATAATGTTATATATTTGTGGTGAGAAGCATTACTTGGGAAGACTTACACTTGATGTTTCCTTTCTCAGCGCATACCCGATCTTCACTACCGGGTACAGTCTGAAACGTCAACAACCAATGCCCCCCTGAAATGAAAAATTTTGAATTTTAACATTTATAGTGCTATTCGGATTTATTTTCTTATTTCTTATATGAATATGTATATTTATTCATATATAAAGGATATATGAATATGTATATTTATTCTCTTTTAACTTAATGCTTTATCATGAACCTAGTGTTGCGAGACTTTAACACTCAGTTTTTCTTTGTACCTTCTAATGCGAGAAATAAAGGAATGTAATTTTTTTTGAAAGTGTAACATTAATTTAGCTCTTTATTAACTTACTTGTGTTAAAATTGCAAAAATATGTTAAACTACTAAGTATATATTGTCTCACACATCTATTTATGTTTCATCCTTTGGAATATTATAATTGTCCGCCCTAGCTACTTGTGTCAAGGTGTGCGAGCGCACGTGTGTATGCTTGCGTGATGTGTGTGTATATTTGAGTGTGTGTGCGCGCCAGCAGTGCGTGTGTGCGTCTGTGCGTAGGCACCTGTGTGCTCTCACTCCCGTACGAGTGCGCGTCGTGTGTGCGCGCGTGTGTGTGTACGCACCTGTGCGCGCTAGCTGTGCGCGGGCGCGGCGGCGGGCGGCGGGGGCGTGACGCCGGCCAGGTTGAGCAGCGCCTCGGCCGTGCGCCGCTCCTCGCAGCCGCTGCGTCCGTACGAGTGCTCGTCGCGGGCGCACCGCGATATCACCAGGTGGGCTTCGGGCGGGAGCTGTTACATACGATACATGCTTTTACAAGAGGGAAATATTAAGAGAGTGCCCTGACTTATATATTTCCGATGTTTGTTCTTGGGTATGCGACCCGGGACCCTCGAAATACCACTTATTATATCTCCACCCAGTCCATAAAAGTAGTGTAATTTCCTTTGAATCCTTTTTCCTATTTGAAAGGGGGGAGCCCTTTTATATACATCCTAGTTATCTCTCCTCAGTTTTCGCAACAATTGAGTTATGGAGGTTAGATGGCAGTTACTCCATTTAAAAACATCTTCCTAAACTTGTGACGGTAGCCCTTACCCTGGCAGCGGCTACCGTGTCAAGAACGGGTACGCTAAAGAAGTAAGTACCCAGACGGAATCTTCGCTTTACAACGTGGAATATTGGCTCTCTAAGCGGATGACGCAAATAACTCGCATGCTCGATGCTTTCCTTCAGGAAATGTATCAAATCTCATCTCGTAAAAATTATTACAAAATTCACCTTTAAATTATGATTACTCAGGTATTTCATATAAGACTTATAAAAAGAAGAAAAAAAAAGAACAACTAACCTGGTCAAGTACAGCCGGCCCATACTTCATAGCCAGCACAGTAGCCGCCGCCAGGTACTCGTCAGCCCCAGGCGCGGCGCCCGGCGGGGACCGGGTGTCGGCCAGTCGGCGAGCTAGGTACGGGAACAGCTGCGGGTCGGGCGCGTTCTTGCCGACTTCGGCCACTTCCGTCGTCTCCGCCTCCACTGGCGGCACAGGCTGTCGGCCAAACGCCTGTGGACAACGCTTTACAGTTATATTGTTATTGTTAAATTATTATACATATAATATATATACTTCTATACTAATAATATGAAGCTACAAAAATTGTTTAGGTTTAACGCAGTAATCTAAGAAACTACTGGTTCAAATTGATTTTTTATTGTGATAGATATGGTAAAAATCGTCTCATTTAAAAATTTTTATATACATATACATATAAATATATATATATATATATATATATATATATATATTCTTGATTATTTCCATTTACCAAAGAAGCGAAAGTTGAGGAGGAGGAGGAGTCATTGTTAAAAAAAATATATTATTTTCATTTACTAAGCACTAATCGTACACATATATAATCTTCATGATTACTTAGTTAAATACATATAGATAAGAATGATACCTTTTTTAGTAATATCAAGAAAAAGAGATAATATCGTACAGGAGTCGTCGAGTCGCAATAATCTATCTGGCGTCGATGAAATAATTCTGTTATCTTACCATTTTAATATTTTGCATTTTCATAGTTCATATTGACATAAGCGAGTCTTATCGCAATCTTTCGTTCTATTTTTGCTAACGCGCTACTACTGTTTGTATAAATTTTGTATTTAATAACACAATTATAATGAAAGCGCTAGGATGAGGCCAATCGCAAGGGTACAAAGTGTCCAAAAAAAGGGTTTTAAAGGCGACTGGTTGTTGGTTCAATCCCAATCGAGGCATTGAAATATTTATTTATGTTTATATTTTCATGTGAATATGGGGAACGGAGTGTGTAAATACTAGGTTCCCTATGCCTACCCTGCTGTATGCGGGATACAGCGTGAAGCTGATTAGATCTTTTTTTGATTATGAAGATATTAAGAAAAAATAACGTAAAACCAACCTGTAATAACGTTGAACGATGTTGTGGATCAACCGTCCATAACGACCCTTTGCCTAAGCCTGGTGCTGCTGCAACCTAAAAAGGATAAAAATAAATACCTCAATTTAATACAAAATGACTACCATACACAGATAAAATAAAAAAAATAGTAAACATTACCTTGTGAAAACATTTATTTAGCGACAAATTGTGTCTGACACTGTTCTTCCAGCCTTGCGGTGCGTGTTTGAAGTATGGGAAGTGCCTTACAATCCAAGCGTATATTTCCTTAACGGGTAAAGCTCTCGCTGGGGCCGCTTCTATCGCCATGAAGATTAGGCAGGAGAAGGAATAAGGGGGTTTTGTGTGCGTGTTCGCGGGTGGGGAAGGGGGCGCTTTGCATGGTGTGCGGGGAGGGGAGGGCACGCGGCATATCGGCGGTGGCGTTTTGGATTCGTTCTGAAAAAAAAATCAGTACATATATGAATACGCTATATACATATATGAATACGCTATAACTAATAATATAAAACTGGAAAGTTTTGGTTGAATGCTTTATTTTCAGAAACTATTAGTACGAATTTTAAAAAGTTAGTAATCTATAAAAAATATCAATATATCATTTGTTTAAAAATTTGAAGGCACGAAGGAATCCACGCCTATTGAATTTAAGATGTTTCTTAGTACCTTACAATACAACCTTTTATATATATATATATATATATATATATATATATATATATATATATATATATATATGATTACTGGGTGAAAGAAAATATAATATATAATATCATTTTTGATAATTTAATTTTTAGTAATATTCTCAAAATAAAAATGAATTATTCACGTACAGACTTCAAATACGTTATACGACTGATAGCCGTCAGGTCTTACTTATCTAATTGGCTGTGACACTGTCGAATTTTATTTTATTGACCTACAACCACTTACTACTAATTAAATTTATTTGTTTTCGCATCTGCCGCATTTTGTCGCATTAAAAATTCCACATTAATTATTCATATACAAATATATATGATTTCTATTTCAAAAAAAATGACTAAAATTGAATTCGATGGTTGCGGGTTCGTTTCTTACTCTTACCGAGGCAAATCGAGGCGTTGGGTTCCACCACTCAACACGCAATGTCTCAAAAATTAAAATTCCTAAAAAAAAGCGGAAGTGGGGCCCTTGGATTGCTTATTTTTCATGACATACGCGAGAGGGGGGTTCAGTAATAGCAAAAACTGTTTACGTAATACTTGAACGGCCCCAGTGACTTAACACTATGTTCTCCAGGTTTCCTCCGCCTACCCCTACCACTACGTGCGCGATACAAAAAATATATGAAGCTAAAAAGAAACCCCTTTGAAGATAAAGTTTCAAAATTTATTTTATTATTTAACTCTAGATTTTACGTGAACATATTTAAGATTCCTTGACACACATTCTTTTTTTAATAAACATATCATTATTTTATATTTAAAATAATTTGGTATAATGAAATACTACAACAGAAGTTGTATAGATAGTATAACCACAATAGATAATAAAACACGAAAATATAAGAGTTAAAATTTAAATAAATGTATTGTATCTCGCACACAGCAGTGTAGGAAGAAGGAACCTAGTGTTAAGACACTCGTGTTGAGTGGCAGGACTCAACGTCGCGCTTTGCCCCGACACCAAAGCAAAGAAAACGAAATATAAATCTAAACAAATATTTCATCTCCTCGAGTGGGGATCAAACCCACAACCAGCCAGTTTTGCAGTCACACTTTGTGCCACTGCGCCACGACTACAAAATAAATATATAGTGAACAAAATATAACAATACACGTGAATAATTTATAACTAATTTTATTACAATAGAAGTAAGACAACCTTTTAATATTAACTGCGTAGTGACAACAAGATAAAGAATATAAGATAAATTATAGAGGAAGTTGATAAAATATATTTAAGTGCCTTACGTTTAGAGAGTTACGTTAAAAACAACGACTTCACGAAATATTACGTATATGTAAGTTATATATACTTAGTGCTTAGTTAAGGCCAGCCGTGGTACAAGCGTGTAATGGGTTGTGGGTTTGATTTCTACTGGACGAAATTAAATATTTATTATTTTAATTTCCTGAGTCTGGTAACGACGCACAGCTCGGTGTACAGTTCCGCCTGTCGACAGGCAATGCCTGCAGAATTCGACGGGAGAGTGGAGAACGGAGTGTTTTAGTACTATGTTTCCTCTGCTACTACTGATATATGCAGGATAAAGTTTTCGCTTTTTAGTTTTAAGTTTCACTAAAAAAAATATATACTTAGTTGTATAGTACTAGTAAATCAGTTGTATAAATATATACAAACTAAGGTGAGGCATCTTTTGTTTCGTAATGCAAATAAATAATTCATTGCGCATTTGACTTTTTATAATATTATCTTTAAAAACGTATAACGGACTCGAATGTTAGATTTTCATAACGTAACAAAAAGTTGTTTGAATTTATTTAATTTTAAATAACACGTCTTTTCATTTATTTTTGTTTGATTTATTAAAATATATATAGGTATATAAATATAAATATGACCTCGTTATTTTTTGTGAAACGTAGTTCATATTTAATATTATGTTTTAAGTCATATATAAATAATAATTATCATGGATTATTAAAGAAATATGATAAAAATATATATGAGATCTCAAAAAAAATTAATTTACATTTTATAATACAACATAGTATAATAAACCTATAATCTTTTTCTCAGCAGCAGACTCGCCAACTGACTAAAGATTTTATTCCTTGTTAAAAACCCCCAGTGTTAAAACACTCCGTTCAAATTGAGACAATTCAAAAGTTCCCTCACTTTCCGCTAAATTGACCGTCGGAACTTAACGCCGCAGTATGCCATCTTATTATATAACATTATTCTCTATAGAAATTCCAAAATATCGAGTTAAGTCGATAAATCTTGCTTAATCTCGTTGCGGTCACATGTTTTTGCGGGGCGGTTGGCAGTAAGTAGATATATTGATTCAACAACAAACTGTCGAGACTGCTAGCTATATTACTATAGTTACTGCGTTACTTTGCAATTTATACGACTACGACACAGAAAACGTACGGTATTATGAACCGGGAAGGTCAAGTTCAATGGTGTAGTTTTGGCTGTTTTATCGATATTTTGTTAATAAAATGGGCAAACTGAAATTTAATCTATTTAACCACGCTTGGGGTAAGCGTAAATTGTAAAATTCAATACGTATATGTATGCAATATTAGTTAGCCCAAATCATATTTAAAATGTTATATTTATATTATATACTAGATTTGCTTGAGGTTTTATTATATTCGAGCTCGAGCTCGAGATATATTTTCTTATTGTAAAAAGTAACTTACATTCTCTTAAAATAGATAACTATCTTATTTTTTACTAACTAATAGTATAACTTACATATGACACGGTTCAATCTTTGAAAACAACAAAATGGGTTCATATTCTGCTACATACTGTCCATTACGCTCTTATACTAGTAAGATTTACTTGCAATAAAAACATATTACAATACGGCAATTACGCCCTTATTAAATTTCAATGTCAACAGTGAAATTAAACAAAAAACCACAATATTAATAGCAGTAAGAAAATGAAACAGACTTTTATTGTAAAGGCAATGCTAATGCTTACTTACTTCATGTATACAATATTAAATATTATATACAGTAGAAGAGTTAAATATTTTTTTAGAAAACACATAAAACTGACTTCCTAATTTTAAGTGTTAAATAACATTTTAAAAATATAAAAAAAAGTAATAAAGTTATTATTAAAATGTCGGCTGGTTGGTTGTCCATTGTTTCTGAATAATATTACACGGATTTAATAAGTTTATTAACGTAATATTTGAGTTGTATCTTATATACGTACGCATTATTAATATATGAATATTTTTTTGTACAGCATCTTGTTGGTTTGTAACGTAGAATAAGAACCTTCAACGTTTAAATTTTGCATTTTGTTAACTTTAAGGAAATAATACGGACTTTTTCAATTACACAGATTAAAATTATAATACACTATATATTTATAAATGAAAACGGAATCTCAAGAACTGTCTCTGATCTTGAGAGCGAATTATAAATAAGAACCTCATGAACTACTATATTTATTTAATTTTTTTAATCTAATATAGTTTAATATTTTTAAAGTTTTCAAATAGGAATCTTAAAAGAATTGCACTCTTAAAACACTTTAATTTGGAACAATACAATTAAAAAAAAACAAAAGCACGACGACATCAAAATTATACGACTTACCTTTACTAAAACAGAACTGCTTATTATTTTACTGTCTTCCATATCGCCTTTTGTTAGATTTATACCTGAAATAGTAAATATCTTATGAAAATACAATATAGAAGAACTCAAAACAAACTAGCTAAGACAGCCATCGCTGATATAAATATTCTCCCTATTCCTATTGATGTAATGCAAAGGTTCCCAACCTTTTCTTGATCAAGGACCACTTTTATATCATCCTTGGTAGCAGGGACCACTATGCATGTAGGTATAACAAAAAAAACATCGTTCGCGGACCATATTTAGGCTTCTGCGGACCTCTGGTTGGGAACCACTGATGTAAAGAAACCATTTAATGTTGTAATATTTATATGAGAAATTACCTATTTCGCAACTAACATCTTCTTCAAAGCAGTAGTACAGGCGACATTAAACGTGTCACAATAAAAAGCTCGCGTGACCGGCGACTCGTGAATCGTGACCGTGTGAAATTGCGCAAATTTCCACTTGGAAATAGGCTAATGTCATACATTAGATAATAATTGATGTTAAAACTGCATAAAACGAGTATTTTATTGATCTAATTTGCGTTGAAGGTTGGTTTGTTTATTTTTTTGGAAGAGTCGTCTCTTAATTTCGTCCTTTATTTGCTCTACTACTAATTATTCAGTATGATTCAGTAGTTGCTAACTATTTAGTGACGTTAATAAATATTTAATCTTCGCAATATTTATTTACTATTTTATTATTATAATCACTTTATGCTACCTACAATTTATTATACAAAGCTATATAGTTATTACATTGAAATCTTTATGTAATAAATATATTAACTATAATTTTCTTATTTACCCCGCATAGTAGGTACATACCTCTAAGTAAATTTCTGTCTTGCAACCAACTGAGGCTGGTCAGGTCGTCGTCGTGGTCGGCCGGTGGCAAGTTACCAGCATTGCCGCCGCATGCAACGCTAACAGATAAACATAAATTTACTAAACCAGTAGCTATTTGTAGTTCCGTTCTCCACCGCAGCGTTTGGCGCTCCGTTCTATCTGCCTACCCCGCTGGGGATAAACCGCGAAGTTAGTTTAAGTTAAGTAACTAAACTAGTGCTCGTATTTCGAAGAACTTTCTTATCATTTTATTTTAAGGACGTAGGAAATATAGAGAGAGGTATAATAAATGTGTTTCTTTTTTTATTTTCACAACTCTTGTTTCATGGTTGAGCAGAGAGAACTTAGTAGTGTCCTCCTGTCTACCTCTTTCCGCCCGTTTAAAGACATTGTGTGGGTGGAGGCGGAGCCTAACGCTACAAAACCAGAAAAACTGAAATACGTTAAAAAATTCAGAATAAAAATTATCTTAAGTTGAATTTCCAATCACAACGAATTTGCGAATAGGCCGACAATTTATTATAGTGTCACAAATTATTATAGTTTTCCCAAATATGGTTTACATTCTTGTGTTATATTCAAATTATTTATCAGTTACAACTACAATACCTATAAAAAAACTTGATTTTAAAATGATATAAAAATTACTTTCCAATAAACGGAAGAGAAAGACATTCAAATTCCATTTCCACGTCCGACACGTTTACTCTGTAGAGTACTTTCACTCTTAAGTATTACATAGTAACGCGAGAATGATATGAGAACTGTTCAATTATTATTTATACGTGTTATTCTATATATTAGATTAACAAAAAATATTATTATAAAAAAAAAATAAAAAAAAATGAGGCCAGTCGTAGCGCAGCGGCACGAAGTGTGACTGCCAAACTGACTGGTTGTGGGTTCGATCCCCACTCGAAGAGATGAAATATTTACTTAAATTTATATTTCCATTTCTTCGCTCTGGTGCCGAGGCAAAGCGCGGCGTTGAGTTCTGCCACTTAACACGCAATGCCTCCAGAATTCGGCAGTAAGTGGGGAACGGAGTGTCTTTACACTAGGTTCCCTCTGCCTACCCTGCGGTGTGCGGGATACAGCGTGAAGCTGAAATATTATTATAAAGACTACTTAAAATTAATTAACTTAAAAGGGGGTTCAGCTCACGGGCGTATCTAGAGATATTTTCAGGGGAGGGCATGGACTTTAGCTTTGCATAGATATGTTTGTGTAAAAGATTTTTTGTTTTATTTTTGGGAGCCATTTTTTTTTGCCCGTAGATAATAAAGTATTATTTATCCCCGGCTGAGTCAATTCAAAGCTAAGTTTCGAGACTCGAGATTCAATTGTAAATTTTTAATCAGTCGATTTTTTGTTTTAATAACACATTTATTTAAGACTGTTTAATCCTACCAGTAGTTGGGTAGTAAAAACGACAGTAAAGTTAAAAAGATTGAAGTTTTATAGCTAACTATAGCGCGCCTAGGCAACTGAGTCAGTCTGGCCGGTTTTCTAGATTTTTAATTGTAGATACTACAACTTGCATGTCTGCGTTCGTTTTGTAATACAAATAACAAACAAAATTTTCCTTAACATTTGAATCGTTGTAATATATTTGTAATTAAGTTACCTTATTTTAATTTGAAATAATTTAAAGCGTTGGTTAGTTTATAATTTGAATCGCTGACGTAGAATACTGAACAGGTATAACAAATTTGACGAGATGGCAGTAATTTTAGAACCCATAAGGATAAAAAAATCAATACTTTTGCTGGTCAAAGTGAATAACGCATGAGTTAGTTAGATTCTTTGCACATAACTCTAAATAGACGAAAAGAAGAAAACAGCTTTTAAAAAATATAAATATAGATTCTCTCTGTCTCTTTTAGAATAATGCGCGAGTAGAAAATTATATAAAACACAAACATAAAAATAAATACTGCAAAAGATAAGGGCTGGCATTTAAAATTAATATATAGGTCATACTACGTATATGACCTACAAACCTACGCTCACACTCGACAAATCACCACTCAAATCATCAATCACACGATTTCAACTTATCAAGGCTCTGTTTTACTCGGTTACTTAAAATATGATAAGGAATGTTATCTCTACGCATTTTGGCCACTTGTCATTGATTGATGGCGTGATGCGGACGAATCGCGTAAATTAGATAAAACGGCTTACAATAATTTTGACTGTATAATGATAGGGAAGCAAGAAATTCCTGCGCAATTAACTATCTATCTTTTAAATAAGGAAAAATCTATTTTGAATAAGATTTTTTATTAAGATTCGATACTTACGCAGGCTGTAGCGTATCCATATCAGAGTCATCAGAGGCGTCGTCCAGGTCGTCGAAGTTGTCTATAACCCGTCCGGACACTTCAAGGCGACGTAGGGACCGGCCACTGGAGGCCACGTGCCTCGCGATCTGACGTATGAGACGACGTGGCAAAGGTAAGGAAGCCCTGGCCCCACGAGCTGGAGAGCCCCCACGTTCGCCGCGCATCGGCGCCATCTAAAATGAGATAAAACGTTTCACTAAATATAAGCGGAGTTGGGTTCCGCTGTTTAAGATGCGATGAATCTGAAATAGCGGAACGGTACGTAGAGGTTATCTCTCACCTTCTTTTAATTGTAGAGCTTATAGTGGCAAATATTTTTTATATTTCTAAAAATATTTTCTCTAGAAAGTAGGTCGTCAGAAATACGGAAGAAACATTATTAGCAAAAGTAATAGAGTAAACCGGACACCAACAATAATTGGCAGTTAAAAATATACATCGTCCGATGTCTATAAATAAAGTCACACGCCTTCGTCCCAAAATCTATGTAAATTGACATTTTAAAAAAATATATATTAAAGTCGAAAATCTAAAGGCAGAATAGATTTTGATTATATTACATGATAGTAAATGCCTGATAGGTAACCAGATAGAGTAAATAAAAAGTAGGAAGACGCGGTATCGCGATATCTATAAACAAACGGTCGGCAGCAGGCGCCACTGCTGAATTTTTGTGTATCATCGCTCACCCGTCGCGGCCCAGGGGCGCGAACGTGTTATTGTAACGCGACGGTTGTAGGTTCGATCCTCATTCGGAGAAATTAATATTTATTAATATTTTCATTTCTTCGCTCTTGGTAGCATGGCAAAAAGTGCGGCGTTGGTTTCCACCACTCAACTCGCAATGGATCGGAAATTCAGCGGAAAATGGGAAACGACTTAAGACTATGTCCTGTCTACCTCTATCTATGCAGCGTGACAGCTAGATAATATCGTATTAGGTATAATAAAAAATAACTGTGATAATCAAACAGATACACAAACAGATGAACAATTCATAAAATAAATATAAATTAAAATGTTTCGCGGACCATATTTAGGCTTCAGCGGACCACTGGTGGTCCGCGGAACACTGGTTGGGAACCAGTGATATACAGTATGTAGAATGAAGAAAAATTAAGTAAGTCAGTTCGTTTCAGTTATCGTCACTAAAAAGTAAACAACTACTGAATCACACTAAATAATTTGCTAATAAAGTATGAGATTAATAAGATAATCTTCCAAAAAACAAATAAACCTTCAACGAAAATTAGATAAAAAAATATGCCTGTTTTATGCAGTTTTTTCGAAGCTGAAAAAAAAATTGCTAAACAAAAGCGCACATTGCCTCACCTTGGGTTACAAAACTGAAATAAATCAATGGAATCCTAAATATAAATCTCTTTCAAATGAACATTTTGAATTACTATTTATTTTCCAACTGTCTATATTTACGGCACACTGACCGACTAACTGACATTCCTAGTTGTTGGCACAAATTGTAGCGACGTTGATAATACAATTTTTAAATCGAGATCTCTTAGATATTTTCTGCGTTATATAATATACTGATAATAAATAAATTTCGATTTATCTTTTCACGTCAATGGTAAGATTTTAAATTATTATAGCGCTTGTTCAATATGGAAGTATAAATACAGCTTCACGGTGTAACCCGTACACAGCACGGTAGGCAAAGGTAACCTAGTGTTAACCTAGACACTCCGTTCGACATTTTCAGCTGAATTCTGGAGGCGTGGCGAGTAGTAGAACTCAGCACCGCGTTGTACCTCCAAACGAGAGCGAAGAAATGAAAACATGAATACTACATTTCTTCGAGTGGGTATCGAACCTACAACCTATCGCGTTTACAGGTATACTTTCTGCCCCTGCGCCACGACTGGCCTCAAAAATGCGGTATAAATAAATAACAATAATTATTTATATAAATAATAACAATATAGATATATTCATGTCATACAATACGGGAGTCAGTCCAATTGATCCTATGATGACTATAGTATCTGCTTCCCCCATCATGTAATTGAAGTGTAATGAAGCAATCGTAAATAGGTTACTATTCAATAAAAAAAATGTACTTGTGCTGTCGTCCTTTTATATCTTTTTTTTGGTTTCACGGTGTATAATGCACGTAGATTGATTGAGGGAACCTGGGAATCTAAAATTAAAAAACTTCGTTCCCATTAAGTCACTTCCGTTTCCCCTGAATTTTCCCATGAGCTTCCGCTGAATTCTGGAGGCATTGTAAGTGGCGGAACTCGACGCCTCATCACCAGAGCGAGGAAATATTAAATATTTCCTTTCCTCGCTCTGGTGACGAGGGGAATCGAACCCACAACCTGTCTTATTTACGGTGGCACGCTTTTGCCTCTGCTTTTTTAAGCAATGAAAATCTTTAAAAACTAGGTTAAAATGATATTGTCACAAGTCTACTATGATAACGCAATAAATTTAAGTACGATGATGAAAACACAGTGTAGTGTAGATTAAAAATTCGTTCTCCATTTTCCGCCGAAATCCGGAGGCATTGCATGTTGAGTGGCGGAACTCAACGCCGCGCTTTGTCTCGACACCAGAACGGTGAAAATAGAAATATTAAAATGTATAACATTTAATACAATTTCAAATTGTAGACACGAATGCCACAAAGAAAATTCGCCCGGTGCATATATAAGATATTGCAGCACTCCGATCTGCAGTGCTCGTGGGCAGAGTTTGATAAAATTAAACGTGTCTCGGAATAGGTTGGAGCCTAATTGTCACGCTACATTACATAGCAACAATTCATTCTAAAAAATAAATATTAAATCTAATCGAAAGAAAAATATTCTTATGTTATGATAACGAATTAAGACCGTCGTGAAGCAGGGACACCAACGAGTGATTGTAACGTGACGGTTTCGGATTCGATTCCTACTCAAGGAAAGAATTACTGGGTACTAAGGCAAATAGCGCGGTGTTGAGTTCTGCTACTTAACATGCAATGCCTCGGAAATTCGTCAGAGAGTTGGTAACGGTGTGTCATAGCACTACGTTTCCCCTGCCTACCCAGTCGTAGGGGTACAGTATGAAGCTGAAACTAGTGATAACAAACTAATCTACAACATAGACATATTAAAAACATAATATTAAAATTTACAAGTACTACAAGTAGTTTGTCATAAATGATTACTCATCGTTGGTCGTGGACAACAAACAACAATATACTTGAGTAAATTATAGGAGACGCGTAAGGTAGATTTGAATTATTGACAAACAATCTCTAGTTGATACGAACGTTTCGGCATTGAGTTCCGCTACTTAGAATTTGACAAAAATGAAAGATTTTGTTTTTCTGAAGAAAGAAGTGTGGAATAACACTTTAAAAGTGTTTAAAAAATAGAGAACGAAAGTGTCTTAATGGGAACGGAGTGTCTTAATACTAGGTTTCTATGTTCCCTGTGCCTAGTTAATGAACAAAAAAATTGATACAATGTTACAGGCGTGTACTAATCTCTTTGTATTGCGTCAATCTTGCAAATCTAAACTGCCCGGATCATAAGAATTTACAATGGTTACGTCACTTTTAAGGTGAACAAGTGACACAAATCATGACAAGGAAAGATTAACAGGCAAACAGTATATTTAAGGTACGGTAACCGTTGTTATATGTAAACTTATCCAAAACCAACTCTCAGAAGGAAGTCATTCAAAACTATAAATTATCATTAAAAAATGATTTCGCATAATATTATTTTACAACACTTAAATATGATATTATATTACAAAATATAAAACTGTCAGTGATATATTTTAATAGTTATTAAGTAACGCTTCCCGTGCCAGCCGAAACTGTGCTAATAGAGGAGGACAGACCCTTTTCCTGTTCCGTATTTAGTCAAACACCAGTCAAGCACTATATGTATCCCTCACTATAATAACGACGTATAATAAACACAAGAAATATTCGTCATGCCATTAAAATAGACCATTCGTGTAGTCAACAGGCAATATGGTGATCTCAATAAGTATAATGACTTCTTCAATTTTTATAAGCGTCACGCTGTATCCCGCACACAGAACGGTAGGCAGTGATCCCTATTTTAATTCCGGATACATTACTTTTGTGTCAAGTGGTGGACCTCAACGCACTTTGCCTCTATACAGCGAAGAAAATGGAAATATTTCATTTTCTTCGAATAGAAATTGAACTCACAACCTGTCGTGTTTACACTTTGTGCCCCTCCGCCATGGCGCAGCAAAATGACACGAGTATGAGGAAGTTGAAGCCAGTCATGCTGACCTCAACTCCCCCATACTCGTGTAAATTTAACTTTTTTATTAGCAAGAAAGTCGAAAGAGTATATCAAAAAGAAGTTATAGTCATTTTCTTGTACAAGGCGCCACTAGAGAGAAAGTGACATGGCGTGTATCCAATATTATATGCTAAGCATATATAAGCTAAGCATCAACAGAGAAGTAAAAATGCGTTTGATACGACGCGTGATTTACGATCACTTCCTTATGTAAATGAAATAAATAGTTTTATTAGTAAAATTTCCATAATAATAAATAATGTAGATATGTAATTAACGAAAATAGTTTTTTTTAATAATCTTTAAAAATAACGTTTTTTTTTTTACATTATTAAAATGAGTAGATAATATTAATGCCAAAATTGCATTAACATCTCATTGCCGATTAAATATGCTCGAAAGAACATACAAAATTATTCACAGTGAAACAGCACACATGATTTATGATCCTTTATTGTTTATATTTCACAATGTTCAAGTGTTTTTGAAGTTATGAAAATTTCAAACAACTTTTTTTGTTTTATTACCTTCAAATTTAAACTGCTTTATATTGCAACATTAATCAAATATAATCTATATTAATATTATGAAGCTGATGTTTTTTTTGTTGAACGTGCTAACCTCGGTGTGAGCTGATTCAAATCATTCAAATCTAATCAGTGTACCAGTGGTTAGATTCTACCTCTACCTTGGGTACATAGAATATATTATGTGCAAATCTAATGTTATTTCTACTTTGTCATGTTGGCAACACTACAGGTAAGGGATACATGCGGGCAGTTATATCAACTATTCCAAACTTCCTTTATTAAAATGTTGTTTCTTAATCGCTAGGCATTTATTTATTTACTTGTGTATATCACAACAGTTGTTAAAATTTAACTACTATTATAAAGAATATCATTACAATTATTTATGTTCTGATTATATCATGTAAATATACAAAAAATACTTTAATTTGTATCTTGGCATCTAGTTATCATTGTGAGATTATGTGGCCTTGGAATCATTGATATTGATACAGCTTTGTATATTGTTTCATTTGTGTCAAATATACAAAGTCAAATTGATAATGTGTAAGAATAATTTTAGAGTTAAATATACTTAAACTTAAAATCATAATTAACACATATTTTTTAGGTGAAGTATATATATAATTATCTTTGGGTAGAAATGAAAAATATAGGCCAAATAAGTTTCTGTCAGATTTGTATTTATCAAAAAGAAAAACTAAGTTGTGTAATAGGCAATAAATATGAAGGTCACAATTATGTTGCAAAACATATTTTTATTCATAAATAAAAATACTTACAAGGAAGAGGCACAAAGTTCACAAAAAGCAGTTGAGGATAGAATTGATTGAATAGTAAATGTAGTCTTGATAATTATAAATACCTATCAGCACGTAACATGCGAAAATACTGACGCGTGGTCTGTGTGATGTAACAATGATTACCATGTGTTTTTGTATTCATTGGGTCAGCAGTGGCGTCAACAGCGTGTTGCTAGGAAACTGGATTTCTGAGTGTGACCGCGTGCGCGATGCGCGCTGAACCTTCTACGTGGAACGCCGCGTGCAACATCGTATGCACGTGCCGACGCGCAATTCGAAGGACCATTACATAATTAGAGGGACACTCGTCTACCACTACTGTTAACAACATACTGCTAATTCGCTTCAAGTACCACTAGTTCCATATTTAGAAGGAGCGCCAGCTTCCACTTCTCTGCGCTCGTCATGCGCCCCGTCACATTTTTAGAACCGCATGTAAACGACACCAAACGCTTTTTGTATATTAAGCTGTCGCAACGTGATATCCATTAGTTGTTATTCAAGGAACCAGTACCAAAATGCGCACATAGATATGAATGCGTCGTCTTTTTATAAATTACTATATTTTCAATTCTTCCGGAGCCTTTTCGACAAGAAAAGTAAATATTTCAGGAGAATTATAACAAATATAAACTCACCTTTAAGATGAGATGTATGTTTTACGCACAAATTAGAAATTAAAAACAATAAACAGCATTCCGCGGCCTCCGTACTTGAAATCAACACTCAACAAACACCTTAAACACCCAATCAAACCATAAACTAAAGAGTAACCTACATAAATAAACATATGATCTATACTTGTCTTTACTATGACTTTGTTGACAGGTCATTGCTAGGAGGACATTCATGGCATTATTATAAAAAAAATATTAATTTATTAAGAGAAATAATTTAATTCTATTAAAAAATAAATCTAGCAATTAAATAAAATAATTACAATCCAATTTTCATTTACCATATAAGTTTCCTAAATAATTTTTACATCCCCGCAACAACGGATAAATACAAAATATTTGCAGCATGAAGTTTGAGAATTATTTCATATAAAATTTATTACTATAATGATAAAAAGCCAAAAAAATATAGTTATTGGTACATAGTTCAAATTGAATATCGTTATATGATTTTTTTAAATTTATTAACTGTACTTGAAATAGTTGCCGTACCATATGTATATTCGTTTGCAAGTTAAATTCATTTGAAGAATAATTTTTTTTAAGTGTCTTTTAGTATCATTTACAAATGAACGGTAAAAAATTAAAGTAAGTTAATATTTCGTAATCTGTTTAAAACTTCATTGTATGTATATAAAATTTACTTAATGCAGCCTACAGTATTACGATATTTGCGTTGATTTTTTTATAATTTATAGATTTTTTAACCAATGTTCTGGCAACAACGTCATCAGCCAAAAAGAAGAAAACACGTTAAACTTGACGTGGACTAAAGTAGCTGGCCCACTTTGTAAAATAATAATGTACAAGACATTCTAATAATTTGAGTATTGAAACAGAAAAAATATTCAACTTTAAGTGACTGGATGTGAATTTATATGGGGAAATGGCTCTATTTATCGTAAGTTCATACATATTTATAAAACATGAGACCGCATTGACAGTTTGAAAGTCATTTAGTTAGTATATTTCGGCATATCATGTTAAAAGCATATTAAACTTCTTTTTCACAGAAAATGTATAGTGTAACGTGCTTGGCATTATTGTCAATACTTATAAGCCAAGAAGTAAATGCAGCAGCAGTTATATCCATTGATTTCGGATCAGAATGGATGAAAGTTGGTATCGTGTCACCTGGTGTCCCTATGGAAATTGTCCTCAATAAGGAATCTAAGAGGAAAACACCAGCCGTCGTAGCATTTAGGGATGATGTAAGGACATTTGGAGAAGACGCTGTTACAGTAGGCGTGCGATTCCCAAAAAACTCATACAAATATCTTCTGGACCTCTTAGGAAAACCATATGATCATCCTTTGGTGCAAGCATACAAGTAAGTGTGATTAAATTCATAGGTTATCTTATCAAAGATCATATAGTTATTGAGCTTTCAAATCTTTTAACTTATTACACTTCAAGTAAGATTAATAATCAGGCATGTACTTAAAATCAGAATTGTGACATGTTATAGTTTTGTAACTTTATAATGAAATATGGGGAATATATTTTTTGTTGTAATATTTAACTGACATTGAACAGGTCAGAGTTAATTAATACCATATTATTTGTTTACTTTTTAGAGAAAGATTCCCATACTATGAAATACTACCAACAGACAGAGGTACACCAGAGTTTATTCATGATGACAATACTAAATATACACCTGAAGAGCTTGTTGCACAGTTGTTAGCTAAGGCCAAAGATTTTGCTGAAATCAGCCATGGTATGATATAT
Organism: Heliconius sara; assembly: GCA_917862395.2. Classification (NCBI taxonomy): domain Eukaryota; kingdom Metazoa; phylum Arthropoda; class Insecta; order Lepidoptera; family Nymphalidae; genus Heliconius; species Heliconius sara. The sequence continues at coordinate 3,878,152 of OU860795.2, read as the reverse complement.
CTTTTACATTTATTTTAAGTGATTAAATATATGTTTCCTTAACAAATATTTAGGCTATTATGACATAGTGTGACCATATTTACTAATAGGTAATTATTAAAAAAAAATGTCTGCTTTTTATTTTTTTTTATCTAATAAAATCTAAGAAACTTGGCATTTATACTGTGTAATAATATAGTTAAATTCAACTGGTGTGGTGATGGAGCCAGGACCTCAAAGTTGGAACTATTCATTTGTTACTAGTGGGCCATTTGCATTTAGCATCATATAATTTACAGCTACAGGTGGATTAATATAGTACCAGTAGTATTTCGAGTAGAAATATGTGTTATTTAAGTTTTTCAATCTTTGATCTCTATTTTTTCCTTAAGGTCAACCAATATCTGAGTGTGTCATAACAATCCCTGGTTACTTCAACCAAGTTGAGCGTAGAGCGATGAAGGAGGCTGCGGCACTTGCAGGTCTCAATGTGCTGCAGTTGATCAATGATTATACAGCTATTGCCATAAACTATGGCATATTTAGGAGGAAGGTGAGTTTATTTTACACTACTAACTATTGAGACATCGAATGATAAATATATATATTTCATTTTCATATAGAAATGTAGGTTAAATTAAATATATGCTGTATTTTATTTTTACAAATTGTTTATTTAGCAAAGGCTAAAGAAATTACATTTTTAAAATAACTTACAATTTAATACCTTGTGGAAATTTTACCAAATACTTTTTTTTTACAATTTCATATGGAGCTTACATAGAGTTTGTTAAAATTAGAACCAGCATCATTGCATTTCGCGCACAGTGGGGTAGGCAGTGGGAACCTGGAGTTAAGACACTCTGTCTGTTCCCCGCTTTCTGCCATTTTTTTTTAGGCATGGCATGTTGAGTCAACTCAATGCCATTCTTTTGTCATGGTGCCAGAGCATTTTAAGATTGAACCAGCATTACAATCACACCCTTGTGCACCTAAGACACAACTGCCTTAACTATTTTTAATCAGAAAATGCTTTTTATTAATATATCATTCACTAATACCAAAGTTATATAGCTTAAATATAAAAAAGATTTTTTATTTGTACAGGAAATTAATGAAACCGCATGGTACACACTCTTCTTTGATATGGGAGCAGTTTCCACCAAAGCTGCCCTGGTTGAATTCAAAACAGTTAAAATAAAGGACAAGGGTTATGTTGAGACCGTTCCACAACTGCAGGTTATCGGTGTTGGATATGACAGGTATAAAAATAGTATAAATTTATTTTTGTATTATTTTTTAACAGAGTAGGTAAATGGTTAAAACTCTGTGTTCTCCACATATCTAGTAATTTTCAAAGCATTGCATGTTGAGTGTTAATGTTGAGTGCTAATGTACCACAATGATTTAAATTCTAATTCTAAAAAATATATATAAAAGAAATTGCTTATTTAATGGAGTATTTTTAAATATTACAAGGAAATTTTGACTTTATTTGTCTATCTTGCTCATAGCTGGCAAATAGAAATAATCTCCATTGTTAAAGATCTTGGTATATTATTGGATAAGAGACTTGAGAATGGTGAGTCTGGTTTTCTCCAAGGAATTTACAGAGGCCGTCACCACAAGCAAGCAAGCAACTGGTTGTGGATTTGATTCCCACTCGGGAATTTAATATTTCGTATTTAAATTTTCTCGCTTCCGACACGCAATGCCTCCAAGATTCGGCAAAACTGGGGAACTGAGTGTCTTTGTCGTTCCCTTTGTCTATGCTGCAATATGCTGTGTATTTTTGCCGTGTGATCCCGGCCTAGAATAGGATCATCCTGGTACTGGTGGTGTCGTAAGAGGCGACTAAAGTACGCGTGGTAGAGTCACGTCGTCATCAATGACAACACGCATGGGCAGACTCGACCGGATCATTACCACCCCCGGCGTTTAAAACCGGCGTGAAGTAGTGGCTTTATGCCACTGCTTTTCGCATCAGGTAATGCCGGGCCCCGGCGCCCAACCTACCTTAAAGGCCGGAAACGCACCTGTAACTCCTCTGGTGTTGCACGGGGCCGTGGGCGGTGGTAATCAAAAACCATGGGGTGACCCGAACGCATAAAAAAAAATGCTGAATACAGCTAAAAAAAATTATTGGTAATTTATTTCTAGAACACTCGGAGGCCTAGAAATGACGTTACGTCTGCGGGAACATCTCATCAAAGCATGGGAAGCGAATGGTGGAGGTGACGTCAGAGCTTCACCACGCGCTATGGAGAAGTTACTAAGAGAGGCAGAGAGAGTTAAAATTGTACTGTCTGCGAATACTGAACATTATGCCCAAATTGAGAGCTTGCTGGACGATAAAGATTTTAAACAGTTGGTGAGTTTAACTTACTATATTTGAATAGTTTTCTTGTTTCATGTTACAAAATATGTATTTAGTTAAGTTACCTGTAAAGTTATTAATTAACTTTTTTGCTTGTGACAGAGGTTAATTTACTATTTTCTAGTAAAGCCTGGATTAATATATAACATGACTGTATACTGGTCACGATGCAGCTTAAGTCTTTTTCAAGGTTTCTTGAACTATATTGAATTATATAAAATAAAATTTACGGCATTTGGATTCAATATTCAACATTCAACACACTTTAAAATACCATGTTACCATAAATTCAATGCTAATTAGTTTTTTAATTAATTTTTATGTATATTTGTCGTTTGATAAAGATCTCTTCCACCTATTTTCATTTTGAGCTACTGGATGCCATTCTCCTCCATAGCTTTTCAGCCACTTTGGCAGTGTCGTCCTCCTATCGTTTGTATTAGTGGCCTCTCACGTTTTACATACAATTCTTAGGTACCACATTGTGACGGCATAGAGTAACTTTTCTTTTTCTCTAAGCATATTGGTCCATCTCTATTTAAGTTTTTTAATTTTACTTGTGAAAGAAGAAATGGAGAATCCATTTCTTTTCTAATAATATAGAACTACCCATGATCTGCAATGCTTTCCTCTCAATCTTCTTACTTCACATAAATGTCTAGTTTTATTACTCACTCACTAGTATGTCCCATTTTTAACTTTTCCCTGTATGGCCATTGTTAACTTTTCTCTGATAACCTCATGACATCTCTTGACCAGTCAACTTAAGAGTATGGATGTTGGTTTTGTTAGTGTTGTTATGTTGCTGTGACTCGGATTAGCATTTTTTGTTGGCGACAGAGTTGTTTCTGGGAATGGAAACTGATCAAGCTACATTGAATTTTTTATATGCTTCATACAACTTATTATTTATATATCTACATACGCTTCATACAACTTATTATTATATTATCTTGTTAGCATCTCTGTAGCTACCTACAGATTTTTACAAATTTCCACAACCCAAAGAAAAGTGCCCAGAATTATTGTTTTAAAAAAAGTGTATATGTTTTCTAAATAAGTATTTTTCTTTCAGCATTCTCTCTTGCCAGACGATAATTCCTAGTAATTATCTTTGACCAGCAGAATTTTTTAAAAAAACTCCCAAGTTAGTAGGTTTGAGTCTCGCTACGTTCAAATTTTTGTACGTTTTCTAAATATTGTTCTTTTCTAAGTGTGGAATAACACTTTAAAAATGTTAAAAAGTTTAATGTTTTAATTCCTAAAAAAAATTGTGCCAATAGGTATCCCGGGCAGACCTGGAATCACTATGCTCCGATCTCTACCCACGAGTGTCTGCTGTAATACAACGTGCTGTAGCCGCAGCAGCTGGGTCAGGGACCGGAGCTCGTCTTGTAGTGGCTGGTGGTGCATCCCGAGTGCCTGCTGTACAGGAAGTGCTAAAGTCCACCAGTGGACTTGAGCTCTCACGTTCTATCAATGCTGATGAAGCTGCTACTATGGGGGCTGTTTACAGGTAAGCATGACACATCACTCATGTAGTTGTTGGATTGCATAATAATAACTGAATGAAGTTATGAACTGAATATACTGAATGAAGAGTGAGTGAATTATTGATATAAAACAATGGAAGTGTGTACCTCTTGAGCCTGATGATTTCAGCAGCCTGATGATTTCATCTCAATTTTTCTGAGCTGCTTCTTATCTCTCTCTCCTCTCATCATTTTCTTTGGTTTCATTAGGCAGAGGGAACTTAGTGTTAAAACACTCCATTCTGCACTTTCCGCCGAATTCTCGAGGCATTACGTGTTGAGTGTCGAAACTTTTTACACACGCTGTTAATAGGTCGAGCTGTAGTAAACTTTGTAATAAAGACTAAGAATCTGAATCTAAACCATTCGTAATAATTGTCTCCTCATAAAACTTGGCAGTTATACATAGCTTAGGTGGTAATACAACATCATGGTAATAGCAAGATGCGGTAGTGATGGATCCAAGACTAGAGTATTGAATCTCGTCAGAGGTTGCTAGTAAACCATTCTAGTTTAGGCACATACAGTTTATAGCTCCGAGCACATTATATAGCGCTTGTGTTTAACAATTTTTATTAAGACTATATATGTTTTTTGTAAATTTGGTGTATGTGCACTAGAAGATGTTATATTTCCTGGTTGCGTCTTGTATAATAGAAATAAGAATGATATTACGATGTTTAATTTTTATTATATTTAACAGGGCGGCATCTTTAGCAACTGGATATAAGGTTGCTCCCCTCAACGTACGAGATGCAGTAGTACTGCCCATACAAGTTGTGTTCACCAGACATGTTGAGGGCAATGATAAATTGGTTAGTTTTTAATTTTCTATTTTACGCGTGTTAAGGAAATATAGTTCTGTAAGAAACTCTGTTCATAACTTTCGGTCCAAAATCTTGAGGCCTTGTGTATTGAGTGGCGGAACTCAGCACCGCGCTTTGCCTTGTTACCAGAGCGAGGAAATGAAATTATTTATTCCCCTGAGTGAAAATTGAACCCACAGCCATCGCGCGTACCCTGACTGCCTCAATGTATATCGTGTATATTAATAATTATATAATTAATGAGTTTATAGTTGAAATGTATAGTTTCATTTGGAAAAATAATGAACGGAAATTTAAAAGTAGCAATAGTTTAAAGTAGATATTTTTTTTAATTTTGATTTATATCTTTTTTCATTTCAGGAAACTGTAAGTTTAAAATTTTGTTACAAAATCTTTGTTTCTTAAATCTTACTTTGAGTTTCCTTAAACCGATTTATTGTTTTCAACATTATTGTTATTTTTTTTACTTTTAATTATTGTTTTCAACATTATTGTTAACAAGAATTAGAGGATTAAGGATTTTTTTTATATTTCAGATAAAGAGAACACTATTCGGGCCAATGAATCCCTACCCACAAAAGAAAGTTATCACATTCAACAAACATACAGACGATTTCAGTTTTAATGTCAACTACGCAGAGTTAGACCACATCCCGTCGACTGAAATCATGAGCATCGGGTCATTGAACCTATCACAAGTAGTACTGTCTGGTGTTAGCGATGTATTAGCTAAGAATACGGGAGAAAACATCGAACATAAAGGTATTAAAGCGCATTTCAATATGGACGATTCTGGTATACTCAATTTAGTTAACGTAGAATTTGTTGCGGAGAAAACTGTAACAGAAGAAGATGATGATAAAGATAGTACTTTGTCTAAAATAGGCAGCACTATTAGCAAATTGTTCAGTTCAGATTCCGAATTACCGGACAAACCTGAAGAAAAGGAGGAGGAAAAACCTAAAGAGGTAAGAAATGATACGGCTAATGTAAATGAGACTACTACAGAAAAACAAAATGCAACAGAAGCTGAAAGTAAACCTAAACCAAAAATCGTAGTAATGAAGGAGCCCATACAAACAGATGAACAGATATTAACCCTATTGCCGCTAACATCTGAAGAATTTAAAATTTCCAAAACCAAGATAAATCAGTTGAATAATGTTGATAAGAAACGTATAGAACGAGAAACGGCATTGAATAATCTGGAAGCTTTCGTTGTCGACGCTCAGCTGAAAATCAACATGGACGAATATGCAGAGTGCGGTACTCCTGAACAAATTGAGGAAATACTAAAGATGTGTGCTGAGATCTCCGAATGGTTATATGACGATGGATATGATGCTGAAACAGAAATGTATGAGGAGAAACTCAACTCATTAAAAGAAAAGACAAATCCTATATTCTACAAGCACTGGGAACATAGAGAGAGACCAGACGCAGTGAATGCTGTACGCAACCTCATTAATAGCTCAAAGGAGTTCTTGAAAATGGCTCAAAATTTCACAAAAGAAGCGAATTCTGAAAGAGATGTATTTACAGAAGTAGAAATAAATGTTCTAGAAAAGAAAATTGAAGAGACCGAATCGTGGTTGGATAAATCTATTGAGGAACAGGATGCCTTGAAAAAGAATGATGACATCAAATTGACTGTAGATAGTATTAGAGAAAAAATAACCAATCTCGACAGGGAAGTAAAATACTTACTTAACAAAATGAAAATTTGGAAACCCAAGAAACCAGTTAAGAAAGAAGAAAACAAAACGGAAACCATAGATGATAAAGAAGATATTAAACCAGTGACAGAGGAAGCAGAAGAGGTAGAAGAAAATGGCCAAGCGGAAGCTGCCGAGGAATCTACGGAAATACCACAGCTAGAAGAAAATGTTGAACATTCCGAATTATAATAGTGATGTGTGGGATAACTTAATTTATTTAGTCTAATTTAGTTTTTTACTTTGAAGATAGGTGTGTTCCCTTTTTGTACTGAATTCAAAGCACAAGTTTAAATAGTAAAGCAAGAAAAAAATGTCTCAATCATGAGTTATGGGGTGTGATTAACGATATTTTCTTTAAGTTTTTAAAACATATGATATGACAGTATTAAGAAACTTTAATTAGCGCGTAAATCATTCAAATTTTACAAGTATATTTTGTTATTTGTTAATGTTATTGATTTCTTAGTTGTTTGAATATACTATACTGTCAGGTAATGGTAATTGCTGTCTCTTATAGTGATAATCTTTTGTTCACTGAATACACGCTATTTCCTTTATATAAAAAACAACATCGTTATTATAAAATATTTGCCACGATTATTTGGAATATGAGTTTTCATAATATTTTTTTCTTAAATAGTATCATACCCTATGGAATGGAGGCTTAACTACAATTAAGTTATTACAGTGTAAGTTTGTATGTGTTTCATTGTCCCTTATATATATATATATATATATATATATATATATATATATATATATATATATAAGGGACAATGAAACACATACAAACTTACACTGTATATATATATATATATATATATATATATATATATATATATATATATATATATATATATGATATGTATAGAATTTAAAAGCTCTCGTTTTAATATTTATATAATTAATACCATATACTGAAATAATAATAAAAACATTAGTGCAAAAAGCGAACGCGTCGTTTTAACTCTTAATAAAATCTCAATTCGCCGCAATTCCTTTTTTTTAATTGAATGTTTCTTTTTGAGAACAATAAATTCCTTTTTTTTAATTGAATGTTTCTTTTTGAGAACAATATAGCTAATTCGTATTTTTAATGTGGTACATGTTGTAATAAATTGGATTTTAACTATAAATTAAAATTGAACTATATTTATTTTCATTTCAAATTAAAATAGGTACATGTCCATTTAGTATTATAAATCCTGAAAAAATTATAATTTTAATTTTACAGTCCAAAATGACTATTTGCAACAATTAAAAATACAAATTAGTTCTTGTATAGAAAAATGTTTTATGTATTTTTGGTTGTTAAGATATATTTTTTTATATTTCAATTTGTTATCGGATTGTTATGAACGCGGCTATTTCGAAAATTCTCTGAACCCAAATCATATGAGATTATAATATTGGTTAATCAATGAAATAATCAAGGAATTAAAAAAAAAATGTAATAAATAATAATATTTGTGTACTTGGCCTTCGTGGTACCCAATCCCAATAAGGGGGATAAATTTATAATACATTATGGAGCGGTAATACATTATGGAGAAAAAAATCAGTTCTCGACAATTTTTTTCTAAGCTGCTGACTTGCAGCTTGTGTTACTAATCGAGCTTATCTCAGGAACTACTGGTCCGACATGTTGGTGGTTCTGAATGGATTAAGGAATTATTTGTTTACTTTTATTTCAATACCTGAATGAAGCCGCAGACAAAAGCTATTTCATTATTATTTCATTGAATAACCAAATGTTTGTTGAGAAATTTTATGTGATATATATTGTAGCTAATGGTGGGTCTGTTTGGTTGTTCTGGTACTTGCTGGCCATTGACGTAATATATTATTCAGAACAGTTACTTACGGATTACTACGACTCTAGAATCCAAAATTTGAACTACAAAAATATTATTTTTATGAGATTTGCTTGTGGGTTCAAGTTCCATCTAAAAAAACGTATTCACTCAAAATATTAATTATTTTTGTGGTCTAGAAATACGATGTATTCACGATGAGACCAGAGTGAAGCGTCACTAATTTGTGTCACTTTGTATACTAACTTTGTATACTGTTCAATTTGTATGTTTGTTACGTTTGCGTGTTAGCGTTAAGTACTATGTCGCTATGTGTACCGGAAAACTTTATGGTATTATGTAAAATTCTATGTGAGATATATTCAATAACCAGTCGCAAATAAAAGGAAAAAAAATATTAAATGATTAATTTGTTTTATTAATTTAATATATATCCTTTTCAGATATTATTTTGATTTTTTGAAGTTATAATATGAAATTGTATTCAAGAAATAGTTTTCGTTATTTTATTACATAAATATTTATTGAGGCCAGTCGTAGCTGGGGGACAGTGTCTGACTGTAAACGCGACTGGTTGTGGGATCGATCCTTACTCAAGGGATTTAAATATTTATTTAAATTTAACAAGCCATGCCTCTAAAATTTGCCGGAAAGTGGGGAACTGAGTGTCTTAACAGTTAGTACTAGAGTTCTCTGCCTAACCTGCTGTGTGCGGGATACAGCGTGAAGCTGGTCTGATTTGATTTGATTTAAATATTCGTCTTAAAATGTTTCTTTTTTATTTACTAAAATGCGTGCGTCTTTTTACTGAGCACACTTGCGAAGGCGGGGTTCAGCCTTTTTAATTTATATAAATTAGAACAACCAATCCACAAGTTAGCAGCCCGCTGTGTAAATAATTTTAATCTAAGTAAGACAGTGATAGTTTTTGGTGAAAAGTCATTAATAGTTGTAAATTAATATTATCTACACAGTTTTAAATTATTGGGATGGACGGTTTTAGGGTTCCGTACCTAAAAAGATAAAAAAGAAATCCTTATAGGATTACTTTGTCATTTGTCAAGTCCATTTATCCCAATATCTCGTGGGTGGTATCAAGTTGAAATGAATATTAAATATTTAAAAGTACGGGTCCTTGAACCGCATAAATGACAAAGCTTCTAAGTCTAGCAAATAAGAGATACCAACATTTAATACGTATTGATTTTGCTGTATTTTGTATGAAATTCACTCCCCGTAATTCCTCCTGTGGCCCCTTCGATACAAATAAAGGAAATAATCAAAAATATATAGGTATTTCACAGAAAAAAAAACATTACAAACTTATAATTGTATTTAATTTCAAACAAAATAAGTATAATATATGGACAGAAAATAAAGTTTGTCAACTTATAAGTTGTTGACCTACAATACTCAAATCAGTACAAAACCCTCGGTGGGTGAACTCGCATTTAACCGGTTTTTCCTTCATAATCTTTTTCATAAGTACCTACTGGCTATAGGAAATGTAATAGCGCTAGCCCCCATAGAGCTAATGTTTTATAAAAACAACACGCTTTGATTTGATTCCATAACTAACGTTGCGTGCGGTAAGCTTTATTAGTTACACGTATTCCAATTTCCTTTAGAAAGTACTATTATTTTTTTATTTACGGCTCTCTTAAATCGGTCTAGTTTTACTTCAAGAAATGTACCTGTATTTCTAATATAGGTTTTCTCGGTTTAAAAAAAAGGAAGTACTGATGAGATGAAGCCGTCGAGGCGCAGGGCGTGCGTGTGACTTTTAATGCGACGGTTGTAGGTGCGATTCCCATTCGGGGGAATGAAATGTTTAATATTTTCATTTCCTCCCAAGTCAACAAGGCTAAGCGCGGCGTTGAGTTCCTTCACTCTCGGCGATCTCGGCGAATCGGCGGAAAGTGGGTAATAGAGTGTCTTAACTCTAGGCTCCCTCAGTCTATCTTGCTATGTGCAGGGTACAGTGTGAAGCTGGGGACGAGTTTAGACTGCATTGTAACATCAACTTTAAACTTTATCCCGTAATATTTAATAGCATGGTGATTAGAAAGAAGTGCGAAAATTCCATTTTCCAAGACGATTGCTGCGTGGCGAATCCTAATACCATGTGAGATGAAATATTTACTTAAATTAATATTTCCATTTCTTCGCTCTGGTGTCGAGGCTAAGCGCGGCGTTGAGTTCTGCCACTCAACACGCAGTGCCTCCAGAATTCGGCAGAAAGTATGGAACAGAGTGTCTTAACACTGAGTTCCCTCTGCCTACCCTGCTGTGTGCGGAATACGGCGTGAATCTGATTTTTTTTATAATAAAGGCCATTAACTCACATCATAAAAATAAAATGCATAAAAGAAGTTTCATAACTCATAGAATTCATAATAATAAATTATTTTTAAACATAAGGTCGCAAAATGCTTATGTAATGTAATATTTTCATTCCTTTTCTCTGGTACCAAAAAAAACACGTTAAGTAGCGCCACTAAATACGCTGAGCCTCGAAAAATCGATCGGAGCTGGGAAACAGAGTGTCATAACACTAAGTTCACCTTGCCACCACCCTGCTGAAAAAAAAATTGAAAAGATAAACCTTAAATCTTGAATCGATCCCCGTACACGTAACTTACCATATAATTCTGTAATTTTGAAGAACTGCCTGTACCTATCTTATAATAGTAAACTTCAATTTTAAATTAAAAAGAATAACTAATAAAAAAAATAATAGACGCCAGATCGTTGTTCACAGTAGACGTGTTTTCGTTATCTCCTCAAATAGTTAAGAAATTGCCTGCAATTCTATTCTTTGAGTGAAATATACTTAGTATCATAATTGCATAAGATATATAAACAGTAATAAATAACACCAAGTGCATTTATAGTGAGAGGTGCCACCTTCTTCACACCCGCGGAAGCGGAACGGTTGCTATTTTTTAACTCGCTCACACACTGACCCTGCGTTTGGCACGTACGCTCACTACAAGTAAGTTTGTATATTTGGCTAATATTCGACCATATTTGTTAGTGCATTTGGAACTTGTTGCGACTATCGGTTTGAGACTCCTTGAACAAAATAATGAGCGTAACACGATCGCCTCCTACCGCCACTGGTGGTGGATCACAGCCTGATCTATCAAAACTACAAGTTGACACTCACAGCTCGCAGATAACATTGCGTAGTAAAAGAAAACAACCAGCTGACCAGGAATGTCAATGTTCGGAAGATATTAAACTGATACGCAACGAATTAACCCGTATTACAACACTACTCGAACATACGTTGCGACTAATTCACAAATGATGGTCCAAATGAACGACTGTATTGGTACAATAAAAAACAGAAATACATGCTATGAAAGTTTCTCACGATGAAATTAAAAAGTCATTTGACATTAATATAACAAAAATCAGCTCCGAGATACAGAACATAAAATCATCAACTTCGATAATTCATTAGAGCACAACAACATTAAATCTCAATTAAATCAGGTAGAAACAAAATTAAATATTGATAACAAAAAAATAGAATTACTAGAAACCAACATAAAAGAATTAAAAAATACCTCAACTCTCTCAACCCAGAATAATGATATATTATATATAAACGAAAAACTGATTCATGAATTACAGGAACGTAAGAATAGAGAAAACAATATTATTATAATGGGAATCGCTGAAAACGACAGCTTTCAGGATGAGACTGAAGTACTCAAAACGTTGGAAAAGACAGTTACAAATGTTCCAAAACCAAAACATATATTTCGCATTGGTAAGTATAATCCCGGGAAACCTCGCAAAATTAAAGTCTGCTTTGAAAAACCAGAGACAGCACTTTTAATCCTTAAAAATCGGAAACAAATTCCGAACAATTTAAAAATATTTTCTGATCAAACTCCAGCCCAGCATAAGTACTACGCACTGATAAAAAGTGAGTTAAATAAACGAATAGCCAATGGCGAAACTGATATAACAATTAAATACTTGAACGGAACTCCGACCATTGTCAAATCTCCTACAAAAAACTCCTCCGATTAACAACAACAAATATAAATACAACAGATACTATAAATTACCAAATAATAAATGATTACCGAGAAATATTTACAAAAAAATTACGACTATCCTTCTTATACTTAAATGCCCGCAGTATTAGAAAAAAAGGCAAGCTAGACGAACTAAAATGCATTTTAAAATCCATACCAACGCTCACACATATCATCTTGCTCTCTGAAACTTGGATAACATCAGAAGATCAAGCTTCACAGCTACAAATAGAAAATTATACACACTACTATAATTTCAGAACAGACGTTAGAGGTGGTGGAGTGTCAGCTTATGTACATAATAATCTACAACATAGCCTAATTGAGTCAACTTACCGGGGTGGTAACAACTACCTATGGGTACACATTGAACAATGCGCCGTGGATGTTGGTTTAGTTTACAAGCCTGGTGATACAAACTTTGAACAATTTATTAGTGACTACGACATTCAACTACAACAACGAAAAAGATCGATAGTATTTGGTGATTTTAATATAAACCTCTTAGAGAATAACAAGCAATTAACCAAATATAAACAAATATTACATGAATCAGGATATAGATTGCTAAACAAAATCAATAAGACATTCTGCACAAGGGACTCGACTACAAAAAAATCTATAATAGATCACGTAAGCACAAACTTAAAAACGAATAATTTTAACGTTGCTATTATTAATTCATCATTATCAGACCACAAACACATATATGTACAAATGAATAAATTTAAAACTCCAAGAAAACTGCGAACTACTTATGAAGCAATAAACTACACTAAGCTGTACAAATCATTAGAAACCTCACAAATAATAATTAACACAACAATGAACTATACAGAACTCGAAAGCATAATAAATAAACATATTAATAACTGCAAGGAAACAAAAACCAAAATTTTGAACAATATACGAGACGATTGGATTAACAAAAGCATCATCGATATATTAAGTCAAAGGAACTTTCTATGGACACAATACAAAAATAATTCTAACAATGAAGATATAAAAAATAAATTCTATTCAAAGAGAACTGAAACAGCTAAGTTAATACAAAATAAGAAGGATGTATACTATTATAAACTATTTACAAACCACGCGAAGAATCCAAAAAAGACCTGGACATTAGTTAATAAATTATGCAATAATAATATATTTAAAAGTGGTGCTCCCTCGAAAATAATAGTAGGATCAAAAATAATTACTGATACAAAAGGTATTTGTGACGTTTTCAACAAATATTTCGCAACAATAGGTTCCCTCTTAGCAACAAAAATACCAACAAAATATCACAATATTACACACTTAACTAATACAAACTATGAACATACTAATCATGAACTTCTAGCTTTTAAACCATGTAGTTCCCGGGAGATTGAGTGCCTAATAAGAAGTCTAGATTCGAATGCAAGTACTGGTATAGACAAAATTAGCACAAAAACACTAAAATGTTTGAGCATTATAATATCAAAAGGTCTGGCACAGTGTTTTAACAATCTTATGTCCCAAGGGATTTTCCCAGACTCATTAAAAATTGCAAAAATAACACCTATACATAAATCCGGTTCTTTAGTGGACACAGAAAACTACCGTCCGATATCAGTGCTACCCGTTCTCTCAAAAATTTTAGAAAAAATAATTTATAGCCGATTGGCTAGGTATCTGGACTCTTTTAATTTCATAACTGAACGTCAGTATGGTTTTAGAGCTAGAAGTAACACTACTGCTGCAACCATAGATTTGGTAACAAAAATAAGACAGAATCTAGATAAAAAGAACATAGCTTTGGGCTTATTTATCGACTTAAAAAAAGCCTTTGATACCGTAAGTCATGAACTATTGATACATAAGCTTCAAAAAGTTGGTATCAATGGCAATGCACTTGAAATGCTAAAATCATACTTAAATAACAGGTTGCAGATCGTTAAAATTGGTAATACCTTAAGTAGTGCGTTGCCTGTTACCTGTGGAGTCCCTCAGGGCTCAATTTTAGGACCACTACTATTTTTAATCTACATAAACGATATTGCAACCTTGAAACTAAGTGGCCATTTGACTTTATACGCAGATGACACCTGTTTATTTTATTTTGGTAGTAACATAAATGACATAATTGCGCAAGCTCAACAAGATATAGATATTCTACACAAATGGTTCAACCGTAACCTGTTAACCATTAACGCTTCTAAAACTTGTTACATTATATTTAAAACTAAGAATAAAATTATTGCACCGCATGATCCACTCACTGTTGATAACTTTCCAATAGAACAAAAAACCTGTGAAAAGTACTTAGGTTTACGTATAGATAATCATTTAACTTTTAAATATCAAATAGATTACATAAATAAAAAACTTTCTTCTTTAATTGGTTCACTTATCAATATTTCAAAATGCATACCTAAAAAAATCAAATATAATATTTACAATTCTCTAGTAAAATCACATTTATTGTACTTAATCGAAATTTGGGGTAATACTGGTAAATCAAAATTACAAGCACTTCAAAGAAAACAAAATAAAATAATTAAAATACTTTTTGGATATCCAACTTTGACACCAACAACTGAACTTTACAAAAAAACAAACATAATGAATCTGCGACAACTTTATGTATATAATTCTTGTATTTTTATAAAGAAAAATATAAGTAAATTGATACGTTCTAATTTAACGTTTATAAAACAAAACAGTAACCGTAGCAGCCGTAGACCAAGCTTACTAGTTCTTCCGAAAATAAGAACCAAACTTGCTAAGAAAAATATTAATTTTGATGGAGCACAACTTTATAACAAATTACCCGCATCTGTGAAAAATGTAAACTCAGTCAACGAATTTAAGTCTCAACTTTCAAAATATATTTTAGAGAATACCAATTTCTACAGCGAATAAACAACTTGCTAATGGTAAAAACTATGGTTAATTAATAATTTTATTTCGTTAACTGGGTACTTGTAAGGCGATGTAAATTGTTACATTTATTGTATTGTTCTCATGTAAGTGAAATTGTATTTCTTTTTGAGAATAAATTCTTTAAACACAACCACTCATTAAGTGGAAGAATTAAACATAAACTGGTAAAACAAAATTTTGATAAAAATCTCTTTAGTATAATGACATCTATAACGTGAGAGCCATTACAAGTTAGTAAAGAGTATTTTCTAAGTAATTCATAATATATATTTTGTTTTATTGAAGCAATAAACCCTAGTTTCCGTTCACCTGGGTCTGGAATGTAACTCGAGAACTCGATTCTATATTAAATGTGAGATAAGTGATATTAGAACCAGAATGAAGATACGCGGAATGTCATAAATCGTATAAAAAAAACAGCTCCGGAAATCAAAGGAAATAATTGCATTATATTTATTCATTAGTATATGATCGGTTGCTTTTTTGTAACGTAATGGCGACGTTTGTTGCTTTTTAATCGTTAGATGAGGCTAAGCTTTCAATTTATTATAATGATTTATTATGAGAACTCAGCTGAGCTTTTATTTGTTTTATTATTTTGTATATAGATGTTTATGTTTTCGTATAATAAATAATAGAGAGAGAGAGAGAGAGAGAGATGTAAATAGAAATAATTTTATTTAGGATGCTGAACCAAAGAGTAAAACGGGAATATTACTAAGATTCCGCTCTATGTCCGTTCGTCTATTTCCCCGTTTGTTACCAGGCTTTATCTCATGCAATCTTTTTTTATTATTTATTGAAATTTTTACAGATGATATATTTCTATTGAGGCCAGTCGTGGCGCAGCGGCACGAAGTGTGACCGTAAAACCGACTGGTTGTGGGTTCGATATCCACTCGAGGAGATGAAATATTTATTTTTCCATTTCTTCGTTCTGGTGTAGAGGCAAAGCGCGGCGTTGAGTTCTGCCATTCAACACGCAATGTCTTCCGAATTCAGCAGAAAGTGTCAGAAACGGAGTGTCTTAACACTAATCTTATTAATATATATTTATATATTTTCTGTTGCTCTTGTAACGATAGATACTAATAATTAAGGACGGCTCCCATATAGCAAACGTGATTTCTTTTGTTGGTTTTTATTGGTAATGGTATAGAACCCTTTGGTCGGTTTTTTAGTTTGATGCGTTATCTAGCATATAGCAGGGTAAGCAGGGAGAACCTATTATTAAGACACTGTTACTCGCTTTCCACCTAACTGCAAGTTGCGACACTACATGTTAAATGACGGAGTTCAACGCCGTGTTATGTATATCGATGCGAGAAAACTTTAAGCTCTCTCAAGCTAGTTATTTTGTTAATATTGTATTACTTAAAATCAAATCAGCTTCACTCTGTATTTCGCACACAGCAGGGTAGGCAGATGGAACCTAGTGTTAAGTCACTCCGTTCCCCACTTTCCGCCGAATTCTGAGGACATATCGTGCTGAAGGGCTGAACTCAACGCCGCGCTTTGCCTCGACTCCAGAGTGAAGACATTGAAATATAAATATAAATCAATATTTAATTTCCTCGAGTGGGGATCGAACCACAACCAGTCGCACGAAATATTTTGTATTCTAAGTTCTATTTTGTATTTAATATAAAATAATGTTAATATAAATAAGCAAACTTTTGAATAAAATATTCTGTATTAAATTAACTTAGCTAATAAATTGCTGTCATTTTCTTAAATATGATTTAATAAACGCAACTCATGTAAATCATTATCGAAATGGTTTATATTACACTCGGTTTTCAATTGAGAGCAATCAAAATTCTTTTAAAAGTGAACAACTCTGATTCAAATAGGTGCTATTACACGAAACATACACCGGTTTTGAGATGGACTGCCATTATAAATGTAGCCGTTTTTATTGTAATTTCATATAGTGTTTATGATATTCATGATGCATAAAATATAGTATTATTTGCTTTAAAATTTTTACTTATAAACATAAATATATGTAGCTTCACACCTTATCTCCCACATAAAATGGTACGCAGAGGGAACCTGGGAACATAGTGTTAAGATACTTTGTTTCCCATTAATACACTTCTGTTACCCACTTTTCCGACAAATTCTGGAGGTATTGCGAGTTGAGTGGCGGAATTGAACGCCAAACTTTGTTATCAGAACGAAAAAATGAAAATGTACAACATTTCATTCCCGGTATGAATCGAACCCATAACACTTGTGCCCCTGGGCCACGATAGCGTCATAGCGATTTGAAATATTTTAATTTCATTATGGCAAACGCGAGGCAAAGTATGTCAGAAACTTATCAACGAGGTGGAATGTAGAGAACGGAGAGTGTATCACTAAGATCTTCTTGCATCCCTTGCAGGATGAAAGAGTAGCGAGTAACTATTATAGGCGTGGTAATGTCAGATTACATATTTACTAATAAATATTTTCCGACTACTAAATATTTGGATTTGGATACTGGCTCTGGTGTAGAGGCGAAGCGCGGCGTTGACTTCCGCGACTTAATAAGGAATACACCTTAGCACTAGATTCCCTTTGCCTACCCTGTTGCATGCGAGATACATCGTGAAGCTGTTTAAAAAAAAAATAATATTATCAAAAATTTAACTACGAAAAATGTAAATTCAAAACTGTGAAGATTGAATTAAATAACAAGTTAAACGTTTTAAGAGGAAAGGAATTCGGACTTTCGGGTCGTTATTAAAATAAATACAAAGTGTAGACTGATGTACGCCTCCGCGCGTTGACGGTTTAAAGAGACAGCTTGAAAAGCTCTTGGGCAACATTTATTTTTTATTATTAAAATATTATTATTAACTTACTTTTAGTTAATAATGCATAATAAGTATAAAGAGTATATTTTCTTATCTAAAATAAGCATTTTATATTAGGAGTAGAATTGTTTATTATATTTAAAGATTCATTGTAAATGCCTATTTCTAGTAAACTAAAAATCACGGCTTAAACCACCTGAGGCATTACCAGTAACTTGTTTCAATGGAGCTTTTGTTTTGTTGAATCTCATCCCAGAGGAAGAAGTCGGCGCCCGCGCATTGGCGCCTTTCTAAACGAACGAGACAACAATAATAATCATGGAAGTGTGACTGAGACAAAAAACAATAGCATTCCGTGTAGGACGGACAAGCCAATCCACTGAGATCCAGTTTGCTTGGTAAACTCAAGAAATACGCTTGTGTATTTTGGTAGTGAAATACGAAGGGATGTAAAACAAAAGACTTATCGTGTGTGTTTGAAAACAGTTGAAGTTGTGACAAAAACATGTGTTAAGTGGTCACTATTTTTCAGTGTTTCGACGGGAAAAGGTAAGAGTGATCATTTTATATTCCCTCCCGTCCCTCTTGGAGGAATGTAGTGCATCGTGGTCGTCTCGGGCGCACCTTGCATGGCCGAAACTACTGGATCAATAAAATAACGCCCTTGATCGATTGTTACAAGTACAGGTCGGCTTCGGGTTGCATTTCAATCAGAACATTAACCCCCAACGATAAACGTAATAGTTATAAATAAATTGTATTGTTTTGTTTTTGTTTATATTTTTTAGGTTTATTCTAATTTTGTAAAGAAAAATAGGACTCTATCTTTATTCTTTTGTTGTTCGTCTGTCTGTCCATACATTGCATTATCTCAAGATTTTTTGAATGGTAGCTGATAAAGTCTTGGGACTATCGTGGTATCTAAACTTAACTAAGCTGAATTTGTTAAGTTTAGTTTGTATTTTTATGTTCATTTATAAAAAAAATACTGGTTAAGTGGTTAAGTGCAAGTTAGACTTGCTTAATGAGGGTTCCGTACGAAATTTAGGATTCCGTTTCCGATAAAAGTTGACATATTGAATTATCGATCTCGATTTGCTCTTATTAAATACAATTATAAATTTGTAATAGTTTTCTGTAATATAATTTTCTATTATTTTCGTTAATTGCAAGTTGTCATTATTTGCCAAATTTAATAATTATAGGTCTACGTAAAATACCCCATAGGTTTATACTTTATTTGCATTGTAATTTGTTTCACGGGAAATATAGGTTTTGATTACGCGATGAATTTCAATCAAAATGTAGTAAAAACGATGCATAAATGCCATATCTTTGTTGACTTGAAAGTTTTTTCTGTTTTCCAAGGGACCGTAGATCTAAATATTTTATATTTTAATTTTAGCTTGATACTTCCACGCGATCTTGAGTCGAATAATTTACAAACGGATAACAAAGTGATCGTATAAATGTTTAATTTTTTCCTGATCTCGACAGACGAACAGACGGATAACAAAGTGATCCTATCCTTGGATTCGTACGTTATATCCTTTTAACGCACGGAACCCTAAAAATAACTATGTACATATTTATTATAAAATAAAACGTACCCCATATCAACTTATAAGTGACACTATCAGTATATTTAATGTACTATGAACTTATATCACCTAATTAAAGTCAATTGTAAGCCAGCGTTGTATCAAGTTCAAGAACGAAGTTTTTAATTTGTATACAAAACACTTGTCGACCTTGTTACAAAAAGACAATCCAATATTGACATAAAGTATTATGGTTGTTTGTACAGCTGATTTAATTATATTAGTGACGTGTGTGACGAATTAAACAGTATAGTTACAGCAAAATAATAAGTAAAAAGTTAAATAATAAGTAAGAAATTCAAAACTTCTTTCGGTACCTTTTTTTAGCTTCATGGTGGGCTATATTTCTATCTTCTGCCAAGTTCTGGAGGCACTTTGTGTTGAGAGGCGGAACTCAACGCCGCGCTTTGCCTCATTAACAGAACTCATTCATTCGTGGTTACAGTGCACACATACTTGTGACCCTGCGCCACGACTGGCCTCAATTTTTTTCCAAGCTATTGCAATTTTAAATTATACACTATTAGTGTTGAAGCAAGAAGGCCGCCTGCATACATTTGACAAACATATATTGTTATCTGTATTTTTGTATTCATTTTCTGTGTGCAATAAAGTATATTCTATTCTATTAAACGACGGTCTAATAGAAATAACAAAGAGTTGTGTATGCCACATGACACATTCTAACAGTCTGAGAATGTGTCATGTGTCATACACATTTTGTTTTTATTTCTAATGTTAATCGAAGCATTTAAGTTGATAACGTAGAATACATGGTGTGTAGAGTGAGATAATCTAGTGTTAATAAACCTCGTTCTCCACTTTGCACCCAATTGTTGAGACGTTCCATATTAGGCGTTCCATATTGAGGGCAGCGTTGTCGAGAGAGAAAATGGGTATATTTTATTCCTTTGACTAGGAATCGAATCCATTCTAATATATTCTAAAATTTCTAAACTTTTGGCATGAGACCTTTTAATAAGAGAATTAAATTTAAAGAAATTTGTCAATTTGTTTTAGGAAATATATTATTTAGTATAATAGTACTTATAAAAACAATTTAAATCAATTTAAAATGTAAGTTTGGAGGATTTGGAGTCTATATTTTAGAAATTTATACACTACGTAATATTTGTAAAATATTTATTGTGTTCAAAGCACTTCAACATAAAATAAAGTACATTTGGCTATGTGCCTTTAAAATTTATATAATTTTTCTTGCACAATTGAATGCCTTCATGCCACATTAAGTTTAAGCTCTACTAAGTAGTTTGTTTTGTAAACGGTTATTTATCGGTATGGTATATGGGTAATATTTAAAGAAATGTAATTTGAGTACATACAAAAATATTTTTTCAATTATCAATCCATTTGGGTATGCCGCATATGCGCCAAATATAACATGAACGATTGTTCACGTACTTTTATCATATTTTGTAAATATATTTTCATATTCATACAATAAAAATATTAGTGTGCTACGAACATTGATGGATTCGCTACCCAAATACCGTCTGCTTTGCTCCTGAAAAATATTTTTTTCAAGAAAAACCATGTAATTTTTGATTTAACACTGCTCTACAAAAATTACTCATATGAAACTTTTTATGTAATATAATATCGGTCAACAGAAATGAACAGCTAGAAATCAATCAAAATTACAGAATTTACATGAAAACAATATACCAAAATTAATTTAAAGATTTTCTAAAATTATAAATTAGATACGTATAATTTTTATGTTTTAACGTATGTTAAAACATAACAGTTTAAAATATAGAACTTAAATATAGTAGAATAGCATCAAATTTATAGTATACTATTCCAGTAATACCAGTTAGACAACAAGTATGCGGGGTAGAACGATGACGGGATAAGGTATAAGATGCATTGTTTATTGTTATCTTTTAAGCCGACCTCGCTCTGTCAGAATGGCCCGAGGAGCTAGCTACGGGCTCGGTGACTACAAATATTAAAACTAGACACGAACATGTATTGTCAGTGGCCAGTTGTGGCGCAGATGTACAAAGTGTGACTGCAAACGGGACAGGTTGTGAGTTCGATGCCCACTCGAGGAAAGGTGTTTTTTATAATTTTATTAAAGCGTGAAGCTATAAAAAACAAACTATTTTATCTTCATGCTTCCATTTTATTTAGCCATTTTTGCCATAACGCATTTTTGTAGGTATCATTACAGGTACATACTTTTACAAGTATTCTTAATCTATATGAATAATCAATTAGATTCGTCGACTTAAGATTCTAGCCAGCCAACTCCGCAAGTCGCACGTCGTTAAGCAGCGGCCCGGCGGTCCCCCTCAAACAAAACTCGCCTATAATTAATCTTAGTCAGTTATAATTAAAATGGAAAGATACGCTCGATAAATGTATTGATAAGTTTTTTAGTACATAATCTTATATCTTTACTATCTTTTTTAGTTTTTTTAGCTTCGCTTTTTATCCGTTCTCTAATTTTCGCCGATTTCTGGAGGCGAGGTGTTTGTGTTTGACATCAGAGCGTAGAAAAAAAATATTAAATTTTTAATTTCCTCGGAGAGGAATCGAATCCACAACCCATCGCGTTAAGAGTTGCACGTTTGTACCCTGCATCGCGACGGCTTCTATTCAATCTTGAATATATTATAATAAAACGCCTAATATAGCGGCCAATTCTATTATATAATATCGGCTTTCATACGAACGAAGAACCATGCAACTCGATCTCCATGTTTCCGAGTAGCCGGTTTATGTATGTGAAAAAAGAATAAAGATTCTTACCATTTTTTATAAGTACGCAATCATTCGTGTTTTGCAGGTTAAGAAGAATAAACACAGAAATAAGACACTCCGCTTTATAATTTTTGCCAAATGCCAAGAAACATTGAATGAGGGATGCTAACGTCCATCGTGTTGTTTATCTAAGGACAATAGATCTAAACATGATTGATATTAATTGTTAGCTTGATACTTCTACGTGATCTTGATATAAATGGTCTTCATAGACGGACAGACCGATATCAAAGGTTTCCGTTTTTACCTTTTGAGGTACGGAACCCTAAAAAGTGAAGCAACTATTTTATAAATTAAAGAAATGTACATATTTCTGTGTTTACATCATATGTAACAATACAATTTTAATCGTCAGTCAATTTAGCGGACACTCACTGTGGAATGCTGAACGTACCGCCGACAACAACCGGCTATTCTTTTGTTTTTAAACCATTTTCGGAACGCGTCCAGGCGATAAATTACCAAAGTGAAGTACACAAACATTTCAAACATTTCAGTAACGCTTATTGTCGATCGCCATTATAGTCTCTATTGTTTAGTACACACTGTCGAAAATTCCTTGTTATAGTTTGACTGATCGATTAATAACAATGCCACTTAACAATTGGGCATCGTGCATAATGCTTTGCATGCCCAAATTGGAATCTTATACTAATATAAAAAGTAAATTTGATATATTGAACACGGTCTATGGGTCCAGTTGCGTAATGCGTAATTGAAAATAGAGTTATCGTGGATTTTTATAATTGGAGAATTGCTTACATATTTTTCTTCCATGGACCGTCGTCATCACCAAACTTGATATGTGATCTAATTATTTCACTATTTAATCGATAATCCTCTAATTGATTCGAAAACCAAGACATCCTCTAAGCAACAGCTTAATGTTTGAAATTTACACAACCGATATCACTGTAAAAGCTAATAGGATTAACAGCATTAACCTCACATCCAAAACAAATGAAACACTTAACGCTGTGTTATTTTCATTCCTTAATTTCCAGTCCTCTTAGTATCAATCAATCAGCTTCACGCTGTATCCTGTCCACAGTAGGGTAGGCAGAAAGAATCTAGTGTTAAGACACTCCTTTTCCCATTTTCCGCCGAGTTCTAGGGGCACTGCGTGTTGAGTGGTGGAACTCAACGCCGTGCCTTGCTTCGACACCAAAGCGAAGAAATGAAAATATAAATGCATATAAATATTTCATTTCTTTGAGTGGACCGAACCCACAACCAGTCGATTGCATAGTGACACTTTATGCGCCACCCCTGGCCATCAGTCCTCTTATTAATTTCATTATATTTTTATTTCTAGATACTTGAAGGTAATAAATAAAATAAAATAACTACCTCTATCCGGATATAGAGATTACGTAAGCGAATAATCCGGAACAAGTTATCCGAATATTCAGCTGAATTGAACATGTTCTGTGACCACCGTCTCGATCTCACGTCATTGACCGCGTACGTGTCTTTATAATTGCACAATCTCTTTTAATGAACATCAAATACATTTGTACCGGCTACTATTTGAGAGATGGGTTTTTAAATCGGACACATTGGATTTGTAATAAACTTTATAAATTATGATATGTTTTTACATTTTGATCTTGGCATTTATGAATGAAATAAATAAAATAAAATCTATAAATCCCATTGATGCCGAAATTCTTTCATGGCCAATGGCCAGTCATCGTTTTACCAATGTTGATCATTATTATCAATTTTGATAAAACAATTAAAGAAAATAAAAAAGCAGCTTCACGCTGTATCCCGCATATAGTTAAGACACTTCGTTCTCCATTTTCCGCAATGCAATGTCTCGAAAATTTAGTTTTCAAGACATTGTATGTCCCAGCTTCAAGGTTTGAATGATCTTTAAGAATTACTAATCATTCCTCACCATTACTCGAACTAGACTTTAGAATTATTATTGGAGAGCATATCAAAGATGCTTCCAGTTCAATGCAGTTTAATATACATTTTCGTCAGTCGATTAACACTAGAGTAATTCTAATAACGTATAGTTAGTTAGGTACCTACTTGCTGCATACTAAAATTATATGTAAATTGTACGTAAGTTTGAGTTTGGGTCGTATCTGTTTGTAAATACAGATGTGAATAAGCCGTTGTTTTCGCTAATAATTGTGTGTATAGTATAAGTACTAGTTCAATATGTAGATATGAAGATTGTACAAACTATTTCTCATGTGATAAACTGTTGCCTACGTGATTTCTGGGACATATGCAAGATCTACGTACACCGAATAAAATTTTAATTAATTTATTCTTAGGTTCTTTTGGTTTCAAGTTGAATTGCTAACATATCTGGGTAGGCAGAAGGAACCTGAGAACCTAGTGTTAAGACACTCCCTTCCCGTTAAGCTATTCCGTTCTCCACTTTCCATCGAATTCGTTTTGTCTCGAAGAGCGAAGAAATGATAATGAATATTAAATAGTTCCCTTCACCTAGAGAGAGAATCAAACCCAGAATTGTGTCTTTTAGAATTAATTTCAATGAGATTTACAATTAATTTCAATGCCGTGTCTTTTCCATAAAAAAAAACAAATTCTGTTGTATTAGAATCGAACCAACGACCATCTCAAGACTGTACGTCTTGTCTAAGCCTGTACAAAAACATATACTGATGAAAAATAACATATTTTATATAATATAATAAACTGTTGCGTTAATGAGTACATATAATACTTTAAGTAAACAGCAAATATTTAAACCTCTCGTCCCATCATTCATAATAAAATTTTTAGCCAAAGCCGTTACTCGATGTTAAATAGTTCATTTATGCTGTCATTTTGTCGCGTTTACAATAAAGAGATTACTTAGCGCCGATTACTGATTACAGGTTTATATGATGTCGACACATTCACATTTGTTGGATCTGTTTTATAGGTTCCATACCTATAGAAACTATTATAAATAATATAAAAGTAGTCACATAAAATGAGGCCGGTCATGGCACAAGGTTTCAGTGTAAGCGCGAAAGGGTGGGGTTCGATTTTTACTTGAGGAAATCAAATATAGAATATTATAGAAGTTTTTCATTTAATGTTCTCGTTCTAGTAATGAAGTAAAACGCGGCGGCGGGGATTTCCACCACTTTCATCATATATCATGTAAAGCCTCCAGATTCGTCGGCAAGAGGAGACCGGAAGTGTTCTTAGGAGAACGGAATTTCCTAATACTAGGTTCCCACTTTCCCTCTGTCTACCCTGCTGTGTGCGGGGTACAATGTGAAGTTAAAAAAAAATAAAAAAACTATAATTTTTGTACCAAGTATTATTATTTTCATGAATAAAATATTTTTTTAAATGCTTATATTTTAAAATATTTTAACCGGAATTTACGTAGGTTTCAATTTAGATCACTATAATATCATATCTATCCGAATAACAAAATCGAACTGACCATTTCATATGCAAAAGTCAACTCCATACAAAAAATAAAACATTCGAACTAATTGAATCGCGGGTAATTGTTGAAATGTTTGCTGCTAATTGTGTGCTCTGGCGTCGTATATTTCAATTAATCTGGTAATAACTGGGAACAGCCGATACATTACTATGGTAATACCTGTTACCTGTTCGCGCTGCACCTGCGGATAAAGATATACGAGGTCTATCCAACTCCAGGCTGTTTTTGCAGTATATTATATTATAATATGGTACAAAAATATACTACCACAAAATAATATTGCGTAAGTTTTCCTTTAAAGCTCTTTGAAGCGTATTTTGTTGTCAAAATATTTATGTTTTTTTAGTAGTGAAGTTTTGTTTATGTTATTAGACTCAATAAGTTTTTATTAAGTTTCCTTGATCCATGTTTTTATGAAGTATCCAGGTCGTTGATTATATATAGTGTACAAAAGACACACAGCACGGTAGGCAGAGAGAATCTAGTGTTTAGACACTCCCCACTTTTTGCTGAATTCTGGAAGCATTACGTGTTGAGTGGCAGAACTCAACGCCGCGCTTTGCCTCGACACCAGAGCGAAGAAATCTAAATATAAATTTAATAATACAAAAAAATATTAAAAATACTTTTACTGGAAAAATGATGGGTGGGTGGTATTTCGAGATCGCAATATCTATATCTCATAATTCATAATGTTAAAACATAAACAAGTTTAATATTTAAATAATGTCATTTTATTAATACAAAACTTCCCATATTACCAATTTACATATATAATATTTTCATCATACCTTTTCAAACAGAAAATATTTATATGATGATGTGATGTTATAAAGTACTTTTCTGTGAATTTAAGTGTAATAACAATTAATCACATTTTTAGAGTTCTGTGCCTCAAAAGGTAAGAATGGAACCCTTATAGAATCACTTGTTTATTCGTCTATCAAGACCATTTTTCTCGAGATGAGGAGGTGAATTTAATACCTAATATTTAGATCTAGAGACCAGTAGTAGCGCAGGGGCACAAAGTGTGACTGTAAAATCGCATTTTTGTCGGTTCGATCCCACTTGAGCTATACACAACTATATTTTCATTTTATGGCTCTGGTTTCGAGGCAAAGCGCAGTGTTAACCACGTGAACCACTCAACACACAATGGCTCCAGAACTCGGCGGAAAGTGGAGAACCTGACGAATGTCTTAATTCTAGGTTTCCGCTGCCTTCTCTGCTGTGTGCAGCGTGATACAGCGTGAAGCTGATTTTATTTATTATTTTATTTAGATCTATGACCCCTAAAACCCCGAAAAAATAGGATTCTAAGTCCACGCAATCTAAAGATACGAATGTATTTATGTATCAATTTTACTCCCCGTGGTCTTAAAGGTTTGTTTGGCACGAGGTGAGAATTTACAATACAAATAAAGAAAAATAAGCTAAAAGTGAAAACTTATCGGTATTTCATAGAAAAAAAATAATTAAAAACATATTTTTAGTTCATTTCATACAAAATAAATGCATATCTTATATCCAATTTAATTTTATTAAGTTGTATTTCCTGTTGACCTACAAACCTAAAATTGGTACGGAAACCTTGGTGGGCAAGTCCGAGTCGTACTTGACCGCTGTTTTATTTAATATTATATATATTAGCTAATATATATTATACTAATCAAAGCAATTTGCAATCACGCCACAAACATATACATTTACATGTATATATCATATTTATATTAGTAGGCTCATTCAACATGCAATTGGATTTAACGTGCGGAAATATTAATTAACACCTCTACATTAGATAACGATTTCGCTTTATTGTTGCTATCTGTTTAAAATTATTACAAGCCATCATTAAATTGTGAAATATTTTCTTTTTTTTATATCAAGTATATTTGAAGCTCAAGCATGATTATGAAAACAATAGGTTGTAAGTTCGATTCGTACTCGAGAAAATGTTATATTTAATATGCTCGTTTCTTCGCTATGGAGCCGAGATAAAGCGAGGCTTTGAGTTCCGCCACTCAACACGCAATGCCTCAAAAATTCATGGAAAAGTAGGGAACGAAGTGTTTTAATACTAGGTTCCCTTAGACTATTCTACTATATCCGTCTAAAGGATATTAAGGAAAAGTTTCTAAAATAATTCAAATGATTCATGTTGATGTTAAAGTAAATTAAGCACAAACGCGGCCCTACTTGATTAACTAAAAAACATCAGAAATAATTCATGAGCTCTAAATGCGTTTGGATTTTAGCTTTTTGCTTCGTTATATACGGTATAAACCGTATATCATATAACGAAACGCGGTTATTATAGTAATAAGATTTCGAAGTGGTGGCCAAAGTAAGTAAGTTCTAAGTAACTAACTATGTAACGTTATTATATTGACATTATATTAACATTAAACTTGTGAAGGGGGATTATATATATCTACTTTTTATAATGATAAAAAAATACATCATTTCCCGACCCACCACGTAGATCAGGCTATCATTAAGCACTTCTCCTCATTCAAATCCAGCCACTTCGACTTTTCCTCGTTTCAAAAGGCCACCGTGAAACCGGAACCGACAAATCTTCCGCGTATACGCGTAGAGTCGAAATTGCGCCATACGTTCTAATATTAGCGATGTTTTTTTCAGCACGTGCTTGAGTACCGTCCACACGTGCAGCTTTTTGAGCTTTAAGTTTGTTGCATACTATGGTACTAATACTATTGAAAGAAGTGAAAAAAATTAATAGTAATTCAATTTAGATGTGAGATGCAAATTAAATGTCGAGGCCAGTCGCGGCGCAGAGGCACAAGCTTGTGACTGTAAACGCGACAGGTCGTGGGTTTCGTTTCCACTCGAGGTAATTAAATATTTAATATTTTTATGTTTTGCCTCTTGTGTCGACGTTATACGTGGCGTTGAGTTCCGCCTTTCTACACGTAATCCAGAATTCGGTGAAAAATGGGGAGCGTAGGGTCTTAATACTAGGTTCTGCCTATCCTGGCATATACAGGATTTAGTGTAAATAAATACAATTTTTGATGAAGAAATTTTGATAGTGTGCACATATCCTAAACCTCATAAACTCATCCGATTGGCAGTAACGTGTGAAGTTCAATTAATACGAATAGGTATGTTTTGAAACGTGAATAGTGTCGAGGCATTCCAATTGAGGTTTTTAATTCATACCCAGATTCAATCGATTCAATTTAAAAATGCAGCCGCGATCGGACTGAATGGCTATAAGGTTATCTTAATAATTTTCATATTAAATTCAATTTACTCATCATATAAATCATGTATATTAAATATTAATACATTGAAAATTTATTCTTTACGTTTAGAGGCTAGTTTTAATATATAGATAACTGGTTGAACCTTTTTAACATAAATAGAAGATTTTTATTAAATTCTGCAATAATTTAAAAATTAATAAATGAATTTTAAAATTTAAATTCAAAAATTCCACTTCAAAAAAATTTAAATTCAAAAGTCCACTTTATGTTAAAAGTCTAAGTAGATAAATTTAATTTGATTTTTTTGAAAATATTTTATTTATGTATATTTATGGGTATATTATTAATGTATTCATAAGATTCAGTTCTATTTGATCTTTAGTGCGTGGAGGCTGCTTTCCATATTATTTAAAAGATACTAATCTTGTATTTAAAAGTTATAAAATAATATGAGACCATGATGGCGGAGGGGCACACCCGTGGGACTGTAACGCGACAGTTATGGATTCGATTCCCACTCGGGGAAATGTATTATTATTTTTATTTTTTCCCTTAGTTAGTGTCTTAAGTAAGTAGTGAATAGTTAAGAGGCAGAGAAAACCTAGAGAGGTTACTCCTGCCTATTCTGCTATATGCAAGATACTGCATAAAGCTGAAAAAAACTTTTTTTTTGGAATTTACTTACAGAAATTTCAGTGATCGTATAGATAGATACACCTGCATAAAACATAAAATATAATTTATTCTCGTATAGGTCTGACTTACTGAATGAATGGACTTTACATATAAAGTGAAGTTTCTATTTATTTAATATAACTTATTTTGTTAGATCATTTATGCTTTAACTTGTGTGTTGTTAAAATATAACGCACAACAAATACTATTTTTGGTACGCCTTTCTCTACTTGGTCGTCGTGGCGTAGCTGCTGTATGTGACTGCCCAAGCGACAATTATGGGTTCGATTTCCATTTGGGGGAATGTAATAGTTTTATTTCCATGTTCTGATAAGAAGACAAAAGTGTAAAATTGAGTTCTGCCACTCAACAGGCGATGTTTCGAAATTTGAGCGGTGCGTGGGAAACGGTGTCTTAACAGCAGGTTTCCTCTGCCTACTCAGCCTTAAACGAGATACAGCTTGAAGCTTTTCGCCTGCATTCGAGACATTTTGTACTGAGTGGCAGAGCTCAACGCTACGCTGTTTTTTCTCAAAGAATGGAGAGAAAATTACTTATTTGTTCGACTTGATATCGAACCTAAAACTATTATATTGACTCCTACTGCGTTAATTCGATAATGATTAAGAGCTACAAGTAAAACAAAAGCTTAAATAAGCCACATGGTACTTACTGTTCTATAATACATACTTCAAGAATTTAATTAGTAGATCTAGATAACTCAGAAATCTGATATCGTTGACGGACATTCCTTAGTGTCGTGTTGTTTTTAACTTTTTATTTAGCTTTTGAAATATAGCAAGTTTGATGTCATATATGTATGATGCTTATATTAATAATTAAAATAACTGTCCAAGTGCGACTCGGACTCGCGCACGAGGAGTTCCGTACCATATAACATAAAAAAAACCTTCACTTGGGCTCCCATTGAAGAAATATTTTTTTTGATGCCCTAAGCATTTGTTTTGTTCTATTTTTTAAATATTTGGTGTTATAAAGCCAAATGAAATACATCCTCAGTCAAATATTATAACTTGTGAGATACAACCTGGTGATAGATGGGCAGACAAACAGACAGCGGAATCTTTATTATGGAGACTTATTTCAGTCTTTGAGTACGAGCCCTAAAACACCTACACTACACTTCTTCACATAGCAGAGAAGAAATAGAATATAGTACCAAGAAATTTCGTTCTTCAGTTTCTGCCCGAATACGAGACATTGTATGTTGAGGGTCAAAGCCTAACGACGCACTTCGTCTTCATGGAGCGAAGAAATAAAAAGTAAACTCATAATTATCCATCACCCTTATATTTGTATTATATTTTGTATCGCTGAGTAGTTAAGTAGTAGAAGTGATATTAACAAAACATTTTATTCATCGTATACGTATATCCCATCTATATAGAAAAAAAGTTTGTTGACCCAAAAGCTATCTTTGAGCAAAAAACAAAATAAAAAATTGTTTTATGTTGTAAGCTTCTTCATTCGTTAACATTTTCGGTGTACTTATGACGCATTATTATATTAATATATACACATAAATATGTTGTTTTTACATCACGCTGTATCCCGTATGCACGCTGTAGCAGGATAGGCAGAGGGAGTCTAGTATTAAGACACTTCGTTCCGTGGGTAACGAATTGTCCAAGCCAAGGCTTCAGAATTCGGTGGAAAGTGGTTTCCACCGAATTCTGGAGGTATTGCGTGTTGAGTGGCGTAACTTAATGCCGCATTTTGTCTCGACATCAGAACGAAAAATATGAAATATGTTATTTCCTCGAATGGAAGTCGAACCTACAACCAGCCGTGTTTACAGTCACACGCTTGTGACGTGGAGCAGGTGGCTCCACGTCTGGCCTTAAAATTTATGTGCATATACATAAATCTTGTACGTAAGCGATGTTGTCTTGGAACACAATGAATGCAGCGGAAAATAAAATTTATTTAACACCGCAATTTTCCAATAACTCAGTTCCAGTCGACGTTTCCTTACAATGGTCGATATGAAGTTTCCTAGAAATTTTTCATCTGTTATATTCTGCATTTGAAAGGCCAGTCTGTGGCAAGTAGAGGCACGTAAAATTTAAAATACGTGTTCATTGTTACAGAACTGCGGTATTTTCTGTCGCTTCCTCAACAGAATTAGCCCAAGTTTAACTACAAAAGTGTGGTTCGGACTAACGGCTGCCGTGTTTAAAATTAACTTATTGTGCATAACAATATTTGGTTTCAAATGAAATTAATACCACTGATAATGATAACTTTGTAAATATAAATTTTAATTAAATCAGTTTAGATAGAATATAATTGTATAAAAAAGCCTTATTGTTTATACAGTATGTTAAGTATTTTAACTGAGTTATACATTTAGTTTTTCGATCCTTTCGTAAATTATTCTGAACGATTTTTGATACAATAATTAATAGTCGAAAAATGACATTATATTTCAAATATCAATATTACCGAATATCCGAATAAATTTAATTAAACCAACATTGCTCACAAAAAGCTTAAAGCGCGGCGTTGAAATCTGCCACTCAACACGCAATGCCTCCAAAATTCGGCAGAAAGTGGGGAACGGAGTGTCTTAACATTAGGTTCCTTCTGCCTACCCTGCTGTGTGCGGGATACAGCGTGAAGCTAATTAATTGCTCACAATTGTAGATAAAGGATAAAGCTGTAGATAATGCTGAGTTAACATTGTAATGGCATTTAAATTAATGATATATAATTTGTCACAGCAAACACAAGTAGACTTTACCCAATTGAATATGTGAATATATTAAGCACTACATACTTTTACGGCTGACGTACTGTATATAGGTCTATTCAACTAAAGTGACGGTGGCTGTGCAAATGTAATTATCACTACGGACACTGTTCCGTGTGCTTTTCTAGTGTTGTTTACATTGTATCACCTACTTGATTCCTCGTAAGGAGCTTTTAAGTCCAGAAGGCTTGCTTAGCTTTTATTGACTCGTTGAACACAGCAGTAAAGGCGTTGTTGAGAATATACGTTATTGGTTGTATATTGTTTTTCAGTACTTACACAAGATTATATTATTTTACATATTTTTATGCAATATAATAGACATTTTGCAGATGTTTGTCAAAACTATCACTTACAATTTAAGTATACTATGCAGGACAAGCTATTACTTGGTAGTTAAATAAAATTTTATACTAGTTGCTTATTTTGGAGGCAGTTCGTATTAAGTGATATTTCCCATATAGCACGGTAGGCAGTGGGAACCCAATATAAGAACCTAAGATACTCTATCCGCTTAAGATAAATTCCCATTTCGGCGGACCTGGAGACCGACGGAGTATTCAGGTTACGAGTTAATCGATGATTGGTTCCGCTACAAGTGCTGTCTTAAGTTGAATTTATTGTTAGATCAAATAGTTTTCTATGGATTAGTTTTGATGAAAATAGTTCTATATTGGGGATGTAACGTTTCAAAGGGACTATTATTGGATGTCCTAGAATGTGTTTGTTATATGAAATATAATGTACCTTATATTATATGAAATTATTAGTATGTAGTGTAGTGTTTATTTTTCATACAATACAACATTCGTTATTAGATAAGCCATTTATTTAAAGCATTTAAATGAGACAGGGGTAAATTAGAGGTACAGTGAATTGAGCTTTATCTGTTATTTTCTCGCATAGCACGGTAAGCAAAGTGATTCACGCCTCAGTTGCCTGTTCTCTGCATGAACACGAATCTTAAAAGAAAAAAGTTCAAATATAATCGAATTTACAACCATTACGCTTGTATTCAGGCATGGTCCTGTTGTACCACGATGACCTAAACCTTAAAGGCAATAATAATAATTAATGTAAATTACGGAGGCGACGAGACGCGACGCGACGGAGCATCGCAGTGGCTTACTGTAAACGGGATGGTTGTAGATACATTTCCCACTTGGGGGGTAAATTTTTATTTGCTCCATATGGACAAAGGAGGGCGTTGAGTTCCGTCACTCAAAACGCAATGCTTCGACAATTTGACGGTACCTAGGGAACGGAGTGTATCATTAAGCTTTCTGTCTGTAATACTTATGAGATATAAAAATAACACTAAAATTATACAAAACAATGTAATACAATGTGGTTCTTATTTACTAAGTTTAATTTGATATTTAAGTCGCAATAACATTTCGCTTTACTGTTAACAGAAACAAACTGATTGGAGGCACGTTCCGTACGATCGTGGTATTTATTTGTAAAGTAAACTATTGACCGCTATACTGAGAAACGTTTAAAGAGAGCAATCACGTAATATGTAGGAACTGATAGTAGTAAATTGTATTGTACTTAGAGAAAAAAATAATTCAATATTAATATTATAAATTTGTGCAAAAAATAAAGAATAGACATTTTATTATATTTTTTAATATGGAACATTCCTTTGAAAATATAGATTAAGTGATATTTATGATCCGAGAGTTGCTATTTTTAAAATTTTTTGTAATGGTTTTCTACTATCTGATTAAACTATATTGAAC
Source organism: Heliconius sara (assembly GCA_917862395.2). Lineage (NCBI taxonomy): Eukaryota > Metazoa > Arthropoda > Insecta > Lepidoptera > Nymphalidae > Heliconius > Heliconius sara. The sequence goes on along the minus strand of OU860795.2, from coordinate 3,843,889 downwards.
ATATTCAAATAATTTTACTTATATAGTTAATGTGGTAATGCACTTTGTTGAAAAAATAGGTAAAATCGTATTTCGTGTTTTTTATATATAACTATTAATTTTAGTTTTCATATCTATTGTTCGTACAGTATATATTGTAATAGTTATTTAACGGTCCGTTTTCAACTTTCAATTTATGTCCAATCAACGAGTCGATTTGATCAATTGCTTTGGTATCTCATACAAGTTGGCATAGCTTACAATTATTTGATGACGTCATTAAGAAATTATATTTAAGTCAGTAATTGGAGTCAGTCGTGGTGCAGGAGCACAGTGTCTTAACACTAGGTTCTCTCCGTCTACCCTGCTGTGCTGCTGTGTGTGTGCGGCATAAATGACCCTAAAAAAAATAAGTAATTATGTTTAATTATATATGTATATTAAAGCCATTGCAATAAAATAAGGACTTGGGAAAAATTTTGTTCAGGAAATATTTATATTATGGATATTATTTTAGTACAATTATGTCTAATTACATCGGAACAGTAACTATAAATTATTATTTGAAATTATACATCAATTAACATATAATTTAAAAACTTTAGCTCTAAAATTCTATCTCTATATTTTTACAACGCTGTTTTATAATTCTCAAAGGCAATGAAGCTCGTTTAGTCTTGCTCTTTTTATGTAATACTAGCGACCCACTCGCGGCTTTGCTCCTATGTACTCCACAATTATTTATTTTCTCATCTCTTTGAGGCCAGTCGTGGCGCAGGGGCACAAAGTGTGACTGTAAATGCGACTGGTTGTGGATTCGATCCCCACTTAAGGAAATGAAATATGTATTTAAAAATTATATTAATATTATTCTGTTTGGTGGCGTCCAGGTAAAGCGCGGTGTTGAGTTCCGGCACTCCACAAATATTGGGCAACGGAGTGTCTTAACGACACTCCGTTGCCCATTTTCCTCTGAACTACGTTCCCTCTGCATACCTTTATATTTTCATCTGAATTACTTTGGTAATCTATTAACATTAAGACAATATCCATACTTTATTTATATTAAGATATTTTTTTATTTAGAAACCGATTGAATTAATATAATCATTATAATATTAAGAGAAGTTTGCCAAAAGACAACAGTGAAAATTGCATTAAAGTCCGTTAAGCCATTCTGAGATTACCATAAACAAACGCACATACAAACAGACAATAAATTTAAAAACTTGTTGTCTGTTTGTATGTGCGTTTGTAAATTTTGCATTCTATTTCACTGTCAAATGCCTTCAAATACATTTTTTAACATATATCTTCCATGTATACACACTGATCAGTTACGATTTTAATATAAATAGGTATAGATTTGCTTGAAACAAAATCACTTAACTTTTGCTTTAAAATACTTCCAAGAGTCTGTCAACCGTCAAATGAAATGAAGCTGTGTTCTTTGAAATTAAGAACAATGAGAGTACTATGTCTAAGAGAATTTAAAATGCTCTCAACCGCTTTATGTCAACTTAATAAAGATATAATTACTGGTCTCAAGGCACATGCGGGCTACAATCTTTGAGACGTCCTTATAAAAATATATTAAAAGATGCTTCATAAAAAGTCTTAAAAGGAATGTTTAGTTATTTTTTCTCATAAAGTTTACAAGGTTACGAGGTAAATCGCTGTGTTGAGTTTCGCTACTCAACACGAAATGTCTATAGAACTGGGGGAAAAGTGGGGAACGGTAATGTGTTAAAGGAAATGGCGTGTCTTAACACTAGGTTCCCAGGTTTCGTTTATACAGTGGGGAGTTTATACACTCGCATAGTTTATACAGTGAGGAGAACAGACTGTTATAGTAATTTTTTCATTGTGCTTTTCTTGTTATGTGGGGTCTATATTTAAGCTAACAAATCTGAATCATTTAATTCGGTAAAGTTAGGTACATATTTGGTTAGTATGGGGTTAAACTTACATTTTAGACCACTCGGTTGGTATTCTACTCTTAAATCAAAGCACTCCGCGCTGGATCCCAGATACAGTAAGGTAGGCAGAGGGAACTAAGTGTTAAGACATTCTGTTCCCTATATTTCATCGAATTCTGAAAGCATTGCGTGTTGAGTCGCGGAACAGAATGCCACAGGCCGCAGAGCGAATCAAACCCACAACTAGTCACGTTTAGAGTAACACTTTGTGCCACTAATTTCTTTCTTTACCGGAGATGGAGAATGCTTTTGCGAATTATTCGATTTGGTGTCACCATCCTCTATCCACCATCATGCCTTTCACAATAGAGGGAAATGTCACGTGCGCGCAAAATCTTTCTCTTTCCATCCATTTTTTAATCTGTGTACTTACGTACAAGCTATGTGATGATGATATGGATTCTCCTGAGGTCGTTCTCGAGCGCTATGATTTAGGCGCTTTCAAGCGTCGTGTGCTTAGATACTTTTAATCTCAAGGCCGGCAACGCATCCGCAATCCTCAACGCATCCTCGGGTTGCTCATGGCAACCGATGGTCCTTTGAATCGTTTGCCCCTTTTTGCAATAAAATATATATGTAAAGCTTAAATATAAAATAAAAAATATATTATCAAATATACTAGCCTAGTTACTAATTCAAGGCAGATTAGTTTATAACAATGAAGATTTATATTTTTAACGATCAATGCAAAGTACGTTTATAAATTATATTCATAATAATATAAGAGTGTTTCAACATTTTATAGTTTATAGTCTGGAGAAATTGCTGTTAAAATAACGTCTGTGGTGGCGACAATGGTCGTTCGCTGTTAACGATTTCATTTATAAATCCACTTTAATGATTAATATGGTTGGTTCTAAAATACGTTCTGTTTTATATTTTACTTAATAAAAAATCTACTATATAGGTTTAAAAATATATTTATAAATTATCGTTTTTATTTTTCATATTTCTTTTTTATTATTTTTTTTATGAAAAAAATAGTGATTACGACGATAGTATATAGTATATCATGCATATGTTGTCTTTAGTTAGTATGTTTGAATAGATTTTTTTCACCTTCACATATTTCAGTCATTTTTCCATTTTCTGCTCATATAAAGACTTTTTATACTTACAAATGGTCGATTATACTAAAAATATTAGGTAGAGTAGGACAAGGTAGTGCTTTTTTACGTATTAATAAAAAAGGTATTTTATTTCTATTGTAAATTCTCAAGGTAATTAACTTCTAATTCTCTTCCCCGCCATGGGATGTTTACTTATACGAAAAACGTAGTATGGTACGTGGTAGAGTGTGATGGTATGTGGGATATGGGTATGGGACGTGGTATACGTAGATTTAATAAAATCAGCTTCACGCTGTATCCCGCACACAGCAGGGTAGGCAGAGGGAACCTAGTATTAAGACACTCCGTTCCCCACTTTCTGCCGAATTCTGGAGGCATTGCGTGTTGAGTGGCAGAACTCAACGCCGCGCTTAGCCTCGACGACAGAGCGAAAAAGGAAAATAAATTATTAAAATGGAAATATAAATATTTCATCTCCTCAAGTGGAGATCGAACCCACAACCAGCCGGTTTTACAGTCACACTTAGTGCCACTGCGCTACGAATGGCCTCTAATACGTATATTAAATAAAAGTCTGACTGCCACTAGGACAATTAAAAGTAAATAAAATTATTATTAAGCAAAGCTTGCTATTTAATCCAAGAGTTCTAAAATGATAATAATGTGTGGAATTAAATGCTATTGATATTCACGAAAAGAGCAACAGTTGGTTTTTTAACTGACTCTTCTCAGCAGAACTGCCTTTCGAATCGTACTGACTGTAAGACTGACACAACTGACATTTCTATGTTACTTGACTTATTCAAAAGTTCTTTTAAAGGCCTAATTCTTGTATAGGCCTAATTAAGTAAAGCATATTTGATTTGATTTTGATTTTATGTAGTGCGAGTCCTGCGGCCGTAGCTCTATTGTTTGATTACTATATGATTTGTTTTGCATATTATTAACATTGTTTCGTATTGCACTCGCGCTGTTGCATATTGCAGGCGCATTTGAAACTAATATATTGTGATTTGTATACGCTGTTGTATGTAATTTATTTATTCATTTACAACGTATAAATTTGGCTTGTGAACCACTATTGTGACGATTATTTATATTTATGAAAATATTTAGCAACGATATTGGGTAAATAAGAGCATTGTTGTTTGCTTTAACTATTAATATCAATTTAAGTTATTCGTTCCATAAGCCTCAGATATTCAAAAGCATGTATTATATACATGATGGATTCACGCTGGGTAGGCAAAAGGAATGTAGTGTCACTCCATTTTCCATTTTTCGCTGAAAACAATGTTGTGTACTGTGTGTTCAGTGGCAAAACTCAACGCCGCGTTTTGCCTAGACATCAGAGCGAAGATATGAAAATATTAAAATAATGTTATAATATTAAAATAATGCTACTTTAACCGTTAAATGAAACCACTATCAGCACATTGATACTCGCATTGACATCCCACAAACAAAAACAAGGCGGCAATCTTAAGGGCTATGTCCAAATATTTAGATATTTTTTGGTCTTCACGAGATTGTCATCATATCAGATAGTAATACCAACAATCACTGCGAGGCGCGCCACTCAGTCTAGTAATACTATAACAGGTCTATTGGCAACAATATACCTGTCAGTAATAATAGACCGATCCCAGTAGAGCAAAGCACAGATATTGTCAAGAACAGGCGGGTTTTACCTATAGCAAAGCAACTCCAGCATAATCCTACCCGTAAAAAACACGCACTTTCTTACCACCCGGTAAAAGGCTGCCAAGCGCTTTTTTCACCACTCTTTTATCGTTGTGATATCGATGGTAAATATCTCACTCTATAGTGGAAATTACATTACCACCAATGTTAATAATTAAATGTGTGTGATATTATTGTGTTACATTAAATATTCAATTGACGTTAACATTTGGAGTAAGTTATATTTGACGTAAATTGAATATTAAATATTCTAAATAATTTTAACAAGTTTGTACCTAAAGAATGTCTGAAGAAGGGTCGTTAGCGTCTGAAGGACTGACCATAAAAACATTCTTAGCATATTCAGATATGTTAAGGTATGCTAATATATTATAATACAATTATTCCATACCTGAGTACGGATCTAGGACTGGTGTTCCACTGTCGATCAATAAAACATCCTAGCACCGTATAAAGCTAGCGTCCGACGTGGCAATGAGTCAGTCAGTCAGTCCAAGGATGTATTAAATTAAGTCGTACATAAACTGTTAGGATTAGCGAGGATACGTCAATACGAGTGTGAATTACGTTCGGTTTTGACATCGCGGCTGGAATATTAAATTGCTTTATTAAAACGTTGTACCGAATGTTGAATAATAAATGAGCTCTTGTTAAAAAATCTGGTCAAGTGCGAGTACCGCACATCGATGGTTCCGTATTAATTTCAGGATTAATGTACACTACAACTTATAAAAGTTGACACACTTAAGAATGCGGGTGTAAGCATTCATTTTGTTTAAATGAACTACATTTATTAATTATTTAAGCTTGCAATTATTTTTTTCTGTGAAATACCAATAAATTTTGGCCTCTCATACTAATAAATCTTTTGATTTCGTTGCCTTAGAAGCTTGAGTTTTACTATGTTTCAAAATGCAATATAATCAATATTCGCGGTCTCAAAATAAATGGTCTCGATAGACGGACAGACAGCCACGGAGACAGACAGACAGAGTGATCCTAAAATTTTTTCCGTTTTTACCTTTTGAGGTGCGGAACCCTAAAAATGCACATTTATGAATGACTACAGAAGCACGGAGTGGGAGACGATTAGAACACAATTAGCTTTCAAGTCCACGTGCTTTGTACAATGGCGTGGAAGTTTCATGCTTATTAAAATGTAATGTTCTATTGGTTTTATTTGATTTTTATATAATCAATTTGTTTCGTTGTTGTCTTTAGAAATTTAAATTATATATATTACAGGCATTATTATGAGGCCAGTCGTGGCGCAAGGGACGCAACAGGTTGTGAGTTCGATTCTCATTTGAGGATATGCAATATTTAATATTTTCTTTTCTTCACCCTGGTGTCGAGGCATAGAGCGGCGTTGATCTCGGCCGCTTGGTACGCACTGCCTACAGAATTCGGCGGAAACTATATAATATTATTGGTTATCGTCTTAACAATAAGATCCCTCTGCCTACCCTACTAGATGCAGGATACAGCACGACCTAAAAAAAAAAGATATTTTTATGCATTTTTCTCCAAACTCCGAAACGTGAAATGTATCATACATTTCACTTCACGTTATAACTATTTATCGTTAATGTCAGTAGAACATTGCCCTCGATAACCTATGACGTATGCGTTACCCATTCATCTTGATAATTACTTAATTTGGCTAACCGACCGAAATTCGTCAAAACACCGCTTGTAATATGATGGACTCAATATTTATGTGGAATTGACCTTTATATAAATGTTGGCATTAAATTAACTTATCAAGAAGATTCAGTGCATTTTTTTGTATTATTGTTAATAATGGAAATTTTAATGAAATTCTTAAGTTGACCCTCACACTTACCAAGTGGTATCTAAATTCCTGTAATGTTAATATATCAAATACCGTCAAATTAATTCGTAACATTCAAACAAGTCGTTGCTTTTCGCTCTTTTTCATTTTGGGGCCGTCTATAATTATACCTCAAAGTAAGAAACTTTCTTTGTTGGTGAGATGTCACAGATGTATTAATTACAATACATTTTATTCGCTTCACGCTGTATTTCGCACATAGCAAGGTAAGCAGACATTTTTGATTATTTTTTATATTTGTACTGAAATCTGGAGGAAACTCAACGCCGGTTTTTTGCTTCTACTCCAGAGCGAAGAGATAACATATATAAATATAAAAATATTATTTCCTTAACTGGGAGTTGAATACTCAGCCTATGTCTATGCGCCACGCCTGGCCTCAATATTAACGTTATACTTATATAATCTAAAAGAAAATTTAGTATATAAATTGAATATAACCCTAAAAATATTTGAACTCTTAACCAACGTATATTCATAGTCTGATATATCTTCACAATGCCACAATGGCTTTTATAATATAATAGCTTGGAAATACAAATATGACCTGAAAACATTGAATACTGTATTATCTACTCATATCACGTGCGACGGACCGACAAGTTGCTCTGAAAAGTTAGTAATTAAAACTACTTCCCTGCAAATAATGAATCAGCCGCGGGTTTTGTTCAGTAAACGTTACGAACTGAATGGTTAGATCATATGAAATAAATTGTTCAATTTCCTAATGCTCCTCCACATTGTGCAGAACGAGCTATATCGGGAACTCGAAAATAAATTGAATATCGCGAATTGAAATTTGAAACTAAAAGCTTGTGATTTTTACGTTACTGCTGAGTTTTACGGTTTCTGTGTTTGCGTATTTTACTTGTTATGATATGTATTGTATTTTATGTTCATAAAAAACTCAATTGAAACATTAATGGCCAAGTATTATTTTTCAATGAAATGTGCACAGTTTATTTTATATTTTTTTCTCGATTTTAGTTACATAAAAAAACATTTTTAATTTCACTTAGTATCTGTTTCTTTTTCATGTTTTATTTAACTGGATATTTACTACTTCAAACTAGAGGCTTTCACCCTCTGCTCGCCTCGATTGCAATTTATTAACATTTATTGGAAGATTTTTTATATATGTATGTCTGAAGTCAAGATTCAGTTATTAAAACAAAACATTTTTACGATCGTATTAAATTATATCAAATTCAATAAAAAGATAAATAGTTTAACGCATAATTTTGCAATATTCATTATAAATGGGACAAATTGACAGATTTACAGTATTTAGAGCAACTGCTGTTGCGCTTTAGTCGAGTTCTTCTCGCCTTATTTCTTGTCTAGATACAAACTTCACGCGGAATTTAAAATCACTTATGTCGAATTTATTTCTAGCTTTTGTATTTTAAATTAACTAATGCACATCTTTATATCAAATGGAATTATATAGAAGAATCACTTAGAATATTCTATACAAAGTTATAGGAAAAGCGTGGGGAAATTCTTAATCAAATATGATGTGATAAGATTAAAAAGAAAAAAAAACATATTTTGGGGTCAGTAATTGAAAATAGGTACTCTATAGGCATGCGTTGTAATATCCAGAATCCTATTATATTAAATAAATGTTGATAAATACTATTAAGATGGCATTTTCCATTTAAAATAATTTTATTTGTCATTATCGATGAAAACAAATAGCTTTAATTTAATATCTTTTAACATTTCAATACAGTATTCTATAGTAATGATAATGTTTATTGTTTGGCTCAATGATAGTTTCAATTGCATTGTTATATTTATTTATAATAGTTATTTGAACACATTTATGTCTATATATTTTTTACAACGCTAGATTTAAATGATTTCAGTACAAAAAGCATACGATGAACATTTAACGTTTCTTTAATTATTTAATGTAATCGAAACATAATTTTACTTTAAAAAAACATAAATTAATCAACTTCACGCTGGAATACAGCACATAGCAGGAGGCAGAGGGAGGCTAGTGTTAATATACTCCGTTTCACACTACCCGCAGAAGTTTTCGAAGCATTGCGTGTTGAGTGGTGGAACTCAACGCCGAGCGCCAAAATATTAATAAATAATAATTCTTTCCTCCGATGAGGCATCGAACCCACAATCATTGCGACCTACAGTCACACAATCGGCCTCATTTTACTTTTCTGATGAAAGTAAATCACTTAAAAATATTAATGAATGAAATTGTTTGAGAAAACAAGAATCATTCTTACGTTAGAAGAGCTTCAAGACACAATGTAGATAGGTTGATTGCAAAGCTGCGTTTTTACGTATTTTACACAGAATTTCACAAAATACAGTTCACTTACTTCTGATTTTCATCGTAAAGATTCGCCTCGCCGAAATATTTTGTACAGTATTCGCCACCCCAAATGCTGACGCAATGTTTCTTCTGATCTTACTAAGATCGCTGTTTTTTATTTTAAAATTTCTTTGTAAGCTAAAAACTGTATGTATGTTAAAAAAATAAGTGATTCGACTCTGTCGTTTATTGTAAAACTAGTTTAATTTGTAAATCATATTATAAATGTCTATTGAAAAAAATTGTCAAATAGTATATAGTCAAAGGTCGAAATGTCATTAAATACTTTCAAAATGCACAAAAGTCAATATATTAAACAAATTACATATTGCACAACGCCTTAGAACCCGGCAGAAAGTGGGGAACGGAGTGTCTTAACACTAGGTTCCCTCTGCCTACCCTGCTGTGTGCGGATACAGCGCGTGAAGCTAAATAACATATTAGTTAAACGTTATCCCGCCCCAAGTATCTGTCAAAACAGCGTTAAACAATTATGTGTAAATAATGACGTACGGCATAAAACATTTCAAATATAATTGTCTATATATGTTCATAAATTGGATACATTTTATAAACATATATTGTTATTATTTTGTTATCTGTATTTTTGTATTTCTTTTATTTCGTGTTTTAAATAAAGTATATTTTATTCTATTCTATGATTGTCATTGTTTTTTAGGGTTCCGTACCTTTTATTAAAATAAGAAACCATATAATTAAAAATATATGATTTCTTAGAAAAAAAAAAAGTTTTTCAACGTTTAACTTATAAAAAACACTCCGTTGCCCACTTTTCGTGAATTTTCGAAATATTGCAAGTTGAGTGGCGGAATATAAGAACGCCGCACCCTTACTTTACCTTAGCACCAGAAAGAATAAACTTAAATATTTATATAATAATTATTCACTTCCCCGAGTGCGAATCTACAACCGTCGCGTTACAGTCACACGCTTGTCGCCGTGCGCCACGATGGCCTCTGGCACGTGATTTAAATACAAATTACAATTTAACTTGGCAATAAGTTCCTAAGATATAGCGATAATACTGATTAACGTATTGGCTGGCTAACGGAGCTTTCCCCATTGCGGGCGTTTTAATGTTCCGCACGACATACAACTCACTGTACAAGTTTTTGCAGGGCCCAGCTGCGATACATTCCAGGCTGTAATTCCATATATTTATGTTTTTGTTATATGTTGTGTATTTTCCACTTCCTTGGCTGTCCACTTGATTTTCTTGTAACGTTTAGTTACGTAATGCTATTAATATAATCCTACAACGTCAAAGTCAGTTTCATTTCGGTTCAGCGTTATGTTACAATATAATTTTGGAATATGTGCATCACGCTTTATCCCGCAAAGGTAAACCAGGATAGACATACAGAGTCTAGTGTTTAGAAACTCTATTCTTTACTCAAGTTCGAGACAATGTGTGTTGAGAAACAGAACTCAACGTTGCACTTCGACGTCTCAAAGCGTCATATTTATTTTTTCGAGATGAGATTGAACCCAAATCTATATTCTTTTACTTATTTATACTTATTTACTATATTACTATATTCTTTTACCAAGCTAGATTTAATCAATTTTATTGTAAGCACCGTACGATGAAAAGTAAAAATTATTTTAATAACTTATAATGGAAACTCCACTATAATATATTCGTCTCGATTTAACATTTTCGATAAAAATTAAACGTCTAAAATATTAATTAAATCAAATATATTGAATAACGAGAATTCCAAGGTGCAAAATACAATGTAGAAGGATTGATTTTTGTTATCTTTTTTTTGCAATTTCTCTGAAATTCTCGCGTACCGATAATCTATAAGAGTGGGCTTTCCGTGGAGCTACAATTTTGAAATTTGGCACGAAATTTACAATACAAAAAAAGAAAAAAAAAATACAAAGTATAAAAAAAATATTTATTTATGTTTCATTTTATATAATATGAGTCAATACGCAAACGTTAACTTAAGTTTGTCAACTTAAACAATTCATAATTCTTGTTAACTTCTCTTCTTTTCTTCTCACAATCCTAAATCAATCCTTGATACCCTCGGTGGGTGACTCGAACTTGGCCGATTTATTTTATATAAGAATTATAACAACAATTTGAAATGATAATAAAATATTTAAATTAACCTCCAATAACATTAATTGGATAAATGTTGTAAATGTAAGTTTTGTTGTTATCTCTAAATTATTATTTCATTTACATTCGCATAATGCGAACAGAACAGCTAAAGAATTAATTATGCATTCAATTAATGGAACATGTGATAATGATATGATTATGATTTAGTACGGAATTAATATCGCGGCTTAGCACTAATATTTGGTCTAGGCATGTCCAATTGTTCTAAATTCAACCTTACATTAAATATAGGTAGAGTATCGACGTATATTATTATTTTGTAATTTTTTATGCAACTGTCAAAACACAGAATGATATGATACGTTCATAAATGAAAAGTTATGATATTTAATTGTCAAATATGTTCTAGTGCGGCGTTGAGTTCCGCCACTCAACGAGCATCGTTTCAAAAAAATCATTGGATAGAGGGGAACCCAGTGTCTTAAATAATTGATATACTCTTCTTTATACTGTGTGAAACTGTGGAAAAAGCTCCACAAGGACAATATTCTCTATAGTAATCTCTGTAATAACATATTTATATGTTACTGACACTTCATTGTCCACTTTTTGTTTAAACAGAATTTTAAGTTTTCAAATGTCTGTCTGTCTCTTACTATTCGATTTCGATTATTTATAATGGTAACAGGATTTTTTTTTCAGCCTCACGCTGCGTGTTGTATGTAGTAAGATAGGCAGAGGAAGTCTCGAGTAAAAAAAAAAATAATAATATATATTTTTTTATGGAAAAGACAAGGGTCACCTGATGTGATTACCGCCGCCCACGACCCCGTGCAACACCAGAGGAGCTACAGGCGCGTTGCAGGCCTTTAAGGTGGGTTGGGCGCCGGAGCCCGGCATTACCTGCTGCGAAACGCAGTGACATAAAGGCACTACTTCATGCCACTCGTGACGTGACGTGACTCTACCACACTTACTTTAGTCGCCTCTTACGACACCACCAGTACCAGGATGATCGTATTCTAGGCCGGGATCACACGGCAAAAAAGTTAAGACACATTTTGCTGAATTCTGGAAGCATTGCGTTAGGCGGAACTCAACGACGCGCTTTACCTTGGCAACGGAGCGACAAAATTAAAATATTAAATATTTAATTTCCTTGAGTGGGTATGGAACCCACAACCAATGGCACTTAGTCACCCTTTGTGTCCTTGCCTGGCGCAAGAGCACAAAGACTGGCTTCGAGAATAGTTATAGTTATATGATAATTTTTTAATACTATAAATCAGATCTCAGGTGGATCTGGATACAAAAAATAGCATAGCGCGGTGACTCATACTTACATACTTTTATCGTGAGTAATAAAGCTCGCTCGCGAACTTATAGTCGATTCTAATGAAGAATACATAAATGTATCAAACAATACCAACATTATTTAATTAGAACACCATAATTCGTTTGAGATTTTGGCCAATCAATATCAACATGTAGGTGTACCTAACATTATTTATATTCAAAAGCACAGCACTATTTCGTGGGTCATCTTGTTTATTTTTTTATTTTTATTCTAAAAATATTTTTAGCGCGTGATTTATAGCTGAGAAAGAAATAAGCAATTAAGTGTATTTGACAGCTGATAGAAAAAACCGTTAATGAAGTTTGGCATATGCACTCATTTTGTATGAAACAAATATAAATATGCCAGTTTATAATTTCTATGAACTACTAATAAATATTTTTAAATTTCTTAATTTTTTCTTTATTTGTATCTTAAATTCTTACTTGGTGACAAAATTCATAACGGTAGGTCCACGGGAAGTGCCCGGGTTTTAAACGGCTAATTTCATATAAAAAGCTCATAATATCGTTTGACTGCGTTAGCTCGTAGACTAGACTTTTTCAATATCTATCGACATAAATGGTGTTAACCACCATCACCACCATCTTGGTCAGCAAAGTTATGTCTCCCTAGCGAGGATACAATACCTTCTTTCATTAAACCTAAGATAAGGACATATGTATACATAGTTGAATGCATTTGATAGAGATGAATGCTAAATAAAAAGTTATGAAGGTAGAATACATATTTAGAAAACGTACAAAAAGTTGTACGTAGCTGGAGTCGAACCCGCGCCTCCTGGAAACCGACCAGGTGCTCTGACCACTAAGCCATACGTTCTCATCAAGTTACGTCGAAATTTATACACGCTTGGTACAACTTATTTAGGTTTATGTAAAAATCTCCATACAGAGATGATAACCTCTGTAGGGCGATATAATATTTATCCAACGAGTATGTATAATTCTCTACTGTATCATCAAGGAAAGAAACATTTTACTTTCTTAGAATTGTAATTATATAAAAAAGATTTTAATTTGTTAGCAATAACAAAATCTATTTTGATTTTATTGAAGCTTACTTTAAACAGTTATTTTATATTGCTGTAAGCTTATTTAATGTACTTCCAAGCACTTCAAGCTCGGAATCAATTACCTGAGATACACTGCTTCTACCGTTAGATCAATGTAAAATACTGTTGGTGTTATTTTTAATAGATTTAATTTTTATTTGCTTGAAATGTGAATTATTTTTATTGGACTTTTATGGTACCGATTTTTATGGGACTTTTACCGAAAGATAGTTGAGGTTGTGACGCAGCATGTAGGCTATACTTTTTATTCTGGAATTCCCGTGGATTTCGGAATAAAAAGTAGATTCCAGATTTCCCGGGATTTACACGGAAAAACCACCTACCTTACCAACCGCCTACCTTAATAGATATGAAATAACTAAACAATATTATATTATATACGACAATTTTTGAGTGATATAAGAATTTTCTTTTTAAGGTTCCGTATCTATTGACCGAAAAAAGGAGGACGATCACTTTGTTATTATTGTTATTATTTGTTGTCCATCTGTCTGTTTGTCTTTCAAGAGCCTTTATCTTGAACTAAGAACGATTCGAGATATCGAGTTGAAATTCAAATCATATGCTCAGATCTACGGTCCCTTAATTTGCTGAAGAAATCATATTTCTACATTTAATAAAAAAAACATATGGCCGTTTATATAGCAACATACACTAGAAAGGGAATCAAAATTCATAGAGTATTGCAAGTGAGGTATCCTATGAATGGGCTCTGGCCAAGTTAAGCTTGAATTTTAGAAAACCTCCAATTGCTGTACGGAATCCTCGGCGAGTCGACTCGCACTTGTCTGGACTTTCTTACTTGTCCTTATTGGTCCATGATCAATTACTTTAACTACCTGTTTAATTTTTTTTTTTTACTTATTTTTATTATTCTTTATTACAGGAAACATGGTGATGATGTGGCTATTACACGTGGTCGTGGTGCTTATCGTGCCCGTGATAGCAGGTTTGTATAGTATAATACATAAAATATGGCCAGTCGTGGCACAGAAAGCACGAAGTGTGACTATCAAAGCAGCTGGTTGTGGGTTCGATCCCCACTCGAGGAAATGAAATATTTGTTTAAATTTCTATTTCATTTCTTCATTTCTTCGCTATGGTGTCGAGGCAGAGCGCGGCGGTGAGCTCCGCCACTCAACGCAAAATGCTTCCAGAATTCGGCGGAAAGTGAGGAAGGGAGTGTCTTAACACTAGATTTCTTCTGCCTATCTTGCTGCGTGCGGGATACAGCGTGAAGCTGATTTAACAAATATATAAGTTTAATTGAAGACTTGATAATACAATAATTCCACCTTAATGAGACAATACAAATATAATCGTTTTTATCAGCTGGTAGGTACTCTGGTAGGCGTTAGTATGTGCTTAATTTATATTTTTTTACATAAATATCTAAAATTTTCATTCCAAGTACTAGCAACTTTCTCTACAATTACTTTATGTATTTATTTAAAGTACCTAATAAGTTCTCCAGTTTCTGCCGAATTTTTGAGGCATTGCTATATATATATTGAGAGCTGAGTAGGCGGACCTCAACGTCGCGATTTGCCTCGTTACCAAAGTGAGGAAATCAAAATATAAAATATTTCATTCCCCGTGAGGAAGTCGAAGCCACAACCGTTGCGCTTACTATTCTTGTGCCACTGCGCCATGACGGTCTTATAATAAAATTATTGAGTTAAAACTGGAATGATGTCGGTGGGGGCGCTAAGGTAGACTGGATTTTAATTATAATGATAAAAACCTTTGGTTCTCTTCAATTTCTACGGGGAATGTTGATTGCTTTAAAATTATTTGTTAACTACGCTCAGTTTAAAGTTCAAAGCAATTTTCATGCCTTTTAAACGCAGCCTTAATTACGACGTTTTTGTAGGACAGCCAGTAGGTATATAACTATATAATTGTGACTCAATTTGGTTGTCAGTTCAAATCCAAGGGTTGGATGCATCGTTGGGTATCGCCACCTAACACATAACATCTGTAAGTGAGCTTAAGTTCTGATTAAAATAGTTTCGCTTTTCCGTACAAGTTTTGCGTACGTTAAATTGAATAGAAAATAAGAAATTAAAGGTATTCCAATATATATTGTAGACTTGTTTATCTGTGGGAACAGGGCGGCCGCTTTACGCATTTTTAATTAACATCTTATCTACGCTACAGTACTATAATGAGAAAGCAATTTTATCGAATAAGATACACTGAAGTAAAATAACTTAGCCTGTTATATGTGCTGGAATGAACGAAGAATATTCTAGTAAACCACTAACTATATTGGATATTATATTTTATTCAAGTACAGAGGATTTGGTGTCCAAACACGATGTTATCTACTTCAAATCAAATCAAATTAGCTTCACGCTATATACCGCACACAGCAGGGTAGGCAGAGGCAGAGGCACACCGTTCCCCAATTTCTGATACATTCTAGAGGTATTGCGTGTTGAGTGGCGGAAATCAACGGCGCGCTTTGCCTGGAAACCAGAGTGAAGAAACGGAAATATGAAAATAAATAAATATTTCATTTCCTTGAGTGGGGATCGAACCCACAACCAGTCGCTTTTACAATCACACTTTGTGCCTTGCGAACGAATTAAATCTAAATGTGTTGTTAACTTTACGCCATGCTTTGGCTAACCAGAGAGGGGAAATATTTTTGTTTTAGCTTCAAGCTGTATTCCGTATATAGCAGAGTAGGCAGAGGATATCTGGGACGGAACCTAGCGTTAAGACACTCTGTTCTCCATTAAAATACTTATATTATTTTGTATTGCGTGTTGAGTGGCGGAACACAACGTCGTGATTTGCTACGTTACCTGAGTGAGGAGATGAAAATATTAAATATTATTCTCCCGAATTAGAATCGAACCTGCAACCGCCGCGTTTACAGCCGCGCGCTTGTGACCTACTACGATCTGCACCACGATGGTCTCAAAATATCTAGATATAAACGTTACCCAATTATCTGGGAGTAAGTTCAGTAGAGATAAAAAATACAAAATAGTTATGGAAAGGCGTATCTTTGCCGGTAACAGAGTTAATGCTGCATTGATGAGGTTTGGTCGTATACAATGTAGTGTTGGTACCGACGCCGTTATACCGCAGCGCAACTTGGGTATAAGAGAAGAAGAATGATAGAAAGATGAATGCTGTGGAGATGCGATCTCTTTGTTGGATATGCGGAGTCAGCTTAGCTGATATTCGATCAGCTAAGCTGACTGCTAAGCCACAGTAAATAGATACATAGAATAACAGATAATTGCGAGGATACCATGGAAAATAAAGAATCAAGCTCAGCTGGTTTGTGGGTTTGGGCACGTCGACATGAGGACCCCTCGGAGGGCTTGTATAAAGAGGTCGATGACAATGGAAGAGGTGAAAGAGGTATGCACAAATCGAGTAACTCACGTGAGCGCCATTTGTCTATTCATTAAAATTAATTGCTTACACAATCTGGGTGTTTAGGATAGTTGATTGTTAGTTCCCTCCGTCCGCTCGATAGCTATGTCTTGTGTTACTTTCGAATGCCGCGTGGTCCATTGTCGCGGGGACATGGGTGCATTCCTTTATGCCTGTCAGTGTAGCGGCTGTGTATTTTGAAGTGGTTAATAGAGTATAATTTATTATTTTAGGGTGCTATGACTTGCATAATAGTTTTTTTCGTATTATATAATTTTAAAGAAACGTTTTATTTTTATTTTATAGGATTACTTATATATATATGTATACACCTACTTCGTAGAAATTGAAGTGACTTATAATTGAACAACGACAGTCGTAGCGCAGGGGCACAATCGTGAAATTGTGAACGTGACAGGATGTGTGTTCGATTTCCATTCGAAGAAATAAAATATTTAAGTTTCGTTTCTTCGTTTCGGCGTCGAGGCAAAGCGCGGCGTTGAGTTCCGCTACTTAATACGCAATACCTCCAGAATACAACGTGTAGCAAATCTGCATACTAGTATTAAGTCTGGAGTAATAAATCAATATTATATAATGTATAGATAAAACAGAAATCTAATTTAAAGATTCATTTAGTTAAAGAATATAAGAAGCGTTAATTAAAAAATTGTTGGAATATGTCAACAACGATGGTAAAGTAAAGAGTTTAATTTCTGCTAACGCTTCGCCCGAGAACGAATTTGAAGATTCATTGGTGTTTACGGTTATTAGACTTACATATATACTACTAGCTCATGCGTCTTTCAATTTTCATTTTTTCATCAATCTCCATACGATCATCCGTCAATGTTAGCTTTGCGACTTAATAATGATTATGATACTGCTATTGATGATGTGGCTGCAATTTTTTTGGTTTAAGAATTGGTCAGATCTAAGCCATACATATTACTGGTATGGAATTTTTCCATCCAAGTGTCACTGCTTGTCAAACCTTCATATCGGTTGATGATTGTATCGCTCGCTACAGATGCCTTCTGAGTGCGCAACCAATCTTTGTGTATTTATCGGTAATAAATATTATAGTGTTGGTAACGACTGCTGGACCAAACTCTGGTACTCATCCCGTATCTCCGTAGCAAATTTATATATGTATTTGCGTCAAAACATGTATATAATATTCCATTCCATTTAAATGAAATGCACTACATA
Organism: Heliconius sara; assembly: GCA_917862395.2. NCBI lineage: Eukaryota > Metazoa > Arthropoda > Insecta > Lepidoptera > Nymphalidae > Heliconius > Heliconius sara. Next base: position 3,825,820 of record OU860795.2, on the reverse strand, counting down.
ATAAACTCATATTATTAAATTACGATAATCATGTAACCTAATGTGAAGAATGGAAATCTCTTAATGTGAAACGAAACGTCTTAACACTAAGTTCCCTAGGCCTAATCTGCTATGTGCGTGATACAGCGTGAAGCTAAAAAAACAGTAACCTATTTAAATACACGCCAAACGCACTTGACCAGATTTTTTGTATTGGGATTGGTCCGCGACGCTCACTGCGGATGCGGCAGGTAGTCGCGCACACATTGACAGCTCGTTTATTGTCGGGCAAATAAAAAGCTCTATACAGTAGCGGGTTCCGTAGGTAAGTGTGGATATATGCTTAACATCTCGATCTCAAAACCAGTTTTGAGTAAACTGATGTATTAATAAAGTTCTGCTTAATGTGTAGTTAGTATGTTGTCAAATTAACAGCTTTAAGTTTTATATTGCGATGATGGATGTTGCGGAGTGATTTTTTTTTTATTTGGATTTTATAAGTTTATTTATATAAATAGTAAAACAATTAATATATACAATATATTTTCTTTATTTTATTATTATTTGTGTAAAATGTGTATTAAAGAGTAGAGATTTATTTACTTAAATATTTTATTGATTCAGAGAAATGTTATAGTTTTTTTTAAGTTTTAATACTTAAGTGGGCTTTAAAAGTTTCAGGATTAAACCGCATACCTAAAGCAAAATAATGTCTTAGTTATGATTCACTAAAAGAACATAAAAAAAATCATAGAACTTCTTATGTGAGTGACATAAAAAAATCTAGGAACGGATTGTTATTACTGTTATATTGTAAAGACTATCGATAATTATAAAATAATATTAAATACATTGATATATTGTCAATATAATGTTTGTACATTCGGAGAACTCCTTATAGAATATGATTTTAAATATAATATATACGTACAACATTCAAATAAAAATATATAAAGGTGCCTGGATTACTTGTTAAGCTACTTACGGATCTAAAAAAAACTTGTGAATGCGACCGGGAACATCGAAACCTCTAATATGTGCGTGTGGGTACTATATTTATACATGGATTTTGTGTATACCTTTCCATATGTGTTTGTGTGTGTGTGTGTATGGTGTGTGTGTGTGTGAGTCTGAGTGTGTTTGTGTTTTCTTATGCAACAATTTCACGGTAACTCGTTATACTGTCTCTTTCATTGGGTTTTATTTATCATTGTGTGCTAACTAGCGATTTAATTTTGTGAATCTCCCAATTTTTCCTGGATAAGCGGAAAGAAAGAGAAGAACGTGCTCAGCTGGCTTGAGCATGCGGAATGAATGAGTGATGAAAAAATGGCAAAGAAGATTTATGATGGAAATGTGAGCGGTAAGAGAGCTATGGAGAGACCTCGGTTCACCTCCGAAAACACAGTTTTGAAGATATTGGAGGAAAGTCACGTAAAAATCGTGAGGACGCCCCGGAGTTCATGTATAAAGAGATTGATGACAGTGTACGAAATAAAAGAGGTATGTAGAGACCGTAGCGTTTGGCGCTCCGTTCTCACTGACTACTCCACAATGGATACAGCGTTAAGATAAATTCAGTGAAGTAGAAAGAACGAAGTGTTACTAATCAGACGTAAGAAACGAAAATATTTAAAAAAAAAATAATTAACTACTTAAATGAATGAATGTAGCGAGATTCTTACAAATTCCGCTTTCCTACAGATGTGCTAACAACATAAATAAATTATAACAAGCGTATCAAAATATTGACGTAGCTTGATGAGAACGTAAAGCTTACTGGTTAGAAATGCTTGCACGGTTCCCAAAAGGCGCGGGTTCATCAAATCCCGCTGCGTTAAAAATTTTATAGTTAAGCAAAAAGTATCTTTCTTTCCTAAATGTGGAAAAACACTTAAAAATGACAAAACACCATAAAAATAGCTACAATTTCATTAAACAATCACTTTATAAATACTATAATGTAATTGGTAGATAATAAAATACTTAAGTATTTTATTTAGACCTTTAAGGATATAAGCTAATGATATAATAAAAAAACCAAGTTTATTTCAATAATACCACAGGATAGGCAGAGACAGGGCACCTAATGTTAAGATTTTCTGATCTTCACTTTCTCCACTGGAGGGTGAAGCGGGAAAAATATATAAATAATAACTATTCACGTTGTTTTTGTATTCTGAAATTACACAATAACAATACAATACTACTACTAATAATTACTAATAATTTGGTGTAGCTGAACACGGTGTATTAAAAAAGAGCTATAATTACACTAATGGACAGGACCATTTAGCTAAATTAGAAGCACTCGTAATTCTTTCAAAAGCTGAGTTTTTATTTCGACTTGATTGTGAAGTGCGGTGTAAAATAATATTACAAAATAAAATAACCTTTTTAACAGAATGTATTGCCGTCTGTTTTCTTTAATGTTTATTTTATTGCAAATGGCGCGGCTTATGACTTAACGTTTGCTGTCTTTTTTTCAGTTCAATCCATTTATAGTCTCGTATTACTCTCAAATTAGGGAGAAAGTATCTGAGGCTGAATTTGGAGCAATTACTTTAAAAGTGAGGCCAGACGCGGTGCAGGGAACCAGCGTGTGACTGTAAGCGACAGATTGTGGGCTCGATTCCCACTCGAGGAAATAAAATATTTAATATTTTCATTTTCATCGCTCTGGTGTCATGGCAAAGCGCAGCGTTCAATTCGGCCACTCAACACACAATGCTTCTGGAATTCGGCGGAAAATAAAGAGTGGAATATGTCAATACTAGGCTCTTTCTGCATGCTACATGCGGGATACAGCGTAAAGCTGAAACATTAAACATCAGGACTGGTTTCTCATCTCTATTTATAAAAAGAAAGTCCACTTCACATAATTAAGAATTATTTTAGAGTACAAAACCAAAGAATTTTACAACTGCGTAGAGTATTTTCCAGTAAGACAAGTTGCTTTTTATATTAACCCAGTCATATAATTAGCATACAGGTTTCTATTATTATGTCATTCTACATAACTATCTATTTGAACCTTCATTTCCCGCAGTTCGCTCTCGTAACGTACATGTGGCGTATGAACCGTTGCAGCACTCAAAAGGGCTGGCAGGGGTTGCTGCGGGCAAGTTTTGCATCGAGGGCCCCCATATACATTTATTTTGTTATCTTTTTTATTTAATGATATATTTATCTTGAAAAGCATTAATACTAAATTATAGTAAATTCTTTAATAATAACCCATTAAAAATATATTAAGCAACTTATTTTTTTTATTGCGGCTCAATTTTACGAGGTTAACATATAAAATAGCAGACTATTTTATATGTTTTTTAAAAAAATATAATGAATTTATAGAATATTGTTTTAAAGTATCTTATAGAGCCAGCGCATGACATGCAGGCGTTCAGAAAGACAATTTTCGGCGACCTTTACGTAAAATGAAAAAAATTGAAAATTATGGTCGATATTTCTTTATAACATTAAACTGTAAAAAGGTAGTTGTACTTTTAAAACTACAATAGTGGGGCATATGGTATAGCGAAGCTTCTGGCAGATATGGATATGTTCTTTAATTTTGTAGAACATTTTTTTTTCAACAGTTTTTGGTTGAACGTTGTTGACGCGGTGAAAGACATGTTATCCCTAGATTTTTTACAACTTGAGCTACATTTTTGAAATATTAGTAATAATCCCTTAAATTTACAAACACTAAATATAGCTCATGTTACTCAGTAAAAATGTAGCATTCTAATGGTGAAAGAATTTTTGAAATCGCCTTTGTAGTTATTACGCATAAACAAATCTTTATAATAATAGTATAGATAAAATACGATAAGGTAATAGTAATAAAAGCTGTTATATAATCTATAGCAATAGATAAATTTAAGAGCGAATTGTTGGATATTAGAAAAAAACATGAAACGCTCGTAATTATTCTTGAACACTGATCTAACATAGAGATATATATGTTAAATAGCTTTGAATAGTCCAAACGGTCGTTGCTATTTGCTACGAGATTTGTCAGATAATAGTATTCTTAGATTTAAAAGGACATAAATATTAAATTGTTTCTTGTAGACGAAGTAGCTTTAAGCTCTAAGTTTTTCTTTTGGTTTAATGGTATATACCTCATATTTGGTAGAGTAAGGCAAAGGGAACCTGGGAACCTGGTGTTAAGAAACTCCGTTCACTTTAAGACACTTCGATTATCATCCGAGTTTTCATTAGATATATATTTTTTTCGAATGGGAATCGAATCTACAACCTCTCTGCGCCACCGCAGGCCTTTAAAGTTTAATACTAGTTTAATACTTAATACTAAATAGAGACTGCGACAGTCAAAATGCGTCATTCACATTTAAAGACTTTAGTCTTACGCTTCAAGGACATCAAGGTATGTCTCACTGGCTGTAGAATTAGTGGAATGCTAACAAAAAGTATATGATTTAATTTTTCTTACTGCTTCGCTTAGAGCTCGTGTATAATTAAAGGTGATAAAGCTCACTTACTGTGTTTTTATTGTTATGATAATTATTTAATCTAACGAGATCAAACAATCAAAAAGTATTTATCAGTTAAAATACGTGGTCCCGAATTATTTATGTTGAACAGTTTAAATATTTTATTGTAATATTAATGAGGGTGCGATTGTAACGCGACGGATGTGGATTCGATCAAAAAGCCAAAAGCCCGGTGTTGAGTTCCGCCACTCAACATGCAATGCTTCTGTCTTTGGCTATCCTGTTGTGCACGGGATACAGCGTGAAGCTAATTTTTTAATTTTATAATTATCGTTGGACTTATAATTTCAAATCCCAGAAACCATGTTGTAAATAAATGAGGCTAGCTAATATTAGCTAAAATATTTTAATAATAAACCGGTACTTTTGTAAAATCAGTATTGAATAAGTAAATTAATATCTTGGCACACGATGAATAAGGCCAAGTTATAAATATTTTCACTTGAAAATACCATATAGACCGAAATATACATTTGCAGTTATAACATATGAAATAAACTATCTTTTATTCACAGAAATCGACATGGAGTTCGACAAATATCCAGAATCGGTGACAGCTCCGGTTGGCGATGAAGTGACCTTTGAATGCTCAGTAAGAGTTCCTGGTGAGAGGCTCACGTGGAGATGGAGACCAGACAACGAGCAGTGGAGCCACTGGCGTGACATCAACGCTACTAGCGTCAAGGAAAACATGTCTACGCGGTTGGTCGTCCAGGTGGAACCTGACATGGTCACTGCCTTTTATCAGGTAATTTAAGGATTTAGCCTTCTATTTTAATAATCTTATTATTTATTTTCAATTTTGCCAAGAATAAAAGGAAATTAATTTTACTTAACATTTTCGGTGTTATGATGGCATGTGCTCAAATTCGCCCTTGTCTGTCATTGATTATAGAATGTACTAATTCATTGTTTAATGTGAGTATATGGCTGTTTTTGATTGAATATTTCGGTATTGTCGAACAGAAGCCAATCAAAGTTACCACAAATTAAAATCGATTCTGAGAATGACTTTTAATACTATTGATTCAATATAAGACGAAAAGAATGGCCTGCTGAAAATATTTCCTGTTAGGAATCCTTATAAAAACTACAAACAATTAAAAATGTAGTTTTAGTCTATAGTCTTAATTAGCCGAATGTATGTTAGATATGAATGGTACGTAAAGGACAAACGTTATAAGAAAAACGTAAGATTCTTTGGAATTCTCTTTCAATTTTTTTTAAATTACTACAATGTAAGTAAGGTTAGGTACTTTTGTTTTTATAAAGTTTACCGCGCATCAATGTGTTATTGCACATCTGAACGATTTTATGAGTGATCGTTGTAGGTTAGAATTGTGTATTGAGTGACGGAACTCAACGCCGCGTTTTGCCTCAGTAACAGAGCGAGAAAATGAAAAGAGTAAACCTTTCATGTCCTCTAGTGGTAATTAAATTTAAAATCTGTCGCGATTACAGTCACACTTTTATGCCCCTGCGCAATGATAGGCCTCAAGTTGGTCATCTTCTGGTTGCTTACAAAAGTGAAAAAACGGTATGAAACATAAGAACTCACGCATATAAATGTGACATATTACATTTATGCAATTCCATTTAAGACAGAACCTGACTGTAGTAGCGCGGTGCGATAACGAATAAAAATATAATTTTTATATATTCATAAATAACGCCGAAGAGCGGCGTTAAGTCCCGCTACTCAAAACTAAAAATCAGCGGATAGTTGGGATCGGCGTTTAGCACTATTTTCCCTTTACCCTGCTATAAGTGAGATAGCTATAAAGCATATATTGAAATATGGTTTAATTATATCATTATATAAAATATTTTTTCAGTGCGTAGTGTGGTATGGAGCGATCAGCTTAGTGTCCATACCTGCTCGTCTAGCCATAGCTAAAGTGGACCTCAGCAGGAATACTGAAGAAAAACGTGTAATAACAGCCCCCTTATACAACACAGTAGTACTGCACTGTAAGGAGCCCTTGTCAGAACCACCCGCGAGACTGAATTGGTGGAAAGAAACTAAGGTATTTATATATTTGTATTTGTATTTATATATATGGAAAAAAATGGTAACAATAACTATTTTTTTTTAATTGAATCCTACTCATATTATAAATCTTGAGACTAGTCGTGGTGCAGGGATACAGGCGTGTCAATTAAAACGCAACAGAGTGTGGGTTCGATTACCACTCGAGTAAAATGAAATATTTAATATTTTTTTCTGATCTGGTGTCGAGGTGAAGCGTTGTTGAGTTTCACCACTCAACATGCAATGGTTCCAGAATTGGTCAATGAGTGAGGAGTAGAGTGACTTAACACTAGGCTCCCTCTGTCTTTCCTGATTCATATAAATTAGAATGTATGTTTGTTCCACTTTCACGCAAAAACTACTAAGCGTACTTAGAAGAAAATTTACGGTAATGGTAGTTTATATATCAGAATAACACAGTCTAGTATAATTGTATAAATAAAAAAATATTTACTCCTTCATTAATATTCAACATTGACTATTATTTTTTTTTATTAAATGCTAACTAATACTATATTTTCTCATATGAGATTTGATATGGTTATACTGTAGGCGTACTAGTTTAATTCGACAAACTACTAAAAATATTACATAAAAAAGAATTAATGAGAAATTATTAAAAAATATATATATTAAAAAATATATATATTAAAAAATATATATATTAAAAAATATATATATTAAATTATTAAAAAAAATATATATAGATATTTTTGGACTTTGATAGTTTTGGGGTTGTGGGTTTAACCCCCCCACTCGGAAGAATAAATTATTATTTATCATTATTTTCATTTCCTAGCTCTATTTCCAAGACAAGTGAATTGAAAAATTCGGCGGAAAGTGTAGAACGGAGTGTCTGCCTGGTTTTCTCTGCCTACCAGCTATGTGCGGTACATGCTGCGCGAAGCTGGTTTTGATTAAAATATAAATATTGAGATATTATAAAGTCAAAGTCAAATAATTTTATTCAAAATGAGAAGTTACGCCTCAGACCTGAAACGAACTGGTGCAAGAAACTCAGCGGGACTTATAAAAGTAATATTACGTTTCTGGAATAAAATAGAAAATAAAAATAACTCTACTACTATTTTTAAACATTTTTAAAGTGTTAATCCACACTCTGTAGGGAGATTGTGTTAATCTACACAATCCCCCTACAGAGATGCTAACAACATAAGTTGTAACAAGCGTATAAGAATTTCGACGTAGCTTGGCGAGAACGTATGGCTCAGTGGTCAGAGCGCCTGGTCGGTTTCCAGGAGGCGCGGGTTCGAGTCCCGCTACGTTCAAATTTTTATACGTTTTCTAATTAAGTATTTAACTCTACTACTAGTTTGCTACATATTTTTGAATGCTTGAATTATTTCTAGGGTTCAAGAAAAAATTTAGATGTTCCTAACGGAGTACTTGTCATACGTAACGCGACGAAAGAAGACAGTGGCACTTATGGGTGTACAGCAACTAACGATATCAGTGAAAAATCCATCGACTTACCGGAGACTACTTACTTGAATGTACAGCATGAAGGCCGAGGAGGGATTCGGTGAGGATATGATTTTTAATTTTCTATATATATATGTAACATTTCTTACACAAAAATATATATTCTTCATCTTTACTCAGTATATTTTTAACAGAAATGTATATTTGTTTTTAATAAATTGTTGTTAGAAGTGAAAATAAATTCGTCTTTCAAATCGTTATGTTCTTAACTGTGTCGTTTAAGACCTTATTTTTTTAAAATTATATTAGTTTAAGTGTAGTGTAACTTGGAAGCCATCGTTACTATAAACTTGACAAGGTTCGATTCCCAATAGGTGTAATGAATTACTATTTATTAATATTTTCATTTTTTCGTTTTGGTATCAAAATAAAGCACGGCATTGAGTTTCGCCAGTCAACAGTGACAGTTTTCAGCGGAAAATGAAAAACTAGGTATCTTAACACAAGGCCTCCTGCCTATCTTGCTATATGCGGGATAGAGCAAGAAGCTGAAACAAAAAATACACAAAAAAAAACATTAAATTCATACAATTTCCAATAGATTTCTAGAAACAGAAGATTACGTGGGAATTATAGATAAGAAAACATTAACAGTGTCAGTACTACCGGACGAAGAGTTACGGCTCTGGTGCGGCGTGGTGGGTACTCCGCCGCCAAGAGTTACGTGGAGTAGGGATGGAAATGATTTGCAGGAACATTCTCAACTATTGCTTGTACAGTCTTTTACTGTCGAACATGAGGTTAGTTTTAGTTTTATGTAAAGTCCAATAAGTAGAAATAGTTTTGTTATGTTTTGATTTTCGAAGGTCAGATAACATGGAATCCACGAAGAGTAATAAGAAAATCTGAATACTGATAAATGATAATGAAGGATAACAAAAAATAAGTTCATTGCTTTTATATTACTCACTTTATGTATCTATAATCGAGGCAAAGGGCGGCGTTTAGTTCCGTCTCTCAGCACGCAGTGCCTTCAGAATTCGGCGGAAAGTGGGGAACGCAGTGTCTCAACACTAGGGATACGCATACTGCTGTGAAGCTATTTTTTTTAAATTTAATTTTTGATTTTATTATGTATCTATATGTAAACAAACATCAACCTAGCCTAAGAAGAAAATGGAAACATAAAATATTTCATTTCGTCGAATGGGAATCGAACCCACAACACGTTTCCAGTCACATTTTGTGCCCTGCGCCATGACTGGTCCCTATGTATTGAATATAAATTTAGTTAATATGTGCCTATTAATAAAAACACATGTTTCAGGGAACATACACATGTTCAGCAGGTGGAATTCATCGGTCATGGAAAGTTTTAGCATTACAACCTCCCCATTGGGAGGGTTCTGCTACGAAAAACACTGTAGGGGAAGGATCCGAGGCGAGAATCGAATGCGGTACCCCTCACGGCCAGCCACCGCCTGACGTCCACTGGATTTTGAATGCTGAGCTCATTAAATCTGGAAAAGGAATAAGGGCTACAGGTTAATATATTATACAGTATATTTTTAGAATTCTATTATCCCAAAAATAGAAAGCTTATAGGATCACTATGTCCATCTGTCTGTATGTCGATCTGTGTGTATACTGCTAGGTTGAAATGTTTGTATGTTTACTATAAAGAACGTACGGCAAAATATTAGTCTTAAAATCATCTTTTCGTGACTTAATATTTGTTCAAGCATCAAATTTTATTTTCAACATAATAATATGATCAAGGTTGCTGTATTATTTAAATATTAAAAGGGTCGTTCAAGTATTACGTAAGTACAATAGGGGGGCGGGAGTCTTGGTTTTACTTATTTTTGATGACAATTATATAAAAATTTTAACGTAGCGGGACTCGTACCCGCGCCTCCTGGAAACCGACCAGGCGCTCGGGCCATTAAGCCATACGTTCTCATCAAGCTACGTCGATTTTTTATACTAACAACATAAATTTAACAAACGTATGAAAAATATACAGTCGAATTGATAACCACATTTTCTTACAGAAGTTGGATAAAAAAACAAAATTCATTAAAACAAAAATTACATATACCAATGTTTACGTAAGCATGGGAGGGGGAAGGGGGACACTGGTGGGCAATAGAATTGCTTGTTTTTGATGACATGGGGGAGATAGGAGTAAAAATTATATTTTAAGTAATACTTGAACGCCCCCAAAGCAGAAATATATTGAATAAAATATAGTTCTGATAGAATAGTTCAAATAATATGACTTTGGATTTAGGTTTAATAGTAAAATAATCACAAATAGACAAGCCCTATCGCGCTTAAAGATTTATATATGTAAAATCATAAGTACTTTAATTTAATTATAAATACGGAGGAAATAATATATGCAGATCAATCAATTCACTGGAATGGAAAACAATATCCATTATATAATTGGGATCAAAATGAATAAATTTATTGTTAATAACCTCACATTAATTAAAACGATACTTATAAATACATTTTTGATTTATGAAGCAAGAGTGAATAGTAATGGTGGTCGCAAGTGGTAACCTCGGTTGACCTTTTTTCAGTATCATGATACGGGAGGAAGGTCACGTAAAAAGTATGCGTACCTTCAGGTATGAGGAATGATGAAAAGAAGGTTGTTGACAGAGGACGAGGCAAAAGCGGTATTAAAAGTGGACTAAGAAAAACAATAAAATATTTTTAAATCTCTAGCTATACAACATTTTAAAGCTAGCTTCTTACTTTGAAGCTTTCTTAGTAATTAAAAAGTTTTAGCCTTTGACCTATAATGCGTTCACAAAGAACATTGTCAACAGCGATACGGAAAATGATTGTTAAAACTTTGCTGTTGTGTGATTAAATTTTTGTTGCAATTATATTCTTATAATAAGGCAACCACTTAAATATTTAAAATAAATACATATAATTATATGTATATGTAGTTATAAATCTCACATCGTCCTCCGTCCATCCTCACTCCGTCCGTTCCTCGGAGGAGTAAATCCCGTTTATTTCTCCGCTTCAGTTCACAGAGCTCACCGATAAATGCCTTCTAACGGCGTGCAATATCATGGAAAGTTTACCAAGGAAAGCTGTAAAGTTTTGACATTCGATTCTCTCAAGTAACTGTCAACTCGACAATATTGCATTGCACTAAAAGATCGTGCCATTAATATTTTTATTATATATTTAGTTCGAGTCTATATGTGTATCGTATTTGTTAGTGCCGTAGTACTTAAGAGTTTCTCTCGACTCCTGCCTTCCGTCAGCTACCCGCCTCCCATATATATAAAATGACGACACTCTGGTCGTCCATACATAAATGACTCCGAATCGATATGATATTAAAAATATGTTAACTGTATTATTCATAATGAACTATACTAATTATGTGTATTGGCAATACACTTAATATTATAATTATTTATTTATTTTACTATTCATACCCATGGTACATACTGTTACAAGCTTAATATAAAATTATTAGAAAGAAGAGAATAGAAAGCTTTACGGTGTGTCCCGGACACAGTAATATATTCAGAAGGAACGTAGTGTTAAGATACTCACATTTCGTGTTGAGTGGCGAAATACAACGCCGCACTTTGCTACAGCGCCAGAGCGAAGAAATGAAAATATTAAATATTTAATTTTCTCGAGTGGGAATCGATGCCACCACCTGTCGCGTTTACACACGCTTGAGTCTCTGCGCCACGACAGCTTGATAGAAAAAGTAGTGAAAATTGTTTATTTATTACAGCAAGGTATAAAATTAAAATTATATATTTTTAGATTCAGAATTAGTGATCGAACATGTAGAAAAACGCCACGCGGGCATAGTACAATGTTTCGCCTGCAACGATCTGGGCTGCGCTTACGACGGTGCCCTCCTCACTGTGGTGCCTGTGCAGATATCTGATCAGGTAACATCTAATTTCTTGCTTCATTTATTTTCAATACAAGTACTGTTATATCAGATTTTTTTGCTTTCTTGTTTTATAATTTTTATTTTGTACTTGCTCGTGAGCTTCATCTATTGAAGACAGAATAAAGAAAGAAAGCAATTATATCCCATATTGCAATTGCGAAGTAAATATTACTTTACATTGTTCTTTTGATAGGATTACGCAGCTGAAACACCAAAAACGCAGCACATTCCGTCGCAACCTCCGAAAAGGCACAACAAGAAAAATTCTAGAAAAAATAAAGGTACCTATATAAATATTTTCATTGATACAATCGTATTAACATACTCTTATTTTATATTTACAAATTAAATCGAATCCCAGTGGGGAATATAAATTATTTTCGTTTTCTGCTCTACGTTCGTTTCGTTTCCTGGAAACGAGACAAAGAACGGTATTGAGATCCGCCATTCGATACGTCATGTCTTGAAAATTGGACGGAATGAAGGGAATGGAGAGAAAGTAAAGTATTTTTTATCCAACAACACAGGAAGGGTTATTAAGTTATTAAAATATAAGCTTTATAAATACGACTTCCTTACTAGGGAGCAAAAAATATTATAATAATTAAATAAATTTCAGCGCTTTTGATACCCCCCTCTCGTCCGAACGTGTCGAGATTATCTAACGAGAGTGTGATGGTGTCCTGGACTCACGACAACCAAGGTCTTGCCATACAGTTCTTTAAGGCAAGTATTTAAAAAATTATTAGGACCGTTTTAATAAAATTTTGTAGTATTCTATTTAAAGTCACCAGACAAGCTATATTCATATAAGAAGTCGTGGCGTAGGGGCTCAAGTAGTGATAAACAGTTTGTGACTGTGAACGCGACAAGTTGAAGGTTTGATTCCTACTCGGTGAAATTAAATATTTAATACTTTCATTTCTTCACTGAGATCGATGCAAAATGAGACGTTGAGTTCCGCCACAACAGACAATGCCTTCGGAACTCGGCGGAATTTAGGGAAACGAAGGTTCTTAATATTAGGTTCCTAGGTTCCCTCTGCCAATCCTTGTGTGTGAGGGATACAGCTGAAGCGTGAATCTAAATAAAATATTTTAAATAATGTATAACTGAAGTGTTGTTTCATTATAAGTTTTGTAAATCACGAAACGAAATGGATATCACTACAAATACATACGGTAGTTTACGGTAATTTTTAATAGTATATTTTTTAATATCGTACATTTACATCTAATAATGAAATTAGCACATACCAAATTTATGGATATTTCGTACTAAATGAAATGAAATATTTTTAATTAAAGCCATATTATTTCGACTTAACCTAGAATCCGTCGATTTTGCAGCATAAAATAAATGTTTGTATTATATGTAAAATTGCGGTTAGTTATATAGCGGTTAGTTTCGTTTGTTATATGAATGCTAAATAATTTAAAATGCTACAAATATTTGAATTTTAATTATATTATGCAGGTTCAATACAAGGAGATAACGAATTCACCAAATTCGCAGTGGCATACAGAAAACTATGATATACCCGCATTTATTCATTCGTTTCAAATCGACGGTCTAGTTCCGGATAAATATTACAAGTATGTATTATTTTAATCGTATTTTCTTATAGTAGAAAAACTGTGAACCGAATTAATATTAATAATATGAATCATCTAATTTAAAAGATATATGATATATGACGAATCAGTCTCAACTCTCAAGTAACAGGAAAACGCTGAGTCTTGATTTAGCTGATGGTGTAATCAGTTTAAAAGAAGTTCAGAGTGCAATATGAAGTCTGAAATGTGGTAAAGCAGTGTGAGCAAATGGAGTTACTGCCGAGATGATGAAATATGGTCTTGGACTTGTTCCGGTTTTTGTCCAATTAATGTTGGAAAACTATTAATTTGATTAGCTTGGGTAGTAAAGTTTAAGCTAAAATATTAATTTTAGCGAGAAGAATGCAAGAGAGATCCGAAAGACTGTTATGGGAGGCTCAAGGAGGCTATAGACCTGGAAGAGGGTGTATGGATCAGATCTTTTTCCTCCGTATCCGCGTAGGCAAAAAGTTTTCTGTGCTTTTGTGGACTTGGATGAACCGTTTGACAGAGTTGCAAGAGCGAAATTATGGGAGATGCTACCCCGGTACAATATGAGCGGACCCTTGCTGCAAAGGCAAAATCTAAGTCTAAATAATGTATGTATGTATCCAAGGAGCTAAACAAGTGAAAGAAGGTGACTTGAATGTGAATTGCCTACTGTACGCAGATGACGCAGACGCAGTGTTCGTTGCATCATTAGAATGCGAGTTACAGCCATTAGTCACCACTCTGAAAGTAATGGTCTAAGCCTAAATGAGAATAATACAAAGGTTGTGGTATTAGAAAGAAATAAATAAAGGACTGCATGCAAGATCAGTGAAAATAGTAAGCAACTAGCACAAGTGAATGAAGTGGCTGAATGATATTTGGGAAGTATGTGCAGTAGAGATGGAAGATACGAGATAGATTTGGAAAGGAGTATTGCTGCCGGTAACAAGGGTTAACGGAGCCTTAGCTGCATTGAGGAGATGGTGAAACGTCAGCACAGCTGCGCGTTTGGCCATCCAAAATGCAGTGTTGTACCGACGCTATTATACGGCAGCGAAACGTGGGTAAACAGAAGAAGAGTGAGGAAAAGATGAATGTCGTGGAGATGCGATCTCTTCGTAGGATATGCTGAGTCAGCTTAACTGATCGAATCTGCGATGTAGATATCTTCATGTTCTGTGTATATATACAGAATTGCAAGCATTACCGAGGGTCTCACGGTGAGAATGAAGAAGAACGTGATCAGCTGGTTTGGGCATGTCGAACGAATGAGTGATGAAAGATTGGCGAAATAGATTTATGATGAAAAAGTGAGCGGTAAGAGAGGGGAAGACCTCGGTTGACCTTCGAAAACACAGTATCAAAGATACTGGAGGAAGGTTACTTAAAAACCGTGAGGACCCCCGGAGGGCATCTGTGAAGAACTTGATGACAGAAGACGAGGCGAAAAAGGTATGTAGAGACCGTAGCGTTTAGCGCTCCGTTCTCTCTGACTGCCCCACTAGGGACACAGCGTGAAGATTATTAAGTAAGTTGGTGATATATAATGCCAATTTACTAAGTTTAAAATTTATTGGAAAATTAATTGTGAAATATATCACCTATACCTATTTTAGTAAAAATATAATTACATAATTTCAATTATATGTTGAATCGATTCAACATATATTGAAAAATGATTTATATAGATGCACTTACTTTGCTTCTGTTTTATTTGATGTGCTCAATAATTTATTGTTTCCATTCTAGTTAAATTAAAATTTAAGATGAAAGTTTAATTAGAATCCAATATTTGTCGAAACCGCAATTTTGAAAGTAGATTGATTTATTTTCAAACTCCAATACTAACGTTATTTGTGTTTATAATTAAATTTCCTTTCTATTGTATTGGAGGATATAACCACCGCAAATTATAAGGCTACATTTTAGTATATATCGCACTCAAAATCGATCGAGTTGAAGTCGGCTTACAAAGACGGGCATTATTTATTATTTATTTCACCATTGTGGAGGTAAAAATCTCTGTGGATTTTACTCCCATTTAAATGTTTTAAATTTACAACGCCTCTTCGTTATAATTTTTCATAAATTATGGTCAAGATGATTGGGGGTTCAAATGTAATTTGGTGATAATTTAAGTGCATAGGGTGCGTTTTATTAAAAAAAATCCTTTTTATTAGGCAGAACGGAAGGCGGAAATGCGGAACATAGTATTAAGTCTTCGAGAACTTGAAGTTTAAGTTTTAAATTTTTCAGGCCATTTTTCCAAAATCATAAAGGATATTATAAATCTTTTATTGTATAATCGTAATATGGATTCAAACATATCTATATCTAATAATATTATTAAATAATTCTACTGTATAACCGACTTTTATTCCACAATTCTATAGAAATGTTATATATTAATAAGGACTTATATCATTTGTTTTATTTTGAATTATTATTATACAACATTGAAATGAATATATTTAGGTTTCGAATAGCAGCCGTATATTCAAATCAAGACAACAAATTAGGTAAAAGTAGTGCCAAGTTCTATTTGCAAAAAGGAGGTTTTCCAAGTCCTCGAGCGCCTGTCATCGACAAAGCCTCTGCGTTGTCACCTTACAGCGTGCAAATTAATTGGACAGTAAGTTATATATTTTTGGTTACGAATCTATCTTTGTTTAACTATATGTAGTATGAGTAGTATTACTCATAACATAATTTTAAGTATTCACTCGACAAAAATGTTAGATATTTCGTAAGAATCGAACAAAAATTGTCTTCTCGTTTTTCTTTATTATTTAAATTTCTTTTTCACCTTTCCTATATGTTACTATATATTTTTATATTTCTGTATATTTGTATAAGTATAGTGTTTATAAGTAGGTATAGTTATATTGATAAATATTAGGCATATTTTCATGTAGGTTTATCATTATTAACGCAATAGTTAGATACCGAATGGTTTCACTTAACATCTCCTACGTTCAGGAGTTTTTGGTTTTTATTGGAGATATACATTTTTCTAGTCTTATTTACACTTTCTTTCTTGTGTGGTTCATAAATATGACAAAAACTATATCTCAACCAAAAGCTCCCGGTTACTGTCGCTAGAGGCGCCTTAAATGTTAGATCGGTTCTTTGTAAATTGATAATGACGATTGCCGTCTGTATAAATGCTTTCAATTATAATATTTTAATTTTAGTAATAATAGTAATTTTCTGTAAAACGTTAACTGCTTAAACGTATCTTAATTTTACAGAAACACAAATTATATAATAATATTTTTTTAATTTTCTATTTCTGTACTGGATTGTTCGATATTCAAATTTAGGAATTACACAGATGTTGTGAATGTGGTACGAACAGTATAATTTGAAAAATATTTTGAAAATTAAGTAGAGAGTAAAACTATTTTATGTCTTTATTAATATTTTATAATCTTAATTTATTTATGTAAACTCATTATTGGCTTCATTTTATTACACAGGTATATAGACATTTATGTTACCTAGCTTATAACAAAAAGCACGATTTCATCTCTTTTTTACGGTATTGCGTGTTGAAAGGCGGAACTTAACGCTGAACTTTGCCTATTTATTAGAACAAGTAAATATAAATTAATATTTAAATTTTTCAAAAGAGAATCAAACACATAACCTGTTGCGTTGTGCCCCTGCGTGGCAACGGGTCTCATTTTTTCATGCTTTAACAAAATAATATTCACTTTCTTCACATTTCTTAAGTAAAAGGAATTTATACTATGCATTTTAAAAAATCATATGATAAATGTCCAAATATTTATTTAACTGCGGATATCGGTATATACTCACATGATCTGTTTAACTTGCGTATGTACATTGTACGTATAATCACAACAATTTGCTGATTAAACCTATTTGTTCACATCCATATATTATTGGATGTTAACTCATCGTTTAAATAACTATTGAATACCATGAAATCGGTGATTTGTGTTTGTTTTAAATTGTTTTCTTTGTTTTCATATTTTGTTAGTTTTAAAAAAGTTAGCCATAAGTATTGTACTAATAATAACTGCAAACGCAACGGTTGTGGGTTCAATTTTCTAATCGGGGATGTGAATTATTATTTATTAATATTCTCGACTCTTCACTGGCATCAAGGCAAAAGCCCGGCGTTGAAATTTGCCACACAACACGCAATGCCCCGAAAAATTCGGCGTAAAGTGGGGAACGGAGGGTCTTAACACTATGTTCCTTCTACCTATCCTACTGCGTGTGGGATATTCTTAATAAAAATATTCTTTAATTGTGACCTACAGTGGACCAGTGATGGTGGAGTAGAAGCGGATGGATTTTACGTGTACTACCGCGCAGTGTCATCGGCAGGGGCATATGAGAAGGTGGTAGCGAATGCAAACTCACGTAGCCTGGTCCTGTCTCACTTAGCGTCTGACACCGCGTATGAAGTGAAAATACAAGCTTATAACTCTCAGGCTGCCTCAGATTTTAGCACTAGATTGGTGAGTAGTTCTTATAAAAAATGAGTGATATAATGCTTAGATACCTTTCGGTACTTTATTTATTTATTTATTTATTTTTAATCACCAACATAGCGTACACTAACAATTTCAACAGAAAAAGAAAAACATACAACTTATAAAAAAGTGTCGCCGCAATTACAGGCGATGACGACAAGCAAAATTTACATATACAGTATTATTTTAAATAAAAAAAATAATAATTACTTAGTGCCACAAGCCGATGTAGTAGAGTTCTACTCTTTTTACTCTTACTTTGAACCTTAATTACTCAAAAACTCTTGCATCTATATATAAGGGAGTGTCCGACTTCAAATGCGACGTTTGTTTTTTGATTTTCACTCAGGAAAATTAATTTTTTTCATTGCCTTGATTTAGTAATAAGACTAAGCGCTGCGTTGAGTACCGCCACTCATTACGTTGTGTCAAAAAATAGCCGGTAAATAGTGAACGGAGTGTCTAAACACTAAGTTCCATTTTACTATACTGATATATGTGGAATACATGGTGAAGTTAAAAAACCTTCATACAATGTAAAGGAATGCACCCTTAAATGGTTTTGAAATAACAGCCATCAAATTTAATCAGGCCCTTCTCTACTATGTTATTGCGATGTAATATATGTGATGCATCTCCTTTACCTTTATCAAATTAAAATTTAAAATTTTAATTTAAATGTTATGGAAATAAGCGAATCGGGATTTTAATAGGGAAATCCGCAAATAATGTGATATTGTTTCATACATTCTTGCGATTTCTTTAATAATTTGCTATTTACAAACTAAATACTCACATATAAACTCGTAGTATAGTAATTTGAACCTATTACTGTCGCACAGTCAGACACATCTCAACTGCATCTCGATATCGTTATATTTTACTTCAATGAACATTATTCGATCGACTAAGAAATTGTTATTCGCACAAATAGACAGTTAGGCCAGTCGTGACACATATAGTAGGTAATCTTAGGTAGTATCGTATTCTAATCCTGCATGTAGCAGAGTAGACAGAGGGAGCCTAGTGTCAAGACACTCCTCTTCCCATTTTCTGCATTTGGCATTGCGTGTTGAGTGGCGGCACTCAACGCCGCACTTTGCCTGGAAACCAGAGCTTAGAACTTTTTTAGCATCACATTGTAACCCGCAGTAGTTGAATACTAAATATTATTATGGGTTAGTTGAAATCAAACCTGGGTTAGTTGAACCTATTGGACTTACAGTCACACGTTTGACCCCGACCCGCCACGACTGGCCTCTATCCGGATTCGTTATTTAAAATTGCCTGCAAATTAAATGCGTTCAAAGCATGAATTGGTTGTACGTCTGAGTTCTCGATTATATCCTACAGCGAGAGGTAATTCAGAAATCTCTATTCAAATCACCGATCGAGCTTATTGCCTCTTATCGAATAATTCTTGTGAATACTGAAGCCAATACGCCAATATATTCATCTTACTTAATGTTCGCGTGTTGGTTTGCGGATCTCAACGCTGCACATGTTTGCTCTACATGCTAAATTAAAAAGAAAATGTTTTTAAAAATAATACGAAAAAATCAAATGCCAAATAAATTATTCTATTGTTCATTTACTTTAATAAATATTTTGATGTGTTCAAGCTCTTTATATATGCGTCACAGGTTTTTAATTGTTCTACAGTGTCAAAGGACATCATTGTTACTGAATGAGTCTAGTAGTACATGAGTCTAGTCTAATAATACTAAAATCCTTCGAACTTGATTAAATTACAAAATCAATTTTAGTACTGTAAGTGTAAGCTCCGTTTGCTATATAATAATGTCTATGTTAGTTTTAATTTGTTTTATTTCCTTAGACAAATTGATACGTAAATTTATTTTGTTACTTACCAGCTATTCACGAGTGGCTTCGCCCATTTGCACGTATCATATTGTATCGAAATCATACAAAATCTTTACTTAAATTGTAGCTTATGTGTTATTCTCATGTAAAAGCTATGTTAGTACAAAGTTTCATCGAAATCAGTTCAGTAGCTTTAACGTGAAACTGAAACTCTCACAAACTTTCACATTTATAATATTATTAAGATATTATTTGTTAATGGTAACTTGCAAATATAACTTAGGTGTATCATATTATTTTGTGCTGCAGTAGACGGGAAGTTGATATTCTTGGTGGTCCCATAAGAGTAATTTGCATATAGCGTCGCATCCGCTTGTTTTATGACTACTTTACAAATGAACATTTAAACATTCATGCTGGTTGCCCGCCCCTTAAGTGTAAATACGACCAAAGTCTTAATAAATTTACTGTTTATAAAAAAATCTACTATTATATATATATATATATAAAAAAATCTACTATTATATATAATAGATGACTCCAGTTTCACACTGTATCACGCATATAGCGTAACCTAGTGCTAAGACACTCCGCTCTAAACGTTCCGCCAATTTTATTTCGAGGCATTGCGTGTTGAGTGGTGGAACTCAAGTTCAAGTATGAGTTGAACTGCCGCGTTTACAGTCACACGCTTGTATGCGCTACGACGGCCTCATGGCTTATCTCGTAACGTCTCTTGATTCAAAAAGTGGCGGTAAGTGTAGTACAAACCATTTAGTACAAATCCGCGAAAAGCGGAGATTGCTATTTTGCAATGTAAGGGATGGAACGGACTAAACATATCTGAGGGCACGGCAGTGCCTCCGCCAAGTCGAGCAAAAAAAAGCGACACGGCCGTACCATTCTTTTCTCGAAGCAATTCAGGCTATTTTCGACCCCCCTTTAATTTCGTTGTGGATAAAACAAGAAACCTGAATTTTCAATAACTAATCAGGCATTATATAAACATGGTATATTTAAAATTTCAGTCAATTTGAACCAGTAGTTTAAGAATGACAACTTGTTAAAGTTTCTAAATTTTGTCACTCACTGACTGACTGACTCACCGATCATCAAAAGTCCCAGGCACTTCTAGCAGACATAGGAGCTTAAAATTTAGAATACAAATAGAGTTTAGTGTCTTAATCATGGGGAAACCTAAATATTTTGTAATTTCGGTCCAGTTTTCCAAATACACCAACGGCATGAATAACTTTGTAATCCCATATAAATGTATAGGATTACAAGGTTATATTTGCAGCTAATGAATCATTATTACTGTATAATAGAAAATAATAAGTGTAGATAGGTACCTACTAAATGAGGCATAGCAGGAGGGGGTATAGGGTGGGTAAGGGCGTGTTTAGCCCATGAAACTGAGGAAGACTGCATACAAAAATAAGAAAATATCATGAGACAAAGCCTTTAACAAAATTCGTTAGAAGTAGATGGTACCAAAAAGTAGGACTCTACAAAAAGAAGTGAGATGCCATACATTTATAGCTTGTCTTGGAGACGAGAGTTTCAATCGCGTGAGGCGCGATAGATTAAAGAATCTAATATAATTATAATATTCATTGTGTTTTCATGCGATGTCCAAGTCGATCTATTTGTTTAAAACGTAAAATATTTTTAATATTGGCATAATAATAACTTATGTAATAACTTAAGATAGAAGGTCCTTTAAGTAGAGACTAAATAGATTAACCGACTTGGTGTGACATGGATGTCACAACTTTTTACGATAGAAAGATTGAGCTGCGAGACTTGGGTTTTTTTACAGGATGTTTTTGATGGCATATCTCTTAAAGTTAAAGAAAAGTAGATGATAGAATTGTAAAATTTTATGTTATTTTTTTCTCTACAAAATAACGCATGTATTTTTTTGAAAAATAATATAGATATTGTACATTTTGTACATTATCTATATTATTTGTTTTAACTTTCCATAGTCCTACAGTAGGTTTAAAAATATTTTATAAAAAAATATCTTTACTGACATATTATTATATTTCTCAATACATAAATAGATGGTAAAAACCCAGCGAGCAGCCAGCACGGCTAGTACAAGCACAGAAGCGTCAGCAAAGGAAGAAACAAGCGGGGGTCCTCCAACCTTAGTCACAGCGGGTGGTGCGGCCGGCGCGGCCTTGCTGCTTGTACTGATCGTCACTTTGCTGCTATGTCGACGAGCTAAAAGGCCGGAACCGGGAAGTAAGTATTTTTTTTATTTTAACCTGTGTGTCCTTTAATCTGTTATACCGATGGATGTAATTTTTGCTATTGTATTTTTGTTAAAAGTAGTCCCTTAACAATTTGTGTTTGCTATATTTTAATCGATTCATAATTTAATAAAATCTGTCAATATAAAAGATTTGTATTGCTACAAAAGAAATGTTTTATTAACTAATTTCATTGGCTGAAACTGGCTATCATTGTATAGATATAGACTTTCCACTGATAATGTTATTAGATCACAAAAGTAATTCAGATAAGAAAATAAATAATTTGTAGAACATACAGACGAAGCCGCGAGAGTGCTAGTTTATATAAAGATTGTATGTTATTTTATTTATCTACAAATAAATAACATTTGCATTTCTTATAAGTAACACTTTTTTAATGGTGTTTTAAGCGTCACCAGGGTACGAGTTGTTAACAAAAACGAAAATAACACAAATTCAATTAGACTTTACTTCAGAGCAAAAAAGTAAGGAAACAACCAAAAACATCCAATTACCATACATAGTACTCAGCTTTAGAGTTTAGAATTTAGACCATATAGAAATAGAAAGTCCGAATTCCAAATTTCCAGCGACCGTCCGATTACACTTGTAATTTTCAAATTTAACAAAGCAATGTGAAAGCCGCGTGTATGTTAACGCCGCGGCCGTAGGTGGCTAATTGGGTGCTTCACAGCGCAGTCCTGGCACTTGTGTGCACGTTGTCAGCCGCAAAGCAGAGGGACGTTGTGGTGCCACACACACAAAACAACATAAAAATAAACACTTCACGCCCTGTTGTTGGAAAACTCGAAACTTTCTAGCATTCCCTATTGCTATTCTCAACATTACCGACTAAATACTAATAAAAATATAACTTTCTACGTTTGTCGCTTGTTTCGAGCTAGGAGTGTTGCTTGAGATAAAAGCTGTGATCATAGCAGGCAACTTTTGAAGCTGTTCGTATTGTTACTGTGGAAATTAGAGCGGTACTACAGTTGGCAGAAGTTTGCCTTTCGAGGTACATACTATAGCGTCACATTATACTAAAACTTGTACTGACTCCAGAAGAAATTGTTAATCGCATACAAAATATATTAAAGAAAAAAATAAATTAAAAGTTTTTAAAGTCAACTTAAATAGCCGATAAAGAATACATATTTTAATTATGATTTATTTATTTTTATATTTTAATTATAAAAAATAAAAATACAAAATACATTTAAAAATCATTGGTTGGATGTTGTCATAGAGTAACCAAAAACACGCTACAAATTACGTAACCATTCATCGTCAGTTTATTAGCGTCTCAATTGGATTCGGTAGGTACCTATCTGTTGTATCGGATCCATAACTCTGTCGCTAAAGCGATGTAAATCACTTTACGCGCCCGAAGCTTTTGTGTCAATTATTAATCGGCTGCCATATTGGGATTTCATAACCGGCGGATCGAGCGAATGAATGAATAAAGAAACGAGTTTAATAAAAAACGAACGTAAATTAATATAAACATCCGTATTTCATTTGATTAAAGTACTTTTTAGTTTAACATATCTCACTGTTGCCAATATTTGTTAATTAAATGATTGCGGTAAAACGATTGCGTTTGAATAACTTTGTAAATTGTTGTTTTTCTCTTACGAGTCAAAAGTGTGTTTCGGTTTAATGCTACTCCTCCTAGACCATTAAGCCTACAGCTCTGAAATTTTGCAAGAACGTTGACGACACTGTGATCCTAGCGAAGTAGTTTGGTGATAATTGTAATTGTAGTTTTTGAGTAAATAGTCAAAATGTGTCCCATAGAGTTAATTTGTGGAACGTTTTGGAATTCACATGTACATATTGAACTGTGAGTAACCCAACCTAGCGCGTGCGGACAAAACCGAAACCGAGGGATGTCGGCGGCGCCACTTCTCCTCATCGCGGCTGGCACGATTTCACATGTTATGTGGATCTCGTGAAGAGCTTACTATAGAAATGATCCTATGCAGTAAAGTCTTGACTGCCGCGCCGAAATTTTTCACCCTGAGTCTGCGCTAGAAATTTTAGCCAGCGCGACCCAGGAATTGCTCGAAATGGTAATCTTGTGACGGTAACGAGTACTAAAGTCTGAGCGCCATCTATGTAATAGATTCAAAATAGCAAATCTATGGCTTGCTGTTGTTGGATTCGGTTTTGGTGACCTTAATTATTATATACGTCGGATAATGTTCTTCGGAGGTATAAAATTATTTTATTTATCACTATTATTTATAGTATAAAAAATAATAAACGATAAGGCAACAAGGCGTATTATCATTATTATTACATAGTAAGAAATCGTTGGCGGTAGTTTGATATAATAATTATTTCAACTGACAGACGAATGACACCTCAGTCTACCTGTGACCACGGACTACTGCAAAGTGTTCGAAACGTCGGGTTTCCAAAAAAGTATAGTCCTGAATATACGCGATTAATCCGGTTAAAATAGTTATAAATTTAAAATAAATTTGTCAACTGTGATGAGAAATATGTTACAATTATTTATTTAGTTGTATTTTTTCGTCATTCAGCTGAATGTGTTTTGTGTTTGGTTAATTTTATTGTTGTATTTTTTGGTAACATTCAATGCAATAAAATTAAATAAATTCTATTAAATGATCTACGAAGAATTCTATTTTATTATTTCGTAATTAATATAAAGTTATATATATTTTAATTTATTCATTCGCTTGCTTAAGCCACAGGCAAATATAGTTATGGACAAAAATTGTCCATAAATTTTTACCGAAAACTATAATTATCAAAATGTGCCTTCAGTATCCCTTCCGTCATACTATAAATATAAATGTTTACTTTTACATTTTGGTGACTCAAATTCTTACGATCACAAAATGATAAATCCCTTATTATATTATAATAAACTTTATGTCATTGAAAAGAATACCAAATCTGTGTCGTAAAGCTAAGTAAAATAGACGTCATACAGTGTCAAGTAGCAAGCAATGGGGGCAGCGGTTTATAGGCGACGATATCGCTCTCGTAGCTATTGACCCTCTCACGGTTCACTTCTTTTGTTTAGTGCTCGCGACTAACTCGTTCAGTTTTGAGACATTTCAAGCGAGTCTTGCTCCGTTTAAGTTTCTCTCAGGAAGATTGTAGAGATTTTCCTTCGAAATGATATATATGTAATAAAAGAAAATACGCAGTGTTTATTTTATTTGTGCGGGATGTTATTAAAGTTATTGTTATAAAAGTAATTTGAGTATTTTTCAGAATTAACTTTTATTGGTTTAATTTTTTTAAATTAAATTGTGATAGTCATTAAAAAATATATTAGACTAACACATTAAAATATAACGTGATTGTATGAGGTCTCTGTGGTGCAGGGGCACAAACATCCGACTGTAAACGCAACGGACTGTATATGTTCGATTCCCACTCGAAAGAATAAAATATTTTCATACTCTCACCCTGATAATGAGGCAAAGCGCGGTGTTGAGTTCCGCCACTTAATATTCAATGTCTCAAAAACTTGTATTGGCTCTTGGTGGAAAGCGAAGAACGGAAATGACTTAATGGGAAAACGGAGTGTTTTTACAGTTGGTTTCCAGGTTCACTTTTCTTTGCTACGTGCAGGTTACACGTTATTTAAATTTAAATTTATATTTTAAAATTTATTCACTACAATACAATTCAAACTAAATTTAAACTAAAACACTGAATATTCATAATGAATGAAAAATTATAGATTTGCTCTGAAATTGAGGTACAAGTTCTGTCTTGATCTATTTAAGTTTTCATAGGAAGTTGAGATAATTTCATTTTGTATGATAACTTAAAAGCTTGAGTTTCTCTAATTGGTTTTAATTAAAATACCTTTGAGAGAAACATCACGTCAGAAACTTATTTACGAAATGGCTCTACGACTTGTTAACGACTGCTGTATATAAAATATATTAATATTATTCATATGTTGAATTTTTAATATATCGTGTAGATATATTTAAAATTTCGGCTAAAATTTAGATGGCGGATTAAGAACCGTTTATAAAATTTATAATTTATCTTAAGTTATGAGTTTTTATCTTAAGTTATAAAGTTGTAAGAAACTGCTTAAGAATTTGGATTCGACGCGGGTAGAATGTATAGCTTAAGAACGTATAATAACTTAAGAAGGGAACCTAGAATAAGTAGAAAGTTGAAAATTAAACAAAACATTATTGCACAAAATGAGTCGCGACAGGTTGTGAATTCAATATTAAGTTGAGGCAATGAAATATTTAATATTTTCATTTTCTTCGGTCTGGTGTCGAGGCAAAGCACGGCGTTGAATTTAGCCACTTAAAACGCAATGCCTTCAGAATTCGGCTGAAAATAAGAAATGGAGTGTTTTAACGCTAGGTTCCCTCAGTCTACCCTGCAGTGTGCGTGATGCTAAAAAAACATATTTTTTCATTTCATCTCTCAATATGTATGTATAGACACAAAGTATATGGGATTTGTTAATTATTTTCTTTCAGAGGAGAAGGCATCACCGGAGGGCGGCGCTAACGGGTACCTGCCGGCCAAAGTGCCCATCACCATTACAGCTAACCCTATGCATGGAGAGGTACAAAATGTATACATTTTTGGTATTTTATAATATGTTTACCTTACTTACATGAATATCATCTATATAGATTATTGTTTTTTCTTACGTAGCTTAGAAACAAAAGCAATATAGTTCAAAGTTTATTTAAATATATGTTTATATATACATGTATATATATTTTACTAACTATAACCAGTCATGGCGCAGGGGCACAAAATGTGACTGTAAAAGTTCGACTGGTTGTCAGTTCGATCCCCACTGGAGGAAATGAAATATTTACTTACATTTATATTTTCATTTCTTCGCTGTGGTGTCGAGGCTAAGAGCGGCGTTGAGTTCCGCCATTTAACGCGCAATGCCTCCAGCGTTCGGTGGAAAGTGAGGAACGGAGTGTATTGACACTAGGTTTCCTCTGCCTACCCTGCTGTGTGCGGGATACAGCGTGAAGCTGGTGTTTTTTATAAAACATATTTTAAAAAAATTATTACACTTAAAAAACAATAATGACTTTAAGCTTATTTGGCTTATAACTAATAATTTTTAAAACTTTTTTATATGCGGATGACTGTATTTATGTAATTAATAACAATACTTAATGCATTTAGTAGGTTAACAAAAACTATAATTTTCTTATTAAACATAATAATATCTTATAAAACAAGCATATTGTCTCATCCTATCCTAATAAATATAGAAAATCCAACCATGTTTTGGGGACGTACTCGTATATTGTCCGATATCAGCTCTAAGTACCGATATACATTACGGCTACCTTCATTTGTAACTTACACATGCGCGAAGGTGTGAGCCTTAGACCTCTTCAGGTAATGGAGACATCTAATATTTATGTAGAAATGTCTAGAAATATCTTTTGCCGTACGTAAGATTTCAGTTTTAGTATTTGTAGCGACGTATTCAAGAATTTCATGATTTTCATATATTGTGATACACATTTATACGTTAAATATTTTCATATAACATCTATATTCTATTGGGAAGGAATGTGATTTGTGTAATGATATTCGATCCTGACCGCTGAACACAATAGTCAATATTTATTCATTTTTCTTTTAAAGTTAATCGAACAATAGAGAAAATAACCAAATTTAAATTATAATACTTTTTGTGTTCTAGGGTGGCGACGGTGTAGAAATGTCATTCCTTCACAACAATAATTGCGGAAACACAACCGCCAGCGACGACAGTCTGGCGCATTCCAGGAAGAACCAGAGACAGTACGTGTGATTAGACGGAAAACTCAGGACTAGTTTACGTTCAAAAATGGTTATAATATAAATTAATAAATAGGTTATAAAATATATAACCTTTTTGGATATAAGTTTTATAAAGTGGCAATAATTGGTATAAATATTAAGAAGAAACAGGCCAGAGACTTAAGTTTTGTAAAGGAAAATACAAATTAGGAATGACGCATGAACATTTTAATAATTTCATGATTTTTGAAATTTTATTGTGATAGTCGTAAAAGGTGAATGGACTCATGAGAGTACAAAATATATTTATTATTTTAGTGACTAGTGACTAGCGAACTGTAAGTGACGTTGATCTTAGGCATTTATTTGCGTTTATTAGTTATAAGCGCTAGTTATACGTTATTTTTAATGTATGAAATTATAGTATGAAAATAGCCTAACTTTGTTATCTGACTACAATTTTTTTTTTATCATTTACATAGCAGAGTAGGCAGAGGGATCCTGAGAAATTGATGTTAAGATATTCCGTTCCCATTAAGATATTTTCTTTCCTCACCTTCCGTCCTATTATGGAGGAGCAACTCAATGTCGTGCTTTGCCTCGTTACCAGAGCGAGGAAAATGAAAATATTAAATATTTTATTGCCACGAGGGAAAATCGAACCCATAACCAGTCACGTCCACGACATTTGATAATTTACTACCAATTAAATGCAACATACAATGATGTTGCATTTAAGCTAGAAATATTTTTGACAATAAATTATATTACCAAATAATAATTATGAGCTTGGTTGTGGGTTCGATCCTCACTCGAAGAGATTTAAATATTTATTTAAATTTATATTTCTTTCTTCGCTTTGGTGTCGAGGCAAAAGCGCGGCATTGAGTTCTGCCACTCAACACGCAATGCCTCCAGAATTCGGCAAAAAATGGGGAACGGAGTATCTTAACACTAGGTTCCCTTTGCCTACCCTGCTGTGTACAGGATACAGCATGAAGCTGATAAAAAAAAATGAGGCCTTCATTTAGCAATGGAACAGTGTTTGATTGTAAACAAACGTGACAACAGTGATTGACAGCTGTGGGTTTGATCAGACGAATGGTTATATTTAAGTTATTTTGAATTCTAAAGGCGCGGCGTTGAGTTCAGCCACTCTACCTACAAGAGCTCGAAAATTAAGCAGATAGTAATGACGGAGACTTTTTACTTTTTTGCTATTAGCTACTGTGAAACCTTTTTTTTTTGGTATAATAAACAAAAGTTAGGCTGTTTTCATACTATTTGTAGAAGTTTGGATATTTATTATTTGTATAGAACTTAGTATATAGATCTGATTTAACTCTCACCTGCATTCCCGATAATGTAATAAAAGAATGTTCTACGTGTGTTACTTTAAAAAGATTTTTTTGTCATACAAAATATTATTTCACAATTTTCCAATACATTAAAGTTACATTTAAAAATAGATTTATAAAATCTTATTTAAATCCTAATATATTTTTTTGGCTACGGTACTTAATTAAATTTTCATTGACATGTTTGTGTATACTTTGTTTTTTTCTTTTGTAAAATTGATTAGGAAAATAGGTTACATTTTTATAATTTAATCGACTAATTGAACTAAAATAATTGTAAATGTAACGTGGAATTTAAAATGTGTGTGTGCTTAAAATTGTTTGTTCATGGTTGTGAGATGCTTTGACTGATTAATTTTTATGTTATGTGAGCATTTGGAAGTGATATGAAAAATTTCGTCAAAAACAATATTCGGCGTTGAGTTTCACCACTCAAGTTGCATTACCTCTAGAATTCGGCAGAAATTGGTAAACGGAACTGCCTTATTAGGATCAGAATGTAACAACTAGGTTCTAACGTTCTGACTATCCTGCTATGTGCGCCATAAAGCGAAACAAATTTTTTTTTCTGCATAAGCGCTGCGTATCCTGCTTAATAAACATAAATAAGAATAATACTTATAATATAATATATCGCTCGCCAAAATCAAATGAAACAAAAAAAAGCAAATTCAATTCTAATCTCAACATCAAAGTTTATTATATAGCTTTTGTAAATTGTAATATATTTTATTTAAGCTTTGGCGCAGGTTTTGTAGTCACAGTCTAGATTATAGTCTAGATTTTGGGCTGTAATCGAATATTACAGTGTGTATAGCTTACTTTATTTAAAAAAAAACAATATGCTTATTTGCTTTACATATTCGTTTGTAACTAAATAATAAATATCATTAATTTTAAAAACATGTCACAGACTGAACTTTTGTAAATAAACTTGAAATTTATTACAATTTCTGTATTTTTATTTTCCCTATGGATTTTATTGAGTTATTTTATTTATTTTTTTGTAGAGGAAATTTGAAAATTAAAATTGAAATACATTTGGCACAACATTTATTTTGCTTTATTTTTTAAATAACTTCGAATTTTTTTTCTCAATATTTTTTATAAAATAATGAAAAACAGAAGTTAAATAAATCGTAAAATTTAAAAAGTTTGCAAAAAAATCATTCTATTACATATATCACACACGTACATACATACATGTCAATCTGATATTCCTCATTTTTATGACGGTGGAGGCCAGTCGTGGCGCAGGCGGTACAAAATGTGACTGTAAAACCGACTGGTTGTGGGTTCGATCCCCACTCGAGGAGATGAAATATTGATTGAATTAAATGTTTATTTTCATTTCTTCGCTCTGGTGTCGAGGCAAAGCGTGGCGTTGAGTTCTGCTACTCAATACGCAATGACTTCAAAATTCGGCAGAAGGTGGGGAACGGAGTGTCTTGCCATTACTTGGTTCCCTCTGTCTACCCTGCTGTGTGCGGGATACAGCGTGAAGCTGATATGATATATATTACACATACAAAATATAATTCAATTATCAAAATATATTTTGCAAATACAATAAAAATGGATTCTATGACATTTTTTCAAACAAAACGCACGAACGTGTAAACCGACCAGCCATATATTCTTATATTGGCAATTATTAACGACCTGTCAGTGAACCCCTTCTTTAGGGGATTGGTTAAATGAAAGCTGGGCACGGAGCCAAGTGACGGCACTCAATTGCTACTACGATTCAAACTGACGATATTCGTTATCGACAACGTATTGTTTAAAATAATATTTATTGTATAATTCCTTAATAAAAGTAACTGCTTTACTGGTACATCTGGTAGTTTTAATATTTATGGTAATCGAGGCACCGTTTTATTAGTCTAGTCCAGGGGTTCCCAACCTTTTCTTGACCAAGGACCACTATGTCATTCTTGGTAGTAAGGACTACTGCACTGCACACTGCATTTAGGTATATTAAAAATTGCTGAATAAGCTAATTTAAAAACTATGATAATCAAACAAAAACTACGCCTCACCATCCCCAGTCATAAAATTTAAATCGCGGACCATATTTAGGATTTTGCGGACCATTGGTTGGGAACCAGTGGTCTAGTGTAACGTCGGTTTATTGAGATGTATGTATGTATAGAAGGTTATTGAGCAATGGCATTACTAGACACTGCCAATAATAATTCATGTTTACATATAAAAAATATATAAAGCCTCTATTCGTTGACCATTTCAAAATTATTGTTTTTATGTTACAATCTTTTAAGTTTTATTGTATATTTCCATGTAAACTTACCTTAAATATCAAAATGATAAAAATATATCATTTTGACATTTAACGTAGACGTAGACGGATTAGTGTTAAGACTCTATGTTCCCCAATTTCTTTACAATTGTCGACTTAAATCGTGTTAAATTACTCAAAGCGTGTTAAATAGTAGAACTCAACGCTGCGCTTTGTCTATTAGAGAGGGAACGTGATAAAAGTAAATATGATTTAGACATCGTGGCACAAGAGTGTGACTGGAAGCGCTACAGGCCTTTAGTTCAATTTTCCGTCGAGGAAATTAAACATTTCATATTTTTATTTCCTCGCTCTGGTAACGAGGCAAAGAGCGGCGTTTAGTTCCGGAACTTAATAAGGAATGCCTCCAGAATTCGGCGAAAAGTGCGCAACGAAAGCTTCTTAACGACAACGGAGTGCCTTAACACTAGGTTTCCAGGTTCTCTCTGCTTATCCTGCTATTTGCAGGATAAAGCGTAAATAAATAAATGAATATGGCTTTTGTCCTGCATTCAATTTCACAACCATCATAGCTGAGCTGAGCTAACAGTCGACGCTGCACGACGCCGTCGTCGATATTTGAGATCTTAGTTTGAATATCTGATAGGGAATGTATAAATAATGTATTCAATTAACAGTATTAGCATTGATGTAGATCTAGTGCATGCGACAGATGCTTGGAGAGGAATGGATGGAGAATACAGAATATATCAGACACCGTTTATTGTGACTCATTTGTCTTTACAATATTGTAGTTTATTATATAGGGAGTTTCGGTACGTTCATGTTGTGGGTTCGAAGCTATGTTTGGGGAAATATGAAATAATATAATATATTGCTTTCATATTTTATTACTTAGTAAATGCTGTCTGTCAAGTTGTAAATAGAAAACGGGAAAGCATTAGACTCTATCTGATGTTGAGAAAAATGCGGCAGATTCGCAAATATAAATGAAAACATCTTTAATTTATTTAACAAAATTATTTCACAAAAAGTTTTAACAAATGAATTTCAGTTTCAATTCAAATATTTTCCATCACATTGAACCGTAGAAGGGAAACGCAAAGATGTTGTAAATCTAATTGAGGCTGTTCAAATAATTTTATTTGCAAGATTTAAATACGGACAACGAAAAGTTTTTAAGCCGTTTCCCTTTGCTTGTTATTACTGAAAGTAACTTTGTAAGCAACCTCTGAAAATTTAAATCCTTGAAGTTCAGGGCATAAGAAGAATTGCTGTTTTTTTATAATAAGCTTCACTATGTATCCCTCATCTAGTAGGGTATGCAGAGAGAATATCGTATTAAGACACTCCCTTTCTCACTTTTCGTGTTAAGTGGCGAAATTCAACGCCGCGCTTTCGCTTTCTACTAGAATGAAGAATTTAGATATTAATACATTATAATTAATTCTTCCGAGTGGGGACCGAACTCACAACCGTCGTTTGTGCCCCTGCCTGCATATTTATTATTTTTACGAAATTATTTTTACGAAACCCGAGTTATTTTTACGAAATGTAGTATTTATATAATATTTCAATGATATTAAAATAACAATTAGGTATTACTGGCTCGGCAGACTCTGAGAGGCATTAAGATTGATTGGCTGTTCCTTAGTTTATAGTCAATAGCAATTAGTCAAATAGCTATACAAGACGATATAAGGTGCTAGTAAGTTAGGTGCTGTAACCACATACGTTTTTATTCTGGTAGATATATGAAGAAAGAAATATAGAAATATATCAAAAAAATATCTAAGCCTGTCGCATGGATATGCTCATTAAGTTTCATATTTATGCATAAAGGTAAAATGTGTTTTTCAAATTCATATAGCTATTTATACGATACTTAAAAAAATAATTTAAACATTTCGCCTATCTGTCTGTCTGTCTCGGCAACCGCACAGTAAATCTATGGAATGCTAAGAAACTTCTCAAATTAAAAAAAAAAATCGAATAATCTATTTATATTAATGATGGATGTTAGATTTTGACAATAATAGTTATGATACGAATAAATTCAAATACAATATAATGTTATAACTAGGTACTAAGCATTTCATTTTGTCACCGCGTCGTTCAATCAAACACGATTGAAATGAGCTATGATGGCATCAATGATCTTCAAAACCACAGCCACTAGTCACAGACCTCACATATAGGTAGTCGTAATCGATATCACGCTGCACCAATACTTGTCAATTAGACGCATTCGAGCCTCATAATTGACATAACTATGGTCATATTAATTGATTAATTGATCACATTTGTATGATAGCCGGGATTTGCAGTTCCGATGAAATATGTATGTTTCATTTTGGGTACAACGTGGTTTCGCGTTGTACGAAATATGTTTTGTTCACATAAATATATTGGTTTTGCGAATTTTAATATTTATGACATTTTCGTAATATAGTTGTTTGTGTTATGTACAGTATGCGTTTAATAAATAAAAGCGATGAGTGTGGATTCAAATTAAAAACAGGAATTACATTAAAATTTCAGTTATTTTGAAATTTAAAATAAGTATATATAATGCCTTAAATACCTACTCATTGAAAATAAGTTATTGTACCTAAAATTTATTTAGAATCTACCAATTAACACGTGATATCTAAAATTTTGGGCGAAAAATCTGTAATAAAATACAGCGTGAAGCTACCACAGCTATCCAATTTTCAACTTCACAGAGTTTAGTCTAGAGCGATCAGACGACTTAAAGCTATATAAAGATGATATCTCTAGGACAGAAACCAATATATTTATGTGAACAAAACATATTTCGTACAACGCGAAACCACGTTGTACCCAAAATGAAACATACATATTTCATCGGAACTGCAAATCCCGGCTATCATACAAATGTGATCAATTAATCAATTAATATGACCATAGTTATGTCAATTATGAGGCTCGAATGCGTCTAATTGACAAGTATTGGTGCAGCGTGATATCGATTACGACTACCTATATGTGAGGTCTGTGACTAGTGGCTGTGGTTTTGAAGATCATTGATGCCATCATAGCTCATTTCAATCGTGTTTGATTGAACGACGCGGTGACAAAATGAAATGCTTAGTACCTAGTTATAACATTATATTGTATTTGAATTTATTCGTATCATAACTATTATTGTCAAAATCTAACATCCATCATTAATATAAATAGATTATTCGATTTTTTTTTTAATTTGAGAAGTTTCTTAGCATTCCATAGATTTACTGTGCGGTTGCCGAGACAGACAGACAGATAGGCGAAATGTTTAAATTATTTTTTTAAGTATCGTATAAATAGCTATATGAATTTGAAAAACACATTTTACCTTTATGCATAAATATGAAACTTAATGAGCATATCCATGCGACAGGCTTAGATATTTTTTTGATATATTTCTATATTTCTTTCTTCATATATCTACCAGAATATATATATACGTATGTGGTTACAGCACCTAACTTACTAGCACCTTATATCGTCTTGTATAGCTATTTGACTAATTGCTGTTGACTATAAACTAAGGAACAGCCAATCAATCTCAATGCCCCTCAGAGTCTGCCGAGCCAGTAATACCTAATTGTTATTTTAATATCATTGAAATATTATATAAATACTACATTTTGTAAAAATAACTCAGGTCGTCATAGTACAGGGGCACAAACGACGGTTGTGAGTTCGGTCCCCTCTCGGAAGAATTAATTATAATGTATTAACATCTAAATTCTTCATTCTAGTAGAAAGCGAAAGCGCGACGTTGAATTTCGCCACTTAACACGAAAGGTGAGAAACGGAGTGTCTTAATACGATATTCTCTCTTCATACCCTACTAGATGAAGGATACATAGTGAAGCTTATTATAAAAAAACAGCAATTCTTCTTATGCCCTGAACTTCAAGGATTTAAATTTTCAGAGGTTGCTTACAAAGTTACTTTCAGTAATAACAAGCAAAGGGAAACGGCTTAAAAACTTTTCGTTGTCCGTATTTAAATCTTGCAAATAAAATTATTTGAACAGCCTCAATTAGATTTACAACATCTTTGCGTTTCCCTTCTACGGTTCAATGTGATGGAAAATATTTGAATTGAAACTGAAATTCATTTGTTAAAACTTTTTGTGAAATAATTTTGTTAAATAAATTAAAGATGTTTTCATTTATATTTGCGAATCTGCCGCATTTTTCTCAACATCAGATAGAGTCTAATGCTTTCCCGTTTTCTATTTACAACTTGACAGACAGCATTTACTAAGTAATAAAATATGAAAGCAATATATTATATTATTTCATATTTCCCCAAACATAGCTTCGAACCCACAACATGAACGTACCGAAACTCCCTATATAATAAACTACAATATTGTAAAGACAAATTATTAAAGGCATTATTTCCTTTGCAGGAAATAATGCATTCATATTATAAATTTAAAAATAGAAAACGCGGGATACAGCATAAAGTTAAAAAATACCGATATTCAAATTTCTTCAACACATAATAGTCTCAAATTCCTGTTCATTTAACCTCAATAAAACACAATAAATCGAAACAACGACGCACTATATACGGCGATGTGCTAATAAAGCAGTGTCTTCAATCTTTATCGACTATCGACACCTGAAGGTCGATTTGGCTGAATGCCCAACTTTTTAATCCATTCTGTCCCCTAAAGAAGAGTTTCGGCCGACAACCCGTTAGTAATTGCCTGTAGAATCTGGCCCTTCAATTTGCGCTTACACGCGCTATTGCCTGGGCTTTATATTTTTCAATACGTAATGTTATATTTGAATTTTATTTTAAAATTTTTGCTTTAATGGGCGAAACCATATTTAAACGTATGCTAGATTTAAGTATTTAGCAATGATTTAATTTTTTTAGTTTTTTTTCATCTTCGTACTGTATTTCGTATATAGCACCTGGAAACCTAGTGTTAAGAAATTAAGTTTCCATTAAGACACGTCCACGTGATTAGCGAAACTTAACTCTGCGCTTTGCTTCGTTACCAGAGGGAATGAGAATTGGGGATCCATCTCACAACCTCTCGCATTAACAGTCTCACGCTTGTACCTTTACACAAGGACTGGTCTCAATTTGTGGTATTAACATACGTATGAATACGCTCTAAAGATGTGTATTACGTTATATACTGTAAACTAACAGTACGGACAACAAATTGTGGCCGTCCTGAAGTTGAGGTTTTCTGAATTTTTGAGCATTTTACGCTCGGAAAGTCAAAGTAAGAAAAATTTTAAAGCTAAATCTGCGTAGCTATCTTTAGCTAATTTCAGGGTAGCCACGACTTGTTGGCCGTCCTGTAATATTTATAATATTTTTTTTATTTAAAGAATCATAACAAACGCAGTAATTAATTATTATTATTGTAAGCAATTTTCGTCGTTGGAGCATTCTTTGCTGCGATCGGAAATCAAATCTCAATTTTCTCATGACTATTTACTCAAGTAAGTTGTATTTAAATAAGAAATTTTAAAATTAGGGTAGTAGTCTAAGAATTTTAACGAGTTCAATAATATACTTTTTATTTTTATTTTACTTGTTTATTCTCACGTATCTGCATCATATATATTAGGCCGAAAGAGTTTAATGAGTCTTTAATAAAGAAGTAAATGTGACTACATTTCACCCTTTAGTGCTACGAGTAAGAAGC
The DNA here is from genome assembly GCA_917862395.2 of Heliconius sara. NCBI lineage: Eukaryota > Metazoa > Arthropoda > Insecta > Lepidoptera > Nymphalidae > Heliconius > Heliconius sara. Next base: position 3,788,615 of record OU860795.2, on the reverse strand, counting down.
GAAACTTGGCGTCTTATTTAGCAGAATCAACCGTGTTCAATTAAAACGTTCATAAAATGTGACACATCAAAACAACGATTAAGTGAAACAACGTTTAATTAATTATAATAATATTGTATATACATATATTACATAACTATTAAAGACATTTTTCCATAAAACTTAATCCAATAAGTCTTTAACCTTTATAAAACACGTAAAGTCGTTCATTCACCGATACACATTCGTTCTTCCGGACGTTTATTACTGCCGGCGTCGTGCGTCGCTCGTTTCTTTATTCATTCATTCGCTCGCTTTGTCGGTTATGAATTTCCAATATGGCAGCCGATTAATAATTGACACAAAAGCTTCGGGCGCGTAAAGTGATTTACATTGTTTTAGCGACAGAGTTATGGATCCGATACAACAGATATCTACCGAATCCAATTGGAACGCTAATAAACTTACGATCAATGGCGTTGAATTTATTTAGATTTTTGCTTTTACAACAGTACGTATACTTTGATTTAAAAAGTCAATACTTTACCTTTTCACATTTTTTAATGTATGAGTTTATTTGTTAATTATGTAATTTTCTGGTGTGAAATAAAGAGTTTCTTTGCTTCTTCGCTTAAAGTCTTTATTTTATAGTTTAGATTCTTTATTTTATATTTTTATTTTTATCTAGTTAAAATTAAGTTATTAAATTATTAGTAAAGACTCAATAAAATTTTGCGTTTTGTTATTTAAACAGAATCAAACGATAACAAGAAAATTAGCAAAAAATATTAAAATAATAACATAATTATATATTAGTTATCTATATTAATATATCTATTTAAACTCTCCATCTCTCAAAACCTGCTGAAATTGAAACAATATTATTAGATTAGACCTAAATCTCGGCTTTACCCGCAAATATTACTCAAAGTATATTCTAGTCAAATTTTCTTTGAAACAACCACAAGTACGTACAGCTCTGAAAGCACTCTTAACTCTTCTTATCCCAAGCAAACAACCCCGACTCTGTAAACAATGGCCGAACCGACAATCTCTTGAAACTTATATTTTTATTGGTAACTACGAATAGTTAGTCCTGCATATAAAATAAAAATCAGTCCCAAGCTTACCCTTTGTCTATGTTATTACAAATTTGAATCTAGTTTATAAATAACTACACCTTACATATTAAATACTGGTACGTAATTTTTTTTAAGATATGATTTGGTATAATGTCGTAAAATATAATACGTCAACATAGTAAATTAATAACTCTTTTGATTACGCTTAGGAGTTAACACCGACATGTCACTTGTCACGGCGTCACGTGGAGCTACTCTCCACGTGGATTGTAGTGCCGGCGGTCACCTTCCATACGTGAATCAATATACACCTCCAATACGTTACTGTCAGCTTGTTCAGATGGTAAATAATAATTGTTACATTAAAGTACACAAACAATATACAGTACAATATACAGTACCCTAGTCTATCATTTTTTGTACTACGGATGCGTCAACCGTACCGTAGTACCTTAACCGTAGCGGTAAGTAGCAGACGGCGCTACCGTCCAGCCATCGATGACGCCGTCACATCGATATTCTGCATTCTCGATATCTTTTTTATAGCAAGAATCGTTAGTTTTAATACATACTTATTTGTAAATTCTTAGACAGGCTAAATATTATAGGATTAAATATAGCATTTTTTTCTGTAATAAATAATAGATTAAGTTGATATAATATCAAAATATTATTGTAATAAATATAATAAAAGTTAAATGTAAGTATAAGATATAATGGTTAAGGAATCATTATTATACAAATAAATAAATCAGCTTCACGCTGTATCCCGCACACAGCAGGGTAGGCAGAGGGAATGTTTTAGACACTCCGTTCCCCACTTTCTGCCGAATTCTGGAGGCATTGCGTGTCGAGTGGCAGAACTCAACGCTGCGCTTTGCCTCGGCACCAGAGCGAAGATATGGAAATATAAATTTAAGTAAATATTTCATCTCTTCGAGTGGGGATCGAACCCACAACCAGTCGGTTTTGCAGTCACACTTCGTGCCGCTGCGCTACGACTGGCCTCGATTATTATACAAGTCACTACAATTATATTTCACCCTGATATCTAAATTCGTTAAAAGACAAAGAACTAACTCGCAAACTTTGAGAAATACTTCGTCTTCAATGAGATTTCTTGAAATGTAAATAAGGAATTCTTAAAACAACAATTCAAACTTAACATATAAAAATAATATGTTTTAAAAGTGTAGTAAATAAAATGAAGTTACTAAGGATTATTTTGTACACATTTTTCACTAAATGTGGTAATGCCTTCAGAATTCGTTAGAAAGTAGAGAACGGAGTGTCTTAATACTAGGTTATCAGGTTCCCTTTTCCTACCCTGCTATGAGCGGGGTACAGTATGAAGGCAAAAGTATATATTCAAATGTAAAAGATAATAACCTTAATAATATCGAAAAAGGACAGTTACTTTTTAATATCCTGTTTTCAACTTTACAGCTGTGAACTAAATACGACGACACTCTCTACATTTACATTTTTAATAGAGGCTTACTCAATTGAATCTAGAGCGAACAAATATGGAACATGGAGGAAATTAGCTCTTCTTTTCTCATTGAAATCTTATTTTATTTTCTTTTTACTCTATACGCGACTTCATTTTTTTTAATATGTAAAATCTTTCATATTTATGTCTTATACTAGTATATTTGGTTAATAATAATATTTGCTTATACGTCTTGAAAGGCAAATATAGTGTATAAATAAAAAAATTAAATTAAATTAAATTAAATTAGCTTCACGCTGTATCCCGCACACAGCAGGGCAGGCAGAGGGAACCTAGTGTTAAGACACTCCGTTCCCCACTTTCTGCCGAATTTTGGAGGTATTGCGTATTGAGTGGCAGAACTCAACGCCGCGCTTTGCCTCAACACCAGAGCGAAGAAATGGAAATATAAATTTAGGTAAATATTTCATCTCCTCGAGTGGGGATCGAACCCACAACCAGTCGGTTTTACAGTCACACTTTGTGCCACTGCGCCACGACCGGCCTCAAAAAGTGTATAATATATCGATTTATTTTCTTTTTACAAATGAGTCTCAGTCTTTTTCACTATTAATATATAATTTGCTTAAATTTTAAGTGCAATAAAGTATATTGTATTGTATTAAATCTTCACATTTATGGAACTCCCTACTCCTTATAATCATGCAAGCCAAATCTAAACAAAATATATTTTATTATATTATTATTGTATAGGTTTAATTATGTATGTATGTATGTATAATGTATATATGTGTATGTACGTATTATTTACTCTCTCTTCTCCCAAGGTTGTCTGGAAGAGATCGCTCACTAAGCGATAAGGCAGCCTATCCTATCCAATGTATTATATTTTTTTTTTTACAATAAAGCGTCTTTTTACTTTACATTTAGTTTAGAAATCAAAAATATTTTCTACTAAACTTATTTATAAATTATTCTAATTTAGACTGTATACAAATATTATAAACAAAATTTGTAAAAAGAAAATAAATCGATATATTATACACTTTTTGAGGCCGGTCGTGGCGCAGTGGCACAAAGTGTGACTGTAAAACCGACTGGTTGTGGGTTCGATCCCCACTCGAGGAGATGAAATATTTACCTAAATTTATATTTCCATTTCTTCGCTCTGGTGTTGAGGCAAAGCGCGGCGTTGAGTTCTGCCACTCAATACGCAATACCTCCAAAATTCGGCAGAAAGTGGGGAACGGAGTGTCTTAACACTAGGTTCCCTCTGCCTGCCCTGCTGTGTGCGGGATACAGCGTGAAGCTAATTTAATTTAATTTAATTTAATTTTTTTATTTATACACTATATTTGCCTTTCAAGACGTATAAGCAAATATTATTATTAACCAAATATACTAGTATAAGACATAAATATGAAAGATTTTACATATTAAAAAAAATGAAGTCGCGTATAGAGTAAAAAGAAAATAAAATAAGATTTCAATGAGAAAAGAAGAGCTAATTTCCTCCATGTTCCATATTTGTTCGCTCTAGATTCAATTGAGTAAGCCTCTATTAAAAATGTAAATGTAGAGAGTGTCGTCGTATTTAGTTCACAGCTGTAAAGTTGAAAACAGGATATTAAAAAGTAACTGTCCTTTTTCGATATTATTAAGGTTATTATCTTTTACATTTGAATATATACTTTTGCCTTCATACTGTACCCCGCTCATAGCAGGGTAGGAAAAGGGAACCTGATAACCTAGTATTAAGACACTCCGTTCTCTACTTTCTAACGAATTCCGAAGGCATTACCACATTTAATGAAAAATGTGTACAAAATAATCCTTAGTAACTTCATTTTATTTACTACACTTTTAAAACATATTATTTTTATATGTTAAGTTTGAATTGTTGTTTTAAGAATTCCTTATTTACATTTCAAGAAATCTCGTTGAAGACGAAGTATTTCTCAAAGTTTGCGAGTTAGTTCTTTGTCTTTTAACGAATTTAGATATCAGGGCGAAATGTAATTGTAGTGACTTACTTGTATAGTAATGATTCCATTATATCTTATACTTACATTTAATTTTTATTATATTTATTACAATAATATTTTGATAATATTTTGATTATATCAACTTAATCTATTATTTATTACAGATAAAAATGCTATATTTGATCCTATAATATTTAGCCTGTCTAAGAATTTACAAATAAGTATGTATTAAAGCTAACGACTTTTGCTATAAAAAAGATATCGAGAATGCAGAATATCGATGTGACGGCGTCATCGATATTCTGCATTCTCGATCGATGGCTGGACGGTAGCGCCGTCTGCTACTTACCGCTACGGTTACGGTACTACGGTACGGTTGACGCATCCGTAGTACAAAAAATAATAGACTAGGGTACTGTATATTGTTTGTGTACTTTAATGTAACAATTATTATTTACCATCTGAGCAAGCTGACAGTTACGTATTGGAGGTGTATATTGGTTCACGAAGGGAAGGTGACCGCCGGCACTACAATCCACGTGGAGAGTAGCTCCACGTGACGCCGTGAAAAGTGACATCTTGGTGTTTACTCCAAAACATAATCAATAGTTATTAATTATTATAAAAAAATAACGTACCAGTATTTAATATGTAAGATGTTGTTATTTATTAACTAGATTCAAATTTGTAATAAAATAGACAAAGGGTAAGCTTGGGACTGATTTTTATTTTATATGCAGGATTAACTATTCGTAGTTACCAATAAAATATAAGTTTCAAGAGATTGTCGGTTCGGCCATTGTTTACAGAGTCGGGGTTGTTTGTTTGGGATAAGAAGAGTTAAGAGTGCTTTCAGAGCTGTACGTACTTGTAGTTGTTTCGAAGAAAATTTGACTAGAATATACTTTGAGTAATATTTGCGGGTACAGCCGAGATTTAGGTCTAATCTAATAATATTGTTTTAATTTCAGCAGGTTTTGAGAGATGGAGAGTTTAAATAGATATATTAATATAGATAACTAATATATAATTATGTTATTATTTTAATATTTTTTGCTAATTTTCTTGTTATCGTTTGATTCTGTTTAAATAACAAAACGCAAAATTTTATTGAGTCTTTACTAATAATTTGATAACTTAATTTTAACTAGATAAAAATATAAAATAATATAAAATAAAGAATCTTAACAATAAAATAAAGACTAAGCGAAGAAGCAAAGCTTATAACAAAAATTTTACTATATAATAACAAAGTAATATAACATAACATAGAAACTCTTTATTTCACACCAGAAAATTACATAATTAACAAATAAATTCATACATTAAAAAATTAGAAAAGGTAAAGTATTGACTTTTTAAATCAAAGTATACGTACTGTTGTAAAAGCAAAAATCTAAATAAATTCAACGCCATTGATCGTAAGTTTATTAGCGTTCCAATTGGATTCGGTAGATATCTGTTGTATCGGATCCATAACTCTGTCGCTAAACCGATGTAAATCACTTTACGCGCCTGAAGCTTTTGTGTCAATTATTAATCGGCTGCCATATTGGAAATTCATAACCGACAAAGCGAGCGAATGAATGAATAAAGAAACGAGCGACGCACGACGCCGGCAGTAATAAACGTCCGGAAGAACGAATGTGTATCGGTGAATGAACGACTTTACGTGTTTTATAACGGTTAAAGACTTATTGGATTAGGTTTTATTGAAAAATGTCTATAATAGTTATGTAATATATGTATAAACAATATTATTATAATTAATTATACGTTGTTTCACTTAATCGTTGTTTTGATGTGTCATATTTTATGAACGTTTTAATTGAACACGGTTGGTTCTGCTAAATAAGACGCCGAGTTTCGCTTCTTACTTGTAGCACTCTAAAAAAGGGTGAAAAGTAGTCTCATTTACTTCCTTATTAAAGACTCATTAAACTCTTTCGGCCTAATATATATGATGCAGATACATGAGAATAAAATAGTAAAATAAAAATAAAAAGTATATTATTGAACTTCTTAAAATTCTTAGACTACTACCCTAATTTTAAAATTTCTTATTTAAATACAACTTACTTGAATAAATAGTCATGAGAAAATTAAGGGGTTTGATTTCCGATTGCAGCAATGAATGCTCCAACGACAAAAATTGCTTACAATAATAATAATTAATTATTGCGTTTGTTATGATTCTTTAAATAAAACAAATATTATACATATTACAGCACGGCCAACAAGTCGTGGCTGCCCTGAAATTTGCTAAAGATAGCTACGCAGATTTAGCTTTAAAATTTTTCTTACTTTTGATTATTTACTTTTTTCAGAAAACCTCAACTTCAGGACGGCCACGATTTGTTGTCCGTACTGTTAGTTTACAGTATATAACGTAATACATATCTTTAGAGCGTATTCATACGTATGTTAATACCACAAATTGAGACCAGTCCTTGTGTAAAGGTACAAGCGTGAGACTGTAAATGCGACAGGTTGTGAGATGGATCCCCAATTCGGAAAAAATAAAAAATATTTTCTCTGGTAACGAAGCAAAGCACAGAGTTTAGTTTCGCTAATCACCATGCAATTCCTCCAAACTCCGGTGGAAATTGGCGACTGGACGTGTCTTAATGGAAACTTAACTTCTTAACACTAGGTTTCCAGGTGCTATATTCAGTACGAAGATGAAAAAAACTAAAAAATTTAACCATTGCTAAGTACTTGCTTTTTGCCGTGTGATCCCGGCCTAGAATTGGATCATCCTGTTACTGGTGGTGTCGTAAGAGGCGACTAAAGTACGTGTGGTACAGTCACGTCGCCAGCAATGGCAACACGCATGGGCAGACTCGACCGGGTCATTACCACCCCCGGCATATAAAACCGGCGTGAAGTAGTGGCTTTATGCCACTGCGTTTCGCATCAGGTAATGCCGGGCCCCGGATCCCATCCCAGCTTAAAGGCCGGCAACGCCGGCCAGCCTGTAGCTCCTCTGGGGTAACACGGGGTCGTGGGCGGCGGTAATCACTTACCATCAGGTGACCCGCACGCTTGTTTGCCGCGTCTTTTCGTTTGCTGTCTCATAAAAAAAAAATCTAACATACTTTTAAATATGGTTTCGCCCATTAAAGCAAAAATTTTAAAATAAAATTCAAATATAACATTACGTTTTGAAAAAAATAAAGCCCAGGCAATAGCGTGTAAGCGCAAATTGAAGGGCCAGATTCTATAGGCAATTACTAACGGGTTGTCGGCCGAAACTCTTCTTTAGGGGACAGAATGGATTAAAGAGTTGGGCATTCAGCCAAATCGACCTCCAGGTGTCGATAGTGGATAAAGATTGAAGACACTGCTTTATTAGCACATCGCCGTATGTAGTGCAATGTTGCTTCGATTTATTGTGTTTTATTGAGGTTAAATGAACAAGAATTTGAAATTATTATGTGTTGAAGAAATTTGAATATCAGTATTTTTTTACTTTACGCTGTATCTCACACACACGTTTTCTATTTTTAAATTTATTATATGAATATAATTAAATAATATAATATAATTATATAATATAATTTATTATTTCCTTTATATTATTAAAACTTTTAGGCTTTATTTCTTTATTCATTCTGTAAGTTCCCCATTTTCCGCCGACTTTTGGAGGCATTAAGTGTTGAGTGGCAGAGATTATGATTGATTTGTCTTGTTACCAAAACGGAGAAATCAAAATAAGTCATTGTCCAAAAAGAAATTGAACCTAAAACCATCGCGCTTATCATTTAAGCTTTACTGAGCTGCTTAACATTCATGATATATTAAGAGCATATCATTTATGCTTTACTTAAAATGATAAAGTTTACTCCAAATAAGCCTTTACTTTACTGACTAAATGACCTGAGTAAGTTTAGATATCACCGAGCTTCCAGTTGAAGTCATATATTGATAGAATAACGGGTTGCATGATACGGCCCGCTTTGTTTTGTACGGCGCAAGGAGATTAGTGCATACAAAGGACCAGTATGGGGAAGATGTTTTAATTATGTACAGGTATATTTATGTTCCATATAAAATTGTATTTATTTCAGCTTCACGCTATATCTCACGTGTAGCAGGGTAGGCAGAGGGAACCTAGTGGTAAGACTCCGCTCCCCAGTTTCCGCCGAATTCGTGTTTAATGACGGGGATCAACGCCACACTTTGCTTCGATACCAGAGCGAAGAAATAAAAGTATTAAATATTTCATTTGCGCGTATTAAATATTAAATATTTCATTTCGTAATTTATTTTTGTCTAAAATGAATGTAGGCTCGATTGTCACTTGGGGAAATGATTATATACTAGCTAAATTAGCTAAATTAAGAAAGATTTCGTGTTTTTTATATATAGATATATGTATTAGAGAATCAATTGCCGTTTTGATCGCTTATAATAATATTCGCTTCGCTCCCTTATGATAATATTCTTTTTCTTTTTATAAAAGTATCCTATGTCTTTATACGTACGATTCATTAAATATAAAATTATGAAATTTTATTTGAATTTCTCATACATTCTTCTTCGTTATTAAAAGTAGTGTCGAGACTTTAAATATATCAAAACGCGACCTCCGCTTTCCCCAGCTTAGGAACATTGCGTGCATTCATAAAACTGAATTGAAATAGTTGAGGTTACCGTGGCGCAGTGGAACAAACGTGTACGTGTGTGGGTTTGATATCCACTAAGGAAATAAAATTATTATTATTATTTTAATTTCTTTGTATGATGAAATAAATTGTAGCGATGAATTTCGCCAGTAAGTGCTCAATGTCGTCGAGCGTCGGCTGCTAAATGCTAAATGTGGTATGTAGAGCAAATCTGAAAAAAATAAAGGCTTTCAAAAGTGAACTCCCTTCCAATACATGGAATGATATCAACTTTAATTAACATCAAAATTTTATTACGTTTGTAGCTTCGTTACTTTGAAGTTATTTTTCAATAATAACTGTAACTGTAGCAATAAAACAACTAAGGAAATGAAATTTTAAGCAATTATAATTTTTTAATCCACCGCGCAGTATACTGCGCTATAAATACTATATTTTTTTTATTCAAAAAAGTCTTGTGTACAAAGTTTTATTCAGTTTGTATCGATGACAAAATAAACACCGACGAATTTTTCTATTTTCGCAGGAGGTTTGTCGCTTTTATTTGGAAGAGTCGCAAGTTTTGTATCTATTTTTGTCTCTGTGGAACTTTTACGTTTCAGCTGTTCAGTAATAGTGCATCAAACGCCAGTGTACGGTACACCGCGTGGAGGACTGAATGCTTTAATTTGTTTAGTTTTTTAATCGCCCACTGACGTACTGTCAATCTATGGCTAATATGTGTCTTTAATATACATGTTTCTAGGTTCATGCCGTATCCTGTCCATAGCAGGGAAGGCAGAGGGATACTAGTGCTAAGACACTCCGTTCCCCACTTTCCGCCGGAGGCACTTTGAGTGGCGGTATTCAACGCTTTGCCTTTAAATTAGATTTTCAATAAACATCGCTCACTAAAGTACTGTAACAGTCAATCTTTGGATATTATGTTTCTTTATTACACTTTGTTTTCAGATTCACGCTGTATCATGCATATAGCAAGTAGCCAGAGGGTCTCTTGTACTAAGGCACTCCGTTCCCCACCTTTCACCGCATGAGGCATTGCCTTTTGAGTAACGAAGATCAGCTTTTTTTTGCCTTATTACAAAAGCGAGTGGGCATCAATCTCACAACCGTCATACTACACAGCTACACGATACTACATGATTTAAGATTTCAATTAATCGTATAAAATTTTAATTAATAAATACAAATAATATAATATTAATAATATAATATTTAAATTAATAATTAAAAATATAAATGAATAAATAATTTTTACTAAATAATTAATTATTGAAACCAGTCGTGGCGCAGTGGCACAAATAACTAGTTGTGGGTTGGACCTCCCGGTCTGGAGACCATGTAAAGTGGAGTAGGTTGAGTAGGAAGACTCTGATCAAAGCCGTGACGAATGCCGGGAGAAGATTAATAGATAGTAAAAAATTGTTTGGTCTATTTGCAAGTTTGAAATGTTATTTGTGTAATTTTATATTTTTGGTTTCTGAACAAAGCTGTCTAACATTTCATAATAATTTATTACACAATATTAAGTTATCTATACCAAGTTTTTCCACGCCAAAACTCCAAAAATTTATCAAAATTTTAAACAACTGAAATAAAAACACTGCCCCAGAACTAGATTTACGAAAACTTGCTCAGTCTTCTTCTAATTTATGAGAGAAAATTTTCTTCGTGCGTAATTAACGTTGTGAATGGATTGCTAAGTTGACTGGCGAATGTAGCGTGTCGGGTTAACTTGCTCGCTATTTGCTTTATTAAATAATTATTCACTCAAAATTTTGTTTTCAAATTGTTATAATACATTGATTTCCTTTCTTTTATTTTTGAATTTTAATTAAAACTCAGCTTCACGTTGTATTTCGCACTTAACAGTGTAGGCAAAGGGAACCTAGAACACTTGGTTTCCCATTTTCCGCATAATTCAGGAGGCATTACGTGTTGAGCGGCGGAATTCAACGGGCTTTGCCTCGACACCAGAGCGAAGAAATGAGATATTTTTTTTTAATTTAAGGCATTTTATTATACAAAGTTCTTAATTACTGTTAAGACCGTATTACATTAATAGAATCCGAGTCAAAATTAGAATTAAGATAAACAGCAATCATCAGGCATCATTCAATATCATGATGGTAAAATAAGAAGTTGTTATCATAACACAGTTTCATCACTAATTGAAATTAATATTATTTGGTATTTGGTAGTATGGAGGCCCCAGATACCTATATCATAGAGAGTAGGACAGCATCTGTAAACAAGATTGTTTTGGGTTCGATTCCCGCTTGGAGGAATGAAATACTTACTTCCCCATTTTGATACGATAAAGTACGGCGCTGTGTTCCGAAAGTACATGTAGTATAAAATATGTAGGCATAGAGAGTACATTTCATCAGCGGCGATAAGCTCAAATTTCAGCATTCTCATATTTTCAGCATTATGTTATAAATCTTATTACTTGACTAAGAACTCTTTTAACAGGATTAAATCGAAATTTACGTTTCCTTTGAATCCCAAAATAAAACATTTCTAAATAAGTACAGGACATTCTATTCTGGTGAAAAGGGAGAAGCTTTTCCTCAAATTAAAATCGAACCTACATCCTGTCACGTTTACAGTTACACGCAGGTGCCATTGGGCCACAACCGATGTGAGAATTAATTCTTAAAATACAACAACAGAGCAAAGAGAAAATCACTTGCTATATCCTCTCACTTATTTATTTTTGTGGGGCTCTCATTAGATTAAAATAAATAAAACTCACATTTGAACTTAAAACAGTAAGCAAAAGATTTTATAAAAATTACTTTTCGTATTGGTGTTTACGTTGTTTTTCGTTTTAATTACTGCGGTAATTGCTACGTGCTCTGAGTGCCGCTGCCACAGAGTGAGTGGTCTATAATAATAAATTAGGGGTACCTCCCCTAAGCTTATTTCAATTTTTTTATTAAATAGCAACTGATAAAAAATGGTAACTAACTAACATCACCTTGAAGAATTCGAAACATAATATTTTTAATATAATTGAGCTACTACTACTAGCTTGAGGCCATTCATGGCGCGGGGGCACAAGCGTGTAACTGTAAACCCGACGTATTGTGGGTTCAGTCCCCACTCGGGGCAATGCAATATTTAGAATTTTATTTTTTTCGTTTTTGTGCAAAAAGCAAAGTGCGGCGTTGAATTTCGCCACTCAACACACAATGCATCCAGAATTCGTCGGAAAATGCCTCTGCCTGCTGCTGTGTGCGGGATAAAGCGTGAAGCTGAAAAGAAAGATTTAGGTACTGTAGTTGTATACTCGTATACACAGTGTATGGTGATAGTATGTTTTACTCCAAACATATTTGTTTAACGCTGCTTAAAGTCATTGTATTTTACAATCAGAGATTTATAATCTTTGGAATTAATTACGTAAGTACGATTTAACAGCCGTAAAAATAAAATGGCTGAGATTGATACTATAATGTAACTTGTTGCAGCGAAATTTGCAACGTTGTAACGTCGTAGAACTATAGAACTTGGGAAACGTCAAATTTAATTAAAATTATATTTTTATATATTGTTTAATTTCTGCTTTAATTTATCTGCGCAGAGAGTGGAGTGTCTTGTTTGTCGGTAAGTTCTACTGCTACTTATATGGAAAAAGCGAAAGTCTATGTGTCAAGGGACTATAGCCCTAAATATTTGATATCAATTTAATAACACCACGCGATCTCGAGATAAATGGTCTTGATAGATGGCTAAACGGACAAAACAGTGATCCTATAAGTGTTACGTTTTCTAGTGTTACGTGTTACTCTTAAGGTACGGAACCCTATAAAGAGACTTAAATTGTTAGAGATTAATTACTCTACAATTTCCTCAGTACTCTGTACTCCGACTAATTGACCGGACCGCGAGAAGAATTGCATTATTCGAGGCAACAAGAGCTTCTAATGGAAATGAGCTCCCTTGCTAATAGTCATGAATATGTTTAACATAAATCAACGGTGTTTGAAAAACATTACGCTAGTGCGGAGTGAAACTTTTCTCATTAGTATTAGGATATAACAAAATTTTTTTTTTTCTGTTTCACGCTGTATCCTGCTCGTCCTCACAACACTGTCCCCTGTGATATTTCATCCCTTCCTCTCCGTCGATTTCTGTAAGCCGCGTTTTGAGCTGAGCTTTACTTGTCATGAAAATATTAAATATTTGATTTCCTCGAGAGGGAATCAAACTCAAAAACTTTCGTGTTAACACACAAAAATAAATTTTTGCTATCACACATCACTCAGTCGTAATTTTAACAGTAAGGACTGTGTGTAATATTGTTATTATTATATTCAATTCGTGATATTTTGTTCGTTTTGTATTACAAGTAGTGGAGCAGTCGTCATTGATAACAACGACGTAAACATGTAGCACTAGAAAATACTATTAAGCAACTTTTCATTAAAAAAAGTTAAAATATACAACAAGAAGTATATACTTATAGTTCAGACAACTACTTACATATTTTCTTAAACGTAAACAACGTTCAACGCGATTAATAAAGTTACGGTGATTTAATTAATATTTTATCGAAATACATATTATCTATTTGAGAACAAATGAATGAAAACGCAATGCTTGCAGAATTCGTTGGAAAATTGGGAACGAAAGTGTCTTAATGGGAGAGGAGTTTCTCTCTGCCTACTCTCTCTCTCCTATTTACGGGATACAGTGAGGGCCAAAAATAACACAAAGAAATATGATAAGCTACTTTTTATAAAAAGCCAGGAATAAATAATTGAAACAAATTATTTAGCAGCCGGAATAATGTTACAATAATAGAGCACATCTTTCAATTTGTGAAAAAAATACAAAAAACTTTTTCGTTTTCTTTTCGTACAATAAAAGTAGGTTCGTAGAAAAGAACGTTTCAATTATACTAGACATATATAAAACATTGTCGTTGCATAGATTTATCGTATATGTACGTTGTGGCGCAGCGACTCAGTGTCTCTTGTGAGTTCGACTCCCACTTGAAGTAACAATTTTCATATTTTTTACTTCTTTGTTCTAGTAATTAGGTAAAGAGTGGAGTAGTGTCACTTAACACTTAGCAAGCGTTCTCTAGAACGGAGTGTCTCAACACTAGGTTTACTCTGCCTAGCAATGTTGGCAGACAATGTTGTATCACAATTATATACATTTTTTTTATTCTTGTAAAGTGCCAATTTTGTCTTTCACGTTTAATAAATCGAACACAAAAATAAAATATTATGAATTAAATATGTGACGCTGCTATTCGTATAAGCGAGAGATGTAAGCTCGGTTGTCAAAACGTATTAAAAAATCACAGATGCAAAGCTCAACTTAGACCTCGCGGACAGTATCTGTTATTCTTTATTGGTATTTACACATACCCTGAATTTCTAAATAGTAATAAATAGATTTTAATCTATAAAAAATATATAACTATTTGAATTTACATACATAAATAAACCTAGCCAAATTATATATAATAACAAATGAATTACGATGTGAATCCTAGTTATTAATGTGGCTTAGACAGGTAGTAGAGGAGACAAATTAGTCAGAGTTAGCTCGAACTGGTACTAATGAACAATGGAGTATAAAGGACTTGATCGAATTATACTGGGAATTGGCGACGGTTAAGCAATATATAGTAATATTGGATTGAAATGTCATATTGTCGTGTAGCCAGTCGTGGCGCAGAATCGTGAGACCGTAAATGCGATAGGTTGTGGGTTCGATTCCCACTCGTCACTCGTCACAAAGAAGTCATTCGTCTTAATACTAGGTTCCCTCTGCCTTTCCTGTTACGTGCGGGATACAGTGCTAGAGTGTTACTGAACAAAAAGCTATATCTAAAGCAATTTCTAATATGCACCGTCAATGAAACGACGAACTTTTCAATTGCCACAGGTTTTCAATATAACAGAGATAAAATTAAAGCCGCAGACAAAAGCTCTAGTGAAAGACTTTTAAATAAAAGTTTTTTTTGTACAAAAGTGTTATTTTATTGAGTTACAATTTGCATTATGAATATAATTTTTTATAATGCCATTTATGCGAAACAGCTTCTGATTTCAGACACGACGGTTGTGGGTTCGATTCCCACTAATTTGTTTTCATTTCCTCATTTAAGTTGACGAAGTGCACCTTTGAGTCCCACCATACAATACGCATTGTCCCGAATACCTGCAGAAAGCGGAGAACGTAATGTCTTGACACTAGAGACGCTCTATCTATCGAAAAACCTTTTTAAATGAATATTCGTATATTACACATTTATAACAAATCCGACTTTCTTTGTTCCTTTTATTGTCACGATCAAAATGATTTAAGCTCCTCATATTTAAAACTGTGTTTGCTGTTCCTGTAATTCATTTGTTTTATTATATTTTTATTTTATTTTAAATTTAAATGATTTTATTGAATAAAATTTGAAAAACGTTTAAATTTGTAGAAGTCAACAATATATTTCGAAGTTTTGTTATTCATTATAATAATAAAGCATTTTTTTCCGACTGCTACGAGACGGTTATTATTTACATGATAAAGATAATTAGTACTTTTTCATCAAAACCCTTCTTCCCGCAATGCTTTGCTTTCTGTTTCACATTTTCCGTAGAATTTTCGAGACATTGCGTATTACGTTGCGGAACTCAACAACGTTTTGAATCGGAATGAAACTAACGATCGTGTTTACAGTCAGACGCTGTTCCGCTGCATCATGAATACCAAGATTTGGTAAAGTTTTTAATATTTTTAACGTTTTTTAATATGTTATTCCACACTTAGAAAAGAAAAATACTTATTAAGAGATCGTATCAACATTTGTACCCGCGCATCTGTAAACGGTTGGAGGGTTTCCAAAGAGGCGCGGGTTCAAATCTCGCTACGTTAAATTTTTTATACGTTTTCTTAATAAGTACTTTTTATTATTTTTATAATAATATTATTAATTTCTTATGCAATAAAAAAGTTAAGAATCTTGAGTAAGGAATATTTTAGGCAATATTTCTTTGAAATAATTTAACTAACTTCTATGATATAACTATAAATATAATTTCTTTTGCAGTAAACATTAGCGAGGTGTTAACTATTATCAAATGGGAAACTATAGCTGGTTCCAGTCTATTAGAGAATAATTATCGACTAAATATACATTCAAATGTGTAATTTCAAACTGTATTTAGAGACTGGCTGTCACGAGCAAGAGGGCTGGACCATTTAATACAAATATTAATTTACTTGAATTATATTTTAGCATATAAAATAATGTCATAGAGATATACTTTACTCTATATATTTCCATAAATGCAATTAGTATTGTTATAAGAGGCACAAGCGTGCGACTGCAAGCGCGGTAGTTGTGAGTTCGAGTCCCACTTGGGGGAATGAAATATTTTACATTTTTCTTTCATCGCTCTGGTTGCAAAGCGCGGTGTTGAGTTCCGCCAGTCAAAACGCGTTCTTCAAGAATTGGGCGTAAAAGGGGAAACGGAAGTGTCTTAATAAGGAATGGAGTATTGTAACACTGGGTTCCCATATTCCCTGTGCCTACCTTAATTAATTAAATTTAATATTTTTCAAATGAGGATTTTCTTATATTAAATCTGCAAAAAATAATAACTCGTTAAAGCTAAAAATAGCTTTTACCATCCGTTTTAGTACTTTACGGAATTTTCTACAGATTAAAACTATGGAAGCTTTCAAGCAATCTAGTAGTTCAAGAGCTTAGTATCGTTTGTTGTTACGGAGAGGAATTATTTTCTTATGAAAAAAAAAAGAAATGAACCTTATAAAATACTATAGATGCATGGATTTATATGAGGTTACATTTTACTGATGAACTAATGATATTAAAGAAATAAACATTTTAAGAAAAAATATAATATAAATATCATTCAAAACGAATGGTTGCTTAAATTATTAAAAAAAAAATATTTTATTTTCCCGCTCTGTTAAGAAAAAATATCAAATACAATCTCTCGAACTCTTTCCAAACAGAGGAGAATGGAGTGTCCTGGTATCAACACCAGGTTCTCCTTGCTTATCCTGCTATACAATCCACAAATTGAAGCTGCTGCTTAGTAAAAATGTAAATAGATAAAATAATTTTTATATTACATCAATTTTCTATAGATGTCAGCTTTCCTATTAGGATGCAAATGATGCATCTATATGTTAATGTCCAGATTACATTTGGGCAATATCATACATCGGTGTTACACGCATTAAGGTCACTATAAATTTGCGGTTTCCCCATTATGCTACGTAGCTCAATTGTATTATAACTTAATATTAAGTATTATGGAATCTGCGTAGGTACCTTGTTTGAATCGTTATTTTTATGGAAATTGCTTATCAAAGATTCTTGTAATACACTAGTACACTTAGGTTCAAATTGTACTCGAGGGAACGTTTATATTAAAATTATAAAAATATAAAAATTATAAAAATACAAATATATTAAAATTATTAAATTATAAAAATATTGACTTCGCCAGTCGTGGTGAAGGGGCACAAAGTGTGACCGCAAAATCCACTGGTTGTGGGTTCAATTTTTACTCGAGGAGATGAAATATTTATTTAAATTTATATTTACATTCCTTTGTTTTGGCGTCGAGGCAAAGCGCTGCTCAACACGCAATGCCATTTAAATTCGGCGGAAAGTGGGGAAGGGAATATCTTAGAAAAGGAAAAGGTACAAATATTTTAAAAATAATTTGTACCGTGTTTCACCGACAATCTATGCCGTTGAAAAAACTAAAACCATATTACGGAAAGTATGAACGATCTTCGAAACGTTAGAAAACAACTACTCTGTGATGAATTTGAACGATATGTGAAGATAAATGAGCTGTAGTAAAATAGTTTGCTAGATTCTTCTTTCTTCTTCTCTGTCTGCGCTGCACGGCCACGCACATAAAATAATTAAATGTATACTTCCATTTCTTCGCTCTGGTGTCGAGGCAAAGCGCGGCGTTGAGTCTGCCACTCAATACGCAATGCCTCCAGAACTCGGCAGAAAGTGGGGAACGGAGTGTCTTAACACTAGGTTCCCTCTGCCTACCCTGCTGTGTAAAATATCAAAACAAAATATTTTTTGCCTTTTTCTGCCATTTACAAATAACATTTATTATAAGCAAAGTTATGCTAAATAAAAAAAAAATCAAGCATATATAAAATGAAATAAATAAATAGAGATGTGAATAAATATGATAACAATTAGGAAATAGAATATAAAAAATTGAATATTTTCTAGTTTTTTTTAAATTGTACATTCGTGGATGATATAAGTTTCATATTGCATGAAAAATGTACATATTGTTTTAATCCGTAATATTTAAAAAAGTGGTAACTTTTTGGTTTTTAGTTGTGATATATTAAAGCGACCATCGTATCGACCAAATGCAATACATATATAATAACGTAGGTCGCGGAGCCCTGGGATCTTAGCTTATATTGAAGTATAATCATAAGCCATATTAGTGGTTATGATCTTAATTTACGCTAGGCGGGAAAAAAATATTTTCATTTCTCAATTTTCCAACAAGCAAAGTCTTAACAACTCGGTGAAAAGTGGAAAGCGAAGTGTCCTAACACTGGGTTTCCTGTCTATCTCGTTATATGCGCTATTTTTTACCAAAAAAAAGATAAACCGACCGATTTTTATTATTTATCTAGAAAATCGTTATAATGCTTACAGATATACTATTCTACACATACATAATGACTTGTACAGGTACTAGTACTAGTAACTAGTTCAACTTCAAAATAACAACTAACTTTAAAGCGCAATCCTTACCTCGTTCAATAAGCCTTTTGACGACTGGAGTTGCACACGAATCGACATTGTTTACTGAATACGATGCAACCAAATGATTTAAGCGTGCAATAATACCTGAGAATTTGCATAACGAATAGGTTTACATTGGATTTATTTACAGTGTAGACTTTTGTTGTCGATTTAGATTTTCTAATACCACGTATGTACGTGGTGTAAGGATCTAGATATTTTTGGCGGACAACTTTCAGGCTGTCTAGGCTTTTCTAGTTGATTGATTCTTGAAACATGTTTGTCAAAAGAAACATTGTAAAAGGAGCTTATTATTTAACAGCTGACTGGTCTTTTTGTTATTAAATTATTTTATATTTCATAATTCCCTGCCAGATAGTTTATAATATAAAAGCTTTGTACTTTAACGAATTGGAGGTATACTTGCGGTTTATTTTTTTAAAACATTTTAGGTAGAGTGGGGGAAGTCAACGCTACGCTTTGTTTCCAGATTCCAGATCGAGTGTAAACAGTTTTAACCAAAACTTTATATGATCTATACATATAAAATATATTTATGATAATTGACGAAAGAAGTATTATTACAAAAAAAAATCTAAAGCCCACACCAAATATAAAGCAAATGAAAGCGCCGGCCGTTAAAGCTAATTTGCGAATAAAATCGCAATATACAGTAATGGCTTACTTAATATCGCATACTGAAAACCATTACAGTACGAGTACTAAAGATATGAGGACTTAGCGTGCTTACTTTTACCGTCATGGCACAGTGGGGCAGTGTCTGTAAAGGCGATGATTGTAGGTTCAATCTCCATTTGAGCTGAATTAATTATTTACAGTTGCCCACTCCGACAAGACGAAAAACTACTGCTGCTTAAGATGTAACAATTCAAACAAAAAGTGGACGAAGCGTGAAACAATTCACTGGCGAACAATGGTTAACGTATTTTGTAAATTATAGAAATTCCCATAACTACATTAGTATTTTAATTTTCGTTAAATTCTGACACGCAATACCTCTATAATTTGGCTATCCACCTAACTATGGCGGAATAGAAAGAAGCCTTAATGACACGGAGTGTCTTAACACTAGGTTTCTAGGTTTGCGTCTCGGCTATACAGGATATAAAGCTTTAACAGCTGAAGAGTTCTTATTTTGAATAATATAACAAGGCACTAAAATTTTTATTTTACTTGACGTTTAGCAAAATTGTTCCAAGACAGTTGAAGGACAAACCTTTGAAACTCAAAGTCAAGAAATAATATCTCGATTTTGATGGCAAATAAATAATGTTCTTCATATAATGTTACGTAGGACTGTAAATAGAAAAATATATACCGTCCTACGTAACATTGTATACTGTATATAAAAATGAAAAAAAAAAATACAGTTTTGTTAAATAGGCCTTAATATTTATTTTAGTACATCTTGTTATAGCGGCAATAGAAAAATTTCAACCCGATGACAGGAGAGACAGATAGAAATAGAAATTATAAAGGCAAATGTATTAATACCTTTTTTAATACGACAACAGACTGAAATTGATAGTGAACTATAACTAATGCTTTAGTAAAACCCACAGTAAACCTGAGTATGAAATCAAAAGCTAATCAAATAACGTTAACGTCAATAACGTATACACTGCGTGTAATTGACACCTAATTACGCACTCTGAGAATGGATCTATATATCCTATACGGTTACTTATATCTGAATCGTTCGACGATGTTGGTAAGATCTCTAAATAATCATGAGAACCAGACATGTTGCTTTGCAATTTACTTGTGAATTGATTGTAAATAATCGATATCATCATTGCGCAGTAGGCCTTGTTCGATTATAAAGGTGGGGGTTGTGGGTTTGATTTCCAAACGTATAAATAAATTATTTTCTATTAGTGCACTCTCGTAACTTACCAATGTGTGGAGTTGGGTTCCAATACTCAACGTGTAAAGACATCACGTGCAATTGGATAATCTCATTTATTAAAGTATTGATTAAGTACTACATTACTTAAATAATGAAATTTCGCTACAGGAACAAGTACACAGAAATTAATATCGGACCGCTCTCATTTTAATGATAATATTTGTTGACAAGAAGCAATTCCGACTAATTGTTTTCATATTAAATGAATGGAAATAATTATGGACTTCGTTAATTATACACATTTGTCATTCAAGACAGGTCGTGTTTAAGACTACTGGCGTTTGACTTTTAAATGGAATGTAACTGTGAAATATTTGCTTTTTAAATATGGAAGGAATAATATTATTAATAATTAAAAAGGTGGTACCACACCTTTTTAATTATTAATAATATTATAGTTAATATTGCTAAAAATATTATAATAAGGGAAATAGAAGAATATGATAGAAAACACTGGGACTATCTGTGATACATAATATGGTAAGGCAGATATATGAACTAGAAAAAATATCATAAAATTAAATACAGAATTTTATTACACGAAAAATTTTTAGAGCACTAAATCAAATTTCTACATTAAATATTTAAAATTTCATTTTCATTATAACTTATAATGCTTAGGACACTTCAGACACGAAAAATATTAAAAATATTCAAATTTAATCTCAAACATTTAGCCTTTATTTTTTTAGCCTTCGCGTGTTGAGTGGATAAATGAAACCTAGTAACATTCTAATTCCTCTAAGTTAACTCCTTTACGTTGTAGTTGAACCCACAACTATCGAGCTCATGCCGGAAAAATAAAAAAAAAATATCCCCTATAAATAACCTTAAAATAACAAGGTTCTCATTATAATAACCAGTCATATTAGCAAACAAAATAACAATATAATTTAATCTTTTAATATACTCATTCACTGTTCAATATTAAATCAACTCCATATTTGCTCTGCCTCTTACATGTTGACACAAACACCGCGCGTCAATCGTTTACCTCAGTAACTAAATTTCAATTAGGGTTTAACATCATTTAATATTTAATGAAACACGTCATACCATTGAACACTGCAATATTACAACAGCCTAACAAAGTTTCCGCGCGACAGGTTTTATTGAAAGCACTCGAAATTGAAAATTAAATATTAAGTAATGCAGTGAATTATTACAAACGATATTAAAACGTAACCATTTATACTGCGGTCTATAGTTGACTATATATGAATCGCGGTTTTGCATCCAATTAGTTTATAATATTTATTAATGTTATAGTTTATGAATTTGTCATCTAAACGTCTACTTTCACAAAGACATTGCCGTGTGTACCTTTATTATGTTGTGTAACGAAATCACCTAGAGGCTTCTACAGAACTTATATTTCTTCCAGAGTAAAATACTGTTATGCTTGTACAATGTCCATCTTGAATTCTAATACAATATGTTATTCTACAGGACCTCCTTCTACTTCCCCTGCAAGTCTAAAAGTATATCTAGAATTTTCCGACCACATAAAGCGTCCTTTTATTAATGTCCTCAGATGACATTTCTATATTACTTATTTTTAAACATGTTTTTATTAAACAAAGAGGTTTATACATTTTTATAATAAATTATTGCGAATATTAAAACTTATAAATATACAATCATTACAGTTGTAACGTGAAGATGTCAAAAACAGTTATATGTGAATCGGACACGCTAACGAAGGCTTTTGTACCAATATCAGAATTATAGTTCAAGTAAAGTAAAACTTAAGAAGCCCTCGAATTTGAAGGTCTAGCCCGATAAGCACAGGAAGGCTGCACTGGCTTTTAGTTAATTATTTTTAATATGATTTTGTGAATTTTTATCTGGAATAGCGATAGATCAACTTTTTTGTCTCTTACTTTTACAGTAAAGGAATTGCGCAGTAACGACTATTTTCTCGATATCTATGGAAGATATCTTCATGACTGAGCGATGATGATCAAGCAATTTCAAAACGCGAAGCAAGCAATTTCAAGCAAGTTCAAGGGTCTTGACAGACAGACATACAACAAAGTGATCCTATAAGGTTTCGTTTTTTCTTTTGAGTTACGAAACCTAAAAAATGTTATATTTTTATTCACAAATATATTTTAATAAAGTATAAAATATTATTTACACTCAGTTAAAATTTTCCATAAACCTTATTCTGATTATGAAATTACTTTCATCGCCTCTCAAAATAAAGATTTAATAAAATGTTACCCGTAAACTATTTAAACGAGTTGGGCAGTCTTAGTACTTGGTGCCCATACTGCATATTTATGAGTTAATCAGCCACTGCAGCTGTTACCAACACACCAACCATGCATATAGCATGCGTCTTAGACTTTCTTGTGGGGAACTTTTAAGTACTTGGATGGCCGCAATTTTGAGCTCACTTACCTTTTGAAATGAAGCACTGGTAGCGTTATTTTGAAGAAAAGCTCTATTATAGTTTATATTAAAACCTTAATACTGTACATACAATTTATCGTAACATTCTTAAAGGAGATTGCCCATATCCCGTTCCATATTGCGTCAGAGGTACATTGTTATGAAAAATATTATTTTCTTTAAGCTGAGGCCGGTCGAGGCGCTGAGGCACAGAATATGACTGTAAAATCGACTGGTTGTAAGTTCGATTCCAACTCGAGGAAATGAAATATTTATTTACATTTATATTTTCATTTTTTAACTCTGGTGTCGAGGCAAAGCGCGGTGTTGAGTTCCACTACTCAGCACACAATGCCTGTAGAATTCGACCGAAAGTGGGGAACAGAGTTCTTAACACTAGGTTTCCTATGCCTACATTGCTGAGTGTCGGATACATCGTGAAGCTGATTTGATTTTTGATTTAATAAATTTTTTTAAGGCATGAGGCCAGACGTGGTTCAGAGGCAAAAGTGTAAAAGTGACTTGATTATTAGTAATTCTGGTTATGTAACAATGACATACCACATGTTGGAGCCAGAACAGAACATGGACGATAAAATGCCAAATATGTTAAATCCACATACACATACTCATATGTATGCATTTACACGCTGCATTGTGACCAAAATATGGACTAAACAAAATGATCACTATTATCCTACAATCGTTTGAAAATTCCCAGTACGGAGCTTCACGTCGAAATTTAAATTAAAAATTTCGAACAAAAGACGACGCGTTTCACATTTCTTTTGCCCCGGTACAAATATTATTTTAAATTTTTTGTATTTCTATATGCAAATAAATTTTTCATGTTAAATATAAAATGAGTGGAACTTATGTTTACTTACAGTTCTAGCACGCAACCAATCAGAAAATCGAGCACTATTTGGCACTCGGAATATAACAATATAACAATACAATGTACATACGCTTATAAGGGAAAAAGTTCGAAAACATTTTGTTGTTAAGCTAACAAAACATAAAACCCCGTACAGTTAGGCTTTGCTCAAATGAACGATATGATTGGTGGTTCTAATTGTGAACTACTTTTATTTCTACCGCACTTGTTGGCAAAAAAATATTTGATGACATTAATTATACCTATAAAAAGTACTAGGACAAGGATCTTTCATTAGAGCAAGTATGTAATTTATGCATTTAAATATAATGGAAATGTCTGTCTGTGATTTCAAAATAATAGTGTTTTTGCATAAATTAATTGAACTGATAGTAAAGCACAAACAAATATTTTTTACATTATTGTCTGTCTTTCTCTTTGTCCTGGGTAATCTCCGAAATAGCTGAACCGCCTTTTAGTTGTGGAGCAGTATATAGAATACTTTTTATTATTTATCCCGGGATTCCGCGGAATCTAGATTGATGCGGGAAAATTTGCATGCGCGTGTTTATGGACAGAGAGAGAGAGAAAGCGAGAGAGGGAGAAAATAAATATTTTTTATCAGATATAATAATGTTTGCGACTAATAAAGTATATAACTATAATAAACAACCAATTTCCTCTGAATACACTTAAGTAACACTAAATAAATATTCGTATAGCTCAAGCGGGCGAAGCCGCGCGGAGATCACTAGAAAAAACAAATAAAGATAAATACAACATGCTAGTAAGTCGACTATTCACAAGTAAATCTAGTTTGATCAGTCGCCAGCTATCGCGACCGTCATGTCGTGGACGACTAATCTAAGCCTTGGAACGCAACTGTGACTGTGTGTAATGCACTTTCGGTACAGTCTCGCTCGTTAAATACTTATGGTATAAAAATTTTAAATACAATTTTACATGTAATCCAAAGATAAGAGTTACGTTTATTGGACATAGGTACAAAAATACTTAAAATAGTAATAAAGATGTACTATATTCATTCATGTAAAAACACTTGGTAAACTTTCAAAAATTTCAAAAATTTTGTTCTCCTGTCTCTAAAAAAATATAAATTTGATATTGTAAAACTAAGGCAATGTTAAAATTATAAAGTTTTACATTTTGTCACGTCCACTTTTTTATTTAAACAAGGAGACAGAATAAACTATACATTTGTTTTATGCAAAACTGACGGTCCATAGAAAATAACCTTTACATAATAAAATATATCAATTTCTATATATTTAAAATACATATTATATTTATGATGACGGCGTTATAGCGCATTTATCTCGTATACTTTCGTATCTCGTATATTCTCTCTCTTGTATACATACTACGAACGCCAAGGTTCTAAGTACGATTCATACTAAGCAAAAGATTATTTTTAAATTATTGTTTTATTAGCCTTGATAAAACTAGTCTAGAAATTATTCTTATGTTTTCGTTTTCACTTTTAAACTCAACAGTACTCTTGTTATATGACTGTCTAACTGGCTGACTGCAGAAAATGTAATTGTAGAGCGCGCTTGGATAACTATTTATTAACTCTGGTATGTGGTGATGAGTCTAAATGAAACACACACACAGAAATTGCTCTATATATTTACTGGAAAATATAAACTTAATAATTTTGTATCTTTATTTGTAAAAGTTTCATTTTAGTGCTTCGTTAGTTAGAGGTCTGTAGTCAGGATAACTTGTGTAAGCTTGAATATCTTTTTTCAGTGCTTCAACAGTTTTTTTTAATTTACGTTAAATTAAAAATATAGTATTTTGGAGTAGTATACATTATATAATTCATAAGTCATCTCATAAGTCTTTAGTAGTATGAGAATATGAAATAAAGCGCACATTCTACAAAATAAATATAATTAAAAATGTCAGAATTCTGTAAAATCAAGAATCATCACACTATTATGATATTATCATATCACAGCAAAATAAGATGTCTAAGATGACGAGATTCTTGTAACTGTTTTATTCTATATGCACAATCATGATGGGTTCGATTCCCATTCGGGGAATAAAATATTAAATATTTTCATTCCCCTTATTCTGAATACAAGGTGAAGCGCGGCGCTGAGCTCTACCTCGTTAGCCTCAAGACTATTTTTGTTTACCATGAATCACTCCTATATCCCACAGAATAAAGCAAAAAAATAATAACTGTGTGCTAACTCAATTTATACTTGGTTGCCTTTTTAAACATAAACCGTACTGCGGTGTATAGTCACCAGCAGCTTTTTTTTTTATGGAAAAGACACGGCAAGCGAGCGTGCAGGTCACCTGATGGTAAGTGATTACCACCGCCCACGACTCCATGCAACCCCAGAGGAGCTACAGGTGCATTGTCGGCCTTTAAGATGAGTTGGGCGCCGGGGCCCGGCATTACCTGATGCGAAACGCAGTGGCATAAAGCCTACTACTTCACGCCGGTTTTAAATGCCGGGGGTGGTAATGATCCGGTCGAGTCTGCCCATGCGTGTTGCCATTGCTGGCGACGTGACTCTACCACACGTACTTTAGTCGCCTCTTACGACACCACCAGTACCAGGATGGTCGTATTCTAGGCCGGAATCACACGGCATTCTGGAGGCATAGCGTGTTGAGTGGCAGAACTCAACGCCGCGCTTAGCCTCGCCTACTCTTCTACAAGAGCGAAGAAATGGAAATATAAATTAATATGTGTAATAATCGTGAAAATCAAAGAATTTATTATATAAATTTAAGTAAATATTTCATCTCCTCGAGTGGGGATCGAACCCACAACCAGTCGGTTTTACAGTCACACTTCGTGCCGCTGCGCTACGACTGGCCTCAATATTTAAACAAAAATAATTAAAATAATCAGAAAAAGAATAATAATTAAAATGAACAAACAAAATAAACAAAAGTAATTATGGAAATTTTTATTATAAGAAACATATTATTTAAAATAAACCAAAAAATAATATGTAAATGTAACTTATTGAAATTATTAATAATGAAATAAACAGTAATTACTGGAAACAAATAAACAAAACCAACTTCGTTATTAATATTATCAACCTAAAATAAATATTTAAAAGTATAAAATTAAAAATAACGTGAAATAATAATACCAGAATAAAAGAAAACAAAATAGTTAACCTAACCAACAAAGTAAAAAAAAATCTAATTAATCTAGTACCCGAATAAGCGCAGAGAACTTCACAAAAATATGAGATAACAACAAACAAATAACCACATATACATAGTAGATAAAACTGTATGAAAATTGACTCAACCTTCAACGTTGTGTGCTCGTTAGGTTCGGTATTCCGTAACCAACTCCCCGCAGTCCCTCACACTGCGCGGCTTGTCAATTTGAAGCTGTGATATCTCCTAAGTTATTTATATTATAATGAAGTACATTAAAGTACAATTTCAATATAGATGAAATGCCAAAGGTGGCTATTATACTTATTTTAATAAGAACTAATACCTAATTATAAAACAAATATAAATTAACAACAAAAAATAAGAGAAAAAAGTGGTCTATGTTCATCCCAAGACCCACAAGTATCTCTATGTGAAATTTTATCAAAATCGACTCTGCGGTTTCACTGTGATTTCGTCACAGACAGAAAAACAGATACACAGAACTATTATCTAATTTATAATATCAGTATGTATATGGCAATATATTATTTATAGAGAAATCAATATGTAATAGTTTTTATCATGCATGAATGTAATATTCGCTACACCTACATATAAGCCAACGTCGAATAACTCACGGCAGTAGTAACTTTTTTGCGAAATGCATCATGTTTTGTGCGAAATATAAGTTTTTAATTAAAATTCAAACAAACTCTGCCAGTCCGAGTTGTTGTAATTTTATTTTGAGAAATTCGAAATATTCTCATTTTTTCGTAGCTAAAATTTATGAAAGTAGTAAACTGCTAAAAACCAAAGAGCCAAATGAAAATGAAGTATTTCAATTTGCACTTGTTTCGATTCGGGCACTCTCTATAATCTACATATATGATTCTTAATTCGTTCAATATTTATATGAATTGATTCTTAGAATACTTTAAGATAATATATATTTTCACACTTTTTCTAGAGCAAATGAACAGACAGAAATCTCTGAAATATACATCCGATACCCCGAATCCGGCGCGACTTTACAATCAACTCTAAATTATCGATTGAAAACATTAATAAAGTTACCTGTGGAGTTTGGAAGGCAAACTTAACAATGGCTCTTTTCAACATAAACACAATTTTATTTCTTAATATAATAAAACAATATATATCATTCAACTGACTCTAAAAATAGCAGTCCATTTTGGACCAGGGATGTAAAAATAACGCACGAACACAACAAACTATCTTATTTATAGTGTCAAATACAAGTAAATATCTTTCTAAACTGGACATTACATTTTGGGTACAATATATTGTACCTATATAACATTCACATTATGCAGCAAGATAGGCAGAGGGAGCCTAGTAAAGACAGTCCGCTCCCCATTCAATTAAAAGCCGCGCTTATTCTCGCCATCGGAGCGAAACAATGTGAATATTAATTATTTCATTTCCTCGAGTGGAAATCGAACCCACAAGACCAGGTTAAGTTTTCTCAGACTGGCCTCATTATGTTACGTGTTCGAGTGATATCTTATTGTTTGTATAAACAAACGGTTCTATGCAACTTTGAAGCATAATAATCGATTAATTTACATGTTACAGTTGAATTGATGAGAAATTTCGGTATAGAACTATGGAAAATTATAGAAACTAAATTAACAATGTAGAGCAATAGAAAATATTTACCTATAAGAGAAAGGTAAATGCTTCTGATGATTATTTAGCTTAAAAAATCAAAGAAGAATTTTTTTTCTTCTTTGATCAAATATATATCAAATCAAATAATATATAAATATATATATATATATATATATATATCTATATATCTATATATATATATATATATATATATATAATTTCCGAACGAGTAAACTCCCAACAAGTAGGACGTTTCATTGATATTAATTAATTTCGCACACAATTATTAACAATACTTACGCTGAATGTGACCATTACTCCGCTTTTGTGTGATTATTTAATTATATAAATAACATTTTCATATTACTTTATTTGCTGTACTGTAAGGGCTGATATGAATAATATATTTTTTCTATTTAACGTTGCTTAACGCGGCTCCCGCAACAGTTATTTTTGTCATTTATGTTGATACATAGCAAATGTATTGAAAAGATGTTCTACTCCCAATAGAATAATATAGTTGAAAGTTATGTTTTATACATCCTGGTTTATTTATATATCCAACAATTCGACTTCTAAGATATAAAACATATAAAACGGATTCCAAAATACTTAGCTTAAACATTTTATAACAAAACTATTTTAATCTATATATGTCTATATGTCATGTTGTATATATTATGTAATTATAACTAAAATACAAATAATAATAATAACAAAATCATCAAAAATGTTCCAATTTAACATTTTGTTTCTTTATAGAAAATAAATCTCAGTCATTGATTGTGTGTTTAGTGAAAAAATCCTAAGGGCTTACCGTCTCAGTGGCTAAGTCGAATATAATAATTAAGATGCTAGAAGGTCGAGCCCTGAACTACTACAGTTCAGTGCTCTTCAGGAATATAAAGTTGGTAATTTTCATAAGAAAATTGTAAATAGGAGTATATTTAAGTTCCTTGTTCAGTGATTATTATAATGTCTTAAGTTAATTTGTGGATATTTAAATATTCGAGTTGATAATATAAATTAATTAGAAAATGTGAGAGTTGTATGGTATTATGATTATATTGTCTTTTTAGGTGATGGTCACAACTTTTAATGAATTTATAAGAATAGGCATATATAAACTTGACCATTCAGTTCATACTTCAAGAGCGAGCTACTCCCGCCCCTCTCCGCCCGGTGACGCTGTCAAAACCTGTCCAGGTCATCAGCAATAAAGCCAAGTCAGAAAAAAACATATGTTCATTCAATAAAAAATAACAAATAACGTAACCAACTGGCTGTTCGACATTGAACGCGATGGTTGTGGATTCGATCTTCACTCGAGTAAATTTATACGTATAATTTATTTTCATTTCCCCGCTCTCCGGTTTTAGGCACAGGCACACTAAATATCTCGAAAGTGGGGCAGAAAGTAGAGAACGAACTACGCACCACATCAAGTATCCCATAGCACTATGATCCCTCTGCACAGTACTAGGTTCCTTCTACCTACTCTTTGTGGGCAGCAAAAGAGTGACGTTGTAACAAATATCCTAAGTACAAATACATAGTGCCAAGCATGTGCAGAGCCTAGATGTGACCGTATTTCTAACAATACACCTGCTAGTATTATGAGTATATAAATTAAATTTTAGCAAAACTGCCGAGTACTGAAACTATATATATGATAGGATAATAAAATTTTACAAATTTTGGTTAAAAAAGATTTAATTTATAAAATAAAACACGCTACTTATATTTTTTCTTACTTTTGATACATAAAAAATGTAAAAAAAAATCGATAAAATCTATATAACTGAAAGTATAAAATTAAAGATGCCAGCACATGAATAAAAATTAACTATGCAAATTGTTTTCTAAATACGACTACACACAAAGAGAACACTTGTAAAAGGACTATTTTAAAACCTCAGTCAATAGACATTTAAAGACCAATAACTTTAAAGAATGTACTCGTTTAGAAGATAAATGTATGAATCTGAAGCTAACTGCTTGACCATTTCAGAAATGGTTTCACTAGTACGTATTTTATATATGTAGACAAATGTATGTAGTTGGATTAACGAGTTCGTGTAATATAGTAAGTGCTAAGTAATCGATATTAGTATTTGTATGTATTATTTTGTTCAGTTTGACATTTTTTCCATATAAAGGATAGACACAACTCCAAACCGATACATTGAATGTTGAGTGGTTAAATATATTCAAAAGCTTAAACCTCCTCAAAATTATTTCTATATGTGTTATAGCTGATTCCAAGGTAACCAACGCAGTGGAACACGAATCAGTGCTCTGTTTTGTTGTTCAGCTTCTCCTGTATCCCGTATATAGCAGGATAGATAGTTTCCGCCGAATTTTCGATGTATCGCGTGTTAACACCGCGCTTTTGCTTTTATACCAGAGCAGAGAAATAAAAAAAAAATTAAATTGCATTGAAAATATACCCCTGAGTGGGAATTGAACTCACAACCATCGATATAGTCTCACGATTCCGTCCATGCGATACTATGTATAGTCATTAATATAAAAGTTCTTTAAAGGTAAATAAAAATTCACTTTTACTGCATTAACTCCGACACGTTAGTACTGTATCACGATAACGTACTAACTCATCCTATCCTACTAATATAATAAATGTGTTAGTTTGTGGGGAGACGCGCTAATCACGTTAAAACTACTGAATAGATTTAGATTAAATATGACTGTCATATAGTTTACACATAGGAATAACACATAGTGTATAATTTTTTTACTAATGTAGCAATAAGTTTAAGCGGGCGAAGCCGCGCATGGGGTGCTAGTACTAAATAATAATATGAAAGTAAACCCAAATAATTTTAAACCAAGCTGCTTAAAAATTTATTATACTTAGCGAAGACATTCAGGCTTTTCAAATCTTAATCGAGATGTTGGCTGTTGGCTTAATAGAAAAGCATATTCACTCAGACTCACTATCGCTGAATCCACTCGCAAATAAAGAGATGTTTCAAGCAGATATGCTTTTGCCAGTGAATTCAGAAAATAGCCCTAATGGCCTTCACATGTATAGAACTAGACTTGTATTTGGGTCGTTTAAACATGGTATTGACACACACTCGGCATAATAGTTTTTTACGTCCGTTTTGAATTGGCTTTTTAAATGTTTATAGTGCCAAGTGTTTTGAATGTAACAACGTAACCACTGTATACATATTTGACTTATTATTTTTATCTGGTAGTTCTTATAATAATATAATAATAATAATAATAATAAGCTTTATTTCAATACCATACAGATTACAATGATACATTCATATTTATAAAAATTTAAACATTAATATATGATTAGGTTTAATAACTATTGGTTACAATTTATATTATTGATTCTTATACTTAATTTTGTTTTAAATTATTGATTATTTTAATTATTAGTTAGCTGTATGGACCCCTTTCGGGTAAAAGCCTCCCCCAAGAAATGCCACGATTCTCTATCCTTAGCTGTGTCCAGCCAACTTCCGCCCGCCATCGCTACTATTTCGTCTACCGATCTGGCTCTTGGTCGGCCTCTTGCTCTGGAGCCTCTTGGCCCTGACCACCTTACTGATCTTAGTGTCCATCTGTCATCCTGGTATCGAGCTAAGTGGCCCGCCCGCTTCCATTTTGCCTTCAGCGAAAAAGATAGAGCATCGCATACTTTCGTCTTTTTTCGAATGTCAACGTTTTTAACTTTATTTTTTTATTTAAGACCTAGGCAACTTCTTTCCATTCTTCTCTGGGTAGTCTGTATTTTATTTCTGGTTTTGACGTCGTAGATCCAAGTTTGACACCCGTAGGTGAGGCATGGTAATATTGCTGTATCCATAACTATTTTCTTAGTCGACAGAGGAAGTTGAGTTTTAATATTTCCTTATGGTTCCAGAACTTGTTCCAGGTAATTGCTTCCGTTTATTAACATTATAAAAAAATAATTTGCTTCACGCTGTATCCCGCACACAGCAGGGTAGGCAGAGGGAACCTAGTGTTGAGACGCTCCGTTCCCCACTTTCTGCCGAATTTTGGAGGCAATGCGTGTTGAGTGGTAAAGCTCAACGCCGCGTTTTGCCTCGTCACCAGAGCGAAGAAATGGAAATATAAATTTAAGTAAATATTTCATCTCTTCGAGTGGAAATCGAACCCACAACCAGTCGGTTTTACAGTCACACTTTGTGCCACTGTGCCACGACTGCATAATATAAAATGTCTTATAAAAATATACTATACTTTCTATGGAATTTTCTGTAAGAAGCAAAAGTTCAAAAAAAAAATTGTGTTGTAAACTTTTCGATATAAATTTTATTATATAATTTTTTTATTAAAATGTCAAGTATTTTATGTTTTATAATTTATTATATACAAAAAGAGAAGAAACTTCTTAGCATTCCATGCATTCACTGTGTCATAGCGTTGCAGGGAGAGCTCGTAATACTCGCCACCACTGCCTAAACCTCCTCTCCTGCCAAAAATCCTCTTCTCTTGCAGAAAAGAAAGAAATAGTTCAACATAGACTGAGACTTTTAAGCATATTGACTATCTCAATATTTTCGCAGTAATAACTCTGGCTTCTACTTCTACAATATACAATAAACTCAAACCCGTTCCTAATCGAAGACAGTTGTTGGTTAAAATCTCAGTGTCTATATTTAAAATATCTAAGTAAGAAAAGAAAATAGTAATACAGTACGTATTACAGATTCTCTACATCGTTACTTTGGCGAATATGACAAATATTACACAGTACACTTCAGAATAATGTTTTATATAACATAATTTTCATCTTCCCAGTTTTATTAATGAAAGTGGGATGACATTTAGATATAAACATAACAAGCAATCTTTGAAAGTGATAAGAGAGTGTCTTAACTTTACTTTTAATCTAAAAAATGGCAAAAAATCAAATCAAAAGTTATTAGATAAACAAATTAGTAGTACAATTATAGCATACAAAGCTCACTTTGGCACCATAACTAAACAGCGTCGCTGCGGTAACTGTTAGTCGCCGTTAAGGAAGCGCACGGGAATTCTCACACAACGTGATAAGTTGGTCCCACCACCACCCACTTGCGAGGAATCCAGCTTAATTAAATTACTTACTTGTGTGTGTTCCATAAAAAAAACTTAGTCTAAGTTCAGAAGGATTTTTTCTTATTTGTTTTGTAGTAATAGTCATCGCGATAAAAAAAAATAATATCGAACAGGTACAAGTTACAAGGTACAAGTTTTATAAACTAAAAAAACTAAAATGTTTTCGAAGGTTGAGGTCTCCTGCCTTTCTTACCGTTCACTTTTTCGTCATAAATTCTTTTCGTCATTCTTTCATCACTGATTCGTTAGACGTCGCTGTATATCTTCATTGCGGATTCGATCAACTAAGCTGACTCCGCATATCCTACGAAGAGATTGCATCTCCACAACATTCATCTTTTTTTCGTTCTTCTATCTTCTATCTTTATTTCTTCTGTAATACCCACGTTTCGTTACCGTATAACAGCGTTGGTACCAACACTGCATTGAGTACGGTCAAACGCGCAGTTGACTTTTCGCCGTCTCATCGAGGTAGCTAAGGCACCGTTAATCCTGTTACCGACGGCAATACGCCTACAAGTTTTGTAAATTTGCACTAAAATGCAGTATTCAAAGTAATATATGTTAGTAATAAAATAATTATTAAAAATGTTTCAAAAACAAGGCATTAGATTTCTTTCATTGCGTAGGTTGTAGGCATGTATGCTAACAAACTGTATTAACACTAGGTTCCCTCTGCCTACTCTGCTGTTTGCGGGATACAGCGTGAGGGTGATATATTTATTTTTATAAAAGAGTTAAAAACCACGCTTTTCTACTAGTGATATTTCTCTAAGTGATATGAGTGCTATATAATATGCTCGGAGCTATAAATCGTATGATTATGCTCGAATCAATTCGAATGGTTTACTATCAACACATTGAAGAGTTCTAATATTCATATACTACCGCCATCATCGCACCAGCTCGTTTCTCGTATTTATACTTTTTTTTAATCGTATACCATACGCCACTAGAGCCAATTATAACTACCAAATTTCAAGATAATACAATTAAAATATTAAAAGTAAGTTCAAATTCAGATTCTAAGATTTTATTATATAGTTTATTAATAGTTTCTTATTTGGCTCGGCCTAATAAAAGCATCTCAAAAAAGTATTTCACGTTCACTACTACACATGAATTTCGTCCTTCCGTCGATTTTTTCGAGTCTCTTGTCGGTATTTGTATCAGAAGAAATGAAAATAATACTAACTAATAATTCATCCCTTCGAGTGGGGATCGAACTTACGATCGTCGCGTTACAGTCACACATTTGTGCCCCTGGGCCATGACGGCCTCGAATAATACATATACTATTAAACATTTTGCAATAGCTACAAATGTAGTAGTACAATATTATTTTTTATTAGTCTTATAATATAATATCCCCTCGGTACTGAAGATAATAATTTTCATTTTACAGAACATTTTCTTATACAAATAGAGCGAGTATTATTTCATTTAAATGAGCAATATCAATTGCAAGTTATCAAGAAATCCTTGATTGCCTCCGAGAATAGAATTAATTAGGTTAAGATTGATGAAAGAAGAATAAAATATATTTTTTAAGACCATTTTATTTAAGTGAAAATAGTGAACATACAAACGCAATTCTACATAATTATATTAAAAGCTTAATAAATATGGAGTGTTTTGCCTCAACACCAGAGCGGAGAAAACGGAACTATTAAATTCCTCGATCCCACTCGATCGAACTGTTGTAAGGATTTCACTAAACCACTTTTTAAAAAAAGATTTATAATAGAATAAAATGTTTATTGAGAAATACTTATAATAATTACACTTAAATTTATTAATTAGAATGGCAAGTGTCAAGCGCGGATGTTAGGAATGAACTGAACTGAATTTAATCTTAGTAGAAGAAGCTTAGCAAAATATGCTGACAGAGAAATAAGGAAATGTAGAATTAAGGAATATTATATACATATCTTGTATATAACAGAACCCACGACCTGTCGCGTTTGCAGTCACACTTTCCATTGTTGCATTTATGACTGGCCTCAAAACAAAATGTACTGTGAGAAAAATACGTTTCCTGTAAAATATGAATCATTTCAGTTAGCTGTTAAAATGCGGTACAAAAGTCAGATATTTACTTAAATGAATGAGGTTCGACGAAATTATACACTTTGGCAACATCGAAAATACGAATGGACGAATTGGGTAATTAATGGATGCTGGTAACATTTGCGTATTGTAATTTTATATGTTAAAGTATATTGGGGGAACATTGTGACCTTTTTGATTGGATACGAAATTAAAAAAGCTAATGACAATAGAGTTAAAAGTTAGATATAACGTTTTTAACGCTACTATAACCAATTACATGTTGTAGTAAAATATAACATATTGTAACTTGAGGCGATCGCGATGCAGAAGAACGTGCGATAAACGTGCGATTGTAAGCAAAAGTTCGAATCTCATTTGTGAAAACGTATAATCTATACTATTATATAAAGAGGAAAGATTTCTGTGTGTATATTTGTAATAGAAAATATATTTGTAATAGAAAATATAAAAACCACAGAACCGATTTAAAAAAATCGTACACCATTCAATTGCTACGTTATCACTGAGCAACATAGGCTATATTTATTTTTAGAATTATATTAGCGATCCCTAACAAAATTACAAAAATGTAACAATAGGTGTAAGAAAGTTGGGATAAAATGTCTTTCATCGCATGCGCTGCAGAAACTGTAGAAGATATAAAAAAAATCTACAAAACTAAAGAACATATCCACAGCTAAAAAAAACTTAGCTACACCATATGTCCTACAATTGTAGTTTTGATAATATAACTTTTTTTTTACAGTTTACATAAACATGTTGACCATAACTTCATACATAAATAATTTCGTATTTGAGGCTGTTTCAATATCTCCAGTTTAGTTTTTTAATTATTAAAATCGGACATTTCTTTCAATATTTTACGAATTTAATATTTTCTATCTAAATAAAAATAAATAAATCAGCTTCACGCTATATTCCGCACACTGCAGGGTATGCAGAGGTAACCTACTGCTAAGACACACCGTTCCGCCGAGTTCTGGAGGCATTGCGTGTTGAGTGGCGGAACTCAACGCCGCTCTTTGCCTCTATACTAGAGCGAAGGAATTGAAATATAAATATAAATAAATATATTTTTTACTTAGGGATCGAATCCACAATCGGTCGATCTTACAGTTACACTCTGTGCCCTTGCGCTACGACTGGCCTCATAACTAATTCCTATCTGAACAAATTTTCGATTACGATTTTAATATGTAATTTTTCTTTGTCATTATGTTATTAGAAGTTTCATCGCTAATTTTTTCAAATATAATAAGAAACTTAAAGAAATTCAAAGGTAATGTTAAATACTCATTAGCGTCCACTAATTTAATTAACCAACATTCTTTGCGAGCGACAATATTAT
This sequence comes from Heliconius sara, assembly GCA_917862395.2. NCBI lineage: Eukaryota > Metazoa > Arthropoda > Insecta > Lepidoptera > Nymphalidae > Heliconius > Heliconius sara. The sequence goes on along the minus strand of OU860795.2, from coordinate 3,751,164 downwards.
TAAGGTGTTTGGGAATTTCCGCACGTTTCTTCACCGAAAACTAACAGCGACCGCTGGTTGTATGGTATTCTTTATGTTAAATGTACTTGTAGTTAAATGTGTACTTGTTGTTAAATGTGCATTGAGGCAAATTCAGGACAGTAGGGGTTCACAGTTTTACAGATCTTTCATTTATCTAGGGGGAGTTATTTAATTATATTCATAGATTCATTAATAATATTTAAAGTCTTTTTTTTATTTTAAAAGACACGGCAAACGAGCGTGCGGGTCACCTGATGGTAAGTGATTACCGCCGCCCACGGCCCCGTGCAACCCCAGAGGAGCTACAGGTGCGTTGCCGGCCTTTAAGGTGGGTTGGGCGCCGGGGCCCGGCATTACCTAATGCGAAACGCAGTGGCATAAAGCCACTACTTCACGCCGATTTTAAATGCCGGGGGTGGTAATGATCCGGTCGAGTCTGCCCATGCGTGTTGCCATTGCTGGCGACGTGACTCTACCACACGTACTTTAGTCGCCTCTTACGATACCACCAGTACCAGGATGATCGTATTCTAGGCCGGGATCACACGGCACGAAAAGTCTTTTTTATGTTTGTCGAAAAATATCTAGAATGGAATTTGTAAAAGTCATCCGGTAGTATTATAAGTCATAACTTAGAGGATCGTCCATCCATATACATTTTCATGGTCCTAATTTAATATTTCCAGTAGTAACTGAGTCTATGTGTCTGACGTCGAACGGACCAACGGAAAAGTTATAATAAATTACAACTTTTCAAATGACATCTATATATTGAACTGATGCCCGTTCTGTGCTTTTTAAAAGTTTACTAAATAAAAATAATTAAAGATATGATTGACTTCTCGCATTTTGGATATGATGCCCTCAAAATTAAAAAAAAAAAACAAAATTCAATTATACGTTTTCGTAAACACTGAATATTTTAATCTCAACATCCAGGCCCAGTCTATAAAGTAAACTAAATTACCCCTTTCATAAGTTAAGTCAATTTGTAGGCTGAAAGTCCAATCACAAGATCACCTGCGGCTCAGATAAGAACGTAATGTCTCTACATACATATATTACTAGATTATAATAGACTTGTATTCTAAGATTAGGTTTTTGCAATTAAATTTGTGTTCGCCACTTACATAAATTATAGGTAGTCTTCTTCTAAACCACTCAACACGTAACGCCTACAAATTTTAACGGAACGTGGGGAATAGAAATGTCATATGGAAACGATACCCACACTGGGTTCCCTGTTGTTATTGGATACTAACACTGGCCTACCTTTTGTTGATTCCTTTGGCAGAGAGTACTCTGCCTACTCTGCTATGTACCGTATATAGCACGAATAAGCATTTAGTATTTAGTATAAAGATAATTGTTTCTCCACTTTCTGCTCGAGTGATCGATTCAATTTGAGACATGATGAGTTATTAATATTATTAAAATCAAATCAAGTCAGCGTCACGCTGTATCCCGCACAAAGCAAGGTAGGCAGAGAGAACCTAGTGTTAACACACTGCGTTCTCCACTTTTAGTGCTAGTGGCGAAATTCAATGCCACGTTTTGCCTCGACACCAGAGTTACTAATCAAACCTCTTTGGCTGTACTGCATGTAACTGGCAGGTTTTAATACCATTAAATGGGAAATTTTGAACATACAATAAATAAAAAAAAACAGTTCCCGCCATTTTTTAATTGTTTTTCAAGCAAGCAAAATGAAGGTATGTGACAGAGTGTGTTCGGTACATTTTAAAGTTTTATTACGAAAAAGGTAAAAATCGCGCTCAAAGATGGCACTGACAGTGCCATCTTTAAGAAAATGGAGCAAGATAAACATATTACGATTGCTGAAGAACTCGATGTTGAACACTGTGTGTGTGAACTACCTGTCAGATAGATCACTACCCATAAGATGGCAACAAGTCATCGATCAAAGCGGCACATACATAATATAAATAAATAAAAAATTATACCTGAAAATATTTTCCTTTGTTTAAAATATATGAAAATACTAGGTAGGGTAATAAAATATTTATTTACATTTATATAGGTAGGGGAAACCCTAGCTTATATAAATGTAAATAAATATTTTATTTCCTCGAGTGGGTAACACCCTTGTGTTCGATACCCACTCGATAGCGCAGGCGCCACTACTATATTATTACACTATTAATATTATTATTGTAAAATATATTATAAAAAAATCATTTATACACATATAAAGTGAATATGGAGTAGTTCAAAAGTATTTACTATTTGTTTTATATTGTGGCCTTGCTAATAATTTCCGATAAACTGTTACCACAATAGCCCAACTGATGTCTAGAAAATATTGAATGCCTAAACGTTCCTTTGTAAAATTGATTGAACCATCTTGCTTAGTTTAAATTTTATTTTTAATTAAAAAAGTTTTTCTTTTTATGTTTTCAGTTTTTTTTATAGTCTATATAGTATAGGTACATGTATTATTTATTCTAGATTCTGTCACAATTATATTTAAAAAAATCAATAATTTGGTCGTAAAAAGAGTAAATCCAAATTTTGAGACAAATTTTATGTAAAAAAAATCTATCTAAATTATGTCAAATTTTAATTTGATTTTTAGAGTTTCGTACCTCAAAAGGGAAAAAAGAAACCTTTAAGATAATTTTGTTGTCCGTCTCTCGTCCGTCTGATTTAGGGTCCCTTGTAACGCAGAATAAAAATCGGAATCAAGTGATCAGGTGTTTTGTTCTACTGCTGCACCACGGCGATCTTTAATTTTAAAGAATAGAAATATTTTTTAAATATTATATTTGCGTTGAAACGATTAACTTTTAAACCTCCCTAACATTCCCTAACATTAGTCATGGTGCAGGAGCACAAGTTCGGGTTTGATCCCCACTTTAGCAAATGCGAACCTTAACCTTATTTAACGCGGACGTGGGCAAAATAGCGACTTTTTCATAGAAAAGTTTTTCATAGAAAATCAATCTTTATTAACTCTGTCGTCAAATCAACGTCAATATCTAACCGCCATTCTGATCTATCATGGAATAAAGGACAAGTTGACAGATAAGAAGCTTAGCTAATTGGTGAAGCAAACAAGCGCATCTGTCCGGGTCGCTGTCGCACCCGCGTCAGGACACTCGCTCGACGGAGTGCGATATGTTTTTTAAGATTTTACCTAAGAATATTTCCATAGTTACTTATTTAAAAAACATATAAAAAATTGAACATATCGGGACTCGAACCCGCGCCTCCTGGAAACCGACTAGCACAGAACAGACCTGGTCGGTCAAATACAAATACAAAGTCGGATACAAATATAAAAAAATAGATATATGAGATGAAAATGTGAAAGTAATCATTATCTGAAAGTTGCAATTAGATATTTTTTTAATTGTGATTTAAAGGAAATTTTACAAGGACTTTTCTGAATAGATTTAGGGAGTTTGTTACATTCTTACGAAGACCATAAATGAAGCGTATGACGAGATTTTGAAGACGCTCTAGCTTGTTGAGTAGCTACTCGGTCACATCCAAATAACAGATGTCGGCGTAGTCAAGAATTGACAGTAGAATTATATTTTATTATAGTATAGTGAGATAGTAGAAGAGATTAATTTTTGTTTTATGGAGGAGGAAGTATTGGAGACGCATTAGAGAATGATAAGAGAAATGCATACGTTTACTAAGATCATTAATATGGGGTGCCCAAGTCATATTGTTGTCGAAAATTAGACCCAGATTTCTAACTCTGTTGTAATATGGAATTTGAAATCCAGAGTACAGTATAGTAGGTACTGAGTTCCAAGTAATTTTAAATTCAATTCTGCTACTGCTGATAATAATTGCTTGCGATTTTTTTGGGTTAACAGATAGTTCAAAAGATTTAGCGTACTCTTGAATCACAGCAAAATCTTTATTTATAAATGCGATGATCTCCCTAGTAGAGCAAAGTGGACTAAGATAGGCTTTATCTTTGAAAGAAATAATGTCACTAAATAACAATAAAATTGTTTCCGTAAAACTTATTATAAAATGTTTATTCGTAACATATAAACAGAGAAACTTTCGAACTTATAATAATAAAATAATAAAGCAGAATACATTTCAATATACTATAATAAAATATAATTGTTGTTGTAAGAAAATAAGGACTAAGTAGTTATATAGGCCGCGGTAGAAACAAACGTTAATGCTAGTACAGCGTATTACACTTTATTCATTTCAGGGTCGGCCGCGGCAAATAAATTGTTACCATTTTTCTTTGACGTCTGTAGAATCTTTGTATATAATACAAACTGCTAGTGAAAGCGATTTTTACGTAAAATAATATTAAATTTGGTGCTTCTATAGTGGCGCAAGGGCACAAGCGTGTGACTGACTGGCGGAGTGTCTTAACACTAGGCTCCCTCTGCTTACTCTACTATACTATATGCAGAATAAACTGACTGACTGACTCTTTTATATTACACAACATAGTAGAAACAAAAATAAATTTATCACATAAAATAATATAATAATGAGATGATATGTAGACCAAAAGCGTGGTCGAAGCGGTGTAATGTCAAAAACTTAAAATATTACTGCAGAGTAATGATTCATTCTTAGCGCCAGAAAAGATTCACTATAGTAGTCAAGGTTCTTTCGCACGTCGGTAATTCAAGCATTTAGATATATGTTACTAGGTGGCTTTTAAAATTGGTTAAAAGTATAAATATTTTAAATTAGATTAGCGAGTCCAGTCGTGGCACAGAGACACAAAGTGTGGCTGTAAAAGCTTTATTTGAAGCGAAGGCTTGATCCCCGCTTGAGATTAAAAAAATATTTAAATTTATATATCCATTTCTTCTCTCTGGTTGCGATGCAAAGCATGGCGTTGAGTTCTGCCAAAAAGAAAGAAGAGAAGAGACAGAAAGTAGGGAGCGTAGCGTCTTATTGTTCTGTGTACTTGTCCTGCCTATCCTGATGAGTGCGGAGTACAGCGTGAAGCTGATTATTATTATTATTATTTTAAATTAGATAAGTTTTTTTTTATTTCGCTAAAATAATACAGACTCAGGTAGGCTCGGAGAACCTGGTGGCAAAAGATACTTCCATTCTTCACTTTAGGCCAGTATCTCAGCTGGATCTCTTTTGCAGACAAACAGGCATTCTCATATTATATAATATTATCTTTTCATACTGTACATTCTCCTGCGTGTGTTCTCCAATGAATTTGATATTGGCGAAGTGATTATTGCTCAACTGGCACGCTCAGAATGCAATAAAGAATGAACTTTTCTGCTGAATTCTTTTGCAAGAACTGTGGATTCCGTTATCATTTGAATAAAATGTGGGCGTTTCTATAGCCGCATAGAGGCCATGACGGCGTAAAGGCAAACACATATGCACATAACTGTATATGTGTTTGCCTTTACGCTACAGACAAACTAGCGTTTGTTTGTAGCGTGACAGTTATGTTATGCCGAATATGGTGCAAAAATTAACATGTAATATGTTAAAATTAAAATTAATATGTCCATAACTTGCACCAAGACGTTATTTATGCCCCGCTAGTATTTGCCTGCTGTACTCATCCGGAACGTTAAAAATCGAAGCGCTAACCTTATCCTGGAAGGAGGGCGTTAAAGCAATTTCTTAGTTTTACGCTAAATTTCATTTTGCGATACGGTATTTTTATCACGTCTCTCTCATTACACGTTCAAATTTATTTTGTTCTTACTTCTTTTACTTATTAGGAAGGCGCACGTTATTTTTTTAAAAACAATAATGGTTAACATTACTAAATGGTTTATGTGCCTACTATGAACGTAATATAAGCTAATTGTTAGGTTTTTCATATTGTGTTGAGGCAAAATTGTAATAAGATTTATTTTTTATTTATCATGTCAGCTTCGCGCTGCATCAGGTATATAATAGCCCTCACACTTTCCGCTAAATTATGGAGGCATTGCGTGTTGAGTTAAGTATCGTCTATAGATAGGGCCATCAGAATTTCAGAGTATTTTACAAGGGAATATTAAAATTTAAAAATATAATAAAAAAAAGATGTTGAATATGAACACCCTTGTCTCTTTTGCAGGGGCATTCCATTACTAACTTTATATGGATAGATGAGTAATTCTTGTAAGATATTAACATACTGCCTTCATATTTTTGGGGTTTCGAATTAATTTTAGGTATTTGATCTCACAGCTACCACGTGTAGTGAGACGGGTATCAACTTCTGCTATAAACGTCATATCTGTCGTTTATGACACAGACTAGTTCTCCCTTTCGCTGCTACGCCACTCCTTATTTCCTGTTCTAGCAGGTGCACTAAATATGTTTTTCTTATTAAAAATCTTTCCCATCTTTAATTGTGTTTCTAATATTTTTTTTAGCGTCACGCTGTATCCCCCACAGAGTAGGGCAGGCAGGGGGAACCCAGTGTTAAGACACTAAATTTTCCATTTTCTTTCAAATGCTAGAGGCATTGCGTGTAGAGTAGCGGACCAAAACGCCGCCTTATTTTATTTAATTTTTTAATTTGACGACGATGACTGGTCCTTTATTTTCTATCTATCATCTTTTATATAATAAATAAAAATGCTGGATTTATAAAAAAAGCTTGTTTTCTAAAAAAAGTTTCCTACAACCATCAAATAGCATTTATTTCAATAGCTATCGTTTGTCTAATAGACTTACGTTATCCTATTCAGAGTGATCTGTTTTTCGAGCTAGTTCACTGTCCATTTACATTAATAGCCAAAGGGCTGTTCATTTACTCGTAGAGTTAAGAACGAGTACATATTATAATATTAAATAAGATTGTGACACCGAGCTCTATATAACACCTGTATAGGTTCGTAAACCATACATAATTTCACATATATTATTTAGTACTTGTCGTGTGGAAATGCGCTTGCATATTTGATGTTCCTGTCTGCGGTACAATGGACGTATAAACGAAATAAAGTACAATCCCACAGGATCAGTTAATCCTTCCATTTCAAATTACAACACTCATTTTGTTTGTTCAAATAAAGACAAAAGGTATTTTTTAAATCCTTTTATACAAATATAAAATTGGCTTCATACTGTATTCCGTACATAGCAGGTTAGGCAGAGGGAACCTAGTGTTAAGACACTCCACAGCTTGTTTTCCTCTGAATTCTGGAGGCATTAGGTGTTGAGTGGCAGAACTCAACATCATGTTTTGCCTCGACGCCAGAGCGACGAAATAAAAATATAAATTTAAATAAATATTTCAGTTTCTCGAGTGGGGATCGAACTCACAACCAGTTACGATTACAGTAAGATACTTATGCCCTGCGCCATGACTGGCTGCATGGAGTATAATTAAGTGCTTAATTAACGGGATGTAATTTTCAACAAGACATTGTTTGTAGATTTTCCCAAAAAAGTCAATATCAAGTGACCTCATTACGAGATGACACGATCTCAGGGAGAGTGCTCTTTACAAGCTCTACAGTGCAGAAAATGCACTTTAATTATTTCTTATGAAAAGGGTAATTTATATATGTACGTACATTTAGTGTAACAATGATTTTAATTAGAACTATTCAGTTATATTCATTGAAGGGGTAAAAACTTTATATTTTTAAGGGTTAGTTGAGTATTTCTTTAAGCTCGAAATTTTATTTAGTTGCAAGATGCTCTTTTTCAAAATTAAGTTAAAATTACTGATATAATAGCTATAGCAAGAGGCTTAAATTTTTATTTATTATTTTTATGTAAGATTATCTCAATTTCACTGTGTTGAAGGTAATTCTCGATGAAGCATTTATATGTAATAAGTGCTTAATTAGAATTATGTACAAGCTCATAATAGATTGACTTCGTTCTTCTGAACTTTGGACGTACATTTCATGTATCAATTACATTAATTCTCGCCCTAATGCCCGATAAATAAAATTTTCATAGCGTTTGCAAATTCCGCACGTAGCAGAGTATGCAGAGAAAGCTTGGGAACCCAGTGTTGAGACACGTTGTTCTCATTACGACACTTCACGATTTGTCCCTAGCAGGGTAATCAGAGAGAATGGAGCGCTAAACGCTACGATCTCTACATACCTCTTTCACCTCATCCACCGTCATTAACCTCATCGTATTGCTGCCGGTAACCTCTGTTACCGGGAGCAATACGCCTTTCCACATGTATCTCGTATCTTTTATCACTACTGAAAATACTACTATGAAATAAATAGAATAATATCTAATCTTCAAGAATTAGTTTCTAAATACATATTTATTGTAATGGCTTTAATGTTAAGAACATAAATGAAAGAAGTACTGTATAGAACACTGAACAGTGTCACCTGAGAGTCTAACTTTACCTTTGCCCCTTAAATCTATAAACAACTAAATAAAGCAAAGTTGACATAGAAAGAAAGTATTGAATTACGATAATTTTTATGATGAAATAAAATTGATTTAATTTTCCAAATATTTCAAACTTTCAAGCTTTTGAAAGATCCTCATTTTTTTAAGTCTCTACAGAATGAGATGGTAAGTGGGGAATGCAATTGTATTAATAGGAAAGTAGCGTCTTAACTGTGGGTTTTCAGGTTCCCTCTGCCCTGCTATGTGCGGTATAAGTAATATGACCGAAAATCTCTGAGGCAAACATAAAAAAAATAAAATGTATATTTCCATTTCTTCGCTCTGGTGTCGAGGCAACGCGCGGCGTTGAGTTCTGCCACTTAACACGCAATGCCTCCGGAATTCGGCAGAAAGTGGGGAACGGAGTATCTTTCACTACGTTCCCTCTGCCTACCCTGCAGTGTGCGGGATACAGCGTGAAGCTGATCTCTAAGGCAAACAAGTACAATATTACATAATCAAGTAACTAAATCAGCTTCACGCTGTATCCCGCACATAGCAGGGTAGGCAGAGGGAACCTAGTGTTTTAGACACTCCGTAACGTAATCAAGTAACTAAATAAATAAAAATCGTTTTAAATTGTCTGCCCAGTTTATGCAACAAAATTCTAAGTAAAGCTTAATAGGCCAATCAGCATCAATAATAAATGGTATCTGATATTTAATTCTACTCAATCCTTTATTACTGTCGTCCACTTCAAAATTTTAAGCTTTGATAACTTGAAGCTAGTGCTTCGTGGTTTTCTATAGTAGTAAAAATCTAAATTTATTGTCGAAAAGATTACCTTTTTTTTAGTGTTCTCTATAATAAATAAAAATAATATTTTGTATAGTAGAATAAAAAATATTTTTTTTATATATCTGTTCAATGGTAAACAGAAAATAATAAGAATTTACTTTTGTACATTATCGTAACATATTTGTCTTTTGGGGAAGATTTTAATATCGCTTTTCATCCTAGAATGCTTTGTCTAATTTTAAATAGATCTGACATTAACTACATTAACAATATCAGGAGATACTTTAAAAAATAACTAAAATAAAATAAAAAAAAATAATATTTAATAATTGGTTTTCCATAGCTGCATTTAGTGGACAGTAACCTCAATACTGTAACTATTTGGTATGGACTGAGATGGAATGGCAAATAAAACAGCTGGTTTTATCTGGTGGCTCGCAGGCGCCGGGTACGACCCGGTAGCTAGGGCGTAATGATCCACCATTTGACAGACGAAATGTACTGTGATAATAATATCATTGTTTTTATATTTTATATTTTTTATGTTATATCATGTTGACTATGATGTGGGTTTGATGCCCACTAGAGGGATGAAATATTTAACAGTTTCATTTCTTCGCTTTAGTATCCAGGCAAAGTGGGTTGAGTTCCGCCACTCAACATTTAATGCCTCTAGAATTCGCCTTCTTCTACTGAAGCAAATTTTTTTTGCTTCAGTTTAATTTTTCATTGATATATTTACTAAAGCTGCTAAGCTTTTATACTTGTTTTACTTTATACCTAGGAATATAAGCTTTGGGGGCTTAGTAAAAAACCCCAAAAAAAAAAGTTGTGGAAAATAGTCGGTTATTATTTAACACTTAGTCCACAATCAAAGTTCAAGTCATATAAATTGTAGACCATGACCAAAGTTCATGACCATGAAATGTTATGAAAAAAAATATTTATTTATTTATTTATTGACACATCAACAATACATGTAACTTGTAATATTCAAAGAAAATTCATATATCGGTCTGGTTCTGTTACAAATATCAATTAGAGCTATACAGATATGTACAGCATTCACAAAATAATCCCGATTAATCCCCTGTCATAATTAAATTACAATAGTTAAATTACAATTACAAATAATTACAATAACAAATAAATTACAATAACAAATAAATTACAATAACAAATAAATTACAATAACAAATAAATTACAATAACAAATGATTTAAATTACAATTTAGACAATACAGTTGGACATGACAATTAAAAACAGTTAAAAGATATAATTATTAAAATAAAAACAGTAGTTATTAAGAAAAGACAATTCATACAATTAGAATAATACGATAAGCCACATAATAAATTACAATTAGAATTCATGGAGTTTAAAAATATTTAATTATGCAATAATTACTACGTTGTATTATATGTGTGTATATCTCAATTTGTGGTTAATTTTTTTTTTTAAATCAATAAGTGTATCATAGAAGATATCGATATCATGGTCGGATAGATTGTTATATAGATTAATAATTCGGTTAATAGGTGAAATATAAATAAAATGAAAAATTTAATCAATTATTCATTTTATTTATATTAAACTACTTATTGCAGCTATTGTGTCAATTTAATTTAATTTCAAAAAGAGCACCTAGTCATAAAATTATATTTATATTTTTATAATTCTATGTCAACTGGAAATACTCTATTAATATTGATTCTCTTTATAGTGTCGAAATTTGCGTTTCTTGAGATATAAAGAGCCGAAATAAGATATTTTCAGGAAATTAAGAGACCATAGATCTAAGTATATGTTTAGAATTTTAACTCGATGTCTCCCAAGCATTCCTGAGATAAAGGCTCTTGATAGAGAGACAGACAATTTCTTTTTTCCTTAATAGACACAAAAAAAAAAATAAAAAAACAAACAAACACAATACATAAATAAAAGTAAAAATGTCTTTATAAAATTGAAAACAAATTTCGACTGTTCAAATGTTGAAAACGTTTCAAATGGTGCACAGACCGAATAATGATATTGTAAGAATTAAAAGATGCGCGCTCGACTTTGTCTATAGTAGACCTGTCAAGGAAACGATTTTTAAGAAATAAAATTGCTAGATTCATTTCAGTATTTCTTTAGAAACTTGCTTTTGTCTGGCTTTCCCTACTATAAAGCAAGATTTATAAATTGTTTAGATTGTACTTTTTATCGGTGTACAGTAGGGTTAGCAGAAGGAACCTAGTGTTAAGACACTCCGTTTCCCACTTCCCACTTAATTTACGAAAGTGCATGTTTAAATTTTTTTCAAAACTAGGAAATGAAAATAATTCATTCTTTCGAGTGGTAATTAAAGCTAACACCGTCGCGTTTACAGTCAGGACGGTCTTAATTGACTTTTAAAAAAAACAATATTTTCTTGATGACGTAGCACTGAAAGTCTAATGGCTCAAATTCTAATTGACTTTTGATGCATCTAAAATACGTTTTCGCCCTATTCTGATCACACATGGTTAGTGTCCTAAAAAAATATTATATTTAACAGTTACTACTCTTATCTCATAAAGGTTTATTTTATTTTTATTTTCATTATCTGCACTGAACTTTAAGCCACTAATTGGACGGTGTGATTGTTTCGGAGCCACAAAATGTACTGGCCGCGATATTTATTCGACAGAAGGAAATTTTGAGTATGATTTTAGTAGGTAATTGTAATGTAATAATAAGTTACTTTCTAGAGAATTACACATATAATCAATTAAAATTTACGTGTTGAATTTTAAATTTACTCGAATGTAAGTAACACTGCTCTAGATTTAAATCGTTTAAACTACAATTACCATATTTAGCGAAGCCTCATTGAAATGGAGATGACTTTAACTGTACGTATCGCTTACTTTTGCGATTCAGTCTTATTATAATGCAATATGCATAGTTGTAAAGTATGTTCTTTATTTCCTGTTTTTCTATTACTCTAATTTTGCGCCCCCGCGTCGCCCCTTAACTTGTGAATATGTCAAATAATACCTTCAAGTAATGAAATAATTATGACGAGACGAAAATGACGCAGCGGCAGTTCTAGGTAAAATATTTTTTTCTAAAAGTATTACTGCTATAAAATTAAATATATTTTAAATTATATAAATGTATGAAACTAGTAAAAGGCAAAAAGTTTCATCGATATAGATTAATAAATAAAAAAAGTTACATACAATCAAACTTGCGTATAGGACAAAAATGGAAGAGAGGCGCTTCTAGTGTTAAGAACGATTAAAGAAATCACAAGAAATACAAGTAAAAAAAAACTATAGTTAAGAACAAAAGAAAAATATTGCTTCTACAGAAATGACTTAGATATAAAATAATATGAAGAAAACCGCATTGTGCGTTTGTAAATTACGAAGTACTCAACTCAGTAAAAGTGCTACGACGCCGCTACGACATTTGATTTACTGTCGATAAAGATCTCGGTTATAAGAAGCCTTTTACTGGATATTTGATTTATTATGATGACATACTAACATTGGACATATATATTAAATTTTTACAGTGATTTCTGATAGCTTTAGCGAGTGTTAAGAGATAGTTATTTTGTTCTTTTTAACCGACTTTTGTAAGAAATGGAGGTTATCAATTCGACTGTATTTTTTTTATGATTATTTAGTTTGTTATCTCAGATCTTTTGATTGGTTGAACTGATTTTGATGATTTTTATTTGAAAGCTAGTAATTCCCGTGTGGTCCTATTTTGTTGGTCCATTTTTGATAATGGTATCTATGAGAAAATCACATAAGTCTTTAATTTGCATATCACACAAACTGATTCCGATTATTCTTTTTTATTTACAAGGACCTCAATTCAAGGATAGCTTGGTGAATATTTTGTTAGATTTTGATTATGGAATCCGGTTAAAATTAAAGTTGTTTTTTTTTTGGTAAAAAATATAATTATACTGTAATAGTTACAAGGAAAAACATTGTTAAATTGGGTGTCAGAAGTGAGATTCCTCATCATTGCATTTTTTTTCAACCGATTTAAAAAAAGAAATATTTACAATTCGCCCGAATATTTTTATGTATGTTCTTACCAAACCAATATACCAAAATTATAAGTATTAAATATATATATTTTTTAATAGTATAGATAGCGACAATATACACTGTTCTATATTAATCTTTACAATTACTTTTATATAATTTTAATAAGTCTAATTTATGTTTTTAAATGTCAAGAGCAAACAGACTTTTATAGATTCGCAACGAAAATCCTGTTATACAAGAAGTAACCAACGTAAATACATTTCAAAATACCTAACTCGTATATATATCCTCGGAGAGCTACGCTTGCGCTACGTCATTTGATTTAGTACCGACGAAGTATCTACTCGTTACGAGACGTGAAACCGAGCATCGCCTTAATATGTACCATATATACACATATCTACTAATCTCTTATATACTAATCTTTTATATATCTTTATTTTATTTTATTTTTTATTTTTTTTTATGAAAAAGACACGGCAAACGAGCGTTCGGGTCACCTGATGGTAAGTGATTACCGCCGCCCACGGCCCCGTGCAGCACCAGAAGTGTTACAGGTGCGTTATCGGCGTTTAAGGTGGATTGGGCGCTGGGGCCCGGCATTACCTGATGCGAAACGCAGTGGCATAAAGCCACTACTTCACCTTGGTTTTAAATGCCGGGGGTGGTAATGATCCGGTCGAGTCTGCCCATGCGTGTTGCCATTGCTGGCGACGTGACTCTACCACACGTACTTTAGTCGCCTCTTACGACACCACCAGTACCAGGATGATCCTATTCTAGGCCGGGATCACACTTTATAGAGGAATCATGCATGATCAAGTCGGTCGTGGCGAAAAGGCACAAAGTGTGACTGTAGTAACGACTGGTTGTGGGTGCAATCATCACTCGAGGATGGGAAATATTTATTTACCTTTATGCATATTGATAGGCGAAACTCAACGCCTCGCTTTGCCTCGTCACTAGAGCGTGGAATGAAAATATTAAATATTTTTAAACGTGTGCCCTATGCATTACAGATTTGATTATAAGTATAAGTAATATTATAACATTATAAGTTTTGGAAACGAAATTTAAATTAAAGACATATTTGAATATGCACCCACAAATTCTTTAATATAAAAAAAATATACAATTTTTTCGAATTCATAAAAGATAAATCCTAGAAAAATCAGTTTTCATCATACAAAATATTGTTTATGTCGTATGGTAAAATGTGCTTTTCAAATTTATATATGAAATTTCTACACTAACACTAGATTCGAAGGAACCTGCCTTCTGCACATCTGGTATACATAGATAAAACGTGAAGCTAACAATAAAAGTAAATATTGATTAAAATCATTTTTCCATCTGTTTTGACTTTGAAAATGAAACCTTTGCATAAAAGCTCTACATAAATTACCATTTTAGTATTCAAGTAGTGATTTATGTATTTTAAGTCTTGAAGTATTTATGGGGTCGAACTTACGAAACTTAGTGACGTATTAGTCACATTCTAGTTCTTAACAAAAGTGATTTATCACCGATACTGAAACGTAAAATATCGTTGGATTTTTTATTTATTATCAAATTATGCTTTCTTAATAAAATTTTGAATTTATAACTTGTTTAAAGCAATTGATCATTCTTTATTTACATGTTTTCACTTGGGTTTTCACCTCACCCTTGAACCTTATCTTGCGTACAAATGAAAACAATTAAAATTAACATCACCTAAGTTATATGTTTTCTTTTGTAGATTTTTTTTAAATCGCATTAAAACATATAAACGATTCCATTTTAAATTTTCTTTGTGACATATTAGAAGGAAACTCACGAAATAATTCAAGATTTTCGCTTGGAGGAAAATTCAGGCATCGCTGATAATTCTGAAAGCTTACATTCAGTTCAGAATTTGAATGAAAAACTTGAAGAATCCGTAACCAGTGGCTGTTCACAGTGTTTTAGATATTTTGCGTGGTAGTAGATAAAAAAAAAAACAGAAAAATTGTGATACATTTTTAACTCACTGCTGGAGCTTTTGTCTCTTCTATATAAGTCTATTCAATGTGGACTGTTCCAATATCGGGAGAGTGTTCTTGCTGCCCAAAAGTATAAGACCATACGCAACACACACATAGTGCGTCAAGTGTTATACTTTTCATATGTCTTGAACACTACGATATAGTATGTGAAAATTGTAGAGAAGATTAATAATGGGATGAAAAATTCTATTAATAAAAGCGAAATTAATGTCAAAATCATTCTAAAAAGTTAACTTTTAATAATAACTTGTTATTGTTATTGGGTGATGCAAATCACTTATTGCAATTACGAAAAATTTTTATCAAAATAATTAAGAAAAATGTAGACGTTTTTGTCTTGTTTTTAAGAACATTAATCGCCTCCGATTTCTAACATATTTAGGAAGAAAAATAACAAAGTATTTAATCAAGAAACAAAACAGAGAAGATTTTCAATAATAAAAACCAAGACATTCTTCTTTCTAGACGAGAACAGCTTCCATAGTGAATGTTAAAACAATACTACGCTAAAGGAGAATATACCAACATTAATTAGGTCAATGTACAGCGTTGCGAATGAAAATAACGATTTTGTAAATATTATTGTACAAGAACATAATAAAGAACAGCCTAAAAGTAAAAGTACTATTCAAATTGAAAAAAAACGAGTAAAATGCGAGTTGGTCTCGCCCGTTGAGGCATTATATCACTTACAAAAATTGACAAACTTAAGTTTGCTGGCATATACACTAGTTTTGTATTAAATTAACAACGCGTAAAAGATTTGTAAGTATTTGTAAGTTGATCTTAAGATAAATGGTCTCGAGAGACGGACAACAAAGTGATCCTATGAGGTTTTACCTTTTGAGGTACGGAACCCTATAAAGATATTTTAAATAAGTTTTTTAATAAAGCGATGTTCTATGAAGTACAGTCTCCGAGACAAGGTCCGCGATGAATGACTGCCAATGCTATTCTTGCTATGACTGTAAAAGCTCGCTTCTCCCATTTGTGCAATTAAAAATTATTCTACAACTCGATGAACTAAGTCTTATCGTCAGAATAAAAGAGGTGTTCTTCTGGGAGCGTATTATTTACGTAACGATACGATAAACTCGATACTGAAATGTGTTTACATCAAACTTAGTACTGAATGGTATTTTGTATTTAATTTGCTATTTTTATGGCGAAGTTATGATTATTTAAATGTCATTATCAATTTATGAAAAAAGTTAAATATTCGACTGTGCCGTAGTGGCTTTGCTATGTTTAACTGTTGATGATTATAATAGACTCAAATTCATTTCGGAATCAGCATAAAAACAGTTCTGGCCGCGTTATAAAAATTACTTTCGATGTTTGTAAAGATGCATGATGGAACTACTAATTAAATAAGTATTTTTTTTTCAAATTTACGCTTTATCCTGCGTTAAGTTAGGTTGATAAAAAGAACCTAGTATTAAAATCCTTTCTCAATGTGTCGCTCGAATTAGATAAAAGCCACCGTGCGCGTTTAGAGCGGGGAAACAAAAATAAATCATTTCCGCTAATAGGTATCGACTGACAACAACACTTTTGCAATATGACGTTATAACATAATATTTTCCATACAAATCATACGCGGAAACTCAACTCATATCTAACAGTTTCACTTTCTTCTCATTTTTCACGCTACATATTCCACACTTAATAATAACTAAATAAAGTACGTGCCGGCTGGAAGCGAACAATTTACATGGATGCAGAAACAGAAACGAGTCGTGCTCACGAAAATATTTGCATTTTAATATCACCAGAGAATAAAAGTAAACAAAATTACGACATGAAACGAGTCCCGCTAAACGCGTATAATTAATTTACGAATTTATTTAGCTTTTTGTTTTTTATAATAATTGATATTGATTTCCTTCTGCTCTGTGATAAAAAGAAAAACTCAACCCACAACATTTTGGCATTTTTTTATTTTTCACGATAAATAAATCGTTATAGTCACGTGCTTAAAATATTTTTGTTCCCCAGATTCGCTTAGACAATTGAATGTGACTTATTTTATAGGTTAACTCCTTATCGTAAGCAATAAACTTAATCAAAACGAAATATTATTCGTTTTTTAGAAATATTTTCAGTTAATCTATAATAGTCAATAATTGTTTTTTTCATAAATTTCAATAATATTGAACATATTGACAAATAGGTACGGGAATTTTACTATAATCTTTCTGTATAGATGCAAAAATTGTATCAACTGTATAATAATTGTACGCGGTTCGATGAGAAAATCGTTTATAAGAATTGTCATGAAAAATATTATACGTTTTCATTATATTTCTTTTAATTTTCAAAAAAATATTGATTAAAATATCAATCCTACTAATATTATAAATGCGAAAGCTTGTGAGTATGTATGAATGTTTGTTACTCTTTCACGCAAATACTACAGAACCGATTACGATGAAATTTGGTGTGTAGGTAGCTGGAGACCCAGAATAACATATAGGCTACTTTTTATGCCGTAGTTCCCGCGGGTTGATTCCTTATTGAAAATAGATACATTTATCGCTTCTGAAAACTGAATGCGAGCGGCACTGAATCTAGCGGCACGGTGGCGGCGCCGGAGGTGGTAGCGGAAGCGGGGGTGGACCGACGCGCGGTGCGTGAGGTGGGGAAAAAGTCGCTTTTCGCTGAGTGCGCGACCCGAACGCGGGCAGACGCGTGAATGCAGACGTCGTTGACGGTTGTGTCCGTTTTGCGAAATTTCAATTGTTATAAATGCATTGACGTAATATCCAGGTCCAAGGTTAGGTTATTGGCAGATTGTTTTTTGTATGATATTTATTTTTTTTAAATTAATAAACTCACGGAAGCGTGGTTTTGTTTTCAAATTGTCTAATTAGAATTGTTTTTGGCCTATTAATTACTATTAAGCTATAATATTAATTAAATAGATAAGTCTTGCATTTTAAAGGTATAACGTGTTTTTGTTAAGAAAAGTACTTCATTTTTTTAATTCTAACGATAGGAGCATACTGCAGTAGCTACCGATAGACTTATGATTAGAGCTTTGCAATACTTGGTTACCATATTTCTTATATTGATAATATTGTTACGTTATCATAGGGTTTCCACGCAGACGAAGTCGTTTTATAAATGTAAAAATATACAACGAACCCTAATCAAAAAACTCTTAACGTGATACAAAACGGAGTAAATAAAATTTGTTTGCCTAATCTGGCGTATGGCTTAATCTCTGAATTCAAATTACCCTCACACCCTCCTAATGCCGCCTTGTGTCCTCCCTCAGTTATTTATGTCATCCCAAACAGATACCGCCTACATTGCTGAAGTTAAATATTTTTGGTATAAAATGCCATTTATTTATTAAAAGAAAACGTATAGACATTTAAATAAGGATGTTAAAAAGGCCGTCGCAATTCAGGGGCACTACTGAGCGACTGTAAACGTGACGATTGTGGGTTCGATTCCCACTCAAGGAATGAAATATTCAATATTTCCATTTCTTCGCTCTGTTAACAATACAAAGCGCGGTGGCGATTCCCGCTACTCACACGCAACTCGAATTATTTTTCTTTAAATAATTTACAAATTATTTTACCCTTTTTTATTTTATTTAACAAAAAATATTTGTTATTTATCAAAAATTAAAAATCTTTTCTTCACACTGTGTCTCCCATACAACAACCAAAGCAAAAGGAACGTTTTTTTTTTTTTTTTTATTTTATTTCTTAACACTACAGACACTTGGTCCGTACACTTTTTAAATTTATTATTATATCTAATATCCTTATCATATATATTAATTACATTGTCGTTTACATACAATCAATATCTATAATAAGCAAATTATATTTTATCTTTACATTATTTTACAAAATTTTACTTAGATCTAAGGTTAAGCGAGTGTTTATATTTATATATATATTTGACAATTTTACATATTACAATATATATTTAATTACATAATTATAAGTACATGCTACACTTTTATCGTAATTGATTTGGATGTGAGGAATTTTGCACTAGGATAAGGGCATGACCGCTATGGTGGAAGAGGTGACTGCTGCGTTCCTATCTTTCAAAGCCATCTTTAAATTATATTCCACAATGCTTTTTGTCGTTGCCTTCGTCGCGTTCCGAATTAACATATTTACTGCGTCATCTTTGCCTTCACTATAGTACGTGCAGGTGTCGGTGTGCCGAGATATTGCTACGACGGCGTGCGAAACGCTATCATGCAGCTGTAGCCTAATAGATTTAGCGTTAACCACTATAACAGTCGCGCTGGTCAGACCCTGAGACTCGTGAATTGTCAGCACCTTCGAACCTGTTTCTCCTCCCCACCCCTGCGCTATCAGAGATTCTTTCTCCTCCTGGGTAAATGTGAGATACAGTGTGTATTTTAGATCTCCCGGTACTGGTGTCATTTTGATATCCTTTATAGAAAGGGATCGCACTACACTCTTAGACGAGTATATACCAGGATATATCTGTCGCAGGGCGTAGGCGACGTCCATGGGACTTCTGTGAGTACACACCAAGTTTTGGTTGAAGAGTTGTGGCGGCTTACGGTAAATCATTTCGAAAAGATTCTCTCGGTCTATATAGGGTAGCTGATTTACATCTCCAATCAAAAGAATCTCCTCGGCTCCGGAGATTCTGCCTGCCATCACTATCGCTCCAAAGTGGTTCATTAAAGCTTCGTCGACTATCAAGCGGTAACACTTGTCTGATTCTCGTCGTGCTCCGTTTACCAACATTGAAGCCATAGTGCGGATTTTACTTTTAACCAAATTCCCTATACGTTCCGAGAGCCTCTCTCGAAGTTCGTTGGCTGCTTCCGTCGTACTTGTTACGACTGTATCCCTGGCAATGTCAAATTGTTTCACTGTCCACGTTGTCTTACCACACCCGGGAACACCGTTGACCCACATCATCTTGGGCACCTTCCACGTAAATGGAGCTGTAGATTCAGGGGTGTTATCTAGCTGTAGAGCCATTTCCAGCATTCTTTCCTCCAGCATAATCCTAGTACATTTTGCAGTAACCACCATGGGATCATTGGCAGGCGTGTTGAATTTGAGGTATCCTGTTCTCCTGGTCTCCTCTTCATTCAACTCGACAAAGCCAGATGTTGCATTGGAAAGGAACGTTAAAGCACTTCGCTACCCCCGTACTACCCAATTTTCGAGACATTGCAAATTGAGTGGTGGAGCATAACACCACGCTGGTTACGAGGGTTGCAGAAGGAGGATTAAAAAAAATACGATTTTATAATTAAACTTATTTTAATTAAATTTCAAAATAAAATATAAAGTAAATCTAAAACAAATTATATCTAAGATTAATGCCTTCGATATTGGAAGAACAGTAATTTGTCTTAATCTTAATTAATCTTACTTAAAATATAAATTAGCTTCACGCTATATCCCGCACACAGCAGGGTAGGCTGAGGGAACCTAGTGTTAAGACACTTTCTGCCGAATTTTGGAGGCATTGCGTGTTGAGTGGCAGAACTCAACGCTGCGCTTTACCTCGACACCATAACGAAGAAATGGAAATATAAATTTAAGTAACTATTTCATCTCCTCGAGTGGGGATCAAACCCACAACCAGTCGGTTTAACAGTCACACTTTGTGCCACTGCACCACAACTGGCCCCGAACCCTTAATCTAACTTAACCCACGATTTAGCTATTCAACAATAGAATAATAAGTACAGGAAAGTACAGAAGAAATTCCTTATATTGTTATATAACACTGTATTGTTATATAGCAATATGAGAAGCGTGTTCGCTTTGTCTTATATAATATAATTAATTTTTATAAAACATCTGCTTTGCATTTTATTTAACCTACTTTCTCGAAACAACGTTCTTTTTTCATGTAAACAATATAAATATTATTGTACAATAATGTTATTGTGTAACAATATAAATATTAATGTACGTCGACATGTTTATTATTATTCCTTTCATAATTTATTCTGTGTCATATTGGTCAATTATCATTATACTGAAAGAGGCTATTGTGGCGCAGAGTTACAAGGATGAGGTCGTACCGCGACGGTTGTGTGTTCGATCCCCCGAGGGATGAATTCGGCTGCAAATGGCGGCAAAACCCTGCTAGTATGCGGGATACAGCGTAAAGCTGATATATATTGTTCACATTTGACTATTCCTAACATCTATTTGAAATGTTAATTCTTGAAACTATCGATAATTACCTGCAATAAGGAAAATGAGCAACAAAATCATTCAACTTAATTGGTTTCAAGCAGCAATGTTCGTATAATTTATATAACGGCCATTAGTAGCCAATACTCGCTACAGAATTGCAGTAAGTTATAGTAGCTTTTTAAAATAATGGCTTTATATTACTAATATGAAAACCAATATTTTTAAAGTTATATATTGTTTTTTTTATATTAACGCATTTTATAAATTATCAGACACTAACTGTCTTTTTGGAAATAGATGTACCTATAAAGTATTGAATTATTTCCTTCCATAGGAGGAAGAGCCCAGGAGGGCCTATTTTAATCTTTTGTGATTTAAGTGTCGTATATTCCAAATTAAGGAACAGTCCAAGTTTTATCAAAATCGGTTTCACTCTAAGTATTTAATAACCTATATTTAACGTACGTCTATTGGATTGTTTTTAAAATTTGTTATTTTTAAAATAATATATGTATATGCAAGTAATTTATTTTTTGTTATTATTAAGCGAGAGCTGTAAATGTACCAAATATGGCAATGTTAGAGAATATCTCTTAATATAATAAATATAAAATGAAAATAAAAATAGTATAATAAAAAATTGGAACAAAAAATGAATGGTGTAATAAAGAAAATGTATTTGCTTTCTTTTTGTTTGTATCGTACATATAAAACTTTGTGAATATTCAGGTGAGTCTCTTTGTGACGTTTCATAAAAAAGAGTGTGTACCGCTGTGTGTTGTAAACCTTTAGACAAAAATGTTGTAACTGTATGACAGTGGACTATTCAATATTTTGTTTAAAATTTTATAATTTCTATAATGTCTTGGTGCTGGAGCGAAGAAAGTCAAATAACAAGATTCTCATTCGCTTCAGTGGGGATCGAACCCACAGCCGTCACGTTACATCCTTGCCTCTGCACCATGACAGTCTCGCTAGAGCAGAACGCTGCCTCGCTCTCTCACGACAGCCTCTATAGCTTAACTATATTAACAAAATATATGTGAATACTCAATAAATATTTGTCATACGCGATATGGGATGATAAATATGACAGCAACGAAAAGATTTGCTTTATTGAAATTTTAGCTGTTATATCGTCTAATTTTTGTGTCATAGAAAAAAGAAATCAGTGATGACACAGTTCATTTCTGTTTTATACACTGTGTTTCAATGGCCTTAATGTAGTAGTTTTGTTTAATATTTCACTACATTATTTCAACGATCCCAGCAGAGGAGGTCATCATGATGCAACATTGTAGCCATTTTAAATCCGGAAATAGAGATGTCGAGATGGATGTCCGGGAAATGTGACGGTTCACACAATTGATGTTTGATGTTATCTTACAACATAGTTGACTGGTAAAATAAATATACATAATATTTGGTATATCATCATATAAAAAATAGTTTTTTACTAAAATCTTTTTATATGCTTTTATAAATTATGTTATAAATTATTGAAATGATTAGGCTGCATCGAAACCTCTAATGTGATGTAATAGCCTTCCTCGACAAATGGACTATCAAATACAAAGGCTTTTTTTATTTGAGTAAGTTTTTAAGATTAGTGCGATGTGCCAGACTTATTTTTTGATTTTATAATATTAATATAGACAACATTCAGTATTATTATGTGCACGTTATCTTATTTATGTACGAGTATATATTAGCGGCCCAACCGCGGTCTCACTTGTACTTATTGTTTGTTATACTAAAGAAAAAATATATAAAACTTTTACTTAAATTGTAAACTTTTTGTTATTTTGCAATATAGGTAATATAGCTTTATATTACTGTAAAATTTCAGTAGCGTTTGGGTAAAAGTGGAATGAACATTTAATTATCTTCACAAACTTAGAACAATCGTATTGTAATTTCAAATTGACTAACTATTTAATTCTATTTTAGAAAAAGAATGAGGCCGGCCGTGGCGCAGTGGCACGAAGTGTGACTGTAAAACCGACTGGTTGTGGGTTCGATCCCCACTCGAGGAGATGAAATATTTACTTAAATTTATATTTCCATTTCTTCGCTCTGGTGTCAAGGCAAAGCGCGGCGTTGAGTTCTGCCACTCAACACGCAATGCCTCCAAAATTCGGCAGAAAGTGGGGAACGGAGTGTCTTAACACAAGGTTCCCTCTGCCTACCCTGCTGTGTGCGGGATATAGCGTGAAGCTAGTTTAATTTAATTTTTAATTTAAAAAATAGAATTGTGATCCCGGCCTAGAATAGGATCATCCTGGTACTGGTGGTGTCGTAAGAGGCGACTAAAGTACGTGTGGTAGAGTCACGTCGCCAGCAATGGCAACACGCATGGGCAGACTCGACCGGATCATTACCACCCCCGGCATTTAAAACCGGCGTGAAGTAGTGGCTTTATGCCACTGCGTTTCGCATCAGGTAATGCCGGGCTCCGGAGCCCAACCCATCTTAAAGGCCGGCAACGCACCTGTAGCTCCTCTGGGGTTGCACAGGGTCGTGGGCGGCGGTAATAGCTTACCATCAGGTACCCGCACGCTCGTTTGCCGTGTCTTTTCCATAAAAAAAAAAGAAAACGTATAAAATTTGATTGATCCCGCTAGATTTGAACCCTCACCTCTTAGAAACTTGGACGGTTTCAGACATGCGTGGTTCCTAATTCAACGTATTTTTCTCTTCTGTGAAAAACCACTTTAAAAATTCTGTTTATATAATCGCTTCCCAATCGGTGGCAGTTAACGTAATAACTGGGTTTTTTATAAATTTATACAAATCTTGGAGGAATATTTAGTTTATTAAATATGTAATTTCATTTAAATGGTCAATTATTAACGTAAAATTGATCTCTAGCCATTTAAAAATTTTCTTGGTTAGATAAAATTGTATAATTTTTTTGTTAATATATTAATTAATTTGAATTTCTCATGTAGAAAATGAAAAAGCATAGATATTAAAATAAATTTATATATTTTTAATTTAATGTTGTACCCTACACATAGCTGGGAAGGCAACATGGGAACTTAATATTAGGACCCCTCCGTTCCCCAATTTCCACCGAGTTCTGCAGGTATTGCGTGTAGAGTGGCGAAATTTGAAAAATAGGAAACAAAAATATTAACTTATATAACTTATATTTGATTTCCTTGAGTGGGAATCAAACCTATAACCTGTCGCATTTACAAAACGCACACATATGTCCCTGCGCCATGTCTGGCCATGAAATAAAACTTAAAAATTCAATATATAAATTAATATTTCAATGAAATAAAACTTAAAAAATCAAATAAAAACATAGTATTAATGATACATTTTAAAACGATATGCAACAGAATTGCAAAAACACGAAACCACAAATCTGTATATAGGGGACAGTTACATTCATCAAATATTTTTTGTTCAATTTTGAACGCTACCGTTTGTTGATCAAGTTGAAATTTGTGACGGTTCATGCTCGTTCCACCAGTTTTGGATGAGGTTCGTCATTTCAAATTCTACAGTCAAAGCCTTAGAAAAAAATATAAAATAGAAATGACACGAATAATAACGAATAAGAAAATAATGTAGTAAAATAGATTTTGTTTAAGATCTTTTTAATATATATAAAACCTCAATATTATAAGTATCGTGTAAAAGTAAGTACCTATAACTTAATGTTAAAACACCGAGTGCTGCGCTTTCTGGCTTTTAGAAATACCATACATATACTGAACTGCCATAGAAACAAATGAAAATGAATGAAATTGAATGAATTATGTTATTAATATCCACATACAACTAAATTGAAATGTCTGTCTACGATTTTAATTTTACCATGTATTAATAAAATTACATATAGTTATGTATACGATATTAAAGAATAAATACTAAACAATATTTTTTTGTTTGTCAGTCTGTCTTTTTCTTTGTCGGGGCAATTCTCTGGAACCTAAATCGATATGCTAAACCGATTTTTATAGGAATAACACTGAAAGATAAGTTGTGGAGCAAAAGGTTAAATTTATTACTACGGACTTTATTATCCCGCGGGATCGGGATTCACGCAAGAAAAAATCGGATTTGTCCGGCGCACGAACCTGCAACCTACGTAGATGTGAAATACACAACACACTGCTACTACATTTATAATTTTACTTTTCATCTTTCCTAAATTACGCTACCAAGGAATCGGCTCTGCTAACATAAAAAAAAACATTTTAAAAGAAGAAAAATTTTAAACATTATAGATAATATTTATTTCATGAACTTTCGGCTATTTTCATATTATTTGTTGTTCTTTGGTCCGCGGTCAATACTAACTCAGTTGCATAATTGTCTGGGGTTGCAGTTATACGCTGTGTCACGTTATTCATTCTACTATTTACTAGGATTTTTATTTCGAAACAAACTCATTGAGTTTATTTTGTTGGTGTAGCCTTGTTTGTAGTTAGTTTTAGTTTTTTTTTCTGTACAAATTTTAAAAAATCTGCTTTATACTGTATTCCGCACACTGCATTAGAGAGGGAACCTAGTATTAAGACACTGCGTTCCCCATTTTTCACTGAATTCTGGAGGCATTGCCTGATGAGTGGCAGAACTTAATCGCGCACTCAGCCAGAGCCAAGAAAATGGAAATATAAATTTAAGTAAATATTTCATCTCCTCGAGAGAGAGACCATAGAAATCGACCGACAAACAGATAGACTGACAAGAAATTCGAAAAAACATATTTTTGCTATGTATTATTCTTTCCCCTCCCCTCCGTGTCCCTCCATTTCATTCAAAATTACCGCCGCGAATGGGCCGCTATAGTATCTCATAAAGTTTAGCTGGGTTGCTGGGGTTCCTCATTTTTTTATATCAACAGAAATTATTCATTATATTGACTATTTTTTTAAAGCGTTGTATTTATATGTCTTATAGATAAGGCTGGCCGCTAGGGGTTCACATGAGTTATTGGGACCTTCATACAAATTATAGCCTATATGTAGCCGAAGACTATGCTAAAAAAGGAAGTTTCATTTAAATCCGTTCAGTAGTAGCTATGTAAAAGAGGAAGTAGCTATGTAAAAAAAAATTTAAATCCGTTTAGTAGTTTTTGTTTGAATCACAAATAAAAGATAGACAAGAACTCCAAAAGTCATATTTTTATCTTCTGTTACATGTAACACGTATTAGGTTCCCCAGAAGTATTCTTTATAGTTTATATTGAATGTATAGATTTTACACTCTTTACAGTTTTATTATACATATATAGATATACATTATATAGATAGTTATATTTTGATATTTTAGTAACTAGAACTAAAAGAGAGTCTATAGTTCCGAAAGAAAACGGAGAACAGAATGTCTTAATAATATTACTTTTCTGCTTGCCCTACTATGTTCAGGATATTGCTAGTGTGTACGGCGGCGTTTCTGTAGCGCCTATGATCCGGTCGAGTCTGCCCATGCGTCGTTGCCATTGCTTGGGACGTGACTCTACCACACGTACTTTAGTCGCCTCTTACGACACCACCAGTACCAGGATGATCCTATTCTAGGCCGGGATCACACGGCACGGCGTTTCTGTAGCGCCTAGTGCCCATCCTCGGATATTATTTATTTATTTTTATTATAATTTTAGATTTTTTCCTCCATTCATATTTCCAAATCAGTGACATAACATTATCTATTAGTGATTAAAACGTAGATAAAAATTGCGTTTTTTTTATTTAATTACTTTGAATAATTTTTAACCTCTCTTGAGAAAAGAACACATCGATTTCCATAGAATTTTTTTTTGCGGTATTATAACCTAAATAAAATTCAATCAATTCAACTAATTTGGGGTTACTACAGCTGTCATGTTTAACACGAGTTCGTTCCAAGAATACGGGCTATTTTGTATACCTGAGCTTCTTCCAATTATGTACCATTAAATATAGGGTTTTATTAAATATAAATTGTAAATTATTTAGTTACTTATTTTGAAAACATATAAAAAATTTAACGTAGTGGCACTCGAACCCGCGCCACCTGGAAACCGACCAGGCAACGTTGCGATGACGACCACAATCATTCTAGGAATATACCTGTTTTCCTTAGGTATACACCTGCACGTGTATACAAACTAGATTGTGACTGTGGCTTATCATACATCGGTCAAACAAAGAGAAGCATCGGTGTTAGGGCTTAGGAACACATCTCCGATATCAAGAATGGGCATGTATCAAAGTCAGCTGTGTGTGAGCATACTGTGGATAAACCTAGCCATTACATAAGGTTTGATTAACCCCTAATCTTCGCTAAGGAAAACAGATATATTCCTAGAATGATCCGCGAGGCTATTGAAATACAAAAACATCCTAATTTCAATAGAGAGGATAGCTGGAAGGTTTCTAACACCTGGGACCCACTCATAAAATCTTTGAACTCTCAAACCCACCATACCAGATGGCAAGATACAGTTAGCTCATTCTGCAAGAATATAGAGCAGTACGCGAGGAAATTAAGAAATTGTTGGCGGTAGTTTGATATAATAATTATGTCAACTGACAGACGAATGCCACCTCAGTCTACCCGTGACCACGGACTAGTGCAAAGTGTTCGAAACGTCGCGTTTCCAAAAATGTATAAAAATACAAAATATACGCGATAAATCCGGTTAAAATAGTTTCATTTAAAATGTGTAATAATCGTGAAAATGAAAGAACTTATTAGATTTTTACAAATTTCTGCTACCCAAAGATTATCGTCTGGAAAGAGAGAATGCTATTTATTAAATATTTTTAACATTTTTAAACTTGTTTTGTTTTGTACATTGTTATTCACACACTTGGGAAAGAAAAATACTTATTTAGAAAAAGTATAAAAATTTTAACGTAGCGGGACTCAAACCCGCGCCTCCTGGAAACCGACAAGCATTTGTATTTTTTTACTAAGTATAGAATAACCCCTTAAAAAAATTTTAAAATAATATTTATTTGTTTCTATGATTAAATAAAAATGTAAGACATAGGGCAGCTTTAAGTTCTACCAGTCAAGATGCAATGTCTTCAATTGACGTGGTGAACAGAGAAGAGAGTGTCTTGACAAGTGTCTTGTAAAGAAGCATCAATCAACTTAATAGAACCTGAAACAATTTTATTAAATATAAAGCATAACTCCGAACTAATAAGCTTAAATTAAATTAAGGTCTCTTTTAACTTCATTTACTTTATTATACAAACTTCTTGCAACTTCATTTGAAATTCAAATTTGGCTACATTTGAAATGTTTGGGAAAATTCCAAGACGTGATTATGGTAGACATGAATTAAATACATAATAGGTCTATGTTTTTTTTTCTTCCTAACAGAGTAGGCAGAGAGAACTTTATGTTAGGAAACTTTGTTCTCAATCTCTTGTCTTATTTTAAAAATAATTTTATGTTTAGTAACGAAACTCAACGCCACGTTTTGTCTTGTAACCAGATCGAGAAAAATGAAAGTAAATTATTGAACCGACTGAGAATGTAAACCAGAATAACTTAAAAATTCTATTAAAATCATTTTACGTAGCCATTTACATAGTATCTCATATCATTGAAGTCACTCTTGCTACAATTCTTATAATAATATATGCTAAAACCGTATACTTAAAGTATATATTAAAGTTATTCGAAATGCATATTTCAGTATCTTGTTATAACATAATGATGCTGCATTTGAGATCTGGACGGAGTTACGTTGAACGTAAGGGATTTTATTTAAGATGCTTAAGGAATGAGATGAACGGTGAGCGCACTAACCAGACATTTATATACTTGTATATAGTTTAGACCTCTAATCGAAGGGAATATGGGAGATAATCGTGTGAATTATTTTATTAGTTACAGCTGCAGTGTACTTATTTGGATGATATAAATAACTTCAAGAGGACAGAGGAGGCGGACTTCGGTGCCTGAAGTCGGAGGGTAATTTGAATTCAGAGATTTAGCCGTAAGCTAGCTTTAGATAAAGGCCCCTCCTGGGGCCTTGCGTTATATATATAAGACATAAAACGGTAAAAAATCTGTCACCGCCATGTAATGAAACTTACTCAAACTATTTTTAAACATTTTTAAAGTGTTATTCCAAACTTAGGAAAGAAAAATACTTATTTAAAAAAAGTATAAAAATTTGAACATAGCGGGACTCGAACCGGCGCCTCCTGGAAACCAACCAGGCGCTCTGCGAGCGAAGCGACGTCGAAATTTTTATACGCTTGTTATAATTTATTTATGTTGTTAGCATCTCTGTAGGAAGATTTTTACAAATTTTTACAAATTTGTGCACTCAACACGCAATGACTCCAGAATTCGACGGAACGTGGGAAACGGAGTGCCTTTACACTAGGGTCTGCCTACCTTGCTGAGTGCGGAATAGAGCGTGAAGCTGATTTATTTTTACATAATCGCCATAAAAATATAATAACACTTTATAGCGCCGTTTGTTACTGTCACGCTTTATAATCCAATAGTTTTTTTTCCATTTTGAACCTGCTCTGTTGGTCAAAGAGGTTTAATTAAGTTTGCTGTGGCTTAATGCAGTATGAAAAGAACTCCGTTTTGTTCTTATTTTACATTGTATATCGCGTTAATTTCTTCATTCA
Organism: Heliconius sara; assembly: GCA_917862395.2. Taxonomy (NCBI): domain Eukaryota; kingdom Metazoa; phylum Arthropoda; class Insecta; order Lepidoptera; family Nymphalidae; genus Heliconius; species Heliconius sara. The sequence continues at coordinate 3,721,197 of OU860795.2, read as the reverse complement.
GTCAAAAGGATTAATTTATGTACGCTTTTATAAGAACAAGCTTTAGCGATACTAGTTATGAAGTTTAACTGTTTCTTTGTTTTATGCGCCGTGATCCGCTTATATATATTGTTATTTTATAGCTTAATTATATATATTTTTTTATATAATTTGTAGCCTATGTGTTATTCTTATGTATAAGCTGTATTATATTCTTGCAAACCTTAACATTTATAACATTAGTAGGATTAGTAAAATTATTTTGTATTCCTTACTATAACAAAATATTTATTATATATTTCTAATATAAATGGACAGTCGTGGCGTAGTATGACTGTAAAACCAACTGGTTGTGGGTTCGAGGAGATAAAATATTTACTTAAATTTAATTCAACTTAGCGTTGAACTCAACGCCGCGCTTTGCCTCGAAGCCAGAGCGAAGAAAATGGAAATATAAGTAGCAGAACTCTGCCACTCAATACGCAATGCCTCCAAAATTCGGCAGAAAGTGGGGAACGGAGTGTCTTAACACTAGGTTCTCTCTGCCTGTGCAAGCGTATGACTGTAAGCTTGATAGGTTGTGGGTTCGGTTCCCACTCGAGGGAAAGCGTGGTGCTAAGTTCGGCTGCTCAACAAGCAAGTCTTTAAAATTCGGCGGAAAGTGGAGAACGGAGTTTGAAGCTGAAAAAATATATGTGATATGAATATTAAAATTTTAAATTGTAAAACTAAAGGATCTTACTCAGATTGCGGCTAAACTTAGAACTTGGTTCACGACAGTGATTTGCATAGCGCGTCTCAGATTACTCTCAGTAAAAGTCGAGGTACGTTAATCTTCATTATCTTCACCGCTTGAGATATTCCTCATCAAAATTATACTTTAATTATGAATGACTGAGAACTGGAAAATATATTAGTAATAAAATATTTATATATATTTTTTCATTGTATTTATATTTAACCTTTTATTTATTTCTCATATAGAGAATATAAAATTTTTAAAACTTTGTACTGTTTTTGGTTTCGTAACTCAAAAGAAAAAATGGACCCTTAAACCATTTGTTGTCTGTCTGTCTATCAGTCAAGATGATCTTTTTAAAGACAAAATAAATATTGGAATCATTGCAGTCAGATGGTACACGTTTAATCATCGATTTTACTGTAGTATATATGAAATTCATCGCGTAATCAAAACTTATTTCCCGCGGACCTACAGGAAAAATTTGGTGCAAAGTGAGAACGTACTAAATACTAAATATAAGTATTTCATAGAAAGAAACTTCATACAAAACGAGTTCATATCCCCACAAACCTAAATTTGTACACTTTTATAAGGTGTACTTGCGTTTCACTAGATTAGTGAAATTCTAAAATTGATACGGACTCGCCAGTAACCGGTTTTTTAAGTCCGTTAAAGAAATTAAATAGTAAAAAAAGTAGGATACACTCAAAATATAAATCGTCCTCGGTATTTCTTCGCCAATATTTTCTGTAGATAGACATTTTTGTTTCTTTTTAATAAGTAAATCAAAACAAATACAAAAAATAATTATTATAGCACAAAACTTCTTTTCACAGCCAAATAAAACAGTATTTTCTATGTCCAGTAAATACTTCCTACAAGCCCAACGCTCGTTACTTCATACATAAAGAGAATAGACTTTACTAACCAACTAATCTGTTTTATTGATCCCCAAATAAATTGCTTTAGTCGACTTTGGGTATTTTTTCCACCATTTTCCTTAACAGCTTCCAGTGATTAGCGCCCACAATGTGCACAGATAAATAATTACAATAACGTTTCATCAGCCTTTGTGTCGCGCTGTATAAATAAATATTTTGAAGTTTACATACATTATTTTGTATCTGTTGCTAATATATAATTTGTATTAGTATTTTTTTTTATCATAATGAATGTGTTGATGAGGCCAGTCCCAAAGTGTGACGGTAAACGCGACTGGTCTGACTGTTTGTGGGTTCGATCCCCACTCGTGGAAATGAAATATTTATTTAAATTTATATTTCCATTTCTTCGCTCTAGTGTCGATGCAAATCGTAGCATTGAGTTCCACTACTCAGTACTCAATGCCTCCAGAATTTGGCGGAAAGTGGGGAACGGAGTGTTTAATACTAGGTTCCTTCATTTCGTTCTACGTTCTTCGATTTTTTTGTTCATTTTAATGCTTTATAGGAAAACGCAAATGCTTATTTTGTATTCATAATATCATTTTGAGGCTGCCAATTGACTTTTATGTTTTATAAAATAGTCATTTTAAAATCCACGCCTTGAAGAAATTTTAAAAATAGTATGTGTAAGGTGGAGTGAGCTTAGACGCTAGTTTAACTTAAAAAACATACAGTTATATTTAAAAAAATGAAATTTCTGACTGTTACTATAAAAGTGGATTAGAATATTCGATTTTAATTTGTGCCGCATACGACCCGGCCAGCCCACAGATGGAGGATAATCCGGCTTACATTTTTTGTTTGCCTTTGCCATTCAACGCTCACAGTGTTCCGTGGCTTTGTGCTCTACATCCGCTACATAAAATAGGTTTATTTTTTACCATTTAGTAGTACGATACTTTACTTTTCATTTTTGGATAAATATTACGTACATATAGTTTTTGTACTTACAATGAGGATAAAGTATCATTTTGGATATTTAGGTTATCGCACATTTTTGATAACGAATATGCAGAGAGATCAAGATACCTACCCTTCTACAAAGAAGGGAGTATCTTGATCTCTCTGCATATTCGTTTTTCAGCTTTTTATATCCCGCATTTTTCCTGTTTTTGCGTTAAATACTCGAAATATTTCTCGTGGAGTGGTGGAACTCAACTCCGCGTTTGCCTCATAAACTGAAGAAATTAAAAAATCAAATATTTTACTCCCCCAAGTGGAAATCGAACATACAACCATGCATTTACAGTCGCATGCATATGCCCCCGCGCCTCGACTGACCTGCCCTCTTTTATAATAAGGAAAAATTCAAAATGGTTGTTTGTTCCAATTTGTTCCAAGCTTAAATACGTGAATTTATAGCTCGTGATTTTATCTCACTAAATCGCTACGGAAAAATACGACTTACGTAAAGCGTATTAAATATTAAGCCGCGAGAGATCAAAACATACCCTAGGTTTATATTGTTACGGTACTAGTGGGATGTTGTCTAGTTCAATAGGAAACTATTTCAATTATATATATATATATATATATATATATATATAGATATATATATATACATATATATATATATATATATATATATATATAGATATATATATATATATATATATATATATATATATATATATATATATATATATATATATATATATATATATATATATATATATATATATTGTGTTGAATATATAATGTATTTTTACAGACCAGTCACGGCGAAGGTGCACAAGTGTGTAAACGCGACGGATTGTGGGACTGGATGACGGTGTTTATATTAGTTATTATCTTATATAGTTTATATTTGTTATTAGAATCAAGAGCTAGTCAAGAAAGCTCAACATCTTAAGGAAAAGTAACATCCTCATAATATCTACAAAATGAGCACAATGGCGCGACCACGTTAAAAGATTTTTTGTAATTTCATACACTTTTGTTATCCTTGTGATACATTAATATCAATTTTTCTAGATGGGCCTAAAGCCTTGACGAGAGATGAAAAGCGTTAAGCTACGAAGATAGAAATATTACAAAAGATAAAACTATGTTAAATTTTGGAGCTCTCTGTATCTGAAATTATAGATCATTTCTTTAGGAGGTTAAAATTGAGGCCGGAATCTTACACGTTAAGAACATATCACTAATCACCTAAACTAAAATTGGGCGTAATGACGTGAAGAATTAACTACAGATTTTAGAACTGTAATAGGCACTAAATGTGATATTCTAAGACTAAGCTCGACGTTGAATTTCGCCTCTCTACTCACAATGTCTCTTTGGCGAAAAGTAGGGACGGAGTGTGTTAACACTAGGTTTTCTCTGCCTACCCTGTTGTGTGCGGGAAGGAACTTAGCACTACAAATTTTAAATTAGATATAAAATATTTTTATTTGATATAAAAATCGGTTGTTGTTATAAAACGAAACATGATGTTTATTTGAAACTTTTAGTGCATGATAAATTCAATTTTAATTGACAAGTTCTTGCTACAATATTTTTCCGCCCAATTTTTCGAGGTATTACGTATTGAGTGGCGGTGCCGGAGCGTAGAAATGAAAATAATAATTCATTCCCTCGAGTGGAGATCGAATCCACGATCGAAACCGTCGCATTACAGTCACGCACCCTGTGCTACGACGGCCTCTATATTTATACAATATAATATAAATTGTGATCTTATTTAAATTGAAACAATACCTGACTTTCAGTCTTCGGTTTGCAAAGCCGACACTGTCCGTGATTTATTCACATTAACGCGAACCGCAGAATTAAATGTATTACTGTTAAATGATAAAACTAAACATTTAGACCTTATTTGTGTTTATTTAATAGATATAATATTATTATAAATAATTTTATGTATTAAAATAACAACAAATAATTAATTAATTGTCGTTTACAAAGACGTTAATTTATAAAGACTTATACTACAAAGAGATCGCATCCCACAGCATTCATCTTTCTTTCATTATTCTTCTGTAATACCCACGTTTCAATGCCGTACGTATAACAGTGTCGATACCAACACTGAATTGTGTACGGCCAAACGCGCAGCTGTGCTGACGTTTCGCCGTCTCATCAATGCAGCCAAGGCTCCGTTAACCTTGTTACCGGCAGAAATATGCCTTTCCATTTTGTATCTTCCATCTCTACTGAACATACTTCCCAAGTATACCATTTCATTCGGTTGGATTAAGCGTGAAGCAATAAGAAATATTATTAAATTTTTACAACCCTCTCTCTCTCTCTCTCTCTCTCTCTCTCTCTCTCTATTCTCTAAAAAAAGTTCATTACCTCGAGTAGAAATCGAACCCATAACCTATCGTATACTCTTAAAAAAATATACTTTGAAAAAATTCACTGCAAGCTGAAAAGCCATATTAAAACAACGTTGAACGTGAAAGAAACGTTAGAATAGTCGACGAGTATGTTCGCGTTACCTAAATACCGTCTTTGATAATTGCTTTTAAAGAGAAATTTCTTCAAAGTCTTATTCACTGTTTATTTTTTTTATATTTAAATTGAAAGTAGGGAATGTCTTAACACTAGGCTCTCTCTGGTTACCCTGATACGTGCGAGTAAAGCATGAAGCTGAAAAAATACTTGCATCATAGATGTTGTCGTCCGTACAGAAATGTGTCATATTATTTATTAAACGATTTCATTTTTTAAAAAGGAGGAGGAGGAAACAAAAATAATTCGTTGTATTGAATGGGGATCGAACCTACAGCTAACACGTCTACTCCTGCGCTACGACGGCCTTTAGTAACTAATAACAGCATACCACAAATTAACATCCCTATAATTATTTTTAGTCATAGAACAATTACAAACGTTTCTAATTATTTTGTAGAACAATTAACATCAAGTTCTGCGGCCGACGTCGGAGTTAGAATCCAATCTCCATAAGAACTAAGTGGATTGGGCTTTATTGCAAGACTTTCAATTAAGGTTTACGAGCATGTGAAAATTCTAGAAGCAATTCCTCACTCGTGAAGTAGCATAAGCGGAATAAAACGGAAAACTCGGGGTTGTTTCGAAAATACTGCATCCCTAAATACAAGCGCTAAAAGTGATTGAATGCAATACGTGGTTCTTAACATTTTTATCTTTCCGACACTCATTGAATGTTATTTGGTTTTGTTTTGAAATCTAATAATTTTTGACTTAGTTAAAAAAAGACACAAAATTTACATATATAAAAAAATATAAAATATAAATACAACAACAAGCTAAGGCAGGCCAGTAGTGGTGCTCAAACGTGTGACTATTAATGCGTCAAGTTTTAAGTTCGATTCCTTCTGGAGGAAATAAAATATTTGATATTTTCATTTTTTACCTCTAGTGTGTAAGAAAAGCGCTAAGTTTCGTCGCTCTACACACAGTGCATCCAAAATTTGGCAGAAAATGAGGAGCGGAGTGTCTTTACGCTAGGTTCCATCAGACAGATGGAGCCCTGCTACATGCAGGATACAGTGTGAAGCTGAAAAATAATCTATATAGATAAAACAATTTAAATATAATAAAAGACAACTCACAACCTCGAAATTAGACATGACACTTAGAACTAAGTGTTTTGACACAAAGCTTTATTTAAATAATAAAAAAAAATAATGTCATAGTGACAAATCTATTACGTCTATGGTTTTCACATAGTAACCTCTTAACTGACCTAAATATAGACAAAACTACAATATTTTTTACCTAATATTCTATCTTAGCCTTTTTTATAGATGTCTATAGGCGAAAGGTTAGGTTTGATAATATAAAAAAGAAATATCATTTATCTCCACAAACACAATAAAGTGACACGTAATACAAAAACCGTCCTATATCATTTCGGTAGGTTCCATACAAAATCATATTTTATTAAGAATCTAGTTTTATATAGGCTTAGGACATCGCTCGTTTTCCATTTTACGGGGCTGCATAAAAAAACCTGACATTTGGATAAATGATCTGTGCCTTTTTATATTCCTTTCGTCATTCCGTGTGATTTAATTTATGAGTTTTTTACTACTTCTTAAGAAGTATAACATATTATTTACAATGTAGATTTTTTTACACTTTATAGATATAAAAAAAAACAGCATCACGCTGTATCCCGAACACTGCAGGGTAGGCAGAGAGAACCTAGTGTGTTAAGACACTTCGTTCCCCACTTTCTGCCGAATATTCTGGAAGCATTGCGTGTTGAGTGGCAGAACTCAACGCCGCGCTTGTCCTCGACACCAGAGCGAAGAAATGGAAATATAAATTTAAGTAAATATTTCATATCCTCGAGTCGAGTGGGGATCGAACCCACAACCAGTCGGTTTTACAGTCACACCTGTGCCACGATTGGCCTTTTATAGATATAAAATACGGAAAAAAAAATAAGTTTTTTAGCTTTACATTGCTGTCTCCACTTAGTAGGGTAGGCAGGGGAAACCTGAAAACCTAGTGCTAAAATGCAGTTTCGCTGCATATTATTGCAAATAAAATTATTAAATATTTCGTTAAGAATCCAACCCACAACCTTTTGCCTTTACAGTTGCTTGTTTTTTTAAATTATTAAAACCAATAAAAACGTATATTGCAGACGAGTAATAACGATATCAAAAAAAATTTGGACTCGCCCACTGAGACTACCGTACCAATTTCTGTTTTAACGGGATTGCGGCATGTGCAGTTATTTTGTACGAAATTAAATCAGCCTCATTTAAAATCCTAAGAAAAATATTTTTGTTTTAATGGTTACGTACGTCAAACGTAAAAACGGAACCCTTATAGGATCACTTTGTTGTCAGTCTATGCGGCTTTCAAGACCATTTATCTCGAGATAGCGTGCAGGTATCAAGGTGAAATTAATATCAAATTTAACCTTAACATCTGACTCGCACTTTTTATGAATAGGTTTTATAGATAATAAGCAGGTTTTTTAAGTAACGCAAAGTAAGTAAGTAACGCAAAAATATACAGGATGAAAAACGTGCATAGTATCTTCTTAACTAACTGAAACTATCTTTAATTAAGCAATTTAAATCGAGGCCCAAAAGTTTTCAATTAGTAAATTCCTTAAAAAAATCTAATGAATTTAACACGTCCACAGAATTTAAATGCGGAAACTTTTAACTTGTCCAAGTAAGGGCAGTTAACTAATTTACATTTTACAATTTCCTAAAGTCGACTAAATAATGGCCAATTTCTGTCCTTCGTAAAAATTTGTTACAAACTTGAGACTAATAGATTTAATATATCACTTGACACATTTACAAAAGATATGAGAAAGTAAAATAACCTGACATGCGCGATTCGGGCTCACCCACTGAGGGTTCCGTACAAAACTTGGAGGTCTCTTTTCTGAAATTCAGTTTTAGCAAGAGCCCTTTCGTTTAATACCTCACTTGAAATAACGGCTGTAATACCAATTTTTGACCCTCTTTTTAGAATTTCACGACAAATGTATAGATTTATTTTTGGTGCAGATTTCATAAACGTAAGTCATCCGGAAACACCTATTTTGATTCCCTTAAAAGTGTCCAAATACGCGTTCAAATTCAAAATTCTCAGCCAATCAGAAGTACCCTGTGGAATTTGATCCCCTTGATAGTGTCGAAATACGCGTTTTTTGCGATATAAAAGGCCATATTTTTTTTAAGTAGATGTAGAAATAATTTGTTTGTCAGGAAATCATGGGGTCGCTGATCTGAGTAATGGTTTGAATTTTAATTCTATATCTCCAAGCGTTCCTGAGATAAATGGTCTTGACACACAGACAGACACACAAACAGACAACAAAGTGATCTTATAAGGGTTTCTTTTTTTTCCTTCAAAAGTTCGGTAACATAAAGATTCTAAAAAAAATTGAGCTTATCTCGATCATAGTGGGGACCGGAGTGGGTAGGATAATTACCAACGTTTTTGATTAAATATAAAGGATCCAAAGCGCAATTTACAGTTTAAAGTTATTTTTTTCAGCTTCACGATATTGGCGCCTATGCCAGGGTGGGAGCCTAGCCCAACACTGTACTCGACACTTTCCACCTAATTCTACAGGCATTGATTGAGTGGTGGAACTTAACGCCGCGCTTATCCTCGACGCCAGAGCGAAGAAATTTAAAATATAAAATATTCCTCGAGTAGGAATCGAACTCACAATCTGTTGCATTTACAGTCACACGCTTGTACCTCTGCGCCACGATTGACCTGAAAATCAAAATAACATTCCTTTTAACAACACATTAATATAGACAAATAATTTATACAGATTTACACTATAAACAATACTTTATTCAGTTAATCTTCATAGGTCTACTATAAACAATACTTTATTCAGTTAATCTTAATGTTTGGTACATTAACAGGCTAGAAAGAATATATACATAAATCGACATGCAGATCAATGCATTTAGTATACAGTGGACACGGTACTATTGTAATACCATGCTAATACCTCCGACGTGCGACGCTCGGTGACCGCTGCCCGAGTTACGCAGTATCGATGGTATATGAATAAATAAATAAATCAGGTTCACGCTGTATCCTGCACACAGCAGGGTAGAGAGGCTTTCCGCGTAAGTTCTGAACGTATTGCGGAACTCAACGCCGCATTTTTGCCTCGACACCAGAGCGAAGAAATGTAAATGTAAATAAATATTTCATTTTCTCGAGTAATGATCGAACCCACAACCGATCGATTCTACAGTTACACTTTGTGCACCTGTGCCATGACTGGCCTCGTAAACAATAAAAGAGCTATATTGTCTGTAGTGATTATTATAAAATTTACAAAAATAACTATTTCAGTCTAAATTTGATTGATAATAATTGTAGGTTGTGATTTTTTAGGCTTGACATTGTATCTCACATGTAGCACGAAAGGCAGAGTGAATATAGTGTTAAGACTCTAGGTTTCTCTCCTTTTTTTACCCAACTACGGAGCTATTAGATGTAAAGTGGACAAACTCAACGCAGCGATTTACCTTCTTGTCAAACCGAGAAGGACTAGCACGTGGGTACTATAACCGCCGTTTTTATAGTCAGATTCTGCGCAGTAAACGCGTATATTTTGATATTTAAGCATAAAAAAGGCTTCACATACATAATTTATAGTATATGTATCAAGCATAAACAAAAAAACCTTGCAGATAAATAATAACATGCAAATATTATAAAGATCTATGTCTACTGTCATATTAAGCTGCATTTTTACTGTCTAAAATGTATGAAATCTTGTGAAATTCAAAATCTTCGCATCTAAAGGCAAGTCACTAGTCACAGCTGGTAAGTGAAGAAGTATTACACACATTATGTACAAACTAATGTATTGCTCTAGAATTGAAATGTCTCAAATGTGTTCTAGGAAGATTAAGTTCTATATGTATATTAATATATACTTCAAATTATGTATTATAAGGCCCTAGTGGTGAAGGGGCTCATATGTATGACTGTAAACGCGACGGTTCTGGGTTCGATCCCCAGTCAGGGCAATGAATTATTAAGTAAAGTAACATCAACTAACGATCCACTTACAAAGATTTATTACTACAAAACGTAGGTCTACGTGTCGCGATATAGTAGACCACAGGCGGAATACGAATAAAAGAGTGTTGACACTTGACACTAGATTCTAAATTTATATTCGAGCTAAAATATTGATATAATATTAAATATTTTAAATTAAAATTATTGCACATTCATCAAATTCTTTAAATTGTAAAATTAATTTAGCTTATTAAATTCTATACTATAATCAATAGCAATATTAATTCATTAAAAAAAAGCCTTCATTAAATTTAACTACCGTTTGTTCTAAATATATGTTATTGAATTTTTCTTATTTATATTTGAGACTATGTTCTCACATGGTCTAAAATATAAATGCAACGTCTGCTCAACGGTGGAGCTGAGCAAAGCTATGTTGCGCAATGTAATTAAAAAAACTAAGAGGTACTTAAAATAAAGAGAGAGAGAGAGAGAGAGAATTAAAGAGTCATTTCTTTAAAACTGACATATGTATAACTGACATACAAAATTTCAAAACGTTCCACAACTTAACTCTATGAGATACATTTTGATCATTTGCTTAAAAACTACAATTACAATTATCACCAAACTACTTCGCTGGTATCACCGTGTCGTCTACAACGTTCCTGAAAAATTTCAGAGCTGTAGGTTTAACAGCCTAGGAGAAGCATTACAACGAAACACATTTTTGAGCAGTAAGAGCTTCAAAGCAAAATCATTTATGTTGTACGGGAACCAATTTATATATTTATTTTGAATATTTCTTATTATAGTGGCAACAGAAATACATCATCTAGTCTACTATGATCATGACAAGATCATGATCTAGTGGCAGCCGGACAGATAGACAGCGCTGGTGTGTCCACCTGTCGTTCTGCTATAGTAATAGCGTCCAGTTTCACCGTTTGAGTACGCAGTCCAAAAATTACAATTTAAATATCTATCTAGAAAAAAAAATAAAATTTTAGAGACAGACGTCGCGTTGATGAGGACTTGAACTCCGGGATTTTCTAGAATATTTTCCTTAAAGGTTTCCACTTTCGGTGTAATGAACTCTTGGTTACTCTAAGTATTTTTTATTAATATGTATGTATTTAAGGTCAGTCGTGGCGCAGTGGAATAAACGTGTGACTGTAAACACGGGTTCTTGTGGATTCGATCCCCACTCAAGAAAATAATCAAACTAAAACTTTCTTCCTGTTTCTGCTTGAGCAACTCAAACTTTCGGGGAAGTAACAAACAAACAACAGCTTACGTTGCTAGCTGGCGTCAAGCTTTTTCCCTTCTAAGTACTCCAGTTTCATTTTGAAATGAAATGATTTAATGATCAGAAATGGTAACTTTAGATGTGGTCGTTATAAATGACTAGTATAAAAATTGTCTTAAAGGAATATAACGTAATTTTTAAGTTTATTGTAATGATGCTAGCCTATGAAATTACGCTTTTTTGATATTCCGAAAAAGAGCGTAAGTACAATATTTGCATGACTACCCAGATGAATACTGATATTGTTAACTTCATCGATAAAAAAAAATTGGCGATAAAAGTTTTTTGTAACGATTAATTTATTAATTTATTTATATTCGTCAGATATTTTTTACCCACTTTTGAATATTAAAAACATCCGATTGTAAATACTATAATTGTGCGCTCGACCCCTGCTTATTTGTCACTCTACATCTAATGTCTTAAATTTGAACAAAAAGGGGAGAACGGTGTGTCTTAGATTACGTAGACGCTCTTATTCAACAAAGACAGATATTGTAGGCAGATGTGACCTAATTGCCCTGTTCCATATGTCGTAGTCTACTCTACTATACAAGAAAAAATGTAAACTTACTAAAGACCTGTAAAAGCTATAACGCCCTTTAAGTGAAAATAAAGTGAAGTGATTCATATAAAATTTCTAAACTAAATAAATGCGGAGACAGAGCAATTTGTTCACGTTCAGGTGGTTGTCCTCTTGCCGAGCACGTGTTTATTGCAGATAGCAAAGTAACAAGCTTTCATTCTGTCAGGCTATGACTGTATATTGCATATTACGTTTAAGATCTGAAAAACAAAGTATGTTTCTATATATATATATATATTTCGTTTTAAAAATAATACTAATTTTATCATTCAACCCTTTTATTCAGGTTCACGCTGTATACATAGTCACTAAAAATACTAAACACTAAAAATAGTCACTATCTGGTTGTCCACATTTCAAAAGCAATCATTGAAATTTTAAACTGCTAAATCGATTTTGCTAGGAAATTGGAAATAGGATTTCATAGCGTTTAAACTTTTTATAGAAAGATTGGGTTTTTTTTCAGGTTTATTGCTGTATTCTGTATACAGAAGGGTAGGAATAGAAAGAATCTGAGAACCTACTATCCTTCTGCATCTGGTTAACGCTAGAAATCGATAATCGATAATCTCTAGAAAGTTAACTCAATTAGGCATTTAATGCCATTTTGGTGATATTAGAAATGACTACTTTGCTTTACACTTCTCCCACATATTGTGCATTGTGTGACGGAAACTGACAGCGTTATTTGTTTTACGAGAGCATAAAAAGGATTAATAAAATATGACCGAGGCCATATTGTGAATATTGTGGCGCAGGGATGCCCCTGCGCCACAATATAACTGTATAAGTCTAAGTATATAAAAATATACGAAAAGACAAATATATACACGTATACATACATATATCAAATTTATACATAATAAGATTTTATGGGAATAGTAAACTTATTAATTAAATTTGTCAGTTATACTGAAGATTCTCAGTGTTAAATAATATTCTTTCAACCTGAGTATAAATAAGTGTGACTGTAAAATCGCCTGATTGTGGTTTCGATATAGATGTAAATATAAATGTAAATAAATATTTAAACGCAATTAAATATTTATTTACATTTATATTTACATTTCTTCCTTCTGATGTGGAGGTAAAGCGCGGCATTGAGTGCCGCCACTCAACACGCAATGCCTCCAGAACTTGGCAGAAAGTGGGGAACGGAGTGTCTTAATACTAGGTTCTCTCTGCCTCATCCCGCGGATGCAGCGTGGAGCTGATTTAAAATATAATAATTTGAAAGCAAGAATATACTAAATAAATATAAATCAAGGAGCCATTGTTACGACAGCGACTTTAGATTGTGAAGGCAGAGTTGCGTAAAATCTGCTGCCTATATCCAGGACCAAAAAAGTGACGATATGCTGTTGTTAGATATTAAAAGATAGATTTAGTGTTAAATACCATATATATATTTTTTAAGAGTTTCTATTTATAAAATAAACATTTGGAGAATTTTATCTTTAGATGACATTAGATGAGAATATGGGAATATAGGGCAATCAGCACCCAAGATATGATAATATTTTTTTCGGATATTACTTCTGAACTCTCGAAATACTGGCGATATGCCACAACCTGACTACTTTCAATTATGATTTTGTTTTATTTTCGATGACATTTGATAGTCTTCATTTTATAAACTTAAATGATAATCCTTGGAGCTATTTATAATAATATTTATGGTGTCCTATTTTACGTAAGGATTTTATATTTTTTTAATAAAAAAGAGTATAGTTATTAAAACAGTATAGGTAGTAGTTTTTTTTCTTAATTTTTTAACAGCCTACATTACATTATGTATAAAATGGGGGTCTGTGAAAAAAAAACTTTAATAATTATGTGTAAAAACATTAATAATAATAATAATGTACTGCAGTAATAAAAAAATGAATGAATTCAAATAAACAAAAATATTTTGAGACCGTTGTGGCACGGTGACACTACGGTGTGACTGTCATCGTGAATGTCAGGGTGCGATTCCCACTCTGTTAACAAGGCAAAGTGGAGAATTTAATTAAATTAAATCAGTTTCATGCTGTATCCTGCACACAGCAGGGTAGGCAGAGGGAACCTAGTGTTAAGACACTCCGTTCCCCCCTTTCTGCCGATTTCTGAAAGCATTGCGTATTAAGTGGCAGAATTCAACGCCGCGCTTTGCCTTGACACCAGAGCGAAGAAATGGAAATATAGATGTAAGTAAATATTTCATCTCCTCTTTGTGCCCCTGCGCCACGCCTGGCCTTTTGACGCAGAGAGGACCACAGAGAGAGAGACATTACTTAACTACGTCACGGTTTATGATCGTTTAATGAAGTAGTAGCGCACAAAGACCCGGATTCGAGTCGTTACAAACTTATTTTCATTTCAGGGGAGACAAAATAAAATGACTACATAAAAAACATAATTTATTTTTTTTAATTTTGATATGTTGTTGGTATACAATATTATAACTAAACAAAACAAATAAATTCAAGATATTTTGTTGCACCACTATTGAAACTAGTTATGTCAATGATTGAAAATATTTAAAAATAAAGCCTATTAATAAGTACGTGATACCGAATTTGAAATTATTTTTGTGTAGTTTTGTATAGTCCGTTTGAAGTGGCTATACTATATACTACATAGTACAGTGTGACGTTCAAAAAATATATATGGAAAGACTTTAAAGGTGTAGTTATGACCAATGTTTGTATATTACATTAAATTTAACTAGTTTTTATATACAGCTTATGCCGCGTGATCGACGTCGACATTCTTAGACTCTTATTATAACCTATTTACATTTCCAGAAATTCAGCAGAGAGATTTTTACTTACTAGCTGCTGCTTAGTAATTAACGATTAGTGAGTGTTGAGTGGCGAAACTAAACAACTATCAGAGCGAAAACATAAATATTACATTCCATCGAGTTGAAATCGAACCCACACCCCACGCGCCACGACTAGTCTCTAGTATATTATCATAGTAATTAACAATTTAATCCATTTATAAAAGAACAACTTCATGTGTACACATACAAAGCCATCACACAAGTATTAAATAAACACCGCGAACAAGCACTAGTAGTACGACGCTAACACGCCACGTAATTTCTTATTTAATTAGTTCGCAGCTCGCGGATATCTCAGAATTGACCTAAAGTGACCGAAAGTTCTGTAATTAACTTTTTTATAAGCTCTCTTCAAAGGGGCCAAAGAGGTTAAGCTTCAATGACGTGCAATTTCAGCAATTTTTTTTTTTTTTATAAAGTAAAGATAGGATGAGACCTTTTTTTAAATCGAGTCAGTAATATATTAGTTAATAGTTTATTGAGAAATGAATTTTGAGACTATAAATACCTTATTCTTTTTGTTATTATGTTCTTTTTACGCTGCTTCGCGCTGTATCCCACAGAGAGCATGTTAGATTAATTGTTGAAACATTGCGTTTTGGAATTGCAGAAAGCAAAGTTATTTAGTCCTTTTTCATTTTTCTTCTTTTATCTTGCCATTTGTGTAGTATTTTTAACATTTTGCATAATATATTGATTAAAAGCCACTTAATATTATAAAATTTATTCTATAATTCATCGCGAAATTCGAATGTATAAAGCAACAAAGCTTTCCAGTTTGCATACAATAAAGAAGACAACAAAGTTTCTAACACAAAACGGATTAACATAACTTCAGTGAAGTACTGAATTTTAAACAAGAAGACTAAAGAGTTTAAAATTTTCAAGAAATGTTCATTATACATTCAATAGTTATCAGAAAAAGTTATAAGAAAACAGAGTAAAAACACAAAATTGAATACCTATCATGCAGTAGGTACTTCCTTGGTTTTGTTTTAAAAACACTCTAGATTCCAATTCAAAAAAAAATATTTGGTATGATTGAATCTACTATAGAGAGGTTGGAAGTGTCAGCACCACTTTATATGAAACCACAGTTTTAACGACTCTGTAAAAGTCTAATACAATATATGGTTTTTTAAAATGACATGACATCATTTCAACCCCTTTCAGAAGATCAGAGTTTTGAAAAAAAAATACAGCATTGCAAGAACCAGATCGGCCACTTAGACACGTTTAGCTTAGATGAGCTTCCACTTCTGTGGATTGTAATAACTTGAAATGAGTTCGCTGACTGTTTTCATGTACGTGTTTATTATAGTTATCTTAAAAAAATTATGTATGGTATACCTAAAAGAAATTAAGTGGTTATTAACAATAGAAATGACAGTTATTTTAATTTAAAACATAGACATTTCTATATGAATGTAATAATTAATTTGAAGGCAATAACTTATTGAGCGCGAGTGTTGTGAATATAATCTACTCGGGAAAGTGACAGTGTTGAAATTATTTTAATTTCTCCGCTCTCACAAACAAAGAGCGACGTTGAGTTTCGACACTTAACACACATTGTAGCAAAATTTGGGCAGAAAGTAAGCAAGGATTGTCTTAAGTGTAGGTTTCCTTTTTCCTTCGTCTCTCTTGCTACATGGGAAAGAGCTTGTGCTCTATCTATCTATCCATTTGTTCAAAACATATCCTTGTGACTCCTTTGTGATGCATTTGGAATGTATTTAAGAAAATAAAATGAGAGTAGGTTCACATTTGAAACAAAAGAATTAATTGTATTAAATTAATATTTTCCTGATCTTTCATACTTCCATAGAAAAAAAGAGAACCCATAAAGAAGAACTTGTGGAAAGAGCTTTTTTTAGTTTCACGCTGAATCATTTCAAGACTTTATCACTGCAGGGGGAGCTTAGTGTTATGATACTTCGTTCCTCACTTTCCTATGAATTTTCGAATTATCGAGTGGCGGATCTCAACGCCGCGCATTGTCTTGTTGCTAGATTTAAATTGTTAATGTCTTATAACAATTTAAAAAGCGGCGAACATAAAGAGTGCTTACTATTTACGTATGTTTATATTTCGTAACGATCCACCTCTCGAGAGTCGTGCACCAAGCGGTGCGGACAAAGCATAACTCTCTCACTTCTTTCAACGTCAACATTCTGTTCATACTTGCTCATTGGGGACTCCCCTAGCTTTTAGCCTGATTATATATGATTATTTAGTGTTTTATAATCATGTGTTTAAATAACATTAAATGAAAATAATATGTTTACATAGAAAAACATGCATATATATTACAAAATCTGTATAGGTATGTATAGGTTTGCGGCCAGTCGTGGCGCAGTGGCACGAAGTGTGACTTTAAAACCGACTGGTTGTGGGTTCGATCCCCACTCGAGGAGATGAAATATTTACTTAAAATTATATTTCCTTTTCTTCTAATATAGTATTGTTATATGTTATATAATATAAATCTTGTTTAGTAACTCTGAATTCGTGAGTCGCATTGAAATCCGCCGCTTAATTTGAAAGATAAAAGTATACGTCTGTGGGTACAGACTTAGTTTTGTATTGTGTAAAGAAAATTAACATGTCTTATAATTAGGTTTTTTCAAAGACTAATAAATAATCTGATTGGGCATGTAGGTAGTTTAGATAGTATAAGGAAGAATTAACAGAAGATTTTCTACGAAATTCCTACGGGAACGAGATAAAGCGAGATTTTCTATTATTTTAGCTGGGAACCTAAAAACACACCATTCTCATGGAAACACTTCCGTTCCTCACTTACCGCCGGCCTACCACCACTTATATTTGGATTGCGAATCGAACTCTAAACATGTCGAGTTTACAGAGTGCCTCAATTTTCTATCTTACATCTCAAATTTCACTACAAGAAAGTGACAGGAGCTAACTGAAAATATATAGAAAAAAATTCTAGAAAAAGAGAGAACAGAGTATACTCATTAAAAGATTATTCTAATATTGTACTGTTAAACATACATGTATATGTTCTACATACAACAATACACAGAGTACATAATACATAAAGACATACACACATATATATGAGCAATTTGGAGTATTAAACCAAAGTATTATTTGGCAAGCGATGTCTGAATATAAATTTAAATTCAACACAGTGCTTTATATACTGAAGTAGTAAATTTCACGCTTTCAGCTTTTTATACGCAGTGTTTGGAACTAACTACTCGTTAGCCACTTTTATATATCGCCTTTACGAGTGTTTATTCAACTGAAAAGATATTATAAATGTTAATATGTTTTAGAATAATGGAGTTATTGTAATCTATTTTGATATATTTGTGAAATGTAACAGTATCCTGTTCCCATTAAAATACTTCCGTTTCTAACTTTTCACCATATTCTTGACCCATTACGTATTGAGCGGCGGAACCTAACGCCTTACGCGGGAAAAAAAGAATTTGCTGTGCGCGCGTAGAAAAATGTATATGTATAACTAAACATTTTCCATTCAATACGACAATTTTTGAAAGCTAAATCAAAAAAATAATGTTTAAAAAAAATTTAAATTACTATTTATTCAGTGCTAAAATTTTTTTTGGTTTTTTAATTTATCAAATTTAAAAAATATTTTTTTTAATTATTTTTAAGTATAACATTTAAAGCTTATTGCTTTACAAATTTACTATTGAAATAGTTCATTATCAAGTTACTCTTTTTGTTTTACAACAGATGAATTATTCATTTCGTGTCACCACTAACTTGTTTAGATATTTTTCTTCAAACGTGCCTGTTTTATAAAACGATAAGGTATATAACAAAATAAAATGAACACAAAAATGTGTAAATGTTTTATATTTTTTTATGTATAGATACAGTGAACTTTGATGTGTAGTGAGTGACATGTGATTCGCCATTACGCCTACTTAAGGATTCTATTCTATTCTATTATATTATAATATAGCTATATAATTTAAAAAAAATATTATAAGCAGCTTGTGTTTCACTCGCGGCTTCGCCTGGTTGGACCACACTAATACGAGATACATAAATGTATATATAACTAGCGACCCGCTCGCGGCTTCGCCCGCTTTAACCACAGAATTATTTACTTAAAACACTGAAATTATATTCATGTTTTAATATACCTATAATATATATTTGCAACGCACTTAAGATTTCTAATGTGAAAATTATTAAAATCTTAGGTCGCATTTTCGTACCTCCCATAAGAGAGATGCAACTGTCAATATATTAATTTCTTTAAACTTTTGCCTTACGGAGTCCTTAAAGCCTAATTTATGGTTATAGCTATATAGTTATAGTTATATCAATACTTACAATAAAATCCTAACTCATCGGTGTCTGGACATGGAAGATATATTAGAAAAATTGTTATTACGGACATTTAAAAATGTAATAGAACTTGGTCAGTTTGTCTGTTTATCTGTGCGTTCACGATAATCTCAGAAAGGGCTTAACCGATTTAAGTGCAGTTTTGTAATTTGGTTAACTTCCTTTAAATATTTAGTATTAGTTTTATTTTAATCGGTTCACACAAAATTAAAACCAGATTCACGCCAGTATCCAGCCTATAGCATGGTAGGTATGATATATGGCTGACGTGCGAAATGATAATATGATTAAATTGCAATTCAATCCTCCAAGTGGGAATCGAACCCATAACGTCACGTTACAGGCACAATTTTGTGCCCCTACGCCACGATGGCCTTCAATATTTATACAGAATGGAAGCGTCAGCGCTTCTTTTACGGGGACAGTATATAGGATAAAATATTTTAAACCCATACCTAAAGAAATTAATCAAGATACCTGAACAGTTTAGACGTAGGATTCTAGTATGTAGGACGTAAGAACTATGGTTTCATTTAAAGTGGCGCTGACAAAAATATTATATAATTGAGCATATTTAATATCTATAGCGACTCTTTAAAATATTTCATTGAACACGTGTTTCATGGTTTTTAGAATTCATCCTCTTAGGGATGAATTCAAAAAACAATGGACGGGGTTGAAAGTTTATATGAAAAAATCTTTAAATCGCCACCGATTTTTGTAAAATATTAAATTCAGACTGTTAAAAATATTTTATTGAACACGGTTTTCGTGTTTGTTTTAGAATTCACCCCTAAGTGTGCTAATAAGCAGGCGAAGTTGCGCGCGCCCGCTAGTTTTAAGATAAAAATTAAAATAATGTATAATATCTTATATATTATATTGTTATACTGTAATAACATATAATATATTTATCAGAATGAGAATGTGTTGTTTTGTTTAATAGCTCCTGATAGTTATTACAACACATGCAAGGAAAGATCATTTTAGAAAGTTGTTTAATTATATTAGAATTATAAAAACTACTAACATTTTTATGGTGAATAAAATATTGTCTGTGTTTTCCACCTGAAAAACACTAAGGGGCGAAAAAATATATATAAAAATATAGATACCACATTAGTATCGATACTGTTGTACTGATAATAATAAATGAAAAAAATTATATACTACGTACGGGATACCTTTGTATGCAAAGTTTAAAGCTATTCATTATGAAAGAATGTAAAATATATATATTTTAGATGTCCCTCTGTACTACGATGGCGGCTCTGTTCTAGTTTGCACTTTTTCCTTTGAAAATGAGTTATTGTAACATAACTCTTAACAGTTACACATGGCATCGTCAACTTTTTGTAGATATTGATGTCTTCTATGAAATTGTAGTACATCACTTTGCTCTATTGTCAATAATTTCCACAGCGTACGCGATATAAGGTTTTTTTTTGATATTGTTTTACACCTTAATCGTCTAATTGTAAAAGAATTTTCCAAATTGGTCTCGTAGTTTCGGGGCCTATTCAAATCAAATAAGGAAACAAAAAATCTAATCGATTGTCTTAATAACTTTAGTGATATCGATGCACCTCCCCCTCACCCCCGCAGAGTTACTCGCCACGGTGCGCGAGGCCACACGACACACACTCCGCATTTTTTATTATTACATGATTTTCTTTAGATTGATATTTTTAAATTCGTAATATCTTTTGAATGGGATATCCGATTTTATTAATTTAAAAAGTATTTTACAGGTATTGAAAGTATCTTTAATAAAATATCATTTAATAGGATAAGGATTAATGCAGAGGTATGAATAATATGGTTTGATTATTGTCGGCACCTTTGTTAACTTATAAAATATAAAAAAATGGTTATATTGTCATAACTACAGTAGTTGGACATATGCTATCGCGGACTTTTATATAGGTATTGATGCGCTCTACAATACTGTAGAACATAGTTTTGTTCTATCATCAATAGTTTCCACAGCGCACGCGATGATAGAATTGTTAAGATCAATTTCTTCTCACCTTGAGTTACATTATTGCATTTTTATTAGGGATCCCTATTTTTTTTGAAAATGTTATATACCCTATGCTGGTCAGTGAAGATGCAGCTTTCTAATAGTGATAAAAATATTGAAATCGGTCCGGTAGTTTTTGTGTGAAAACTCTACAAACATACACACATACATACATACATACAAAAATACAAATCTTACCTCTTTATAATATTAGTATAGATAGTATAGATTAGTATAGATTAGTATAGATAATTTCGACATATAAAACCCTTAAAGCGTTCTGTCTTTTAGTGGAAACCTCTATAGATCTTTCAGATTATGCAATCTATTTTAGAATGCTTAATTTCAAAGATCTACGCGTAATCGTTGAAGCGTAGAAATCGTTTTTCCTGTTCTCTTACAAAATTCGAGAAATCCTTTCTTAGTGCTCCTATACAATCCCTAACTTACCTAAATGTCTACTTTCAACTTTCTATGTCCGTGCTTTTCGTCCGTGCTTTGTCTGTCAGTCACTAGCTAAAGAAGATTTTATTTAATAGCTTCACATTGTATCTCGCACACAGCAGGGTAGGCAAAGGAAACCCAGTGTTAGGATACTCTGTTCCCCATTTACCATTCACAGCTCTTGTGGCACTGCGTGTTGAGTGGCGGAACTCAATGTTGCGATTTGCATTAAAAGCTTCTTTTTTACATCAGAGCGAAAAAATTAATATATTAAATATTTCAGTTCCTTCGGTGGGGATCGAACCCAGAACCTGTCGCGCTAACACTCATACACACAGCGACTGGCCTCATGTATAGATAAAAATTCTCACTTATAGGTAAAATTTGAATCTATAACCATCAACGAAAGGCGCAAATGCGCTTTAATAGCGTGATTTAAGTTAGAAACGATATTTAACAACTCCATTCAAAAGACATGATAGCTATTTTGGTGTAAGAAAGTGACCCCGTTTGATGGATAGCGTTGGGATGACAATATTTCTTCTGAGTATTTTTAACTTTTAGAAGGCGAGAGTGGCAATGTGAAAAGAAAGTTCAGAAATCTGAATTTTTATGGAGTTTTTCGCGTCATCGTTATTTTGTTCAGGGATTTTTTTATTCAAGATAATATGACTCGACTAAACATTGAACTGCTCATAAAGATATTATTGTTATATATTTTTTGTAATACACAAGACAGTTAATTGGTTATGTTGCAACTGCTAGATTTGAATGGTACTCTAACCTTTTCCTGAGTAGGAATCGAACCCATAAGCGTCGTGTTTACTGTCAGATGCTTTGCCTCTGCGCCTTTACAGCCTGAACTGTACACGTACTTCAAATGCATAAGCGTGTAAAATAGAATAATTAAAAAAGATTTGTTTTCCGTAACTACTCAGTCACCTAGTAGTAGTGTCACAACCGAAAATACTAAGCTTAAAAGGTTAATTTTGGTATATAGGTAGGTTAGGGAGTGTAAGAGAGGGACGTTTTATTTTACATTTTATAATTCGAATTTTCTATTTTACATTAGTTATAAAGTTAATACTCATAAATATAAGTAATTAATAAACCCATAAATCATTAAAAGCTCATTATAAACACAGTCATTTTAATTATGATGCCTTATTTTAACAGTCTTTTCGTACTTTTTGGCATATAATATTTTCATTTCACGATTACTCCAATAGCTTTCAGAATTCAATTTCGTATTTTTATTCTGTCAAGTGGTGATAACATCATATTGAAATCCTTACATTTTTTTCCATGAAATAAAAATTAAAAAGGCTTTTTATGCAGCAAGTAAAATCAACAGAAATAGTAATGTACTTACAATCATTCTTTTATTTAAATGATTATTTATTTTCCATTGTTACATTTAAATAGAAAACTTGTGTGATTATTTAAAATTTTAACAAAAGTAGCGGCGTTTGAGGCAAGTTCGATTCCCACTCGAGGGAATGAATTATTTTCATTTCTTCGCTCTGGCAACGGAATATAAGAAGAAATGTGACGTTGAGCCCTGCCACTTGACGCACCATATTTAGCAAAAATCACTGGAAATCGGAGAATGACGTGTTAAGACATTCCGTCACTTAGAACGCAGTGCCCGCTCTGGTGAAAAGACAAAGCGGGGAAATTAAAATAATTCATACCCTCAAATGTGAAACAAACCCACAACAACTACTTCACCCCAGTTTTAAATGCCGCCATTGCTGGCGACGCGACTCTACCACACAAATTTCTTTTCTTTTTAAACGGCAAATTGACAGTTATTGAAATACGACACTTTTTATTTGTATTTTTTTTTGTAAATGATGAGCGATTTTTTTTTTAATTTTCTTAAGCTATAGTTTAGTTGTGGTGAGTTATTTCAATTCTTTATTTTTGGCAAGAACTTAAGGAAGCTAGCCATTAGTCATGAAAATATAAACAGTTAAAAAAATCATTCCCCCAATTGAAAAAATAGATAAAAATTTTAAAGTAGCGGGATTTGAACCCACTCCCTTGAAAATTGTCCAAGCGCTATGATCGCTAACTTAGGTAGAAAATCTTATATGCTTTATACTCTTCTTTCCTTTTGTAACGAATAGACTGTATTAAGCAGAAACTTCCTTTTATAACGTAAAGGGTAGGGTATCTAACTCCTTGGGTAAACTTTTGAAATTGATAATCTGCTTATATAAGATTTCACTAACATAAAACGCTTGCAGATGATCCTATATTTTTATTATAAACGAATAAAATATATAATGTTGTCCTGGTGCTCCTCGATATCTAGAGGTGATGTTCTTCTGTTGATGATGATATCGGCTAAAAAAATATCAACAGTGAAAAGAAAAGTTGAAAAAGTGTCGTAAAGGGAAAGGAGTGTCTCAGCACTAAGTTCGAAGGTTCATCTGCCTAACCTGAGAACTTAGTGCTGAGTTGAGTTATAAAAAATAGTTTAATTTTTTTAGTTATTATTGAAAATTTCTTATATTTCTTAAGGTGCTGTATACATCAGAAACAAATCGGATAAACTATTTTTAAAGTAGAATAAAAATCAACACGAATACTATACAAATATGTCCTGCCACAAAAAAAACGTCTCGACGGCTTTAACACCTGTAAGTATTAATAAATATCAATTTTTTTTCAGCTTAATGTCGTATACCAGGGCAGGCAGAGGGAACCTAGTTAAGTATTGCGTGTTGAGTAGCGTAACACAACATCACGTTTTGTCTTACTACAAAGGCAAAGAAATAAAATAATTCACTGCCCCGAGTAGAAATCGAATCCCCAAACCGTGAGTGAGTGTAAATAAGATAAGGTTGTCTTATTTACACTCACTCACGTTTTGCTGATGCGCCACAATAAGCTCATATTATTCTTTACTTCATAGAAACCTTCATCTTTTACAAGCATTGTCGTCTAAAAATCCTATGTCAAAATAATTTATTTGAAAACTAATAATTCTTAGTATACGCTTATACGAAATATATGCTTATACGAAATCCCAAGTGAGTAACAGAAGTAGGATCAAAAATCATTCAGATTTCTCTTAAGTAGACGAATCCTTAGAGAGCAAAAAGGTATTGTTACTTTCATCCCATCATCATAACGCGCTCGATCGCTTTCGAAGAAAAGGTACCTGATACATTTCCGCATGCATGAATTTATAAATATGGCATCAAAGATCACTAAAGGCATAATAATCTATACATTTCACAGATTTACGAATTTCGATGTTCGCGTGAGCGTGAGGCGGCTGGCCCCGGATTACGACAATGACAGGGACTCTATATAATTTTTCTTTTGACTGTGAGATTATTAGATGAGAACTCCTTTTGTAATGTCAAAGCCAGTGATTCTTCATATATATGTAGTGAAGTAAAAGGTAAGTGCGGTAAAAAATATATTTTTTGTTACATTCAAATAGAGTCGAAGTATTAATAGACTGTAATTTGCATTGCTGGGTTTGTAAAGATAACTTAGGACCGTATTTATAAACTTCAGCCAACTCTGTGATCGATCTTGAGATGCTGTTTTAATAATCTATAAATTAAATCTCATCTCAAGTCAAATTGATAACGATACACCCGTAGTGGCTATGCGTTTTGAAAGGCGAAACGCACTGCTCCGTTGTCCTACAAGAGTGCTAATTATTGATAACTCCTTGTGGGGATTGAACCCATAACTTTCATTAATTTATAGTAACACCCTCCCCCGCTATTCCAAATTAATTTCTTAATATAAATAAATACAAAATAAAAAACATACGCATACTTTATGCAGTAATAAAATCTAAAGAAAAGCATATAAAGCAGTAATAAAATAGAAAGTAAAAAATCATTAAGAAGACTTTTAACATTTTTACATACCGCAACGACTTGATCCCGCGCCTCCGGGCAATATTTTTGGGGCTCTGACTACTAAGCATTTCATTCTACTTCGATATTCTTATACGTTTTTGCGCTTTTTTACAATATAAATGAGTTGTAATTTAAACATACAACCATTACGTGTACATACATCTCTTATAATAAAGATTCATAGTAAAAGAAATATACAGTATTAACGTTATAAAACATGAACTAAACGTTTTTTTTTCTATAAAAATTGTATCAAAGAAGATAAAGTCGACTAATTAGGTAGATGCTTGGATTCCAGGTACTATAGATATAAGCGCTCAGTGTGCGGTATAAACCGACTGGAACATGGTACTACAAGAAATGAAATTCAGTATAGTTACCGCAACTCAAAAGATATTTTATAGGGTTCCGCATTCAAAGGGTGAAACGGGACCTTATTATTAGGACTCTACTGTCCATGTGTCACCAGATAAGCCGTGAAGGTTAGGTATTACTTGAGATGCATGAAAATGAAAACCATAATATTAATAATAAGCAAAAAAATTATTAACACCATGGTGGTACAGTTTGATTGCGTTTGACTGAAACATGATAATTGGCAGTTCGATTCCCACTCAAAGGAATCATATAATGAAATTTATATTAAAATTCATGTTCATCTCTCCGCCCTCGCAAAACGAAATATAGGTCCGTCTGTCCGTCCGACGTATGAAATGACGTAAATTACGTAGAAATAAATGTATCAGTAACTGTTACATTTTTTAATATTAAATTTTGCTTTGTCCACTGTCGATGTTGCGTTAACGTGAAGTTACATACTCGTATAGCTTCTGGTGTCTTCAAACGTGTTTATCAAACTGCTTAGCCTTATTGCATTCTCCCGACGTTGGTACATAAAACAACATGCCAACAACGACGTACGTATGTATATATTTTGATACTTTTATATTATAAAAGCAGGCACTTTACTGAGAAAATGTTATATTTAAAATTCTTATGTAAGTTAATTAAAAATAAAAACCGGGTAAGTGAGAGTCGGAATGGCCATTTATAATTATAGGTTAAGGGGTAGTAACTCTAGGTTTGATTACGCGGCAAATACATACAAAATATATACAAAATGCAGTCATACCGATGGATAAATGCTTGTTTCGTTTTTACCGTACATACCGTATTTACTTTTGAGGTACGAAACTCTAGAAATAGTACGGGCTGGTATGCGATAAGTTTATTTTATAGTTAGATACATATTTAAACTTCGAACGTAACTGGATTCGAACCCTACGCCTCTTGGAAACTCTCCAAGCGATCTAATTAAATAAGCCATACATTCTTCTCGAGTTACGTCGATGTTTCAATACGCTCTTTACAGTTTATTCTGTATCTCTGTAGGGATATTTTTACTTCAACGATTATTTACAACTACAACAAGAGCAAATATTAGAACGTTATAACATGGTCATGATAAAATACTTAATTTAAAAAAAAATATGTTAAAAAGTTTACTCTAGACATTGATTGTGTGTCAAATACTAGTAAAATATTCATATTAAATAAGTCATTCATAATCAAGCGTATCGTTACATTTATTAGATGGTGAAAATAAAGAAAAGAAAGATAGTAATTATATCAACTGACAGACGAATGCCACCTCAGTCTACCCGTGACCACGGACTACTGCAAAGTGTTCGAAACATCGGGTTTCCAAAAATGTATAAAAATACAAAATCTACGCGATTAATCCGTTTACAACAGTTTCATTTAAAATGTGTTATAATCGTGAAAATCAAAGAACTTATTAAGAAAAGAAAGAAGTGGTGAAAATAAGGAAGAAAGAGACCACTAATTCGTTTGTTACCTTTTATTTGAGTATTATTTATCTTCACGCTATATCTCGCACATTGAAAGGTAGGCGGAGGAAAGTGTTAAGGCACTTCGTTCCCTTCTTTCTACCAAATTCTGGAGGAAATTCTTGTTAAGCGGCGGAACACAACGTTTGGCCTCGTTAACAGTACAAATAAAGGAAAAATATTAAAAATGTTATTTTCTCGAGTCGCAACAGAACCAACAACCTGTCACGCTTACAGTCGCATCGTTGAGCTCACTCGACTTCGCCACGATTGGCTTCGCTCTTAAAATAATAGTGATATAGAAATCATTTTGCAATATTACTGACCCATTTATATCTTGTTCAATATTTATTTATTGATAACAACACAAAGAACCAATCTCAAGCAGTTTCCAATCAAATATAACGTTTCTCAACTTCAAGTACCAATTAGTGATGGCCTCAAACTTAACTTAAATTTGATAAAAAAATTGTTATTTTAATCCCCGAGTGGGCATCAGACCGTCGCTCGCGTATAGTCTCCTCTAAATTTCTTATTTAAAAGATAAAATTAAAATATTTTTTTTGATAACATTTATTTTGTACAGCTATTACAATATATATAATAGTATACTGTTATAAGAAATAAGTGATTTATACATAAATTTATGTGATATTTTAGTAAGCAAAAAAATATATTAAAATAAAGTAAAAAATAATCTTTAGGTTCACTTTCGAAGAATGAAGGTCAAAATATGTTCAGCAACAGTAATAATGTAATATCATAATTGGCCTCCCACACAAAACAGATTTCTTTATTATATCAAAACGTTGACAGACATGTAGATTCTGCGTATGGCTTCATGGTAGACTCTTTGATATAAATAAAATGTTCTTTTACCTGATATTAACATGCTTTGTATGAAAAATGATAACTTAGCCAGCTATTGTGTTGCTACAAAGTAAATGTTGGGTTTCTACGAATTTTTTTGACGTGACATTTGCAAATCAACTTTAATGATATTTTTCCAAATGTGTTTGTGTATAATAATATTAAATTGTAAGTTTTTTTTAGCCTCACGCTGTATCCGGCATGTAGCTGTATGGTATGCAGAGGGAACCTAGTTTTAAGACATTTCGCTCCCCATTTCCCCATCCGCCAATTTCTGGAAGCATTGTGTGTTGAATGGCGGAATTCTACAGCGCGCTAAAATGAAAATATTAAATATATCATTTCTTCGAGTGGGAATCGAACCCACAACCTGTCACGTTTAAAGTCAGATACTGCGCCACGACAGACGTTGCATTTTTTTTCTAACGATAGTGTGTGATAAATCAGCTTCACCACGCTATTTCCCGCATACAACTGAGTATGCAAATGGAACCCAGTGTTACGACACTCCGTTCCCCAATTACTGTCGAAATTTTCGAAACATTGCATGTTGAGTGGTGGAACTCAAAGACGCAAGAAATGAAAATATTAATAAATAATAATTTATTCCTTCGAGTTCGAGTCACATCCTTGTGCCCCAGCGGCACGACGGCGGCCTCTATCTAGTGTGTTAGAGTATTTTAATGCATTATAATTATAGTATAATATATTTGACAATTTATATATATTATAACCTATTTCTTATGTGACAAGATCACATCTACCTTTTCAAATCAACAATGTCTTTCAAATATTTCTTAAGTTAATTTTAAACTAATTGAACACTGAACGTAATCTATATTTTGTTGAGTATTTAAACAATGGTATTAATTAATTAGCAGACAGAACTGTAATTTAATATTGTATTCTGTTGACTTAGGCCATTATCACGTCGATCGCCGCCTTCCACCCTAACGAGCCAGAGGCCGGTCAGCTTGCGGAAGCTGGCCGCCTACTAACCTGGCCCTAGTAGCCGCACGCAGGTTGCTCCCGCGCGCTACTCCGAGAAGGCCGTCGAGGGTGCCCACACACCCTTCCCAGGCTCCCGTCGCCACGTTGAGTGGACGACTAATGTCCCCGCGTCTCGCGGCCAGTGGCGGTCGAGGAGGAGCACCGTGAGGTTTTAGAGGATATTCGGACGGCCTACCATCTGCCAGTCCGCGAGCCCCACATAACCCGCTCTAGTCCCCACTCGGGCTGGTATCCGTAAAGGGGTTTCCTAAAAAAAAAACCGTTATCACGTAATGTACATCGTTAGAATTTTTTATTATGGTTATCTTTGAGATAGTTTTAGTTTTATTTGTATTGTGTGTCTTTGAAACGAGTCATCATAAATAATAATAAAAAATATTTCACATAGTTAAAAACTATAATAGAATGTAAACATACACTTAAATCTACGAGGCAACAATACATTTCCCCTATCACATGTTTCCTGTACGTATCTCTTGGGAAACTCAGGTTAAATTCCAAATTACCTCTTTCTCTCAACATAAGGTCTCTCGGGACTCCTTAAGTTTTTAGAGGGAACCTAGAACTAGCAATAATGTTTTTCGCTATTTTTGAATTGTTGTATGATATGAATTAAATTTTAATTAAAATATAACTATAACAGACATTTTATTTTATATTGGGTATGTATCTACGTCACCACAGCGGTACGCACTGTGGTTCTACGCTTTGGTATGTGATCTATTATTTAGGCTTATTTATGTCCCAGCTCCGGTGTATGTAGTCCGCCCGTCTCATACAGATGTGTGGTGCTATTTTATATCCTGGAGCTCTGGTGTATGTAGTAGTGTCCGCCTACGGTTCTAATTCCTTGTTCGGACGTAGAAAATACTGGAGCTATATCTGACGGGTGACGAATATAAACAAGCGTAACAAGTGCCTTCAGAAAGATAACAAACAAACGTCCTAAAAAGTTCAATGAACACTGTTGCAGCCGTGGTCTGGTAGGACGGTGTAGGGGCGGGGCGGTTCCCTTATGCTTACTTCCTTTTATTATAACTCACAAGGGGAGAGGACGATAGGACGCGCTCTTCTTGGCCTTTCTTCGGAAGACCTTCTGATGGCAAGTATCTTATCAGGACGACACCTTCTGATGACAATATGTAAACCTCATGTGTTGACAACGAAAAAAGGATTCTAACAACTAGACACATCACAAGGCAAAGCATTATTCATTAAATAATATTTATACGAGTGTGCGGTGAACCAGTGGCAGGACAAACATACATTAAAAAATAAATAGTTTTATAATCAAATCTTAAATACTTGTGAAAATATCACAATAAATACTTACTGTGTTCTGTCTGTGTATGCTTTTATGTGATTCAAATGCAAATGTATATTACAGATACTAGCTACTAAATGGTCAGGGTATTTAACTTTGTATAATAAGATTGACTTGGTCGTGGGTGGGACTCCCACTCAATACAACGTAAGGCTAAATTTAAAAAAACATAAATTGAGATTTTCAAATAGGTTTTTTGTTATACTTTTCTTTCTTACATTTTTTCCTTTTCTTCTATAATTGTACAGTAATGTACAGTAACTTACAACTGTTTAACTTCCACTTCCTGTGGTTACCTGGAAACGATTTCTTTTAAAAATAAGTTCGCTTTTTTCAACTAAAGATTTTCATCTTATATTATTTTATGTGCGAGGAAAAATAATTAAATAATTGTTTTTTTTTAATCAAAAACATGTCAACAATTCTAAAACAAAAATATATACATCACAATATAATTAATAATTTTTATACAGAAAAATCTAAATATAAAGCAATAACTAAAGTTAATGATACGATAGCAAATGGTTTCTAAA
Organism: Heliconius sara; assembly: GCA_917862395.2. Taxonomy (NCBI): domain Eukaryota; kingdom Metazoa; phylum Arthropoda; class Insecta; order Lepidoptera; family Nymphalidae; genus Heliconius; species Heliconius sara. The sequence goes on along the minus strand of OU860795.2, from coordinate 3,690,034 downwards.
ATCATGTAACTGAAATTAAATACTGCTATTAGTACTGTAGGTCTGTTTTTTTTTATTTAAGTTTGAATTTCTATGTTTACAAATATAGATTGTTAATTAAATGGTTATATTGTGTTGACGGTTTCTTAAAATATTTTCTTATTCTTAGTGTGGAATAGCAATTAAAAATATAAAGTAAAAAACGACTTGAAAAAGTTGCTGATTTTTTTATTTTTACAAAGTAAGTTCTCACTTCTTGCTGAATTTCTTAATTATATGTCCACAGGATGTACCTTCTAGGTTTTGATTACCCGGCGTATTTCTAGACAAAATGCAGCAAAAATAATGCATAAACGCTCGTATGTTTTGATCATTTCGATTGGGACTGTAGACCTGGATATTTAATAATATCAAATTTAATAATATCAAATATCCAGGTCTACATATTACAAACTTTATGAGACCTTGATATAAGTGTAACATACAGATAGACAGGCAATAAAGTGTTCCTATCAAGGTGTAACGATCCATACCAGAATTAAAATGTATAGGTAAATAATATAATTAATTCAAATCCAAATTTAGTTCACTTCTTTAACTACGCTTTCCATTTACAAGTAATGTTAAAGGGACGTAATATACCGTAGATAAAACACGAAGATATAAAATATATTTATTAAAAATATATTTAATAATTATATTCAAACGTTATGTATTATCTTTTAAAATACATAATAATATAATTAATATTTTAATTATTGTAAAATATCATGTTGGCTGAATAAGCTACCGTCAACGTCATCGTCATGTTTTAAGAAAAAGATACAAAAAAAGGAGATGGCGGGACGCGTCTGAGGAAGGATGGATGTTTTAAATGTTTAGAGAAGTTTTAATTTATAACTAACATATATCTAGTTATATTTAATACATAAAAGCATGTGAGATCATGTCTGCAGTTGTGATATAAGTATTTGAAGTTGCTAAGATAAGTATAAGTGCTTTCACTATTTACAATTGGTTGCTTTGAAATACTTCGTCGGTAAGTTTTAATAGATTATTATTAAAACAAAGAAGAATGATATTAATACATATAATGCCGTCAATATCCAGAGATAAATATTATTTATTTAGTAAATGGAAATAATTACATGAAGATGTTTTGTGAGATATGTAAAATTACAATTATATTAATGTACGCAGAATGCCTGCCGCCATCTTTGTTAGATGCGTGTATGGGAATTGTGAAATGAGATTTAAATAGGTTTTGTGAATTATAATAACTTATAAATGTAATTTCTATATATATTAGTAAATATTTAACATGTTACTATAAATATAAATATAATACTACCATTTATAATATGATATAAAACTATTATTTCAAAATATATATTTACGATTAATACGACTGTTAGAGTTCATTGACCCTATGTTTTACTATTAAACAATATAGTCCCAACCGACTGCTGCTTGGCTTCGCTGGTACTAATGTGTTTGGCTAAGTGAATTGCTATGGCATTTAATTTTATATATATTATATTTAGATAGTTTCGCGGTGCCTTGCGCTGCGTTAACGATAACACTTAGTGTATGATGGATAGGTGTGTGATGCTGCTTTATGTCCTGGTACTGGTGTATGTAGTAGTGTCCGCCCGTCTCGTACGGGTGTGTGGTGCTATTTTATGTCCTAGCTCTGGTGTACGTATATAGCAGTGTCCGCTTATTTGTCTAACGCTTAGTTTATCGAACTAAACATAATGTGTCAATCGACTGATGTCGAAGACATGCTTATAATATATAGCCGGGCGTCACTGGTGCTGACATATTTGATATAAGCGAAATGCTTTAGTGGAGTTGGATTCTGCTGCTGAGTTTCTTCCGCTAGTTCTTCTCAGCACTGAGGTTCTTTACTGAACTGGTAGTAGAATCGCGCCTACTTGGAGTCGCTGGCTGTTCTAGCGATAACTGAGTATTTTCAATTAATGATTTCTATATTACATTCCCACAACTCTGAGTCTAGTGTCAGTTCAGACAAACAGCTGCAGGGTGTGTGCTGTGCGTGGTATTCTACGACGGTTCTGTTTAAAAGAGGCGTTACAATAACAGTGAATATAAATTATATTAATATTGGAACTAAAGCATATAATAAGTGCACGTAGGAAATAAATATAATATGAAATATATTATATTAACGAATTAATACGGATATAACAAACACGTCACATTATACATACAGAATTTAATATTATTAAGATACAATTAATAAATATATAGTTATAAGCAAGACAAACGAAGGTTAAATATATAGTTATAAGCAAGACACACGAAGGTATATTAATATAACGCCCTCTAAAGAAACAAACTGAAGTAGATTCACATAATCGGCCGCCTAGCGGTAGGGAGTTCGATCTGATATCTGAAGCAGAGAGTTATAAGTCATGTAACTATGGCTACGGCCTACATATAATAATCTCAACTCTATTGCAAATATTCATATTAGACTTTGGTCTTTGAATTAGTTATTTAATAATTGATCTTTCGCAAAAGCATTATAAGAATCACAAATATTAACTATTCCGATCCGTCCCGGAGGGTTCAGAGCCGAACGGCCGGAATCCACGGTAAGTGGCGGGTGCGGGGCCACTCACTATTCCCCCTTAGTTATAACTATCAGTAATGACTGGGTATAACAGAGAGGAGGATAGGACGTCTACGATATTCTTAAGAAATATCACGAGAGATCGAAACGGACAGACTATGACATTTTATTTATCATAATATATTTTATTTGTACTTATATTACATTTATGGTACATTTCATATAAATATTGTTACCTCTGAATCTCTAAAAGATCTTGGATTACTTACGATCACTACGAAAGGGTTCTAACTATATTAGACGTATCACGAGCCATATTAAAACTATTATTTAAATAATTTTATTTAAATATTTTATTGAGTGAAGGGTGGGATGTCAGTTACAAAGGTTTTATTTTTCTTTTGAGGTACAGAACCTTAAAACGAACATTCTAGGTACGTATTCCTAAAACACGATTATAAAAAGTAAAGCTTAAACCATGGTGTATTAAACATATGAATAAGATGCAAGAGTGAGTGGTAAATTATGTAGTGGGCCATGTGAAGAGGTGAGGCTAAGGAAAGTGAAGCTAAAAAAAATCTCCAAAAATGTCGATTTCATTATTTGTTGATATATAAATAAAAAGGAAAGCAAAGCAAAAGTATTACAAATATTAATTTATTACCAAAATTTAAAGAATTAGTAAAATAACGAATGAAAGAACGAAAAAATTTCAACATTAATACTACTCAACACATAATCTATTAACAATTCCGTACAATATAATCTAATTCGTCTTTCCTTCTTACATAATTCGTTTTATCTCACAATGAGCACTCGTGTATAATAGCTTAATAGAAGATCTGAAGGGACATAAATTACTGGCTATTCAAACGGCGCTTATTAGCCGCGAGGGTCTCTCATTCAATCACCCTAAGATTTCCAACTATTAACCGGATTTTTTGCCTCATGTTATTAGGTTTCGTATTTCGTATCCTATGTATCGTATCTATTCGTATCTTATGTATAAGTATATATAGTTTTATTTTGGCAGTATTATATTATTTATCTGAGGCATTTCTTTGGGGTTAAATTTTAAGGCCAGTCGTGGCGTAGTGGCGCAAACGACGTGAGACTGTAATAAACTGTGGGTTTAATTCCTGCCATTCGAGGAAAAGAAATATTTAATATCGCAACGCTCTTTCACAATAAGTATAGGAAATTATTTGCCTAGTTACATTTAGAATTGATTTGTAGTTGCATCGTTTTTTATGTGTCAGTTGAATAAAAAAATAAAAACTTAATGTATATTTGAATATTATATAAAACATTTACATTTTTTTACAAATACATTTTACAGGTAATGTCTGGAATTCGGGCAAAAAGGAGGGAACTGATTATTTTCTTTCTGTCTATTCTGATGTAGGGCTTAATTCGTGAAGCTGCTTTATTTTTTCATATTAATTTTAACTTGAATTGTACGCGCAACTTTGTGTGCAACATGTCCCTTTACAATAACAGCAAAATGCGTACAAATCTATGCAACTGCAATGCAATATATGCAACTTAAAATTTCGTTGTGACAATTGTAATTAATTGAAAAACATTTTAGGGCCGTCGTGGCCTGACGTAACAAAGGTGGGACGGTAAGCACTGGGTTCGATTCCCAAACGGAAGGATGAAATATTTAATATTTTCATTTCTTTGCTCTGGTAACAAGCAATTCTGGAGGCAGGTTGCGTGTTGCATTGCATTAAGTGTCACATAGACTGTCTTGTATATGTATATTACAACAAGCAATACAAATCGATCAAACAAACACATATGTATAAAATAACTAGGAAAATTAGGTTGAAACCTCCAAAATATATAAATAAGCGTGGATTCTGTATTCGCATTGGCGATGGCTAATTGAATAACATATGAAATCAGCATTGACAGGCTTTCGCTCATATCTTAATGAGGAGAAGTAAATAAGTCCTCGTGACAAAGATGTTATTTATTGTCTTAAATACTGACTTGTCTTTTAATATGTTATATACATAGTATAGGTTTGAAGGTGAATTTGAAGGTGTTACCTAAATATAATCTATGTGTTTTAATAGCTTCACGCTGTATCCCGCACACAGCAAGGGAGGTAGAAGGAATATTATGTCCATTGGATTTCATCTGCCTATTAAAAAAAAATGTGCGTTAACATAAATCGTAGCGCAGGTGTACAAGCTTGTGACTATGATGAGAAAAAGAAATATTCAATATTTTCATTTCTTCACTCTGGTGACAAGGCCAAGCGCTGCATTGAGTCCATAATCGGAGCGTCTTTACATTAGTCTCGGAGTAGGATTCGTAAGCGGAGTGTCTTTACATTAGGCTCTCTGTGCCTTTATGCATGAAGGTGAAAAAAATAAACAACAAACTCATAATGAGTCTTACCCGACTGAAGACATCATTAATTTGGCATCTTTGCTTCGACGTAGTACCGACGACGATTTTAGAGTCAGGCTCAGCCTAAAAACTAAAGAGCAATTAGATCTGGTGTTATTAAGAGCATTTACCTAATAATTATTATTTTACAATAAATTACTCAATATTAAAAAATCTTATATTCATCTTACGTTTGTATTTTTCATATAATTTTTTTAGATACTTGATTCGACTTGACTTGTCGTACTGTTTGGGACAGAGGGAGCAACAGAGCACCGCCATCGCGTTCTGTTCTCGGTGCCTCGGTCCACGTTAGCCACTGTACTGCACCATTTGTTTCTTTTTCTTTCTCGATCTTTTTTATTTATTTACAATGGTGACAAAAAGAAGATAGTAATATAGTTCTTTTCTTTACTTAGTTTTTATCTAGAACTTTTTGGTTTTAAATAATTTAAAAAAATAATAATTCAAAAATGTTTTATGGGACTTCGGTAATACTCCGCCGATTCTTAAAGTAATACAATTCTGTTTCTAAATAACAATTGCTAATAAAATTAATTTATGGCCAAAATTAAACAATTATCTTAATTAAAATAGCCCTCCGTATTTTAGAATCCGGATATTTTAGAATATTAAATATTCAAATACACATTGAGGGCAACCGTGGCGCAACGGCACAAAGTGTGACTGAAGAATCAACTGGTTGTGGGTTCGATCCCGACTCGAGGAAATGAAATATTTACTTAAATTTATATTTCCATTTCTTCGCTCTGGTTTCGAGAAAAAGCGTGGCGTTGAGTACTGCCACTCAACACGCAATGCCTCCAGAAATCGGCAGAAAGTGGGGAACGGAGTGTCTTAACACTAGGTTCTCTCCGCCTACCCTGCTGTATGCGGATACAGCGTGAATCTGATTAGATTTTTATTATATATTATAAATTCTGTAATAAATTATACTCAAAAGAGCGAGACGGTACTTCACGCCAAAACACCGATTGGCCCTATATAGGGCCCAGGTTCAGCCTCATATGGAGTACTGTTCTCATCTCTGGGCCGGTGCACCCCAGTATCAGCTTGAACCATTTGATCGCATACAACGGAGATCCATTCGAATCATTGGGGACCCAATGATCTGTGAAAGGCTTGACACTTTGGCTTTGCGTAGAGACGTCTCCTCGCTGTGCGTTCTCTACCGCATTTATCATGGGGAGTGTTCTGAAGAACTGTTTGGCCTGTTACCTGCTGCCGAATTTTCTAACCGCACAGTACGTCACAAGTTAAAATATCATCCACACCACCCTGGATACGTGGCAATCTACTACTGTGCGGCTTCGTAGGAACTTCCTTCCACGCGCCACGGAACTGTGGAATGGCGTACGTCTATCTCCACCTTAAAGGCCGGCACCGCACCTGTAGCTCCTCTGGTGTTGCACGGGGCCGTGAGCGGCGGTAATCACTTACCATCAGGTAACCCGAACGCTCGTTTGCCTTGTTCTTTTCCATAAAAAAAAATACTGTAATAATGTATCTACACTGAATATAGTAAAGCTTAAATGTGTGTTTGGTTGAACGCGCCATCCTCAATAACTTCGCAATTTCCAATTGAGCTGAAATTTAGATTACGACTTCAGTTCTGATTACAGTTAAATTACATATGCTCTTAACGTTGTTAATCCAATATGGCTGCCGTATCAAAATAATAGATTATTTATGTACATTGTTGTAAAACCTTCTTCACTTAATATAGATATCAAATAAAGGGCTTGATTGGTAAAATACAATAGAGTTTTTAAAGATCGAGAACGTTATTTTTTTCTACTAATATTTATAAATCAAAAATCAGATAAAAATTTATTCAATAAAATATTTTATTTGTAAATTTAAGTCTCTTAATTTGAGATTACGATTTATCATTAAATATATTTTAAGAAAACTAAACGAACCTAAAATCTAACTCAATAGCAACGTGTTCAGTCGTTAATTTCAAACCTCGATTGCTTTTTTTATTCTATATAACTCATTGGTGCAATAGTTAAAATTGTACCCACTAAAGTTATTGAACCCGTTTCTCAACTGAACCATGAAAATTGAAACAAATGACAGTCACAACGTCAGTTGCACGCATAAGCACGACAGTTTCGGATCGATTTCCACTCGGTGTAATAAATTTTTTTTTCACTGTGATATTCAGATAAATACATGACAAAATTTAAAATTTCGCTACTCAACATTCTCCCGAAAATTTTGTGGGAAAGTGTGAAACGGAGTGTTTTAACACTAGGTTTCTTTTGACTATTTCGACATACGCTAGATACAGTGTGAAGCCTAAAAAAACGTAATATATTTTATATATTAAGAAACAAATGAAAACATAGAGTCAGTCAAGGAGAAGTATAATAAATACGTACGATAAGCGTTCGCTTTTACAACAACTTTGTTTCAATTTATCGTCGACGCTCGTAACATATTTAACGTTTGCTTCAAAATGCTACTATATTATTATTGTTTAGATAAAGAATATAATGTAAGAAGTTATTTGAATAATCAAAATGTGTTTCAAATAAATAAGACTTATAGGCTTGTTTTTTTTTGTAATATTTCATATACTTGATAGTGTTTTGTAAACATACATTTTTTTCACCTTCACGATTATATTCCGTTTCCGTTTGTATCTTTACATTGCGTTAGCTTAGAAATTAGATTTTTTCATATCTCTCAGGGACAGTAGGTTTGAGTATTTGATATAAATTTCAGCTTGATACCTTCACGCGTTCCTGAGAAAAAGGGTCTTGACAGACGGAAGGACAGACAACAAAGTGATCCTATAACGGTTCCCGAAGGTTTCGTTCGTCTTGGATACGGAACGCCAAAAATCATATCAAAATTTGGAATGCAATACAAAAAATAAAAGTATTTTGCTAACACTTCATACATACTTTACAATTACTGCTAACAATTAATAAAATAATTTAGACTCGTAAAGGAAAGCGAAAAATTAATGATGCGTAAAATGGATCTACTTTAAGTAATGGGAAAGGAAACTGACTTGCGTTTTTATATTTTTGTTAACCCGCCTCGTTACGTATCGATACGATCGATTTGTATTTTTTTATAGGCCTTAAAAAATTTTTCTTTGCTCAGTTTTTGACCTAACGACTGGTTATGAATACGTTCTTTTATTTATGTTAAGTACGTGAATATTATTGTTGACGTTGTTTCTATGTTAGATCTCATTTCTGTTCATGTGTAGTATCGCTTACGTTCCGTACAGGCTATCGTGGTGCAGAGGTACAAGCTTGCGACTGAAAATGTGGGTTCGGTGCGCACTCGGGGATTGGAATCTTTAATATTTTTATTTTTTCGCTATGGTAATGAGGCAAAGCACGGCATTGAGTTCCGTCACTTATTACCTTATGCTCCAAGAATTTAGTGGAAATTGAAAAGGGAATATCTTAACTCTAGGTATACAGCGTGAAGCTTGTACATTTTATGTAGCAGTGGTAACTTACAAGGTAGGCAAAGGGAACCTTTCAAGACAGTCCGTTCTGAGTTTTTCGCTTGAAATTGAGACATTGCATGTTGAGTGGTGGTACTCAACCAACCCCAAATCTTACAAGCACCACTACCACTTTCCACCGAACTCCGCAGGTGCGCACTGGAACTTAACGCCACGCTTCAAGACCAGACCAGCTTGCCTCAAGACCAGAGCGAAGAAATGAAAATATACATTTAGGTAATATTTTATTTTCTCTAGTGGGGATCGAACCCTCTACCAGTCGCATATACAGTTACACTTTGTACCCCTGTGCCACGACTGGCCTCGACAATAAATACGTTAAAAAATTGTAATTAGATTTATGTTTATATCATACAAACAATCGAATGGTACATACATAGGTCGTAATGCAAAGAGACAATAACTCTATGTTAACATTGTTAACGTGGCGTCTACCGGTGAATAGGGGTACCATTTGATAGCATTGGTGCTTTATTCATTGAACACGCCATTACAATGAACAGAAAGAGTGTAAATCGAATTCTAATTTAATATTACTTAACCTATTTAGATTTGGTTTTTTACGCTTCATCCCGCATAAAGAATAAACGGGGATAAATTAGAGACAAGATTTTGCGTTTTCCATTTCGGTGACTATATGTTTATTTAGTTTCACGCTATGACCCGTACATAGCAGAGAGACTCAAACCTTCTGTCCCTGTGAGCCTAATGTTAAGGCACTCCATTTCCGTTCTTTCGTTTTCCAGTTTCTGCCGAATAGTGGAGACATTGCGACAACGCTGCGGCTTTATACATAGAAATAATATTTTAAATTTACTTTACAAAACCAAAATAAAAAAAACACGTGTGTCAGGTAAAGTGTGCTTCAGAACAAAGTGAAAATATGGTTTAAAATTTAAACTTAAATTATTTACTGCGTTAATGCTAACTAAACTACATGGCAGTGTAGGCAAAAAGGAAAAAAAATCCCAGAGATCTGTAAAATTCTCGAGTCATTGCGTATTGTGTGAGGGTACTCAAGAAGTCACATCTGCCAGCAAGTAGATCAAAATATATAATAATTTTTCCGACTTCGATGTTCGAACAAATGCGTTTATTATAGTTATAGTTTTTTCTAGAACGACGTCATCGTCTGGACTTTTTTTAGTGAATTTCTTGTAGGCTTAAATCATGAATCATGCGTTGTAATAATAGAAATGAAGAGACTGGAGCAAAACAAGTTGGTACCATATTTAAATTTTTTGTAAACACCGCAAGATAACGTAGTGGCAATAATATTTCATACATTACGCAAGCATTTACCAGACGTTCATGGACAGGATCATGCCTCCCATGCCGCACAATTTGTTGAAACTTGAGGATATATTAGTGACACTTTTGAACTAGATGACTTTAATGCGGTGTGCAGAGTAGATCTATTCATCTATATCTATCTATCTATCTGTCTTTATTTTCTATTGCGTATGTACGTCATCTTAAGAACTCTGCGTCATATAGATTGTGCAAAAGATACTTTTTAAGTAATCATGGCGGCGGACACTGTGAATGTTTATATTTGGAGTACTTTAAGGTCCGAATTATTGTTGTATATAGGTCTCCACGATGCCAAGCAAATCTTACTGTAGAATGCATAAATACAGCATAGACAAAAACAGCAATAATGGCGGCGTTTCCTCGCCTTATTGTTGTAGAAGATTACAACGGATAGATAATGTTATTTGTAACTTCGATGTACAAAAAATGCGGTAATATATATTCTTATTACAGTCACCATTTACAAATATAGATTAAATTTGATATTTGAATAAAAAATAACCGTAATGCTTAAAAACTCTACCTATCTATTCTACCTAGAAGAATATACCAGTTAATGCAAAGTTTTCCGTATGAAAGACAAAAGTATTGTCTACATAACAATAAGAATAATTTATTGGGCACTTTGACGTCGCTCTATTGAGTGAGAGAAGAGGGTCATACACCCACTTCTTTTCCCTCTTGTTTGAGTCTGGGTAATAATTATGTAAGTACTTGAGGTAAAGATATAGCTATATTTCGAGTCAAATTTTATCAAAATCAGCTTAACAGTTCGAACGTGAAAGAGTTACAAACATTCATATTTCACGTTTATTAGATATTGAAAGCCGAATTTTAGAAAAAGATCCCCAAGTTTTGTACGAATTTTCGGCTTATGACTCGCATTTGTTAACTTAATATAACATATTATACATAATTACTATAAAAACATTTGTTTCTTTTTCTGTATATTCCAATCTTACCTTCCAAAACTGTATTATTCTTATAAACATACGTACAGACACGTACATCAGATCATTGAAAAGTTACTTAAGTCTTTAATTAACTTATATATTTTCTATTTCATGTAATTCAAATTAGCAGGAAAGTATAATGATGTGTTTTATTCATGTTGAATCGTGTAACGTGTATTATGAAATTATTTTTAGTAATAATATTGTTATTTAGGATATAAGTTAATTATTTTCTTCTATAATACAATAAAAACTACAAATCATAGTCATGTAAATAAACAGAGAAACCTCATTTAGAATATGAAAGAACAACATATACATATATGATTAGAAATTCCATATAAATATAGTAATGTAATATAAATATAGTAGTAATGCATTAAACCGGCGGTTAGAGTTACCTCGTGCACTTAGAATGTATCATGTTCATCATTACTTTGTTGTTTACATGTTCATCATTTCCCCGTAAGTGCACAAAGCGTAGCGTTGAGTTCCGCTGATGAAAAATCACACGACAAGAAAAAAATATTGTGAATTATCATTAGTTTTTCCATGGCTACCCTGCCCTTAACATGAAGAAGCATAGAAAAATATACTCATACATTGAAACTCATACATTATATTTAAAATATATAAGTTTCTCACTGTATGGCGGAGAAGGGAACCTAGTGAGGTAACCAGTCGCATTTACACACACACCCTTGTGCCCCTTTACCACAACTGGCCCCAGTAACGAAAAAGTTCTTCTAAACACTACTCAGAATCCACATCGAAACGTTCATTATTTGAAACGCTACCGAAAATATATCCATGTAAAAGTGTTCGAGTACAATTTGCATACATCAATAGTTTGATAGAACATCAAAGGAGTATGCCCATCGCCAGACAACGGAGTATTAAGAGTTTCTTTTGAGCACGTGTTTGTGCGAGATATTGGAGCGAGTATAATACTGTACTTATTTTATTGACAAAAGGTAGAAGTATCTTTATATCGAGTTTATTATGCTTAATACAGCTCTAGTTTACAAAGCCTTTATGGAATTGGAAGAGGTGCTTAGAAAATATATAAAGTATTTACACATGGAGTGTTTTTACAATATTTTATAAAAGGATTAGTTGGGTATCATTTTCTATTGCGAAACTTATTGGATCCGAGAAATGTTTCTCTTGTGAACGCAGATAGCAAAAAGTATTATAGAATTTCGTTGAAAATCTTTTTGATTGATCTATTATATATGAAAATTTTATGATAATAGGTGAAGAAGAATATAAATAAAACATTGAAAAGATTAGGTTTAATTATTCTAAATAGTGAATTATGTTGTAATCGAATGACAAAAAATACTCTTTTTAACACTTACGAGTACCTATGAATATTGAGCCGGATGAACGCCGGATAAGTAGCACTATTTGTGAGTGGCCTGGATAATATAAACACGATGCTTATGGGAATAATGCTGAATATTCACCGGAAGTACTCACTGTCAGGCTCCTTTCAACTCAGCGTATCGCAATTTTAAGTTAAATTCGAAGTTGTATTAAGGTATTTACATTAAAAGTTTGATAAAATGGAATATGTGTATAATATATGTATATATATATATATATATACTGCTCAGTCTGTCTACACCTTCATATTCCCACGCCTAGTAATGTACGGTAGCTTAGATGCTTAGACTATATCGGCAGTGATCTCTATATGTGGTTTCCTAGTTATTTTCAGTGTCAAATTACCTAAAACATTTGAAAATAGCTAAAGGAGTTGAAAAAAGCTTTTGAACAACTATTCTATATATTACTTTTACTGTGTACTGTTTCCGATTTTATTCATATTGGGAAGACATTGCTTATATTTTTGTTTTATATTTATGCTTATATCACATATGATATCCACGGGTTCAGTTCGTCCCCACAACAATGTCTCCTTAATTACAGGTAAAATAAGATAACGGACGGTCTTAACGGAGGTTCCCTCGGCTTACCCGAAAAACTCGGGTAACGCGAAACAAGTGAAGAAAATACTTTTCAAATATATATATTATTTCCTTGTTTACATGTAATAAGAATCGGTAAATAATATACTTCTAATAGTCAGTCAATTTAGTGAACACTCATTGTGGAATGATGAACGGACCGCCGAATCAAACTACCTATTCTTTTGTTTTCAATCCATTTTCGTAACGCGTCCAGGCAATAAATTAGCACAGTGAAGTAAACATTTCAGTAACAGTTATTGTCGATCGCCATTATAGTCTCTATTGATTGGTAAACACTGTCGAGTATTCCATGTATTCGGTTGACTGATCGGTCAAAATGCCGCTTAATGATTGGGCATCGTGCAAAATACTTTGCATGCTCAAATTGGAATTTTACCATCTTATATCAAAATAAAAAGTAGAAAGTTGATACAACGTTAAACAAGGTCTATCGGTTCAGTTGTGTACTGCGTAATTGAAAAGGGACTGAAAATAACTGAAAATACCGCCATGATACTTTGCATGATGTAATTATTTCATTATTTCGGAAAATGAAGAATTGATTCCGCTCGATCTATATAGTCGGCTACAAGACTAGCTTCGTGTGTTTTACAAGACAGAAACTCTATGTCTTACCAAACAGGTGTCTGTGAAAAAATAAAATCAGTAAAAGTCAATAAATAACGCTAACAGCATTGTCAAGCTGTCGGAAAAAAATGAATTTTATATTTTACTTGTATTTCTTATATACTAGTACATTTGCTGATTTTTTTTTTAATATCATGGTAAGAAGAACGCTCTAAGCTGGCTTGGGCACGACAAAAGAATGAGTGATGAGAGAATGGCAAAAAAGACTTATGATGGAAAAGTGAGTGGTAAGAGAGGTAGAGGGAGACTTCGGTTGACCTTCGAAAAAACAGTATCAAAGATACCGGAGGAATGTTACGTAAAAAGCATGAGGAACCAAGGGCATGAATGAAGTTTAGTAAAAGCCGTTACTCAATGTTAAATATATCTAATTTATGCTGTCATGTTGTCGCGTTTACAATAAAGTGATTACTTAGCGCCGATTACTGATTACAGGTTTATATGATGTCGACACATTCACATTTGTTGGATCTGTTTTATAGGTTTCATAGGATATATATTATGTAATGTTTTCTATATTATTGAAACAATTATTGTTAATATAAAATTAATTAAATAGAATAAGGTTAGTCCTGGGCTAGGGGCATATGTGTGTGTAAACGCGAGGTTCGATTTCCACTTGAGGAAATGAAATATTCAATATTTTCGAAGTTTTTTATTTAATATATTCGTTATAGTAACGAGGCAAAGCGCGGCGGTGAGTTCCACCACTTCCATCACATATTATAAAAAAGACTCGAGTTCTCATTGGAACGGAGTGACTATATCACAATCAACAGAAGTGACTATGTAACCAACAAGCGGGATACAACGTGAAGTTAGCAAAATATAAAAATAATTATTTTTGTCCCAAATATTTACTAAATTTTAAATTTAGATTACCTATAATATCATATGCATTTTATAGCATTTTACTGAATAATTCAATAGTTCTTCCACTACGTATCAAAGATTAAATCCGAATAACAAAATCGAACTGACCATTTCATATGCAAAAGTCAACTCCATACTAAAAATAAAACATTCGAACTAATGAATCGCGGGTAATTGTTGAAATGTTTGCTGCTAATTGTGTGCTATGGCGTCGTATATTTCAATTAATCTGGTAATAACTGGGAACAGGCGATACATTACTATGGTAATACCTGTTACCTGTTCGCGCTGCAGCTGCGGATAAAGATATACGAGGTCTATCCAACTACAGGCTATTTTTTTAGTATATTATATCATAATATGGTACAAAAATATACTACCACAAAATAATATTGCTGTAGACTTTCCTTTAAAGCTTCTTTAAAGCTTATTTTGTTTGAAAATATTTATATTTCTTTAGTAGGTAAGCTTTTATATACGTTATTAAACTCAATTAGTTTTTTATTTAGTTTTCAGATCGTTAATTCTATTTTGTAAATGTATAATCATTTACTGTACAATTATCCAAAAGTCTTTAAAATATTCCGAAGACCTCATGTTGATGTTTCAGTAAATTAAGCACAAACGCGACCCTTTTCGAATAACCAAAAATTAAATAAAAAATTAGTAAGAAATAATTCATGAGGTCTAAATGCGATTGGATTTTCACTTTTTGCTTCATAATATACAATATTAATGGTATCTAATACAATTATAATAGTAACACAATTTTGAAGTGGTGGGTAAAATAAGTAAATTCTAAGTAACTATGTAACGTTAGTGTATGGATATTATATAAACATTAAACTTTGGAAGGTATATATATATATATATATATATATGTATATATATATATATATATATATATATATATATATATATATATATATATATATATATATATATATATAAGTATATAAATCTTGTACGTTTTATTAGCTTTTATTATCTTTATTGAACACAGTGGTAAAGGCCTTGTTGGGAACACACGTTATTGGTTGTGTTTTGGTGATCAACGCCACATTTGTTGTTACCACAGCGAGAAAATTAAATAATTCATTCTCCCAAATGGAATTGAACTCATACAACTATCTCCTTTCTAGATGCTATGCTAAAACAGCCTGTTCTTCTCTACTCTATTATAATATAATTTAAAAAGCTCGTATTATCTACAGCTTTACTTTGTATACATACATATATATTTTGCATTGCTTGTTGAGTGGCGGAAGCTAACGCCACGGCGAGGCCGTAAAAACTTTAATAAGTATTCATTCATTCCCCTGAGTGGGAATTGAAGCCACAACCATCGCATTTACAGTCATACGCTTATGCAACTGCGTTACGATGGCCTGGATTGTGTATATTGATTTTATAAATTCAATCAGTTTTTACAGCGTGAAGCTGATAAAAAAAAACACTTTTTAAATAATAAATTTAGATCACGAAATAAACATGTAAATCGTATACCCTTACTCATTTAACAGCAAATAAAAATACAATTTATTGAATTTAGTAGTAGTTCCACTCATCTAGATTTGCCTACACAAAGGGCTTTACCTCGAATTGCAAATTATTGGAGTGCTCTCGTGGTATTGTGTTGGAGGGCGATGGAATTTCAATTGTATCCAAGGTGACGTAGTGCTTAGTTGGTCGATAATTTGAAAGACGGTTTTAATGGTAATAATATAAAAACTGGTACTCTCTCTAAATAATATATAAAAATCAGAATCAGCTTCACGCTGTATCCCGCACACAGCAGGGTAGGCAGAGGAATCCTAGTGCTAAGACACTCCGTTCCCCACTTTCCGCCAAGTTCTATAGGCATTGCGTGATGAGAGACGGAACTCAACGCCGCGCTTTGCCTCCGCACCGGAGCGAAGAAATAAAAATATAAATGTAAATAAATATTTCATCTCCTTGAGTGGGGATCGAACCCACAACCACTAAATTTTGCAGTCACATTTTGTGCCACTGCGCCACGACCGGCCTCAAGATATTATCTCTGTGATATCTTTACTAATTTAATAAAGAGGAAGAGATTGTTTCTTTGTTAGTTAGTTTGTATAAACGCTAAAATCTCTGGATCTGAAATCTGCATTCTTCAGAAATACTATAGGCTATATAACATTTTTTTTTTTTTTTATGGAAAAGACACGGCAAACGAGCGTGCGGGTCACCTGATGGTAAGTGATTACCGCCGCCCACGGCCCCGTGCAACCCCAGAGGAGCTACAGGTGCGTTGCCGGCCTATAAGATGGGTTGGGCGCCGGGGCCCGGCATTACCTGATGCGAAACGCAGTGGCATAAAGCCACTACTTCACGCCGGTTTTAAATGCCGGGGGTGGTAATGATCCGGTCGAGTCTGCCCATGCGTGTTGCCATTGCTGGCGACGTGACTCTACCACACGTACTTTAGTCGCCTCCTACGACACCACCAGTACCAGGATGATCCTATTCTAGGCCGGGATCACACGGCACAATTACGGTGTAAGTCTTAGTTAGTCTTAAATAACGAAATAACAATAATAAGGAACGTCATAGAATTACTTTAAAATTGCTTTAAGCGCGTGCGCTGCATATATAGCTTATTGTATATCAGTACGTTGTATGACAAAGATATTCAATTTTATTAGATCTAAAATAAACTCCTCAACGCCACATATCTATCTCTAATAAATAAGTGACAATATGGTTTGTAACAAAAAATATTTGAAAATTGTAAGGGAATTCATCAATTTTTATTTCACATGTATAATATATTGAAACTTACTGGCGAATTTATTTCATCATCAAGGGATTTTAATGTAGATAATCTTCGGCTTTTATCATGTAATTTGGACGTATATTTTTCGAGAAAATGTAAAATAAAATAATTCAACGCTTTGTTTACGGCCGCAAGCTTAGGCTTGGGTATCGCGTGGGGCGCCCCTGCCGCCGATGATGTCCTATCGTACAGCCATTATATGATAGAATGTATTAATTTGTTGGCAAATGCAGCATAATAAAAGTATTATAGGTGGTATGCGGGCGAAAGCCGCGAGTGGGCCGCTAGTAATAATTATAACTCGATATATAATTTCTTCTCTGTCGTCGAGGCAAAATTAAACGTTGAGTTCCGCTGCCTCAATAGGGCAAGGCCTCCAGCATTCGAAATCTATTTATAAATCAATAATACAATTTCTAGGATTTACTGGGAGGACACAAGATGGTTCCAAGTATTCGGGTTACGAGATAATCGATGATTGGTTCCGCTACAAGTGTTGTCTTCAGTTGAATTTATTGTTAGATCAAATAGTTTTCTATGGACTAGTTTAGACGGAAACAATTATATCGTGAGGATGTAACGCTTTTAAAGCGACTATTATTGGATGTCTTAGAATGTGTTTGTGTCTGTATTATATGAAATTTGTAGAGTATTTTTTGATACGATACAAAATGTGTGAAAGAATATATATAATTATCTGGATTTATAGAAAAAGCATTTTGATTTCCGTACATTAATTGAGTAATACATTAAATAATCTATAGATTTTTTTTGTTTACTACTTATTACGTTTATCTCGATTCTGTGAAAATAACGATTAAAGTTTAATTTTATTTTAGTTTTACACATTTACTTGTGGTATGATAACAACAACAAACAAACAAACAAACAAACAAACAAACAAACAAACAAACAAACAAACTAACAAACAAACAAACAAACAAACAAACAAACAAACAAACAAACAAACAGACAGACAGACAGACAGACAGACAGACAGACAGACAGACAAACAAACAAACAAACAAACAAACAAACAAATAAACAAATAAACAAATAAATAAATAAATATATAAATATATAAATAAATGAATAAATAAATATATAAATAAATGAATAAATAAATGAATAAAAAAATGAATAAATGAATAAATAAATGAATAAATAAATAAATAAATAAATAAATAATGTAAATGAAGCAGAGAGAAGTTAGTGGTACTGCAGTGCAGTAATTGAGCACAATGTGGCGCTTAAATAGAAAGAGATTTTTGTTATTTTCCCGCATAGCACGGTATGCAGAGAAATACTCCCTCTGTTATCCGCACGAACAAGAAACTTGTTGAATGCGCCACGATGGCATAAATCTTAAAAACATCTGTTAGATATAATTCATATATATTGCGGTCGTCGTGACAGAGCATCACAGTGTGTGATAGTAAATGTGTTGGTTGTGGATTCAATTCGTACTTGAAGGAATGAATGACTATTTTTATTTCCTCGCTTTGGTAACAAGACAGAGAACGGTGTTGAGTTAAAAAAATTGGAAGATGCGAAGTGTCTTAACAATAAATTCCCTCTGCTATACTTATGTGATATAAAAATAACGCTAAAACAATGTAATGCACACTACATAAAAATGCATGCTGCATGATTCTTATTTAAGCAAGTTTAATTTTATATTTCAGATGAAATAACACCGTGCAGTATTTTTTTATGGAAAAAGACAAGGTACCCTGATGGTAAGTGATCACCGTCGCCCATGACCCTGTGCATCATCAGAAAAGCGACAGGTGCATTGTCAGCCTTTAAGGTAGAAGGTACCTGGAAATGCTGCAGCAGAAAAGCCATTCCACAGGTTACGAAACCGCACAGTAGTAGAGTGCCACGTATCCAGATGGTTTGAATAGTAATTTAGCTTGTGACGTACTGTGTGGTTAGAAAGTTCGGTGACAGGTCGAACAGTTTCCCAGAACTCTCCCCATGTTAAATGCGGTAGAAAATGCATAGTGAGGAGACATTTCTACGCAATGCCAATATATTCGAATGGCTCTACGTAGTAAGCGATCCAATTAATCAAGGTGATACTGGGGTGCACCTGCTCAGAGATGAGAACAGTATGAGGAGGAACTCCACATGAGGCCAAACCTGGGCCCTATGCAGGGTCAATCGGTGTTTTGGGGTGTAGCTTCCTTCCGTCTTGTTCTGCTAATGACCCATATTTTCTTTGAGGCCAACTTGTCCTTGCTTTTCAGATGATTGCAATACTGGAATAAGTGGAATTAGGTGCGGCTATGATAGGAATTTTGGAAGACTGGCAACACGACATATACGATTTTTTTTGTAGTTAACTCGTATCTTCTTGGGGTTGAATTACCAAGTACCTTAATTATTTAATTAAAGAATTCCTTAATCAATCTAATAACATTACAATTTTAAAGTTTCAACTTTTTATAGTTTATAGTCTAATGAAACTGCTGTTAAAATAACGTCTGTGATGGCGACAAAGGTCGTTCGCTGTTAACGATTTCATTTTTAAATCCACTTTTACGATTAAAATTATTGGTTCTAAAATACGCTAAAAAAGACTATAATAAAAATATATCTATAAAATAATGTTTATATTTATATATTCTTTTATTAAAATGTTCTATTCGTTCTTTTGACGTTATGTAAATTTATAAACTATATAACTATAACTAGCTTCACGTTTTCGATAGTCAGAGAGAACGGAGCGCCAAACGCTACTGTTAATTATTTCATGAAGATAAATAAAAATGCTTGTAATAGCCAAACTGAATAAAGAATATTTTGATTTGATTAGATTTGGTGTAGTGCGAGTTCTACGGCCGTAGTTCTATTGTTTGATTACTATATGATTTGTTTTGCATATTATTAACTTTGTTTCGTATTGCACTCGCGTTGTTGCATATTGCAGGCGCATTTAAAGAGATCTAAGGATCTAAGCGGAGGAGAGGATCTAAGACTGGTGTTCCACTGTCGATCAACAAAACATCCTAGCATCGTATAAAGCTAACGTCCGACGTGGCAATGAGTCAGTCAGTCCAAGGATGCATTAAATTAAGTCGTACATAAACTGTTAGGATTAGCGAGGATACGTCAATACGAGTGGGAAGTACGTTCAGTTCCGATATCGCGGCTGGAGTATTAAATTGACTTATTAAAACGTTGTACTAAATGTTAAATAATAAACAATGAAGTCTTGTAAAAAAAAATGTGTGCAAGTTTTAGACTCTCACGATAAGGCTCCATACTAATTTCAGGATTGTGGTCATCGGATAGTACAACTTATAAATGTTTATAAACTTGAAATTGTATTCATTTTGTTTGAAATGAACTACGATTGTAAGATTGTAATGATTTTTTTCTACGAAATATACCTTTTCGGAACCCTAAAATGGAGTTGGAGACGATTAGAACACAATTAGCTTTCAAGGCCACGTGCTTTATATAATGGCGTGGAAATTTTACGCTTATTAAAATGAAATTTTATGTTGATTCTTATAAGATTTTTTTTCGTTGTTTTGTTAGGGAATTTAAATTTTATTTATTATTATGAGGCCTGTCGTGGCCCAGGAGCACAAGCCTGTGGCTGTAGGCGCGACCGGTTATATAAATGTTATCATTGAAGTTACTCATCAAGAAGATTCCATGCATTTTATGAAATTATTAAAGTTTGAACTAAACCGGACGAGAGTAAAAGCTTAAATTAACCTAGCAAGCTACTTTACTATTAAAATATTTATATTTTAACACTAGCGGAAAAAAACTGTTAAATCAATTTGTAGCATATGAACAAGTACTTATTTAGAAAACGTATAAAAATTTTAACGCAGCGGGACTCGAACCCGCACCTCCTGGAAACCGACCAGGCGTTCTGACCACTAAGCTATACGTTCTCATCCAGCTACGTCGAAATCTTTATACGGTTGCTATAACTTATTTATGTTATATTAGCAACTCTAGGGACATTTTTACAATTTCCGCTATCCAAATTGGAATCGGAAATCCTGGCCAGAGACAATGCTATTTATTTAACATTTTTCAAGTTTTTATTTTTGAAAGTCTATTATTATATCTCACTAGCAAAGTAACTGATATAAAATTTATTTGCAATATCATAGATGTATGAATTAAAAAATATTTTTTTAGCTTCACGATGTATCATGCACATAGCAGTGTAGCCAGAGGGAAGTATGTCTTAAAACGCCTTCCCTATTAAGACATTTAAATTTGGAGGAATTGCGTGTTGAGTGAACGGAACTCAACCTCCCCACCGGAGCTTACCTCCCCACTAGAGCGTAGAAATAAAAATATTAAATATTTCATTTCATCGAGCCCCAATTGAACACACAATACACGTACCCCTGTGCCACGAATGACCTCAATATTAACATTACACTTTTATTATCTTAAAGAAAACCAATATATTAATATTGTATTAGAACTATTAACCAACACGTCTTCATACTCCGATTTATCTGAAGAACTCACTCACTCAAGAAAAGAACAATGGCTTATATAATATTATTATAAGCCTTGCTGTTGCGTTGTTGCTTCACACTGTATCCTGCACACAGCAGGGTAGGCAGAGGGAACCTAGTGTTGAGGAGGCATTGCGTGTTGAGTAGCAGAACTCAACGCCGCGCTTAGCCTCGACACCAGAGCGAAGAAATGGAAATATATAATATAAGCCAACTAGGAAAAACAAATACGGAATGAAAACATTGAATACTGTATTATCTACTCATATCACGTGCGACGGACCGACAAGTTGCTCTGAAAAGTTAGTAATTAAAAACTACTTCCGTGCAAATAACGAATCAGCCGCTGGTTTTGTTCAGTAAACGTTACGAACTGAATGGTTAGATCATATGAAACAAATTGTTCAATTTCCTAATGCTCCTCCACATTGTGCAGAACGAGCCATATCGGGAACTCGAAAATAAATTGAATATTTAAATTTCAAACTAAAAGCTTGTGATTTTTACATTAATGCTGAGTTTTAGTTTTTGTGTTTACGTATCTCGCTAGTTATGATATGTTTTGTATTTTATGTTTAAATAAACACAAATGAAACATAAATGGCCACGTATTATTTTTTAAACGAAGCATGTACTGTTTCTTTTATATTTTGTTTTCGGTTTCCAGTTACACAAAAAGTATTTTTTTTTCATTTCACTTAGTATCCTTTCGTTTCTTTTTTATATTTTTAAACTGGATATACATAAAAAAAATCAGGTATTAAAACTTCAGGCTTCGCCTTTCACTCCTTTTGGTTTGCAATATTTGAAGGCCTACGATTTTTTTTTATATAACAGTGGTCACATAATTTTTTATGTTATTTTTTTTTCATATAAAAATACAATAACTTTAATACTTGGCAAAAAAAATATGACAATTGCAAGTAATATTTAAGATTAAATGTTCACTATGACTAAATTTATTAACTTCTATTGCATTTATATATATATATATATATATATATATATATATATACTAGCCACCCGCCCGCGGCTTCGCCCGCTTTAACCACAGAATGATTTACTTAATACACTAAAATTATATTCATGTTTCAATATACCTATAATGTATGTTTGCAATGCGCTTAAGATTTCTAATGTGAAAATTATTAAAACCCTAGGTCGCATTTTCGTACCTCCCATAAGAGAGATGCAACTGTCAATATATTAATTTCTTTAAACTTTTGCCTTAAGGAGTCTTTAGGACCTAAGTTATAGTTATAGCTATATAGTTATAGTTATATCGATACTTACAATAATATCCTAACTCACCGGTGTCTATACATGGGAAATATATTAGAAAAAATGTTATTACGGACATTTAAAAATGTAATAGAACTTGGTCAGTTTGTCTGTTTATCTGTGCGTTCACGATAATCTCAGAAAGGGCTTAACCGATTTAAGTGCAATTTTGTAATTTGCCTAACTTCCTTTAAATATTTAGTACTACTTTTATTTTAATCGCATTTTTTATTATTACATGATTTTCTTTAGATTTATATTTTTATATTCGTTATATCTTTTGAATGGGATATCCGATTTTATTAATTTAAAAAGTATTTTACAGGTATTGAAATTATCTTTCATAAAATATCAGTTAATGGGATAAGGATTGATGCAGAGGTATGAATAATATGGTTTGATTATTGTCGGCACTTTTGTTAACGTATAAAATATAAAAAAATGGTTATATTGTCATAACTACAGTAGTTGGACATATGCTATCGCGGACTTTTTTATAGATATTGATGCGCTCTATAATACTATAGAACACTATTTTGTTCTATCATCAATAGTTTTCGCAGCGCACGCGATGATAGAATCATTAAGATCAATTTCTTCACACCTTGGGTTACATTATTGCATTTTAATAAGGGATCTCTATTTTTTTTGGAAATGTAATATATCCTATGCTGGTCAGTGAAGATGCAGCTTTCCAATAGTGAAAAAAATATTTAAATCGGCCCGGTAGTTTTTGTGTGATAACTCTACAAACATACACACATACATACATACATACATACAAAAATACAAATCTTACTTCTTTATAATATTAGTATAGATAGTATAGATTAGTATAGATATATATATATATATATATATATATATATATATATATATATACATATATATATATATATATATATATATATATATATGTGTATGTATGTATGTATCTAATGAATCTAAATATCTGAAGTTAAGATTAATTTATTGATTTTTTTAAAACACTGTTGTTGTTTATTTATTTATTTTAAACACAACACCTTTGCCAAAGTATTAAATTGTATCAATTTATAATTTCATAAATGAACATATTGATGTAAACGTGAACAAATTCAAATTATTTTATTAAAATTAAGAAGTTACATGCTTCATTTTTTGAACGTCAAATAGTTTACCACCAGTTCACTAAAGTTAATGCCTCAGACCTAAGAAGAACCGGCGCAAGAAACGAGGCGAGACTTATTTTTTTAAATCAATTTTATATAAATACATATTTAATTATCTGTGACAATGATACCTTTGAAAGAGACTGGAGAGAGCATATCATTTCCAAGGCGTGTTATCATTTATAAAGTCAATTAATTTGGTAATAACCTTTAACACACAAATATCTTTTCACATTTATTTTTAAGGCTTGATAGAGAAAATTTTCTGGGATCATTTTGTAAAAACGTACAAATTACCCCATAAAAGAATTGTGGATTCGATGCAACCCAGTTACAGGTGCACTATGCTTAAGCCTATTCCTGGTGTTAATATTATGAACGTCACCAATTTTGGTAAAATCTGTGTGATCTGTGAGACGCGTGGTTAGGACTATTCTCTGGCCGTGTAACGCAGGTTAAGTAGAGATTGTTTTGTAAATATCGCGTAATTTTTGTATGTATAATTTTGTTGAAATACCTGCTGATATATTATTAATCGAAAATATGAAGTCTATCTACTAAATGATTTAAATAAATCTATTTTAATGTACCCTTGATTAAAAATTATATCGCTTTACAAAGTTAATAATAGATTTTATCATGGAAGTATTTTATTTTCTTTAGTCTACCTTACATTAAAGCATTTAAAAATTATGCAATCAACATTGCACTGATACGTATGCTATTTTGTGTTTATGTTGAAAACGCGACGAGACGTCAATTCAGCAGAGCATCGATGTCTGATGAAAACGGAAAGGCGCAAATGGAGAATAACGGACCTGCGGGGGCACCGCGGTAGGTGCTGTTATAGCCTAGCTATATAATATATTAAAAATTACTAGCAATATATATCTTAAAAATAATTAATTAGAAGCCAGTGCAGCTTGTCCATGCGTATTTTATTTATTTCTTATTTATGTACTGCTCATTTAAAGCAACGATGATGTAATTGCACTCTTTTAAAGAAAATATTTTAGTATGTTAATATATGCTGGATATATTTTTTATCAAACTTTGGTTGTGTTGCTTGCAATATTTTAAATAAATTAATAACTTAGCAAATATGTTGTTTTCGTTTCAAATCACCGTTGTGTTTACTACTAATAAAAAAAATCACTTTCACGCCGGCACCTGCACATAGGCAGAGGGAACCTACTGTAAAGACACTTCACAAGATTTCGAGACATTGCGTGTTGTGTCGAGGAATTCAACGCCGGGCTTTTACTTTGGTGCAAGAGCAAAGTAATGAAAATATTAATAAATTCATTCCCCCGAATGAATATCAAACCCACAACCGTCGCGTTAGAGTCACATCCTTGTGCCTCTGCGCCATGACGGCCTCTATTTATATTGTATATATTTACAATAATAAACAAAGTAACTTATCAGAAATGGCAGGGAATACTACAAAAAGAATAAATTGGGACGAGCTGTGGAAAAATAAACAACTTATAAAATATCAAAAGGAAGATTTTTCTTAGTAATAACTTGTTTCGAAAAGTATGGAAATTGCTCGCACCACAAAGTGGTATTAGTAATTCTGATTGTTTTTTTTTTACTTTACGTTTTACTTCTAGAGGGGTAGGCAGAGAGAACGGAGAGCCAAACGCGTATCTCATAATCATCGACTCGACCTCTTCATACATGCACCTCAAGGGAGTGCTCGTATTTTTTACATAACCTGTGTTCTCAAAGGTCAACTGAGATCTCTCTTCGTATTTAGTTTTTACTAGATTCTCTTACTAGATTATGACTCAATTGGTATGTGTAAGACTAAATGATGGATATCAGTTTAAGTATAACTCGAATTAATATTCGGATATTTATTATGACGATAACTATTTTTTTTGTCCTTCAATTGTGACAGTTAAAGTCAAAAATATTATTTTTAATTTTTTCTTAGACAAAAATCTCTTTAATTTGGGACATTGCAAACAAACGTCTGAATATATGATTAAACCAATTAGGTAATATAAGCGGTCGTAGCGCAGCACTATAGAGTGTGGCTTTAAACGTGACTTTTATAGAGTTCGATCCCGACTCGGTGGATCAAAATTTTATGGAAAATGGGAGACGGAGCGTCTTAACATTAGATTCCCTCTGCCTAACCCGCTATATTTGTATGTGGATACAACTATAAAATAAATAATTGTATTTATTGATGTCTATAAAAACATAATTTCAACAATAAATGAAGAAGAAATGATGAGCAAAATTTAATCAGCCAACAGCAAAGTTTTAACAATCATTTTCCGTATCGCTGTTGACAATGTTCTTTGTGAACGCATTATAGGCCATAGGTCAAAGGCCTAAACTTATAATTACTAAGAAAGGTTCAAAGTAAGAAGCTAGCCATGAAATAAAGTTAAAATTTTGCTTTTGATGTAAAACAAATATTTAATTTTTTTTTGTTTACATTTAATCCCTGGCTAGAGAGAACGGATGGCCCTCTGCATACCTCTTTCGCCTCGCCGCTCACCGCCATCATTCCTCATGGCTGGAGATACTCACATTTTTTACGTGACCTCCTTCAAATATCATCGATACTGGATGAACGTCAACCGAGGTTTCCATTTGACACTCTTACCACTGAATCTCGCTTCAAAAATCAAAAATAATATATAAATCATTATAAGTATTTGTACGTTTTAATTATTGTGAGGTTTATAATAATAAAATTATTCATTTTGATCTCAATAATATAATGGATTTTATTTTCCATTCCAACGAATTGGTTAATCTGCATATACAAGTATTATTTCTCTCGAATTAAAATTATAGTAATTTTGGCTTTACATGTAAATCGTTAAATCCTATTTATTCTTTTTCTATCAAATCTAAACCCAGTGTCATGTAACTTGAAATATTTAATCTGTTTCTAATAAAACAATTTATTTTTAGTTTTTAAATTCGAATATTGCAGTTAGTTGGAAAATATTAAGTTAAACATTAAGTTAAGTTTCAAAATGATGATTTTTGAAAACATATGAACACTTAAATCTAGCGGCATTTGAACCCGCGTCTGAAACTTTTTGTTTGAAGCAATTTTTTAGGTATATTAAATTTTTTTTATAGTGTTAATACTAAATAAATAATGGTCCAGTGCCAGACGGATTCGTCCTCTTTAATTTCAACATGATATCCCTATGCGATCTTGAATAAAATAAACAGACATACAGACAGACGGACAAAGTGGTCCTATAAGTTTTCTATTTTTTGAGGTATGAGACCTTAAAAATATATTAATCTGTAGCCTTCATTATTTTTTCAAATTTCATGAGCTCAGCGTTCGCCCGTAGCTCGAAGCCCAGTAAACGTCAGGTGGTGGTTGGCCGTGAGGCCGTGAGTATCTCACTCGATTCTCGCCTCGGATCCTTCCCCTACAGTGTATTTGGTCGCAGAACCCTCGCAGTGGTGGTAATGCTTTGACTTTCCAAGATCGATGAATTCCACCTGTCGAATATGTGTAGGTTCCCTGAAACATGTGGCTTTATTAATAGGCCTATGCTATACTTAAATAGATAAATAATTAACTCTAGATAGTAGGTAAAAACTGGGTTCACGGACGGAAACATACATTATACAAAAATACCTTTTTAAGCTTCATGCACATAGCAGATTAGCCTGGGAACCTGGGAACTTAATATATAGATTATTCGATCCACATTTTTCGACAAATTCTGTAGTATCCCTGGGCCGTGACTGCTTCATCAATTACTAATATTACTTAATCATACGCAATAAATTACCTTATGTATGTTATGTACCTATTTATCTGTATATTAATAAAGTTTAAATAGTTTATTAATATACAGATAAATAAATAGGTACATAACGTTAGTAAAATTTCAAAAAAATCGTCAACTTATTGCTTTTTATCCTTCATTATTATTTATTTCTTACTTCTTTTGTTGCACTTTATATGAAAATAAATCAAATCTTTGACAGTAAAAGACTGTACAAGCAATAGTTAAGAATGTTCCTGCAACTCATTTCCATCTCTACTACACGTAACTCTTGGCGGCGGAGTACCACCACGCTGCACCACAGCCGTAACGCTTCGACCGGTAGTATTGACAGTGTTAGTATTTTCTTCTCTATAGTTCCCACGTAATCTTTTGTTTCTAGAAATCTATTGGAAATTGTATGACTTTTGTCGTCGTCGTGGGCGGCGGTAATCACCAAACACTCGTTTGCCGTGTCTTTTCCATAAAAATAAAATATAACTAACAATGGAAGTTTACTTCTAACAAAACTTAAAAATACGTATTAAAATTAAAAACCGTTCCCTGTGCCATTTTAAATATAATATTTTCAGTTGTTTGTTAAATTGGTACGCCTACAGTGTAACTAACCACATCGAGTAATTCTCATACGAGTGAATAGAAATTAGTGAAAATTTAATTAAGAGGATTAATAGTCAAATGTAACCTTGTGAACATTAATAAAGGAATCATATGAAAATGCCACAATCTTATTAAAATTTTAGCTAAAGAAAACCTAATGAAACACATATTCGTCAATAACTGAAATATTATTATTATATTTATACTACACTAGCGGCGCAAACGCTGCTTCGCCCGTTTAAGTTCTTTGTTACATTGTCTTATTATATAAAATATTTTAGATGTATTTCAGCTACATTACTGTAATTTTCTTTTTTATCCATTTACTACTTTTTGCATGACAATGAGTGAACATTTATCATCACAAATTTTCACGTTTATAATATAAATAGGATTACTTATAATCTATATCTATACTTATAATAAATCTGTAGAAAAGTCGTTTCTGTACATTGAAAATATTTAAAAAAAATTTAGCTAGAGTGTTAAAGGATAACTAACAGAATCCATTTCCAACAATTTTGAAATTTTTGTCTGTTTGTCTGTTTTGATGTTTATGTGAACACGCATCACATCAAAAGTACACAATATATTTAAGCAAGTTTTATACGTAAAAATTACCGGTAAATCAAAGTAACATTTAGTGTTTATTTCATTGTAATAGCTTCACTCTAGCTATATAGCATAGCTTCAAAAGATATAAGTATTTAAGTTTCCAAGAAGTTCCTTATATTTGAGGTAGTAGAACTCGATACAAGTAACGTTACCTATTCTATAGTTTGGAAAGGCTACCGCTACACTCTAACAAAAATAATGTACTTAAAGTTTTAGATATTTATATTTAAAAAAAAAAATTGAAACATCGGTAGTCGGTAGGTAGGTGGGTAGGTAGGTAGGTATGTAGTTAGGTAGGTAGGTAGGTAAGTATGTATGGATGTATGGATGTATGGATGTATGGATGTATGGATGTATGGATGTAAGGATGTATGGATGTATGGATGTATGGATGTATGGATCGATTTTAATATTTTTTTCACTATTAGAAAGCTGCAATTTCACTGAACAGCAGGCTATATTACATGTAAGAAAAAAATAGAGATCCCTAATAAAAATGCAATAATGTAACCCAAGGTGAGAAGAAATTGATCTTAACAATTCTATCATCGCGTGCGCTGCGAAAACTGTCCAACCATATGTTCAGCTACTGTAGTTATGGCAATATAATCATTTTTTTATATTTTATAAGATAACAAAAGTGGCTACAATAATCAAACCATATTATTCATACCTCTGCGTTAATCTTTATCTCATTAAATGATATTTTAATAAAGATAATTTGAATACCTGTAAAATGCTTTTTTAATTAATAAAATCGGACATTCCATTCAAAAGATATAAGGAATTTAAAAGTATCAAATTTAAGACAATCATGTAATAATACAAAATGCGGAGTGTGTGCCGTGTGGCCTCGCGCATCGTGGCGAGTAACTCAGCAGGGGTGAGGGGGAGGTGCATCGATATCACTAAAATTATGAAGATAATCGATTAGATTTTTTGTTTCTTTATTTGAATTGAATAGGTCCCAAAACTACAGGACCAATTTGGAAAATCTTTTACTATTAGACGATTGACGTGTAAAAGAATACCAAAAAAAATCTTATATCGCGCGTATCCCGTACGTAGTGTATATTTTTTTTCAATTATTATTACCAGTAAAGTATCGATACTAATGTGATATCTATATATTTATATATATTAAATATTTTTTAGTAATTTTTATAATTCTAATAGAATTAAACAACTTTCTAAAATGATTTTTCCTTGCATGCGTTTAAATAATTACAATATAATATATAAGATTTTATATGTTATTTGAATTATTATCTTAAAATAAATAAATGTATTTTGATCAAATTTATTTTCTTAAAAATTAGAAGTGCCCAACAAAGCTATCATTTCTCTCTGAAGATATAAATAAATAGTTATAAAGGTCAGCTATTTAATCATTACACCATTCATACATGACGAATGTTACAATAAAAACAATTAAACCTACGTGTAAACTGCGAAAAAAAAACCTACGTCTAAACTGTTGAGGTATCTTGATTAATTTCTTTAGGTATGGGCTTAAAATATTTTATCCTTTATAAAATAATAAAATAAAAATAAAATAAAATAGCCTTTATTGCTGTTTCTTTCTTTACAATGAATAAATATTAATAACATGCCTACTATCTAAAACTAAATTATTAAGTATAATTTTATTCATCGGCAAGTATAATTTTATTCATCGGCAACTGGATGTTTATGTAAAACAGCTTGTCTGTTGACAAAGGCCTCCTCTAAAGAGTTCCATGTTTGCCTGTCTCTTGCTACACGGGTCCATACCGGACCAGCCACTTTTTTTATGTCATCTTCCCATTTTTTCGGTTGTCTGCCTTTATTTCTTTTGCTATTTCTCGGGTACCATTCTGTAACTAACTTAGTCCATTTTTCTCTACTTTCCCTTAACATATGTCCCGTTCAACGCCATTTAAGCTGTCTGTAGACTGTCTGTACATTTTTAAAATTTGTTTTCTTTTTAATTTCTTGTAAATTTACTCTGTCTTTTCTTTTTATACCTAAAACATTCCGTTCCATTGCATTTTGGCAGACTTTTAATTTGCTTTCTTGTAATTCTGTTAACGCCCAAGTCTGGCAACCGTATAGTAAGCACGGCAAAATGCATGTTTCATATAGTTTCTTTTTTGCATTTTTTATCCTTTATATTGCCCCCGTAAAAGGAGCGCTGACGCTTCCATTCCAACAGATAAACAGACAAACTGACCAAGTTCTATTACATTGTTAAATGTCCGTAATAATAATTTTTCAAATATATCTTCCACGTACAGACACCGATGAGTTAGGATTTTATTGTAAGTATCGATATAACTATAACTATATAGCTATAACTATAACTTAGGTCCTAAAGACTCCTTAAGGCAAAAGTTTAAAGAAATTAATATATTGACAGTTGCATCTCTCTTATGGGAGGTACGAAAATGCGACTTGCGTGCGTTGCAAACATACATTATAGGTATATTAAAACACGAACATAATTTTAGTGTATTAAGCAAATAATTCTGTGGTTTAAACCACGGGCGCGGGCGAAGCCGCATGCGGGTCGCTAGTTATTCATAGAAATGTTTGTTATTTATACATATGTACAAATACAAATATATAAATACCTTAGTTTCTTTCCACCAATTCTGTCTCGAGGGTGGTTCTGACAAGGGCTCCTTACAGTGCAGTACTACTGTGTTGTATAAGGGGGCTGTTATTGTACGTTTTACTTGAGTATTCCTGCTGAGCTCCACTTAAACTATTACTATAAGCTAGACGAGCATTGTAACAAAAATATATAATTTTAATCCATTTTTCAAGATATTTTTTTAGCTATCCCGCATATAGCAAGTAGGTAGGGGGAACTTAAAAAGATAAGTATTAAGACACTCCTTTCCCTTATTTCCATTGGTTTTTTCTTGAATAGAGTGACAAAACTCACTGTCACGCTTTGTCTTCTTACTAGAGTGAGGAAAATGGAAATATAATAGTTAAATATTGTTTAAGCACATATAATTTATAATGGCGTAATTTATAAATATATAAAAATAAACATATTTTTATCCGTCACTATACGACATTGTCAAAATCAGGTTCTGTTTTAAATGAAATTGAATAAATACGTGCGAGCTTTTATGTTCCTTCATTTTTGTAGGTTCGATTCCCATTCAAAAAATACAATTTTTTTACTATTTTCACTGTAGTACCGAGGCAAAGTGCTGTGTTGAGTTTCGCCACTCAACACTCACTGAGCATTCGAAGGTCACTTAGGCGCCAACCAGAGCTGTTACCGATTCAACATATTTGACGAGCTCCGTGTCGATTATTTGTTATAACTCCCAATGTATCTTTGTCTTCATAATATTTTTAAGTCAAAATATTTATGACTTGGACTTATCCACCTCCTCCCAAACATTAATTTACCACCAGAAATACAATAATAAAAGTTAGCTGACAATAAATACGAAATCATATATTTTTTATTTGCATTCCACTAATCCTACAACCAGTGCGACATACCTTGACATCCTTGAAGCGCAAGACTAAAGTCTTGCATTGGGAATTTTCATTTTTTTTTGACTGCCGCATAGTCTATTTACTAACTATTAAATCTTAGAGAGCCCTCACGGCGCAGGGGCACAAGCGTGTGATTGTAAACGCGACAGGCTGTGGGTTCGATCTCACTCGAGGAAATAAAATATTGAATATTTTAATTTTTTCGCCTTGTAACGAGGTGTACCGAGGCGTAGAACTCTAAATTTCACTTAGCACGCAATGCTTCTAGAATTCAGTGGGAAGTGGAGTACGGACGTGTCTTAACATTGTGTTTCCAGGTTCCCTCTGCCTGCACTGCTATGTGCGGGTAACATGGTTAAGCTAAAATAAATAAATTAGAACTTAAAGCTTATTTGGGTGAAAGATACAATGTAATACTTATGTCGTTTTAAACCTAAGATAAATCAGATAGATCTCGTAGCAAATAGCAACGACTGCTTTGAATATTCAAAACAATTTAACATATTTATGTGTTTGTTGGATCACCATTCATGAATAATTTTGTCGTGGGTCTTAATTCTTCTGATTTATTCTTCATGTTTTTTTAATACTGTACAATTTGGTCATAGATTAGTCTACTATCGCATAAAATGTTGTATTAATTACTATTAACTATTTTTCTTTTTTTTTGCTTTACGCGCAAATAGTGAGATAGACAGAGAGAAATTAAGACACTTCCGTTGTCCATTTTTCGCTGAATTCTGGTGGCATTACTGGAGGAGCTAAGTAGCAGACGCAGTGTTAACAACGGGCTTTGCCTCGACACCAAAGCGAAAAGAAATCTAATATTAATTATTTAATTTCTTCGAAAGGCAATCAGACCCACAACTTGTCGCATTTACAATCACGCTTGTGACTCTTCGCCACGACTGCTCTCTATCTTTAATGTAATTGCTCTTAATTCAGCTTTAGATACTTTTTCTCCAATTTGAGAACAGAACGAGACTATAACAATAAATAGATTAAAGTGAAAACAAGACAGCAAGCATTAAGGCATACGCCGCGCTGCTTGCCATAAAATCAACATAAAGAAAACAGATGGCAATTCATTCG
Organism: Heliconius sara; assembly: GCA_917862395.2. Lineage (NCBI taxonomy): Eukaryota > Metazoa > Arthropoda > Insecta > Lepidoptera > Nymphalidae > Heliconius > Heliconius sara. Next base: position 3,656,439 of record OU860795.2, on the reverse strand, counting down.
AAAATAAAATACGTTCAAAAGGTTATTTTATTTTGTAATATTATTTTACACCGCACTTTACAATCAAGTCGAAATAAAAACTTGTCTTTCAATAGAATTACGAGCGCGCTATTAGCTAAATGGTTCTGTCCATCATCATGAATATACCGTATTTAGCTACACCATTTTTTTTTAATTCTTTATTTAATTTAATTGTGCAATAAGTTAATTTAACAACATTTCTCGACCATCGCCTTTGAAATACAAGAACAACGTAAATTTTTATTTATTATATTTTTTCCAGCTTCACGCTGTATCCCGCATGTTGTAGGGTAGGCAGAGGAAGCCTAGTATTGCGACACTCTGCACCCCACTTGCCTCTGTATTCTAGAGGGGTTGCGTGTTGAATGTCGTACATAGCAAATATATAATATTATAAAATGTTAAACTTTATTTAATTGAAATATTTAAAAAAATCGAACCAGCGCTAATCTGGCTCGCCCACCGTACAAAAGTTGGCAGTCTTGAGCTTTTTTATGAAATTCACACTTAGCTTAGCCAGAGTCGTTTCATTTGACACGTCAATGGAACTAGCGGTTTTTAATACCAAATTTTAGCCCATTTTAGGCATTATTTTTTAGGATTTAACCTGTAACTGTTAGGTGACAAATTTTATAATTTTAGTTCAATAGAAAGTAAACTATTAATTTTGATTCCCTCTATATAATGTCGAAATACAGGTTAACTTAATGTTTATTGTTTGGTTTATATATATATTTATTTATATATATATATATTTTTTTAAATTATTTTTTCTTTAAATTATATAATTTTTCATTGACCGAATAAAATTATCGATTTAAATAATTATTTTGAAAATTGACATAACACAGTGTAAAATGTATTATCATAATTTTTTTTTTCATAAAAAGCAATATAACATTATATAAATACTGGCATTCACCTAACCGATATTAAAATTGTTATCTTAGAATAGTACTATCACGCAAGTAATAGGATAAGCGAAGGAACTCAACTGTTAAGACGAATTTCTGCCGAATTCGGAGACATTACGGTGGAATTCCACGCCACGCTTTGCCTCGACACTAGAGCGAAGAAATGAAAATATTGAATATTTTATTTTCTCAAGTAGGAATCGAACGCACAACCTGTCGAGTTCACAGTTATGTGCCCGAGCCCCTTAACCAAGCCTGACTTTTACTGGACTTTACAAAATATCAATCAAAATACTTAAAAAAAACGAAGTATATTACAATTCATGGTTAACATGTACTAGTTTCAAATGAAAGCCGCGATCATAACAATAAAGAGAATAAATCGAAAATGTTATCTAATGTAGAGGTGTTGATTAATATTTCCGCATGTTGAATCCAATGACATGTTGAATGAGCCTAATGAGCCACTAATATATGAAATATACATATGTACATGTATATGTTTGTGGCATGATTGCAAAATGCTTTGATTAATATAATATATATTAATTACTATAGTAGTAAATACAATATCTTTTTTTACAATTCTATTTTAAATAATAAAACCGGGTTAGTACGAGCACGATACGCTCACCGAGACTTCTATACCAATTTTAGGATTGGGGAAATCGGAAAGTACAACTTATAAAAGTTTATAAACTTTTATATGAAACTAGCGACTCACTCGCGGCTTTGCCCGCATACCACCTATAATACTTTTATTATGCTGCATTTGCCAATAGATTAATATATTAAATCATAAGCACTACGTAGCTGTATGATAGGAGGTCATCGGCGGCAAGGGCGACCCCCGCGGGACTCGAGCCTAGGCTTGCGGCCGTAACAGAGCGTTGAATGAACAAAACTTGAGAAACAGGTACTGACAGGTCATTTGACACTGTAAATAACTAGGAAATAACATAAAAAGATCACTTCCGATATATTCTAAGCGTCGCTGTCCTATATTATTAGACGTGGGAATATAAAAACGTAGACAGACAGTCGTGGATATATTCCACTGTATTTAACTTGAAGTTACGAAACGCTGAGTTGAAAGGAGCCTGACAGTGAGTACTTCCGGTGAATATTCAGCATTATTCCCATATGCATCGTGTTTATATTATCCAGGCCACTCACAGATAGTGCTACTTGTTCAGTTTTGATACGTTTATTTGGTTTTTGGTCTCCACTTGGATTTTATATTGAAAAAAGATTACATATCACTTCTATTGATATAGATTTATTGGCACTGTCTAATGTTTCAGAAAACGTATTTTTTAAACTTTGTGACATGTGAGATAGCACTAGTGACATTATACATGGTATTATTATACATTCACAATTATATTTCCTAGAAAATCTAAACAATAGAAAATAAAAAAAAATCTTAATAATTTAAAAGGAAAAGTAAAAACCATATGAGGATGCTTTTTTAGCTTCACGCTGTATCCCGCACATAGCAGAGTAGCCAAAGGGAACCCGGGAACATAGTGTTTAGACACTCCGTTTCTCATTTTCCGCTAAATTCTGAAGGAATTGAGTATAGGTTGGCGGAACTTAACGTTGCGCTTTGGCTCGTTATCAGAGCGAGTAAATGAAAATATTAAATATTTCATGTTTCTATGTGAGCTATACGAGTTCTCTATACAAAAGTAGGCACGTCCATTATTAATAACATGTAAATTAGCATTATTAATAATATGTAAATTAATAATATGTAAATTAGCAAATGTGTCTAAGAAATACTTTATGCCCCTACAGTTGATGCACATTATAAAGAGGTGACCAAATAACATAACAGTATTTTATTCTAGAATACTGTTGTGTTATTTGGCTTAATATTCATATAGGTTATACACTCGTAAGTGTTAAAGAGAGTATTTTTTTGTCATTCGATTACAAAACAATTCACTATTTGGAATAATTAAACCTTACATTTTCAATGTTTTATTTATAATTACTGATACGAGGAAAATGGAAAATTAATTTGATGGTAGGTCGGGTTTAAATAAATTTATAGTTCAATAAGTGAATGAACGACAGTATTGCGGTGCAGTCGGCGTGTCGGGTAACAGTCTGGATTCGAATACCTAAGTATTTGAATCCAAAAGAAATCAACAAAATTTAGATAGGTATTTCCGTGTTTTAATATGATCAAACAAAGTGCAATTTTCTGTTTTGCTAGCTTATGTGTGGCATAGTGTTGTAGTCAACGCGATGGTTGTGGATTCGATTCCCACTCAAAGGAGGAATTATTTTTAAGGTTTTTTTGTTTCAAGTTCCAAGAATCTTGTAAGGTGGAGGAAAATAATTTTAAGTCTCCTGTACAAAATATTATATTATAATATACGTTATATTTCTGTTATAAAACTTCCACAATTTAAACTATTATCATATAATTTTCATATAGATCAATGAAAACAGATTTACAATTAAATTTTATAATACTTTTTGTTATTTGCGTTCACAAAAGATATTTTCTGAAACATTTTTGGGCCCAATAAGTTTTACAATAGAAAATAATATCAAACTAATCTTATTATAAAGTTTTGGAAAAACATTCAACGTTAAAATACTTTATATATTTTCTAAGCACAGCTCCCAATTTCTTTTAATATAACTTATACGATAATTACTAGATAATAACATTATTATTAAAAAAAATAATTTCATAAAATCCGTTACTTAATTCTACATCAATATAAGATATTCATTACACTTTCCTATTAAATTGAATTATATGAAATGGAAAATATACACTTGTATATCCTCCTCCATAAAACCGAGCTTATTTCGTATACTGTTAATTAAGTATTTAAGATTTCTTTATTATTCCCATACCTAAATCTTAAAATTGAAATTCGATTTTAAGAAATTCATAAAATTCAACGTGAATTTTTAACTATCCCGTTAACTACTACTAAATTTCAGTAGCACTTCAGAGGTAAGCCCGGAATGTGTAATGAAACAACCGGGTCAGGAATGTCAAATGAGAGCAAGCTAGAGGACGAACTGGAGATAAAAGAGTATTTAGCTTAGATAATAAGAGATTTGTACCTCAAAATCTGTGTGTGATGGGAATTTTATAGTTGAGGATTTGCGTGGGCAGAAGTATGTGAATGTAAACGCGACAGGTTGTGGGTTCTATGCCCATTTGGGGAAATGAAATATATATATTTTTTCCCACCCAGACAAAGGTAACATTAAGTTCCGCTCAAATATATTTTTTTCCCACCCAGACAAAGGTAACATTAAGTTCCGCTCAACATGCAATGAATCCAGAATTTTCCAGCCATCCTCTCTATTGAAATTAAAAAAAAACTAAAACTTAAAAAAACTAAATGTGTTCGCATCGATACCTAACGCTGATAAATAAAAATATAAAAACACAATTCAGGTTCCTTTCCCATTATTGAAAGTAGATCCTTTTTACGCATCATTAAACTTTCGCTTTCCTTTACGAGTCTAATTTTTTTTATTAGGTGCTAGAAGTATCCGTAAAGTATGTATAATGCGTTTGTGACGTTTGTTTTTATTTGTATTGTATTCTACATTTTTTTGGCTCTTTCATGGTAGGCAGAAAAAACCTGGGAACTTCTACTTTGAACTGTGTTAAGACACTCCATTCTCATAAACGATTTCGAAAAAAAATACAAAAAAAAATTAGCTTCACGCTGTATCCCGCACACAGCAGGGTAGGCAGAGGGAACTTGGTGTTAAGACACTCCGTTCTCCACTTTCTCCCGAATTCTGGAGGCATTGCGTGTCGAGTGGCAGAACTGAACACCGCGCTTAGCCTCGACACCAGAGTGAAGAAATGGAAATACAAATTTAAATAAATATTTCATCTCCTCGAGTGGGGATCGAACCCACAACCAGTCGGTTTATACAAGCCAACAATTTATTTTCTATTATCTCGAGTTCTTGTAAAAAATGGAGAACGAAGTGTCTTCATATAATTTTCTCTTAGCTTATGATGCCATACGGAAGGACATATGAATATTTTTTAACTCTATTATATCAAACATAGATATTTCATTACAGTATAATATGTATCTGAATATTTAATATTGTAAAATTTTCTAAAATATGCGGCTTGTAAAATACGAAAAACTCGCCGTCGAAGTTCCGCTAATACGCAAATAACAACGCGCAATCTCTCAAAAAGTACCTAGTTTTCTAGAGAGAGAGAGAGAGAGAAAGAGAAGCTAAAAATATATATATAATAACGATAATCTTATGTTAAATAATATAAATAATATAAATTAAATAATATAAAAATGTTAACACTGCATAGCTTATTTAATGTATCTAAAATTACACTTTAAAATCTAAAATAAAGAAATAAATTTTTTGATTAATGTTCGGTCCATCCGTTACAGCGCGCCAAAAAGGTTTACCCTATAATGGATCATTTTATCAAAACCGTTTTATCCAAAAGCAAGAAGGTAAAGGCGAAGAATTCTTTGTCGTTAGCCATTTACTCCTTCCTGAATTTCTCCGCTTTTCAATCGAATTCCTGACATTGTCTGTGTGCGTCTCCAGACTGGGGAACGTGTTCATAAATATTACGTTATATGGTCTGTCCCACTCCCACTAAACAACTAGGATTTCATACAATTCCATTATTATTTAGTTACTAGTTCCACGCTGTGTCCCGTACAGAGAAGTAGAGGGTAGCGAGGAACCTAGTTCATAGGTTCCTATTAAGGTAAAATAAATCAATTGATTGGTACATATATAAAAAGTTATATAAGCAAATTGGTTCTCAACATAAAATAAGTAATTCATTATAAAAATCTTAATCTAATCTTAATCTTAATAGCATAAGACCTAATTTCTCTTTAGTTTTAAGACTGAGTCTGACAGTCCAAAGTCGTCGTCGGTACAACGCCGAAGGAAAGACGCCAAATCGATGATGGCTACAGAATGGTAAGAATGTTTGATTATAAATTTTTTATTTGTATTTTTTTTAGCTTCACGCTGCATCCTCATGCAAGAGTAAGCAGAGGGCGGACTGCTAAAACACTCCACTTACCACTTTTCGCCGAGACGGAATGCATTTTGAGGCATTGCGTTGTGAGTGGCGGAACTCAATTCCGCGCATTGCCTCGACACCAGAACGGAGAAATGGAAATATTAGTGATTCTAACTAACATTATATATAACAAGTTTTGTATATAATATCTAAATATTGAAATAATTTAAAATACGACATACCCATGTACACTGTACAGGCTTTATACACACAATATATATATATATATATATATATATATATATATATATATATATATATATATATATATATATATATATATATATATATATATATATATATATATGTAAATAATTTTTTTCCAAAAGAATAATTTGTGAAATTTAATAAAATACCACTTAATGTCCGAATGGAGACGGCTATAATAATTTCAAAGTCACCTACTTTTTCTTTCGCCTTTATATGTTTAAATTATTTAGTACGTCTCTGGACAAAGTGCGATATTGGATTCTGTCACAGGTATATAACATGTATGTGGGGCTTGAAAGTGAAAATATAAAAAAATGATGAAACTGTCGTGGCGCAGTGTCATATTTTTTACTTGTAAGCGTTTGTTGATTTGGTAAGAAAATAATGATTGTCCCAGAGCTCATTCTGGGGATTATTGTATTGAAATAATTGTATTTTCTTACACTGGTAACATGGCACTCTATATCATGCATGTTCCAGTCATGGCACTCTATATCAGAGCTCCAAAACTCAACCTGAAATCTTTCAAAAATTGGGGAACGAAATGTCTTAACTGTAAGCTGAGGGAACCTAGTCCCTCTTCTAACAGTTCTCACATCATAATATTCAGAATTCAGCGTGAAGTCATTTTACAAGTATATAGGTTTTATTAAGTAATAGAAATAGTTCCGCAACTCAACGGAAGTATCTTAATGGGAACGAAGTGTCTTAACATTAGATTCCCAGGTTCCTTCTGCCTACCCTGGTATGTACCTGCTAAAACAAGTAATACTAATAAGCCTCGTATATAATAAGCATATAATAAAGAATAGGTGATGTAAAAGTTCAAGTGGCACATAAAAGTAAAAAGGAACAAATTGACCTAATCTCTGTTCTAGTAATTTGAAATTGTAACCCACGGGCGATACAACAAAATGTCAAACTTTATATGAAAAAAATATTAAATTTAATATTCCATTATATTTTTAGCCTTTTATGTCATGTTAGAAAAATATAAATTGAGTTACAAATTAATACTATATACTCGTAGTGTACAGTCGAATGAACACAATGGAAGTGGGTTCATATCCTACTGGAAGAATATTAGACGGAGTGTTTTAATCAGTCTCAACAATAAATCATAAATCATAGTAATATATCGTTGCGTCTACGTTGTGGCTTATTGGAAATAGCGATAATGAACATTGTCAGATACACGCTCGCTATTATGAAATAAATAAATCCTCGGCCATCCATATTAGAAAAAAAACATTAGTGGCTAATGTATGTTGTTCAATCTATTCAGAATATTTCTTTTTTTTCTTAGAAAATCCTAGTATTATTACTTCAATAGTAATAGCGTTTTCGGTTTTTTAGAGTCACGCTGTGCCCTTTCAGTAGCAGCAGGGTAGGCAGAGGGAACATGGGAACCTAGTGTTAAGATAGTACGTTTTCATTAAGACACTTGCGGCCCCACTTTCTGCCCCCGTCGATTGTTACCAGAGCAAAGAAATGAAAATATTAAATATTTAAACCTTCCGTTTGGGAATCGAACCCAGTGCTTGTCTTTGTTATACCAGGCCACGACGGCCTCAACGAGTTTTTAATTATTTGCAATTATCACAGCGAAATTTTAAGATGCGCGTCATTTGTCCTTTATTTTACTGTTATTGTAGAGGGATATCGGTGAGAGTTGCGGGTACAATTAAACTGGAATTAATATAAAAAAAGCAGGTACACGAATTTGTCCTCACAGCAGTATAGACAGAAAGAAACTAGTGTAAAAACAATCAGTTCGCCCTTTTTTGCTAGAATTCCAGACGCTCGTTGCCTGGGAAATGTATTGGCAATATGAATGCTTTCAATATTTCATTATTTTTTTATTTAATAGACTCTAAATGTAACTAGGCAAATAATTTCGTTCAAGATGAATTAATAATAAAAAAAATCCTATGTTTTTTTACGTAACAAGGAAACGATGAAAGTTCCGTACTCTAACAAAGTAAATAAATGATCACATTAGTTTTCTAATTATATAAAAGTTCCCACGGAGGGATTTTTTAGTTATCCGTAAGCGAGTTGGGCGTTCGGTTTAACTTGTACAATCAGTGAAGGTGACATGTGCGATCGTGATTGCGTTGGGGTATTTCCTGTCTAGGCCGAGTATATACTGGTATAATATTTTATTTTTATTAACTGGCTGCAAAAAAAGTTATTTTAGGTGGATATATAGAACTATCTACATATGTATGTATGTGATATTAATATGATTTTTTTTCGTCAATAAACAAACATTCAAATTTTTGTACGAGTTCAAAAATATTTTTTTATCCTATCCTTATTGTGCATTGCATGTTGAGTGGTGGAATTCATGCATTTTACTCCGTTACCAGGGCGAGAAAATAAAAAATATTTCGTTTCCTCGAGTGGGAATTATACCACACATATACACTATACACTTTATAGTCACACGCTCGTGCCCCTGCGAATACCCCTGAAATAAATGTCCCAGATAAATAATAAAATACTATATGAAAATTAGATATACTCATGTATACGAAACCTAATAACATGAGGCAAATCAACAAATCCGGTTAATAGTTGGAAATCTTAGCGTGATTGAATGAGAGACCCTCGCGGCTAATAAGCGCCGTTTGAATAGCCAGTAATTTATGTCCCTTCAGATCTTCTATTAAGCTATTATACACGAGTGCTCATTGTGAGATAAAACGAATTATGTAAGAAGGGATGACGAATTAGATTACATTGTACGGAATCGTTAATAGATTATGTGTTGAGTATTTTGTGTTGAGATTTTTAATTATATTTTAACATTAATTTTGGTATATTATAAATTCTTTATATTTTGGTAATAAATTAAAAACTTGAGATACCTTTGTATTCTTTTCACCTTTATTAATAAAGTGAAAAAGGAAAACTTTATCCTTAACTGATAAAAGCGGTATTTTTGGAGATAGTTTTCAGCTATACTTTTCTTAGCGGGGTAGTTGAGCTGATCTCCTGGGCGTTCTCTTTGCTTCGAACTCGACTATGGATGACCGAGGAACAGCGCCACCGACTATCCCGTTGTGCTAGAGCTCAATGCCTGAAATTAAATTCGGCCACAAAGCTGTTAGGCGATCTCTGTGTTCTTTGGACATCCACAAATCGAGCGGGCCAGATGACACTTTATCTTTAGTGCTCCGTTCATGTGCGCCTGAGCTGTCACCGATGCTAATGCGTTTGTTTTGGCACTCTTACTCAGCCACCGTAGTCCCACTCATGGAAGAACGCTATTATCCACCCGATACCAAAGAATGACGATGGTTTTATTTTACAACTCATGTCCAAGGTTACTGTTACAGTCTTAGGCTGTTGAGGTGCAGGGGTACAAGTTTGAGACTGTAAATGTGTTTGTTTTAGCTTCGATTCACACTCTGGGAAATGAAATATTTAATATTTCCATTTCCTCGCTGGTGAGTTCAGCTACTCATTACGAAATGCCTCGCAAATTAAACTCGGCAGAAAGTGGGGAACGGAAGTGTCATAATAGGAATGAAGTTTCCTCACACTAGGTTCTCAGGTTCCCTTTACCTACCCTGGTATGAGTCAGATACAGCGTAAAGTAAAAAAAATGTATTTATGTAATTGGCCCTGATTTATTTATTTATAAATAATGTTATGCATTACCTATATTTTCTTTTATGTTTTGGCTGTTTTACTGTGTTAACAATAGTTACTTGTGATTTCTCTCCTATCTTAACATGATCCAGAATTGTTTGTAACTAAGATCTATACTACAAACATAAATATAATAATTGTACAGCTTTACGCTGTAACCCGCACGGAGCAAGATACTCGTGGGCAACGGAATCTAGTATAGTGTAGATACTCCGTTCTGCACTTTCCGCCGAACTTTTCGTTAATTTGCATTTTGCATGCTAAATAGACATTTTCCACGCGTTATTTAATTTTTTACAAGCTTGTACAAGGGCTACAGACAACTCACGAGGATACACAAAAGTGCAAACAGCTGTGACAAAAAATAAAAAGTTAGGAATTAATAACGAAATGTACTTAAGTGTTTTTACACCTATATAGCCTATAAGGTTAAGCTACAATCATAATTTATAAAAATGTAAACGTGACACAACAATGGAATTAACAATAAACGTGGCCTAGATCTCATCAGTATATTTCACATTTTGATTATAATACTGACGTACGTGTCGTACGTATATTAAAGCAGGCCACAACAGGTCGTAAGTCATGTATTTTATAGAAATTTGCATATTATGTATTATTTTTTGCTGCTGCTCATGATGTCTCGTGTTTTGCTGCTTTTCATTTATTTATTTTTATGCAAATGTTTTAAGTAAACTTCAAATATAAATATCCTCTACATCCAAAATAAAATTATACCACTGGATGGCTAAAGCATCAAAGCAATTATCACAATAAACAAGAACAGTGACGCATCTCGCGCGGTGGAAGGGAGAGCGATGTCATTTATGTGTAATCTATACTTATAATAAACTAGCGGCTCACCCGCGGCTACGCCCGCTTAAACTACATTATTATTGTTTTAATAAGCAGAATTGATTGACAACTAAAATGACTTCTATTATGATTTTTAATTACTATAAGAATTTTTGATAGTTTCGAACTTAAAAATACGACCAATGTTGATAGTTGACATTTATAAAATATACATAATGCTAATTATTTATTATCTATACTAATATTATAAAGAGGTAAGGTTTGTATTTTTGTATGTATGTATGTTTGTATAGTTTTCACACAAAAACCAACGGACGGATTTCAATAATTCTTTCACAATTAAAAAGCTGCATCTTCACTGATCAGGCGCTGTGACCACTAAGCCATACGTTTTCTAAATAAGTATTTTTCTTTCCTAAGAGTGGAATAAGTCTTTAAAAATGTTGAAAATTATTTAAAACCGTATTCTCTCTTGCTAAAACGACAATCCTTAGTAATTATCTTTCGGTAGCGGAAATTTGTAAAAATCTCCCTACAGAGATACTAACAACATAAATAAGTTGTAACAATCGTAAAAAAATTTCGACGTAGCTAGATGAGAACGTATGGCTTAGTGGTCAGAGCGCCTGATCGGTTTCCAGGTGGCGCGGGTTCGAGTCCCGCTACGTTCAAATTTTTATACGTTTTCTAAATGAGTATTTTAAAATTTTTTCTCCCCTTAGTGTTTTTCAGGAAGAACACATGGACAATTTTTTATTTGGGAAAATATTTTATTAACTATAAATATGTTGGTATTTTCTTATAATTCTAATAGAATTAAGCAACTTTCTAAAATGATCTTTCCTTGAATGCGTTGTAATAACTATTGGGAGCTATTAAGTAAAAAAATACATTCTCATTTTTATAAATATATTATGTGTTATTACAATATAATATATAATATATTATATGTTATTTAAATTTTTGTTTTAAAATAAATAAATGTATTTTGATCATATTTATATTGTTAAAAAATTTACAGTGCCCAAAAAAGCTATCATTTCTCTATGAGGATAAATAGTTATAAAGGTCAGCTATTTAATCATTACACCATTCATACATGACGAATGTTACAATAAAAACAATTAAACCGATTTTACCGCTCCCGCACCGCGCTCACGTCTTAGCTCCCCAAATCGCTTAAGTCGTTTATGAGATAAGCGTCGACTCACAGAACTCACAGAACAGAAAAAACAACAAACAGACAAAATTTATAAATATTATTATGTTAATTTATTAATACGTTTCAAGTACGAAAAAAAGAAAAAATACAATATAATTGCGTTTCTCCTTTTCTTTCTAATAATTTATATTTCCATTAATTAAATCAATATATCAGGTGCGTAAATGCGGAAACAGAGCTGCCATTTTAGTACGAGTACCGTCTAAAAAATATATTTAGTTATTATAGTTGAAGAATAAAAAATATGAAGAGGAACGTGTAATTCCTCTATAGAATACATTATTCTACATTGTATCATAAATAAACAGGTTTAAACAGTATCTACGTATAAAAGTAAAAAATATGCTCCTGCAGTATAATTATTTTCAATCAACATTTTTGAACTTTTAATTTTGAATTTTTTGAATATTTTTGCGCCATTATGATGAAAAAGATAATTTTGTAATTTGAAAAAAAAAAATTTATTAACAATGTTTGTAGTTTTTAAAAGGTCTAAAAAAATGCCTAAAATATGCTTTCTTCGCGGATGAAATTTTGTAATAACTATTAGTATTCACCAAGAAAACATTATAAATATTAAATATGCTCAATAATATAGAGGGTTTTTGTCAGCACCACTTTCAATAAACCATAGTTTTAACTACTTTATAAAAGCCTAATACAATTAGAAAATTCCAAAAATTAAAAAGCTATTACAGTAGTCCTTGGTCACGGGTAGGCTGTAGTGTTCGAAACGTCGGATTTCCAAAAATGTATAAAATGACGAAATATACCCAATTAATCCGGTTAAATTGTTTTATTTAAATTATCACATTTCATCCAAATCGGTCGAACCGTTAACCTTTTGAAATATTGCAGGAGACGCAATCATATTTTTTTTAAATAATATTTCTGCATGCACTGACATATTCAACTTTTTTTAATTAAAAAAAGGGAATTACGTCATTGTTGCACCAAATGGGCGAATTTAAAACTGAACGACTGACACCATCATTGAGTTATCTATGAGACGTAGTTCAGCCTCCACGACTCGGGTAGCATATAATTTGACATGCAAATGGTCCCACACTGGGCGTCAGTTTTCGTCGTCCCACTGTCCCAGTGGATTCGTAAACTAAACGTTTCATGGTAAACTATGGGCGTAAGTTTCAATTTTATTCAAAGTAATAAAATAATGACAACATTAAAATAGCTTTTATATAGTTTTTTTATATTACCACACAATAAGTTCCTTTTAATGTTTCATACATTTTTTTTACCATTGTTTCTTGGTAATTAAAAATAATTTAAATATCACACCTTGATGGTTTCTCTTCGAAAATAAAAACAAACCTGGGAACCTTGTGAAGACACTCCTTTCTCATTAAAATACTTCCGTTTCACAATTTTCGCTAATTCTGGAGAGAATTCGTGTTAAGTGGCGGAACTCAATGCCGCAGTTTGCCTCAAGACAAGAGCGAAGAGAAAATATGGGGGTAATTGCGGCGTCCAGTTTCGCCATTCAACACGCAATGCCTACAGAATTTGGCAATACTTTCCGCCGGAGTGCAGAGTGCCTCAACACTAACCTACCTCTGGCTATCCTGCTGGCTACATGTAGGATACAGAGTGAAGCTGGAAAAAAAAAACAAAAGATATACCAAAGGTAATAGGGTCGTTTCGTTTATCATATTCTAAAATGGTTTGCCACCATTTTAAAACAACAAATTTTGAAGTAATTGTAAAGAAACAAAATTTAGCAGCGGTTAACTTTTAGGACGATAAATAAATACCAATACCTCCAAAACAAATTAACCAGATCCATGCATAAGATTTTCATTGAGATCGAAAAAGTCTTCGATCGGAAATTGTTTTAAGATGTGTATTTCATGAAAAGTTTTGATAGTTATTTTGACGGCGGCACGACGTATGAAGTTTTATTACACTAATAGATGATATGGATAAGAATTTGCTTAAATGTCTTCGGTGAAAAATTAAGATGTTTTTATATGTAAAAAATAAAGTAGGGTAAATTGTGGCTCAGTGGCACTAAGTGTAGCAGTAAATGCGACATTTTGTGGTTCGATTCCCACTCGAGGAAATATTTATTTAATATTTCCATTTTCTTCGGTCTGGAGTCAAGGCAAAGAGCGTTGAGTTTTGTTACTGAAAAAGAATAGTCTCCAGAATTCGGCAGAAAGGGAGTGTCGTAACACTAACTAGGTTCTCTCTGCCTAAAAACATACATGATATAACTTTCTTTATTACCATTTAAGAATTAATACAAGAACAACAATATATATAGCATCTAAAAACCAAAAAAGTTTGTCATAAAGTTAAAAATGTTCTTAAGTCACATACTTTTAATTTACAATAAAATTAAAAAATAAGTAATATTTAACACTATTTAACTGAATTTATATATTAATATATATTTTTTATTTAACTTGTACTTTTTAATTTAATATAAATATTAATTTCAATATAAATATTTACGACTACAGTTGGTTTACGTCAGTGATGTACAATTAGAGGTACACTATTAAGTTCTTTGAAATAATAAGGAGCTAGACTGTGTTTTTCAAAACAAGTATATATGTAATACTATAAGATATTATGTATTTGTTAACCTCACTGCAAAGTAAGGGTGGAGTTTAAAATTAGCTTATACAGACAGACACATTAACTGACGCCTAATCCATTAGCAAATCCTTTCTTTCTTTATATAAATACAAGATTTTGTATAAGCCTTAAAAGAAAATAAAATAAATATATAAATTGTATTGAAAATCGTACTTATGTAGTTCGTTTAGCCATTCTCCAGAATCCTCTTACTTTGACCTCGTAAATTAGATAAAAAAAATTATATTGCTTATCACCATTTCGTTTAATGTCTAATTTAGAAAAAACAAGTGGAAAGTGGCGGTGGCTGAATTAAATTCCTGGATATCAGATAATAAAAGCCTTATTCATAGCTCATGCCCACACCGTGCCACATTGGAGACGTCCCAGGGGTAGTTCTTACTAATTAATATCGTTGTTTGTTTAAATTAATATTTATTGTCATGAATGTCAAAAAATATTCCCTCAAAGACAATGCTCTGTCCCAATGTCTGTAAATTATGGATATTTTTGGATAAAAAAACAAGCTTTAATTTGTAATTTTAGTCACTTATGCAGACACTAATCCTCCTTATATTTCATTTAATCGTTTTCCCCTTTTAATTCTAACCAAATACATAAAATTACAACTAATTTCAACGCCATAATATTAAAAATAGGACATTTTTAAATACCAAAACCTACACTAAAACTATTTCTTCTAGAAACGTCCACGTCCTAATATCTTTGCTCAACGATTACCTCCTGCACGGACTCACACGCCAGGTCTCCATCTGAGCTTGTAACTGAAGTTACAGGTTACGATTGATGGATTTCATTGTAGAATCAATAGACAGTGTAAAAGAAATCTTTATTATATGTATATTACGTAAGCATACGAGGATGAAAGATTTCTATATAAGTTTGTTATACGCGTGCACGTACTTATAATGTTTTTTTTTTTTTATTTTGAGATATGTTCCACTACTTTGATTTTTTTATTACTTATAGTATATATAGATAACCAATGTGTTAATAATATAAACAATTTTAGTAGGTGTCAATTGATGGAGTAGAATATAAAAGCGCTCTCAAAAAAATATCTTATTTTTTTTTTACAATTCATAATATTCCAAAAATTCAGAAAAAAATGTATAATCATAAATTTATAAATAACCATGTTCTGTTTAAATTTCATCAAGATATCTTTAATAGATACTGAGAAAATAAACTTTAATGTTAAGAGTTGTTACCCTCATACATATATAATGAAAGGGACAAAAAAAATTATGTGTCGCTATTTCCGATGAAAAACAATATGATCATATTAAATATAGTTCACCCGATCCAGGAGGCGCGGGTTCGAGTCCCGCTACGTTTAAATTTTTATACGTTTTCTAAATAAGTATTTATCTTTCCTAAGTGTGGATAAACACCTTAAAAAATGTTTAAAAATACTTAAATACTTATATATTTTGGTAGAGTGTAGCTATTACAATGAAATAAACACTAAAAGTTACTTTGATTTACTGGTAATTTTTACGTATAAAAGTTGCTTAAATATATTGTGTACTTTTTACGTGATGCGTGTTCACATAAACAGACAAACAGACAAAAAATCCAACAATGTTGGAAATGGATTCTGTTAGTTATCCTTTTAATTTCCCTGGCTATTTTTTTTTAAATATTTTCAATGTACAGAAACGACTTTTCTACAGATTTATTATAAGTATAGATTATTGTTACTGCCCATTTTTTGACCCTTTTGAAGAGTGTAACTATAGATTTTTATTTATTTAATTATTTTTTTTGTATACAAGAATATCACATAAGTTTATGTATAAAAAAGGGAATTAAATGTTTTAATTTTTTTAAATAAGAAACATATGTTTATGTAGTTTATATAATTGTAATATAATATATGTATTTATATTTGTGAATATGATGTATCTTCTGTTAGTATATTTTGTTTATTATTTTCTTTTACTATTGAAAAAACAATCAGTTCAACACATACAACATTAAATATAAACCATAATAAAAATGTATCACGTTTCAATAACAGTCAATTTCTCTTTTATAAAGAAAGAAAATTACAAAATATTATCTAAGATCATCCCCAATGCTAAGCAATTCAAATTCAATATGAATTTAATACAAAATTTTCTCAATTTAACCGCGAATAAATCATATTAAAGAAAAACGACCGCTATAATCATATTGTGGCGCTGGAAATATTTTACAAGCATAAAATTTGGAGGCATTTTATTTTTTTTAGGCTCTAACTATTAAATTAATGAAGAAGAATGAAAAGTAAAATATGAAAGGAAGCGTTATTCTGGCTGAGTTGTTATGACCGATTGATGATTCAAATCAGGCAAAATGCGTATAGTTAAACACACGCCTACGTCACTTAACCCTAGATTCCTAGCCTTATTTTTCGACGCTTATTACGAACTTTCGTCGGTCCCAATTGTAGAATTCGAACTACTACTTCCTGACATTTTTAATATCTGTGTAATTGAGTTTAAGGAGTTGATATTGTCAATCTCTTTTGCGTGTGTGATTCGATTAGCTTGTGATACAGGGCTTTTAGGTAATCATTTGTTAGCATATATATTATAAGTTACATAAAAAACGTAACTATTTATGAATGCAATGTTTAGCATTCTATAAAAAAGGCACAACGGCCAGTGTGTTTTTCTATTGCAAGAAGCAACGAAATACTTGTGGTTCAAAGTGTCTACACCTCCTTTAGTTTGGTTGTAAAATCCAATAAAGGAGTTGTGTCATTAATTATATGACTGTCTTGACCTGAAAGTTGCTGTTGGATCTTCACCATCTGTTTCTTAAGCAGGATCAGCCTCAAGGTGGTCTTCTGTCTCACTCCCTGATGAATTTTCTATATCGCTGTCGTCTTGAAATAATAACAGACGAATCACATCTAAACAACGAATAATAAATAGCACTGAATATAAACAAAGAAGAAAATAACGCAAATATAAGCTATCGGTATAGTCGCAGGGGCAATGGGTCTACATAGATTACCTAAAGTATGAAAGCAGTACGTGCGCGCAAAAGTTAACGTGAAATAAACTCGCGTCGTCGAATCGACGAAGGTTCGTAACCACATGTCACTACACTACACATCAAAATTTACTGAATCAATACATAAAAAATATAAAATATTTAAACATTTCTTTTGTAATTTTATTCTGTTATATACTAATTTGTTATATACTATCTAAACAAGTTAGTGGTGACACGAAATGAATAATTCGCTAGTTGTAAAACGAAAAGAATAACTTAATAATGAACTATTTCAATAGTAAATTTGTAAAGGAATAAGCTTTAAATACTTAAAAAAAATTCAAAAAATATATTTTTTAAATTTGATAAATTAAAAAACCAAAGAAAAATATTTAGCACTGAATTAATAATTAAAATGTTTTTTAACATATTTTTTTTTATTTTGCCCGCAAAAATTGTCGTATTCCTTAGAAAAAACTTTCTTTATTTCACATCTTTCTAGGTAGTTACGCGCGCACGGCAAATGCATTTTTTCCCGCGTAAATTCCGCGAGTATCCCGGTAAAAAACGTAGCCTGAAAATGTTGCTCCATGACCCTTCTTTCATAAGAAAGTCTCATTAATTATTATAAGAATAGTCCGGACAAACAAACAAACAAAAAAATGTTCGTGTCTTCTGTAAATATAATAAATAATAACTTTTGAAAAAAGACGGTTATTTCAAAATCACAGACAGATCCTTCCATTCTATATATCGTATAAATAAAAAGATTAAAAATATATTATTTATTAAATTAGCTAGTATATATTACAGTACAGTAAATGAGCATATCTTTTATCAGTACAAAAAAGAACTCGAATATATAAAAAAAGAAAATTGAAACAATTCTGAAAGTATGCCAAAATGAACGGAGTTTAAATTTCAATAAACCATGGATTTTTGAGCTTAGACGTTGGCGTGAGGATTGGCGCTGAGCTTAAATGGCTTGTGAATAATAATAATTCACTCCTTAAAAGCTTCGTATTACATATAAATATATTATACGAAAATCACATAATTTAACTTTGAGGCTGTCGTGGCACAGGGACACAATCGAATGACTGTAAGCGCGACTGTTGTGGATTCATTTCTCACTCGAATAATGAAATATTTAATATTTTTATTTCCTCTTTCTGGTAACAAGGTAGATTGCGGCGTTAAGTCCCGCCGCTCAATACGCATCGTTTCAAGAATATGGTGACAAGTTAGAAACGGAAGTATTTTAATGGGAACAGGATACTGTTATATTTCACAAATATATAAAAAAGATTACAATAACTCCATTATTCCAAAACATATTAACATTTATAATATCTTTTCAGTTGAATAAACACTCGTAAAGGCGATATATAAAAGTGGCTAACGAGTAGTTAGTTCCAAACACTGCGTATAAAAAGCTGAAAGCGTGAAACTTACTACTTCAGTATATAAAGCACTGTGTTGAATTTAAATTTATATTCAGACATCGCTTGCCAAACAGTATTTTGGTTTAATACTCCAAATTGCTCATATATATGTGTATTGTTGTATGTAGAACGTATTCACGTATGTTTTAACAGTAAAATATTAGAAAAATCTTTTAGAGAGTATGCTATCTTCTCTCTTTGCTCCTTTTCTTGAAATTATTTCAATATATTTTCACTACGGTCACTTTGTTGTTAGTGAAATTTGTGATGTCAAATAGAAAATTGAGGCCCTCTGTAAACTCGACATGTTTATAGTTCGATTCCCACTCAAAGAATTAACAAATATTTAATATTTTTATTTCCTCTCTCTGGTAACTATGCAAAGCGCGGCGGTGAGTTCCGCTACTCAACACGCTTTCCAGTATTCGGGGGTAAGTGGGGAAACGGAAGTGTCTTCATGAGATGGAGTGTCTTAACAGGTTCCCAGCCAAAATTAAAGAAAATCTCGCTCTTTACGTTCCCGTACACTACCTACATGCCGAATTAGATTTTTTGTCTTTGAAAAAACCTAGTTATAAGGTATTTTGATTTTCTTTACACAATATAAAACAATTTATCTTCCAAACAAAGCAACGGATTTCAACGCAACTCACGATTTCAGAGTTACTAAATAAGATTTATATCTATTACATGTAACAATACTATATTTAAATAAACTAAAAATATATGAAATTTTAGCTGATGAACATTTTATTTATTTATTTATTTAGATGCGAGTTTACCAATACTTATTTTTTCCTACATACGTATACATATTTTGAAATATATATTTATGTTTTTCAATATAAACATATTTATTTTCATTTAATGTTATTTAAACATATAATTATAAAATATTATATAATCATATATAATCGGGCTAAAAGCTAATGAACAGTCCCCAATAAACAGGTATGTACAGAATGATAAAGTTGAAAGAAGTGAGAAAGTTATGTTTTGTTCGTAGCGCTTGGTGCACGACTCTCGAGAGGTGGATCGTTACGAAATACAAGCGTACGTAAATATTACGTTCTCTATATGTTCGCCACTTTTGAAATTTTCATTAGACATAAATAATTTAATATGATCTGGTAACAAGACAATGCGTGGCGTTGAGCTCCACCTCTCAATATACTATGTATTGAAAGTCCATAAGAAAGTGAGGAACGGAACGTCTTAACACTAGCACTAGCTCCGTCTGCGCTTGAAGTGATACAACGTGAAACTAAAGAATACTCTATCCACGAGTTCTTCATGGATTTTTTTTTCTCTATGGAAGTATGAAAGATCAGAGAAATATTAATTAAATATAATTAATTTCTTTGTTCCGAAAATGATTTATTACATTTATTGTCACTTTCCCGAGTGGATCAATTCCACGACGCTCGCGTCAAATTATTGTCTTCAATGTTTTATTATCATCATACAGTCTATATATTATATTAAATTAAAATAACTGTCATTCCATTGTTAATAATTAATTAATTAATTAATTAATTCCATTATTTTTTGTGCCGTGTGATCCCGGCCTAGAATAGGATCATCCTGGTACTGGTGGTGTCGTAAGAGGCGACTAAAGTACGTGTGGTAGAGTCACGTCGCCAGCAATGGCAACACGCATGGGCAGACTCGACCGGATCATTACCACCCCCGGCATTTAAAACCGGCGTGAAGTAGTGGCTTTATGCCGCTGCGTTTCGCATCAGGTAATGCCGGGCCCCGGCGCCCAACCCATCTTTAAGGCCGGCAACGCACCTGTAGCTCCTCTGGGGTTGCACGGGGTCGTGGGCGGCGGTTGTCACTTACCATCAGGTGACCCGCACGCTCGTTTGCCGTGTCTGTTCCATAAAAAAAAAAAAAAAAAAATAATAACCACTTTATTTCTTTTACGTATATCAATACATTATATTTTTAAAAAGCACAATGATAAGTACGTATATAAAAACAGTCGGCGAACTCATTCCAAGTTATTGCAATACACAGAAGTGGAAGCTCATCTAGAACTAAACGTGTCTAAATGGCCGATCGGGCTTCTTGCAATGCTATTTTTTTGCAAAATTCTGGCCGTCATGGCTTAGGGACACAAGCTTTTGACTGTAAACGTGACAGGTTGTTAGTTTGATTACCAATCGTGCTTCATATCCACGATATTTAATGTTTTATTTAATATTTAATATTTTTATTTTGTCGCTCAAATGAATTTATCTGAAAGTGGGGAACGGAAGGGTCTTAACTCGAACATTGTAGTTTAACGCTTGGTTCTAATATTCTCTAAAAAGTGACAAACACACAGACAAAATTTTATGAAATTTTACATTCGGGTTGTGTTAAAATATTACTTTAAGCTTACGAGTTATTAAGAGAGCTCAAAAGCAGCTAAAGTATGGAATACTTATCTATATACTGTATGGAATAGTTTCGTATAATAAATATATTAGATCAAATCTCAAGATATATTATATTGAATAATTGTTTTATAATTTAATTTCATAATAATTGTACAGATTTAAAAAAAAAACAATGTGTTATGATTTTTTTATGCCTGCTGTGAGCATTGCTTTAGAACCCTTCACCAAGTCGCTATAATCACGATTACACCCTTTACGTAGTAAGGCTAGGGTAAATTTACATAGTAACTTGAGATTAGAAACCAGAGTATTTTTTTTTATTTTTCATGTAAATTATTATTTATTTTCTGTCTTAGATGTCTATAGAATTATCAGATTTAGATTTTAAAGAGCGGAGATACGATAATAATCACTGACATTCTTCGGAGGCCGTATTGGCGCTTTTGCAAAAGAATAACGTATATACTTAATAATTGTACGTTCGATCTCGTAAGCGGAACGTACAATTTTTTTTGCTTTGGTCAAACAGAGTTCAACGTTGAATTCCGCCACTCAACGCGCAATGTTTCACAATCGGCTAAAAGGAGAGAACGAAGTGTTTCGACATTAAGATATCTCAACCTACTCTATCATACAGCATGGAATTTAAAGAAATCTTCGGAATGGATATAGAATTTATAGTAGATCTATATGTAGATTCAATCATGTCAGACATTTTTTTTTTCAACTGATATCTAGATTTATGTTAAAACAAAGCCAAGGAAGTACCTACTGCATGTTAGGTATTAAATTTTGAATTTTTACTTTGTTTTCTTATAACTTTTCCTGATAACTGTTGAATATATATTGAATATTTCTTGAAAATTTTAAACTCTTTAGTCTTCTTGTTTAAAATTCAGTACTTCACTGAAGTTATGTTAATCCGTTTTGTGTTAGAAACTTTGTTGTCTTCTTTATTGTATGCAAACTGGAAAGCTTTGTTGCTTTATACATTCGAAATTCACGATGAAGTAAACGTTATAATACTAAGTGACTTTTAAGCGATTTTCTTGTTGCTCTTCGTATTAAATTAATCAATATATTATGCAAAATGTTCGACATACTACACAAATGGAAAGATAATAAAAGAAAAATAGAAAAGATTAAATAACATTGATTTCTGCAATTACAACACGCAATGTCTCAACAATTAGACGGTGCGTGGAGAACGAAGTGTCTTAATATATCCCGTATAGAGCAGAGTGTTAGTCAGAATAGATTCAGCCTAACACTCATCTGTATGCGGGATATAACGTGAAGCATCGCAAAAATAACAAAATAATCAATAAAAAAAGCCTCTATAGTTTCAAAATTTAATTCTCTATAAACTAAAAATAAATATAATATATTACTGACTCGATTTAAAAAATGTCTCATCCTATCTTTACTTTATAACAATAAAAATATTTTAAATTTTGCTAAAATTGCACGTCATTGAAGCTTAACCTCTTTGGCCCCTTTGAAGAGAGCTTATAAAAATGTTAATTACAGAACTTTCGGTCACTTTAGGTCAATTCTGAGATATCCGCGAGCTGCGAACTAATTAAATAAGAAATTACGTGGCGTGGTAGCGTCGTACTACTACTGTTTGTTCGCGGTGTTTATTTAATACTTGTGTGATGGCTTTGTATGTGTACACATGAAGTTGTTCTTTTATAAATGGATTAAATTGTTAATTATTATGATAATATACTAGAGACTAGTCGTGGCGCACGTGGTTTGTAATTATGGGTTCGATTCCTACTCGATGGAATGTCATATATATTTTTTTATTTTTTCGCTCTGGTAGGCGTTGAGTTCCGCCACTCTACATGCATTGCCTCCAGAATTCAGCGGAAAAGTAGGGAACGGAAGTAGAATTAATGAGAATGGAGTACCCGTAACACTAGGTTCCCAGGCTTCCTCTGCCTACTCTCCTATGTACGGGATACAGCGTTACGCTAAAAAAATATACATGGAAATAATTTAAATATGTAGTTATGAAGTACGTTTGTATATTATTTAAAAATTTTACTTTGTTTTTATATGCAGCTTCGGTCGGCGTGGTTGACGTCGACATTCTACGTAGTCATATAGCACGTTATTGAAGCGGTAAATACAGTCGTAAGTTTATTGGACGCGGTCGCTACTCCACTTTTCATATAATAATTTTATTTTATCTCTTCTGAAATGAAAATATGTTTGTAATAACTCGAATCCGGCTCTTTGTGCGCTATTACTTCATTAAACGATCATAAGTCGTGACGCAGTTAAATAATGTCTCGATATACATACATATTTACAAGATATATATTATAGATAAGGTAGGTAGAAGGTAGACAGTTTTCAATTTGAGAAAATATTTTAGTAACTATAAAAATGTTGGTAGTTTTTATAATTGACACCACTTTCTAAAATGTTCTTTCTTTCGCTGTAATAACTATTGGGCTGTTAAACAAAAAAATACATTCTCATTTATATAAATATATTATATATTATTATAATATGATATATAATATACTATACGTAATTTTACTTTTTATTTTAATATAAATAAATGTATTTTGATCAAAATTATTTTCTTAAAAAATTAGAAGTGCCCAAAAAAGCTCTAATTTCTCTATGAGGATATAAATAAATAGTTATAAAGGTCAGTTATTACACCATTTATACATGACGAATGTAACAATAAAAAGTAAATAAAAACAATTAAACTGATTTTACCGCTACCGAACCGCGATGGCGTCTTCTCTTCTGTAATCGGTTAAAGTTGTTTCAGAGGTGATCGTCGATAAACAGAAAAACCAACAAACAGACAAAATTTTTAAATATCATTGTTTCTGGTTCTATTACTTTGTTAAATTGCCTCAATAATATTTTTTAATAATTTTAATGAATACTACTTATTTAGAAAACGTATAAAAATTTGAACGTAGCGGGACTCGAACCTAAACCTAAACTAAATAAGTATTTATATTTCCTAAGTGTGGATTAACACTTTAAAAATATTTAAAAAATTTTAATGAAACCGAAAATACCACCCTATGGTTTTAATAATTTTCAAAACAGGAACATAATTCCCTGTACTTAAACAAACAAACAATTCACAAATTTAAGCGGGCGAAGCCGTGAGCTGGTCGCCAGTTTAATTTATAAAATGAAGACTATCAAAAGCCTTCAAAAGTAAGACAAAATCATAAGTGAATGTTGTCGTGGCATATCGCCAGTATTACGATAGTTCAGAAGTAATATCCGGTCCGGTAGCCCCGAAACAAATATTATCATATCTTGTGCTCTGATTGCCTTATACGAGTATATCGATACTCTAATCCAATATGAGATAAAATTATCTAAATGTTTATTTCATAAACAGAAACTCGTTTTAATTATTATATGATATTTAACAATTAATTTCTCTTTATATCTCTCTACTATTTTGTCACTTTTCTGGTTCTGTATGAACATAGACAGCAGATTTGTAAAGAAGAATTAATGTATGCTTTTCGTATATTAGGTGGCTTGAATAAAATAACCTGTATCGTTACCTTGGTTCCCTTTACCTACCTTGCCGTGTGCGGGATACAACGTCAAGCTGATAAATAAAAAATAACCTTAATATAGGATATTTCACGCCTGTATCACGAATCAACTTCACATTCTAAAGTCGCTGTCATAACAAGGGCTCTTTGAACTGGTTAACTATAGTTTTGCTGAAATCGCGTCGGATCAAATATTTTACTTGTCCCTGACATTATTGGAATCTATTTATATATGTTGTGTTAATAAATTTAAACAATTAAAAGATTAAAAATAGCAAAGTGCTTATCATCTGCAAATAAATCACAATAATAATAATTAATGCATTTAATATTGTCTAATTTGTATATCATAATTAAGAAATAAATATAATTAATGAATTAAAAGCCAGTCATGGCGGAGTGGCGTGGCGACTGTAAAACTGATGGGTGGGTTCGATCCCCACTCGAGAAGATGAAATATTTACTTAAATTAATATTTCCATTTCTTCGCTCTGTTGTCGAACACGCAATGCCTCCAGAATTCGGCAGAAAAGGGGAAACGGCGTGTCTTAACGCTAGGTTCCTTCTGCCTACTCTGCTGTGTGCGGGATACGTGAAGCTTATTTTTAATGAGTTAAAAATACTCAATAGATAACCTACACTTCTAGTAGTTTTTACTCGTAATAGGAATTTAAACCAACATTAGGGTTCAGAAGTTACAAAGTAGGACATCGACTTTCGAACAGAAATGCGTGTATCGAATGTTTTATTACTTAAGGCTAGTTAGGCGTATCAGGATCATTAGATGTTTATAAAGAAAGCTGACCGTAAAGAAAACACTCTTTATTCTCTGAAAAATAAATTATCAATTGTCTGAAATATGATTTTTCTTTATATATCTCCTACTGTCGTTAATTAAATCGACTTAGAACATTTTGCCAGTAAATCAGTGCAGTTAAAAATCAGTTATATATAAATGCAATGGCTGTGATTCATTCGGATATATTATTATATTTTAATTATTATGACCTGGTAAAATAAGTCACGCCGTCAGTTTCCATCACACAATACACAATCAACAATTTGCTCTGGTAACGAGATAAAACGGGCGTTGAGTCTTCACACTCCCAGGTCTCTTTGTGTACAATGCTACAGAAAGGCTTGAATGAGTTATACAAAACTACTACTATTTTTGTAATGAATAACATGTTCAAAATTTGATATAGAAAAATATTTTGTTTTTCAGATCTTAAACGTAATATGCAATATACAGTCATAGCCTGACAGAATGAAAGCTTGTTACTTTGCTATCTGCAATAAACACGTGCTCGGCAAGAGGACAACCATCTGAACGTGAACAAATTGTTCTGTCTCCGCATTTATTTAGTTTAGAAATTTTATATGAATCGCTTCACTTTATTTTTACTTAAAGAGCGTATAGCTTTTACAGGTCTTTAGTAGCTTTACACTTTGTCTTGTATAGTAGGATAGGCTTCAACATAAGCCGGGACAGGGCAATTAGGTCATCTCTGCCTAGAGATAGATAGATATTTTCATAACACTTATGTATACATACACCTTTTGCTTTCGAAATATCAAAAAAGCATAATTTGATATGTTGACATCATTGCAATATACTTCAATATTACATTACAATCCTTTAAGACAATTTTTACACTTGTCATTTATAACGACCACATCTAAAGTTACCGTTTCCGATCATTAAATCAGTCCATTTTAAAATGAAACTGGAGTACTTGGAAGAGAAAAAGCTTGACGCCAGCTAGCAACGTAAGCTGTTGTTTGTTTGTTACTTCCCCGAAAGTTTGAGTAGCTCAAGCGGAAACAGGAAGAAAGTTTTAGTAATATTTGACGCGGCAAGTGCTACAAACATAAATCAAATCAAACTATTTTGTATAGATTCATTTATTTTTCATTCTCCATGCTGTATACTCCGTTCCTGAATTTCTGCAGGATTCCGGGGGTATTGAGCGGTGGATGGATATAACGGCCACGCTTTGCCTGATTTGCCATGACAGCAGAGCGAAGAAATGAAAATATGTATATTTTCATTTCTTCGCTTAAATAAATATTTTATTTTCGAGTGGGGATCGAATTCACAACCAGTCGCGTTTACGGTCACACGTTTGTGCCACTGTGCCGTGACTGGTCTCAAATACATAAATATTAATAAAAATTACTTAGACTAACTAAGAGTTCATTACACCGAGAGGTGGTGAGCTTTAGTAATGTTTTTTTTTTTATCGGGAAATTTCGGGAAAAATATTCTAAAAAATCCCGGAGTGCCAGTCCTCATCAACGCTACGTTTTCTAGATAGATATTTAAATTGTCATTTTTGGGGCTGCGTACTCAAAGGGTGAAACTGGACGCTATTACTACACACAGCGCTGTCAGTCTATTCGGCTGTCACCAGATCATGAACGGTGGATCATGATAGTAACCAGTCGAATTTTTTGATGATGATTTGATGATGTGTTTCTGTAGCCACAATGACAAGACATATTAAAATAAATATTTAAATTGGTTCCCATACAACATACGTGATTTTCATGATGTGATCACGTGCGTGATCAGTTTTTAAAGATAATATACGAAAGCCTTTAAGCGATTCCAACACACACTTGACCAGCTTTTTAATTTGATGTTTTATTGATATAACAATCTTGCACGTTTAACTTTCCTTAAAGAATGGCGTAACTCAACGAAACTCTTGCCAAAAATATGTTTCTGTATAAAATTTTTTTGTTAAAAATATGTTTGTTGTTAAGTAAGTAAGAACAAACGGCAGTTAAATTTAATTACAGTAATAGAAATATGTTTCCTCCTAGACCGTTCAACCTACAGCTCTGAAATTTTTCAGGGACGTTGTGGACGACACGGTGATCTCAATTTTTTTTTAAATACATTGCACCACATAGCTTCGCTCGGGTCCACCCGCCGCGCACAGCATGTGGTGGTCCTAGTATTTTAACTGTCTACGTTCTTTCGAGTGAGAATCAGACGCTGTACTTATATTTAAGACCATGTGGGTACGAAGCCTCAAATATAAATAATATAGAAAAAATATAAAAACATATATTTAGAACAAACGGCACAAATTTAATTACAGTAATAGAAATTCTCTTTCGTCAACGAAATAATATTGATATTGATTATTGTATTCAAGTTTCGAGAATAATTTAATAATCTAAATTAATGTAACAATTTAAACAATGTGATGAATGTGAATTATATTAATTTAAAATATTTAATATTATATCAATATTTTAGCTCGAAGTATATATTAAGAATCTAGTGTCAAGACACTCCTTTCGTATTCCGCCTGCGGTCTACGCTATCACGACGACGAAGCTAATGTAAGGAGACTGAATATTACCTAAAATTACAAAATGAAAATGATTGCCCAACTACGCTCTTAGCGATTTAATTTAGAACGGTTATATTGCATACTTACTAATGTTCGTTATAAATGAAATAACTTATTGCGCAACCGAATTCGAGACACAGATAAAGAAAAGATAACAAATCAAAGTCACCGGTAAAGACATACTGTACTTTATTTATTATTATTATTTATATTTTGTGGCGTAACTCAACGCTTGGGCTCGACTCCGTAATGAAGAAATGAAAATGTTAAGTTTATCATTTCCTCAAGTGAAAATTGAACCGTTTACAGTCACAAGCTTGTACCCCTGCGCCACGACTGGTTTTTAACAATTGGCAGCAATTTACGTTTAAGTGTTTAAATAATAAAATTAATATCCATTAGACCACAGTGGTTGACCTACGTAGTTTTTGTGGTACACCAATCTCTATAAATCTTTGTAAGTGGATCATTATTCGATGTTATTGTACTCAGTATCGCTTTTTAGTTCATATTTTTAAGTCGAACGCTACCAGCTATTTATTGATTCCTTTTTGCTATATGAAAAGTATACAAGTTTTTTATGTTTTTGAAACATTTTTAAAGTGTTAATCCACACTTAGGAAATATAAATACTTATTTAGAAAACGTATAAAAATTTGAACATAGCGGGACTCGAGCCCGCGCCTCCTGGAAACCGACCAGGCGCTCTGACCACTGAGCCATACGTTCAAGTTTTTTATGGTTATATTATATGACTGTGCTCAATTTTGTATTTATAGTCACGTTGTCTATTTTGTTTAATAATGGCATTGCTGCATAAAACGTACAGGGATATTATTCTCAAATACGCTCCAACTATGTCATTTCATGATTACTATCAACAAAAATCACTCTTTTCGCCACTTTACGCCGAATTTTGAAGGCATTACAACTCTGCGCTTTGCCTTGATACCATAGCGAAGACATTAAAATAGTAATAAATAATAATTAATTTCCCTAAGTGGGGATCGAACCTACAACCATCGCGTTTACAGTCACTTACTTGAGTTCCGCTACGGCCTTATAATACATAATTTATAGTATATATTATTATATAGAACTTAAACTTGCTAGAATACATTTTAGACATTTCAATTCTAGAGCAATACATACATAGTTTGTACATAATGTGTGTAATACTTCTTCGCTTACCAGCTGTGACTAGTGACTTGCCTTTAGTTGCGAAGATTTTGAATTTCCCAAGATTTCATACATTTCAGAGAATAAACATGGAGGTTAATATGACAGTAGACACAGATCTTTGTAATATAAGTAGGTATATTTATATTTTTTGCAGTTTATTATTATATTTGACAAGAAGTTAAAATGCAGTGTTGAGTTTGCCCACTTTAAATCTAATGGCTCGAGGGTTGGGTGAAAAAGGGAGAGAAGTCTTAACACTATATTTCCTCTACCTTCCATGCTTCATGAGAGATACAATGTGAAGCCTAGAAAAATCACAACTTTCAATTATTTTCAATTAAATTTAGACTGAAATAGTAACAAAAAAATTTTGAATTTCATAATAATCATTTGTTATAATATAATAACATTTACTGTGAAAATATCAAGCTTGTCTGGCTTAACTTTAGGCTCATTCATATTCTCATAATTGAAGTTGTCTTCTAATTACAATATAAAAGATAGTCTCTTATTATACAAAATACAAAATCTTGGTGCCGTTATTGGTACAAAGTGGAAAACACAGTGTTCTCATTCTCATAACTCTCCTCCTGCTGTAAAAATATTTATGTTTTTACATTATGTTTTATCCATAGGGTGGTAGCCGGAGCACCAAACACTACTGTCCAAAGGCCGTGAAGATTTTGACTACCATTTATCAACTTTTTCATTTACCATGAGGCCAGTGTTTACCACGTGGCACAGGGGCACAAAGTGTGACTGCAAAATCGACTGCTTGTGGATTCGATCCCAATTCGAGAAAATGAAATGTTTATTTACATTTATATTTTCATTTCTTCGTTCTAGTATCGAGACAAAACGCGGCGTTGAATTCCGCCACTAAAAACGCAATGCATTCAGAACTAGGTGGAAAGTGAGGTACGGAGTGTCTTAACACTAAGTTGCCTACCCTGCTGTGAGCGGGATACAGCGTGAACCTGATTTTTTTATTTATTTATTACTGCGTAAATCGGGCAGCGGTCACCGAGCGTCGCACGTCGGAGGTATTAGCATGGTATTACAATAGTACCGTGTCCACTGTATACTAAATGCACTGATCTGCATGTCGATTTATGTATATATTCTTTATAGCCTATTAATGTCTGGTGGTAGACCTGTGAAGATTAACTGAATAAAGTATTGTTTATAGTATAGATTTGCTTATAATTATCTGTATTAATATGTATTTTTAAAATGAATGTTATTTTGATTTTGAGGCCAGTCGTGCCGCAAGGGTGTGATTGTAAACGCAACATATTGTGAGTTTCATTTCCACCCGAGGAAAGGAAATATTTTATATATTTAATTTCTTCGCTTTAGTGTCGAGGCTAAGCGCGGCGTTGAGTTTCACCACACAATCTAATGCCTCTAGAATTCGGCTCAAATAATTCTTATGAAGGACAGTAATTGGCCATTGTTAAGTCGACTTTAGCAAATTGTAAATTGTTAGTTAACTGCCCTTACTTAGACCAATTAAAAGTTTCCGCATTTAAATTCTGTGGACGTGTTAAATTCATTAGATTTTTTTAAAGAATTTACTAATTGAAAACTTTTGAGCTTCGACTTAAACTACTTAACTAAAGATAGTTCCAGTTACTTAAGAATGTACTATGCACGTTTTTCATCCTGTATATTTCACGTTATTTATAAAATCGGTTAAGTGCGAGTCGGATATTAATATTAACTTAACTTAACCTTAAGGTTAAGTTTGATATTAATTTCACCCTGATACCTTCATGCTATCTCGACATAAATGGTCTTGACAGAAGGACAGATTGACACCAAAGTGATCCTATAGGGGTGGAACGAGTCCGAGATTTTTTTTTATATTGTGCTCACACTCGTCTGCAATAAAGGATTTAAATGGTTAATAATATTAAAAACCAAGCAATGGTAAATGCAAAATATTGTGGATTCGATTCTCTCTTAGTATGTTCCCAAGTTTCCCCTGCCTGCTAAGTGGAGACTACATCGTGATAGGAAATAATATTTTATGCTTCTTAAGCGGTAGTAAAAGACTCATAAATTAAATCACACGGAATGACGAGCAGAATATAAAAGGGCACAGATCATTTATCCAAATGATAGTGAGTTTTTTATGCTGCCTCGTAAAATGGAAAACGGGCGATGTCCTAAATGTATATAAAATTAGATTCTTGATAAAATATAATTTTGTATAGAATCTATGGAAATGATATATGATGGTTTTTGTATTAGGTGTCACTTTATTGTGTTTGTGGAGATAAATGATATTTCTTTTTTATATTATCAAACCTCATCTTTCATACAGGCCGTGAAAAATGCTAAAATAGAAAATTTTGGTAAAAAACATATAGTTTTGTCTACATTTAGATCAGTTAGAGTCACTATCGAGAAAATTACAGACGTAATAGATTTGTCACTATGACGTTATTATTATTATTTTAATTAAAACGAAACTTAGTGTCAAGACACTTGGTTATTCGTTTTATGTCTGAATTCAAGATTGTGAGTTGTCTTTCATTATATTCAAATTGATTTATTTATATAGATATTCATCTTCACATTGTATTCTGCATGTAGCAGGGCTCCATCTGCCTGAAGGAACCTAGCGTAAAGACACTCCGCCCCTCACTTTCTGCCGAATTTTGGATGCGTTGCCTATAGAGCGATGAAATTCAACGCCGCGCTTTGCCTCGACAACCGAGATAAAAAATGAAAATATTAAATATTTCAGTTCCTCGAGTGGGAATCGAACCCACAACCTAAGGCGTTTACAGTCACACGTTTGTGCACCACGACTGGCGCTGTCGCTGCTTATTGTTATTGTGTTTATATTCTATATTTTATATGTAAATTTAATGTTTTTTTTAAATCAAACCAAAATATTAGATTTTAAAACAAAGCCAAATAACGTTTAATGAATGTCGAAAAGAACATAAAAAGAACCTTAAAAAACCAAGTATTACCCTATTTAATCATTTTTGCCTTGCCAGCTATGTTAAAATAACGTTGAACGTGAAAAAAACGTTAGAATATTTGAAAGTGTTCGCGTTACCTAAATACCGTCTTTGATAACTGCTTTTAAAGGAGAAATTTCTTTAAAGCTTTATTCACTTATTCGTTATTTTATATTTAGATTATAAAATTACTCACATATGTTAAGGGTTTGTGTAACATTTTTTTTTCTATATAAAATAAGAATCATTAAATACTTACTCGAAATTAAAAAGTAATAAGAATGAGCCTGGATAATGTCGTCAGTTCAAATATCATAAGCTAAAATGTTAGTATTGTATTGTGATTAGAAGCCAGTCATGGCGCAGCGTCAACGCTATAGGTTGTAGGATCGATTCTCACTCGAGAGAATAAAAAAGTGTCGAACGAAGTCGGAACAAAGTGTCTTAGCACTAAGTTCCACGGATTCGTATTCTCACTCCAGGAAATGCAATATTTTATATCTTTGACGTTTTTTACTGCTTATTTAAAATACTTCACGCTCATTTTATTTTATTTCACGTTAGCTAAAGTTGGACATTGCGAGATAAGTATATTAATGTTTAAATATAGGGGAAAATATATGTTAATACTGTATCGTAATTATATCGCGCTCTCAACGACATCTCGTTTCCTAATGGCGACGCAGCGCGGCTTAAAATATATTTTGCTTTATATTGCGTACATTATGAAAGGTATGTGGATTAAAAAGTATATATCAGAACCTGGTTGTTATTTTATATTTACAAAATTATAGAAGGAAATGTGGCACAGTGTATGTTTGATTTACATTTGGAAATAATAATTTTTCCGAGCTTTGGTGGTAAGACAAAACTTGCCGTTGAGTTTCAAAAATTAGGTATTAACAGAGTGACTTAATATTAGGTTCCCCTTATGTAGGTTGCTGTAGAGCTTAAATATTTAAGTTTATTCTTTCGTTTCCCTGAAATAGAAAACTATCACTTTTAAAATACTATTTTAAATGTTTTTTTTTCTTATACCATATTACACAGTCGGTTAAAATTCCGTTCCTGTGGCACCTTATACTTATTTTATCATTTATTATAAGATCCACCTGTAGTTAAATGATCAATAATTAAATTTATTTAGTTAAATGATCATTACTTAAATGCAAGAAGCAAAGAATAGAGTTAAAACGTTTCACTTTCCGCTTTCCGGCTGAATCCGGATCATTTTAAAATATGATGTTTATGGTGGTTGTAGGTTGGATTTTGACTAAGGCAAATACAAATTGGTACTGTAAGGTGAATCATTCTAGAAAAATAAGAAGTGGAAACGAACCGAAAAATCTTTAAGGTCTTTTTCTCCACTCGTCTCCACTCCACACATGATATGTGTGGAGTGATGTACGGAGGGATTATTGTGAAATTTATCCCAATCTAATGAACATTGATACATTAATTAAGCTTAAATTTGTGAAATATAATGAAATAAAAAATAAGTTACCAATGAATAAAGTTAATGATTATCGGCATTGTAATCTGCTAGATCGTTTCTATATATCAATACTCTTTCTCCATTATTTTACTACACTCTGTACTGAATATATACGTTTTTATTAACATAAAGAGGATAACCATACTAATGGTATTTGGTCAAGTTAGTACATGCATCATAGCGCATCGAACCACAGTGTGCAGTCCAGTGACCCTATTATATACGATAAGCTTTGAAGATAACGCTTTGTTAGAGTTTATTGTTATGTTTGAACCATCGCGATACAAATCTCAACCACAATAGTGATTGATGTCTAAAAGTATTTGTAATTTGCTATTTTGTTTAAGTTACAACACGATACATTTTAACGAAATGAAACAACGATAATTCGAAAATTTTTATACTTACGAAAATGAATGGTACTGCAACGATATTGTAGCGTAGGGTGACTGACCGTGATGTGAATGTTTTGAATTTAATTCCCACTGGAAATTAATTATATTTATTTTTTTCGGTCTGGTTGACAAAATATAGCTTTGAGATTTGCTACTTGAGACACTTTCGTAAGTTCAGACCAATCGTGGCGCAGAGGCACACGCGTGCAGTCGCATAAGCGTTATGGGTTTGATTTCCACTTATGGAAATAAAATATTTCATATGTTAATTTCCTCGCTCTAGTAACGAGATATCGCCACTTAAAACGCAATTGCCTTCCCTGGTATGTGCGGTATATACAGTCGACCACTAGGTTCTCTCTGACTACTCAAGAACCTATCATGAGTTGAGTAAGGTATTTCAGAGCATTATGAAACAAAGGGTATTAAACAAAGTTATTTTATTAAAATGCCCCTGTCTCGGCGAAAAATTAAGAAAAAATCGAAAAAAAAAACAGCATGTTTATACCGCCGCACCGCTGGAACCTCAAAAATATTTGGGACAACACCAGTTGATTGTAAATCCAGAGTATTTAAAATTAAAATATTTCATTCCCCTGATTGAGAATCAAAACCATAATCATCAAGCTTACAATCAAGCGCAGTCTCATTGCGCCACGATGGCTCCAAAAAAAAGAATATAATTTTCTACAAATATAGAAAATTAAATAAACATCCAACATCTGATAATATAATTCTACGTGTTAATATTTGATACGGAAGCAACCCAAAATGCCTAATGAAAGGAATTTCAATCAAGAAGAGGCAATCAAAGGAGCTTACAACGATATAGGTAGTTTTGAATATAAACTTGCGTCTGTTTTGTTTTGTTCTTTAATTATGTCGTTACGAGCGTGCCAGTTGACTACACATCACTTCGTCAATATAAGTTGAAAAGAGATAGAAGGAGGCTAAACGGTAAAAACGCTATATTGTCTATTTTGGCAGATGTATTTGATTATAGCTCTGTCTTTATTATATTTCATTTTCTTAGAGAGCCAAAGTGTACCGAAAAACTTGTCAAGAAAAGTAGCAATTCATTATAATACAATATAAAATATTAAAAAATACTTATGATTGCGGATTCACTTTTAACCTCTTAAAAAAATTATTTAAAATTCGCACAGAACGCCGAAACTGAACATAGTTTTCTAACTTTTATCCTTTATATTATCCCCTTTTTCGTAGCTTAACGCTTTTCATCTCTCGTCACGGCTTTAGGCCCGTCTAGAAGAAATCATATTAATGTATCACAAAGATAACAAAAGTGTATGAAATTACAAAAAATCTTTTAACGTGGTCGCGCCATTGTGCTCACTTTGTAGATATTATGAGGGGATTCCTTTTCCTTGAGATGTTGAGCTTTGACAATCTGGAATAATATTTAACCTCCTTATGCTTTCATTAGCTCTCGATTCTGTCTGCCAGATATTATTTTAATGAGAATGTGTTGATGCATTTATGTAAGTAATAAATATCAAAGTAAGTAAGGTTCAAATAATGTGAGCGTAGCAAGAAACTCTTATATTTATAAAAGAGAACAGGGTGGTCGAGGCGCAGGGCTATAGGCGTGCGACTGTAAATACATTATTGTATGTTCGATTCCCACCTCATGATTCAATGAAAAGCAAGGAAAGTGCAGGATAAAAAAGCTTAAAAAAATGTCACTTTAGCTATATATGTGATGAATATGCAGAGATGAAGACACTCCCTTCTACATTGTCCAAAATTGTGCGATAACCTAATTATCTAAAATGATACTTTATTGTCATTGTTTATTAAATCTAACCACAAAAACTATATGAACGTAATATTTATCCAAAAACGAAAAGTAAAGTATCGTACTACTAAATGGTAAAAAATAAACCTATTTTATGTAGCGGATGTAGAGCACAAAGCCACGGAACACTGTGAGCGTTGAATGGCAAAGGCAAACAAAAAATGTAAGCCGGATTATCCTCCATCTGCGGGCTGGCCGGGTCGTATGCGGCACAAATTAAAATCGAATATTCTAATCCACTTTAAAAGTCAGGAATTTAATAATTTAAAAAAAATTAACTGTTATATTTTAGTTAAGCTATTGTCTGAGCTATCACTCCGCCGTATGGGTTTAAAATATTAAACCCTATATGCTGTTCCCGTATAAGGAGCGCTGACACTTCCGTCCTGTATATATAAATTAACTAGTGGGCACGCGCGGCTTCGCACGCTTTTTTGCTCCCTTAGAAGTGAATTAAAAAAAAACCACGAAACCCGTGTTCAATAAAATATTTTTAATAGTCTGAATTTAAATTTTTATAAAAATCGGTGGCGATTTTAAGATTTTTCCATATAACCTTTCAACCCCTTATTTGAACGCATAGGGGGTGAATTCTAAAAAACCATGAAACACGTGTTCAATGAAATATTTTAAAGAGTCTGATTTTCGAATTTTATAAAACTCGGTGCTGTTTTAAATAAAAATCCATACAAACTTTCAACCCCTATTTCATCCCTTTAGGGTAAAAATTTTTAAAAATCCCTTAGTGTATGTCCAGATTATAAAAATAAACATTTGCCCAAATTTCACATTTCTACGCATAGTGGTTACTGCTGTGCTTTCGTTTTACCTCAGTCAGTCAGAACAAGTCCTTATATATATATATATATAGATTTTAACAATGAATATTTAGAGTTCCATTATATTGTAACCAATTAAACATTATAATTGTATTATTCCACATTCACATTTTGATAAAAAAATAGCATCAATACAAATTATATATTTTATACAATGTAATATATTATTGGAAACGTCAAAAAGTTTATTTATACAGCGCGACACTAAGGCTGACGAAATGTTATTGTAATTATTTATCTCCACACTGTTAAGGAAAATGGTGGAAAAAATCCCCGAAGTCGACTAAAGCAATTTATTTGGGGATCGATAAAACATTAATTGGTTAGAAATGCCTATTCTCTTTATGTATGAAGTAACGAGCGATGGGCTTGTAGGAAGTATTTACTGGACATAGATAATAATGTTTTATTTGAATGTGAAAAGAAGTTTTTTGCTATAATAATTAGCTTTTGTATTTGTTTTGATTTATTTATTAAAAAGAAAGAAATATATATTTTTTTTTATAGAAGAGACACGGCAAACGAGCGTTCGGGTCACCTGATGATAAGTGACTACCGCCGCCCACGACCCCGTGCAACAACAGAGGAGCTACAGGTGCGTTGCCGGCCTTTAAGATGGATTGGGCGCCGGGGCCCGGCATTACCTGATGTGAAACGCAGTGGCATAAAGCTACTACTTCAGGCCGGTTTTAAATGCCGGAAGTGGTAATAATCCGGTCGAGTTTGCCCATGCGTGTTGCCATCGTCGGCAACGTGACTCTACCACACGTACTTCAGTCGCCTCATACGACACCAGCAGTACCAGGATGATCCTATTCTAGGCCGGGATCACAAAAAAAAATGTCTGTCCATATAAAATATTGGCCTAAGAATTACCGAAAACGATTTATAATTTGTGTGTATGTAGGATACACATTTCTACTATTTAATGTAAATCTGTCCTATTTATAGACTAGCCAATGCATCTAAGTTATGTGGTGGTTAATATTAACTTTCACACGCGTCAATATAAAAAATGTAACTTTGTCAATTAATCATAGTTCAAGAAAATGTGTTGTGTTGTTTAAGCTACTGCATTTAAAATGGCAGTACCTAATTGTGATGGTCGTGGGTTCTATTCAAAGTCCGAGGAATATTTTTTGAACGCACATCCACTGTATATACTGTCATACCCAACTGACCCACATAAATTCAACGTGCCTGAAGCCTGATGACATAAATTCAACGTGTAAAGTAAGTTTTTAATTAGTAAATTTATTTAATCTTATAAAAAGTAATTTATTGATTAAATAAAAATATATGTTGACACGACGAACTTTAACAGTTGACAGTTTACAACGCAAAAGAGAAATGAACGGATAGTGCTTCAACAGAACTAAACTAAATACAATAAATATATAAAATTAAATAAACTCACAAATTCAAAACAATAATTCTTAGTAATTATCTTTGGGTAGCGGAAATTTGTAAAAATCTCCCTACAGAGATGCTAACAATATAAATAAGTTGTAACAAGCGTATAAAACTTTCGACGTAGCTTGGCGAGAACGTATGGCTCAGTGGTCAGAGCGCCTGGTCGGTTTCCAGGAGGCGCGGGTTCGACTCCCGCTACGTTCAAATTTTTATACGTTTTCTTATTAAGTATTTATCTTTCCTAAGTGTGGAATAACACTTTAAAAATGTTTAAAAATATTGTACGTAATTACCTCGCCTCGATCTCTAGAAGAGAGAGCGAGTTAATTTTAGTTATTTCTGCCCGACTATTTGTTCGTGGGAAGGAGGATGCAGTTTGCTTCATATGATCGTTGATTTTCGCGATTATTACACATTTTAAATGAAACTATTCAACTGAATTAATCGAGTATATTCAGTATTATACGTTATTTAAAACCAGCCATGGCGCAGTGGCACAAAGTGTGACTGTAAAACCGACTGGTTGTGGGTTCGATCCCCACTCGAGGAGATGAAATATTTACTTAAATTTATATTTCCATTTACTCGCTCTGGTGTCGAGGCAAAGCGCGGTGTTGAGTTCTGCCACTCAACATGCAATGCCGCTAGAATCCGGCAAATAGTGGGGAACGGAGTGTCTTATCACTAGGTTCCCTCTGCCTACCCAGCTGTGAAGCTGATTTAAAACCAGACTTTATGAATGCTGCAGTAGTCTGTCCAGTGGGTACATCTGTCATCTGACATAATTATTATATCAAACTACCTCCGATGATACCGCCATTCTTGATGACTGTATCTTGCCCTCTGTCGCAGGTGGTAGAATGTTTCCAAACGTCTTTACTAAAATTAAGATCTTTTTAGTATTTCAGTAGCCTCTTGGATCATTCTACAAATAAAAGGAATAACGTTTTACTTAGCGTGATGATGTGAACTACTTTCCATCGAATTCTGGAGGAATTGCGTATTGAGTGGCGGAACTCAACGCCGCGCTTTACCTCGATATCAGTGCGAAGAAATAAAAATATTAAATATTTCATTTCCTCGTGTGCCACAACTGGCGTCGTATTATTTACCGATCGGATTACTTTACCTAATAAAAACTTTAATAATTAGAAACGCAAAGATAATGTAATAGCTAACATTTAATCTCTAATTACACAAAATATAGCGCTGACTAACGCTTTTGCTGTCTAATAAGTCTTCTTGAACCCAAGAATTATTACCGACTGATCTCCGCATATCTGATAAAACACATAAATACAGAAAAATAAACAACATTCAGTTATAAAATCAAGGCCAGATAAACAAAACAAACTGAATAAATTTGTTTCGAAGTAAAAATATATAGTAGAATGAATAACGTGACATTGCGTATAACTGACACCACAAACAATTACGTAACTGAGTTAGTATTGACCGCGGACCAAAGAGCAGTAATATAATATGAAAATAGTGGTAAGTTTTTACTTGGAAAGTCACTTGGTTTTGTTGACTGTAAACGCGACTGGTTGTGGGTTCGACCCCCACTCTAGGAAATGACATATTTATTTAAATTTATATTTTCGCACGACGTTGAATTTCGCCACTCAACACGCAATCCGCTCAGAATTCGGCGGAAAATGGAAAACGGGATATCTAAACACTAAGTTTCTTTAGGGTAGGTACCCTGCTATGTATGGGATACAGCAATAAGCTGATTTTGTTTAGATAATATCTCAATATATATTTGTGTAAAAAAAAAATAATAAAATTAGCTTCACGCTATATCCCGCTCACAGCAGGGTAGGCAGAGGGAACTTAGTGTTCAGACACTCCGTTCCTCGCTTTCTGCCGAATTTTGGAGGCATTGCGTGTTGAGTGGCAGAACTCAACGCCGCACTTTGCCTCGAAACCAGAGCGAAGAAATGGAAATATAAATTTAAGTAAATATTTCATTTCCTCGAGTGGGGATCGAACCCACAACCAGTCGGTTTTACAGTCACACTTGTGACTGTGACTGTTGTGTGTTGTGCTTCTGCGCCACGACTGGCCTTAAATTATTTTATATTTATGTATACTAAACAAAATCAGTTTAACAATACTTTTTACTTTTTGGTCGTTTTACAAGGAATTTAATAAATTACTAAGCCTTTGACAGTAGGATTTAAAATGACGAACCTCACTCACGTTTCACAAAACTGTATAAAAATATTTGATGAATGTAACTCTCTTGTACATAAATATATACATACAGATTTGTGGTTTGGTGCTTTTGCAATTCTGTTGCCTATAGTTATAAAATGTAATACATTTTGGTATATTTTACTTTAATTTGTAAGTTTTATTTCATTAAATTGTTTTGTTATAAAAATCCAGTCATGATGCAGTGGCACTAATGTGCATGCGAGAGAGGTTGTCGGTTCGATATCTACTCGAGGAAATTAAATTTTTATTTTTTTTTATAATTCCGCCACTCAACACGCAATACCTCCAGAATTCGGTGGAAAATTGGGAACGGTCTTAATGAAAGCGGAGAGTCTTAATATTAGGTTTCATGTTACCTCTGCCGTCCTTGCTATCTTCAGGATGCATTGTTAAGCTAAAAAAATATATTTATTGTAATGACAAAAAAAACTACATGGCAAATTAAAATTGAATAACGAACGAACAATTCAAAATTATATATTTATTGATATTTTGATATATATGAAACCGTCCAAGTTTTCAAGAGGTCCAAATACCGCTACGTTCAAATATTATACGTTTTCCAAACTAAAATTAAACAGTCAATATAAAATATTATGAAATTTCGGCTTGAGTGAGTATTCAAGAAAAAATGGTTATTGTAATATAACTAATATTACTGATTATATACTTACAAAAAAATAATTAAATACTTATAATAAAAGCTATATATATTGGAACTACTAAAGCTTGTACTTCCAATTAATATTATAAGTTTGAAAGTCTGTGAGGATGATTACATATTAAACGACAGTTAAACGTAAAAGTGGATTTTTTACGCAAACACTATTGAGCGAATTTAGATAAAATTTTACAGTAATATAACTTATATTACAAAATAACAAAAAGACTCCCATTTAAATAATACAATATCGTATAACAATATAGTATAACAACAATATATAACGATTTTAGTAAATAAATATTTTTTTATATAATAATATACCAAATATAATTATATAAAAGCGCCGTGTCCAATTCTAGGCCGGGATCCGGCCTAGAATTCGATCATCCTGGTACTGGTGGTGTCGTAAGAGGCGACTAAAGTACGTGTGGTAGAGTCACGTCGCCAGCAATGGCAACACGCATGGGTAGACTCGACCGGATCATTACCACCCCCGGCATTTAAAACCGGCGTGAAGTAGTGGCTTCATGCCACTGCGTTTCGCATCAGGTAATGCCGGGCCCCGGCGCCCAACCCATCTTAAAGGCCGGCAACGCACCTGTAGCTCCTCTAGGGTTGCACGGGGTCGTGGGCGGCGGTAATCACTTACCATTAGGTGACTCGAACGCTCGTTTGCCGTGTCTTTTCCATAAAAAAAAAATATGTATATTTATTTTATCAGACAACTATGTTGTAAGATAACATCAAACATCAATTTATGAGCCGTCACATTTCCCGGACATCCATCTCGACATCTCTATTTCCGGATTTAAAATGGCTACAATGTTGCATCATGATGAACTCCTCTGCTGGGATCGTTGAAATAATGTAGTGGAATATTAAACAAAACTACTACGTTAAGGCCACTGTAACACAGTGTATAAAACAGAAAGAAATGTGTCATGACTGATTTCTTTTTTCCATGACACAAATAATTGGTATAATATAACAGCTAAAATTTCAAATAAGCATTTCTTTTCGTTGCTGTCTTATTTATCATCCCATATATGTATTCACATAATATAAATAAATTGTATGTATTTTGTTAAATGGAAATGTAGTTAAGCTATAGCGGACGCCGTGAATCAGCGAGACAGCGTTCTGTCTGCCCTACCGAGGCCGTCGTGGTGTAGGGGTGCAAGGATGTGACTGTAACACGACGGTTGTTGGTTCGACTCCCACTTAAATGATTGAATTATTATTTCTTTATATTTACACTTTTTCACTCTGGCATCAAGACAAAAGCCCGGTTTACTAACCATCTTAACCATAACATAATCACACTTACAAAAAATCTAACATAAACTTTAGTCATAATGTTGTAGCATGAAAAATATATAGTAACATAAATGTCAGAATATGTTTCGAATTAATTAACTGAATAAAACCTATAAATTTTAAAATACAATATGTAACAGTCCACTGTCATATAGTTACTACATTTTTGTCTGAAAGTCTACATATAACACACAGCGGTACACACTCTTTTTTCTAAAAGGTCACAAAGCGGCTCACCTGAATATTAACAAAGTTTTATATGTACGCTACAAACTTTCCGGAACAAAGAAAGCCCGCAAATACATTTTGTTTATTATACCATTCATTTTTTGCTCCATATTATTATATTGTTTTCATTTTCATTCTATGTTTTTTATACTAAGGGACCTTTTCTAACCTTGCCATATTTGATAACGGTTGCAACGATATTTACAGCTCTGATTTATTATTGAATAACTAAAAAAATATTTAATATGTGTACTTGTATACCTCTAATAAGATTTTACTTTTATTTAAAATACATATATTATTTAAATAACAACAAATCTTAAAAATAATCCTTAATACTTAATATATGTAGGTTATTAAATATAGACCGCTAGTGATTTTGTATGAACCAGTGATGAGGTATATGTATATAATAGCTTATATACGTATTGGTGGAATTAAATAGTTATTAAAAAATATGATTTCAAATACCCATCAAGTATCTACCTGTATACAGGTACCTATATCATATATGACCACGATATGGAACACCATACAAAAGTACATATGATATGTACTCCAAGCTATTCTTCAAAATAAATAAAATGCGTTAAGATAAAAAAACCAATGCACAACGTTAAAAATACTGGTTCTCATAATAGTCATATAAAGCCATTATTTTAAGAAGCTACTATAACTTACTGCAATTCTGTAGCGAGTATTGGCTGCTAATGGTCGTTATATAAATTAACCGAACAGTGCTGCTTGAAACCAATTAAGTTGAATGATTTTGTTGCTCATTTTCCTTATTACAGGTAATTATCGATAATTTCAAGAATTAACATTTCAAATAGGTGTTAGGTATAGTAAAATATGAACAATATAAATCAGCTTCGCGCTGTGTCCTACATACTAGCCTTTATGTTAAGACACTGTTCCCCACTTGCTGTAAAATTTTTCGAAGCATTGCGTATTGAGTGGAACCTGCATAAAAAATAAAATAACATAATATTTGCATAAAAATACATTCTTCTAAGTAAAGTAAAGTAAAGTAATATTATAAAAATAAATAATTGCACGTAGCACATAGGAGCACAAAGTGTGACTGTAAACGCGACAACTTGTGGGTTTGATCCCCACTGGAAAATATGAAACATTTAATATTTCCATCTTCTTGAGGAGAGAACGGAGTATTTTAACACTAGGTTCCCTACTGTTCTGTTCCACTAGGCTGTGTGTAGGATACATCGTGACGCAAAAAGCAACATTATAACATGTATTTATTGTAAGTTCTATTAACACTTAAAGGGGCGCAACT
Source organism: Heliconius sara (assembly GCA_917862395.2). Taxonomy (NCBI): domain Eukaryota; kingdom Metazoa; phylum Arthropoda; class Insecta; order Lepidoptera; family Nymphalidae; genus Heliconius; species Heliconius sara. The sequence continues at coordinate 3,612,299 of OU860795.2, read as the reverse complement.
ATCGCAACATCCAATACACGATAAGTTACAAGTCGAATCTGAAGAAAATAGTAATCTCATATTCTTTCTGAACTGTAACTCGATTTTAAAGAGATAGAACGAGGTTAACTCATTACGTACGTTAAATGTTTTTTTTTTACTTCAAACTGTGCTTCGCACTTAACAGGGTAGGCAGAGGGAATCTGGGAATCTATTGATAAGACAACGAAGTTTCTTATCAATAGATTCCCAGATTTTCGCCACCTTTCATAGTTTCCCGGAGTATTGCTTATTGAATGTCGGAACTCAACGTCGCGTGTTATATGTTAATATAGTAATTGTATTGTTACAGTTGTGAGGAATCGAACTCACAACCGTTTACGATCAAACTTGTGCCGTTGCAACACAAGGGCCTGAATGACACTCTTTTTTAGCTTCATACAGTATCCCCATATTAGCAGGATATGCAGAGCCTAGGAATCTAGTGTTCAGACACGCCACGCCGCTCCACAATAAAAAAAATCCTTTTCCAACTTCCTGCCTAATTCTTAAGGTAGAGCGTGTTGAGTGGCGGAACTCATCGCATACGAGAGAAAACAAAAATATAAAATCTCATTACCCGAGTGGGAATCGAGCCCACTAACGTCGCACTTACAGTCACATGCTTGTGCCCCTGCGGTTTTTTTAACATTCTTATTTAAATATCACTATGTTTTCTTTTAATAAAAAAAATGGCTGTTTTATAACAAAGATATTTAACTTTAGCGATGTAGGGGTAACTGTTTGGGATGACATAAATAACTGAGGGAGGACACAAGGCGGCATTAGGAGGGTGTGAGGGTAATTGGAATTCAGAGATTAAGCCATACGCCAGATTAGGCAAACAAATTTTATTTACTCCGTTTTGTATCGTGTTAAGAGTTTTTTGATTAGGGTTCGTTGTATGTATATTTTAACTTAAGTGTCCCTATTTTTTTTAAATTAAAAAAAAATAACAAAAATGTACAATTATATTTTATGTTAACGATTTTCTCATCGAACATAAAAATATATATAAAGTATTAATCATAATTCATTTCCATTAAGTTTACAGCTTCGAATAAGTAAAATGAAGTACGCCAATAAAATAAGTCGCTTTTTTCTACAACTTCCTCTTATCTAAAGACATTGTATTATAACCTTGAATTATCTAACCAAATCTGGGGAACAAAAATATTTTAAGTACTTGATTATAATAATTTATTTATCTTTAAAAATAAAAATATTCCAAAATGTGAGTTAAGTTTTAATTTCTTTTTTTTATGGAAAAGACACGGCAAACGAGCGTTCGGGTCACCTGATGGTAAGATGATGGATGGTAAGTGATTACCGCCGCCTACGGCCCCATGCAACACAAGAGGAGTTACAGGTGCGTTGCCGGCCTTTAAGATGGGTTGGGCGCCGGGGCCCGGCATTACCTGATGCGAAACGCAGTGGCATAAAACCACTACTTCACGCCGGTTTTAAATGCCGGGGGTGGTGATAATCCGGTCGAGTCTGCCCATGCGTTTTGCCATTGTTGGCGACGTGACTCTACCACACGTACTTTAGTGGACTCTTACGACACCACTAGTACCAGGATGATCCTATTCTAGGCCGGGATCACACGACGAAAACTCACAGAACAGAAGGAAATCAATAGATTAAATAAAAAAAACTCCACACTGTATCATACGTATAGCAGGATAGGCAAAAGAAAACAGACAATATTTCGCTCAGCAACTTTCTCCTAATTTTCGAAACAAACGTCGGAACTCAACGCCACACTTTACCATGTTTATCAGACATAAAAAAAATAACAAGACAAAAAAAGCTAAATAAAATAAAGTCGTAAATTAATTATACGCGGTTAGCGGGACTCGTTTCATGTCGTAATTTTGTTTACTTTTATTCTCTGGTGATATTAAAATGCAAATATTTTCGTTAGCACGACTCGTTTCTGTTTCTGCATCCATGTAAATTGTTCGCTTCCAGCCGGCACGTACTTTATTTAGTTATTATTAAGTGTGGAATATGTAGTGTGAAAAATGAGAAGAAAGTGAAACTGTTAGATATGAGTTGAGTTTCCGCGTATGATTTGTATGGAAAATATTATGTTATAACGTCATATTGCAAAAATGATGTTTGTCAGTCGATACCTACTCGCGGAAATGATTTATTTTTGTTTGCCCGCTCTAAATAATAAAGCACAGTGTTTTTATCTAATTCAAGCGAAATATAGAGAAAAGAGTGTTTTGACCTAAACTGGATAGACAATGCGGGATAAAGCGTTAATTTGAAACAAGACCTATATTGATTAGTAGTTCGACCATGTATCTTCACAAAATAGCTAAGTAAAGGCTAAAAAAACTAGTGATACACAATTAATATTAGTCTAGTACTGTAATTGCCAGTTAAATATAGCAAGGCCACTACGGCATACTGGTCGAATATATCACTTTTTTTTAGAAATCGATAATGAAATTGAAAGCTAATTATAACTTAGCCATAAAAATAACAAATCAAATACAAAATACCATTCAGTACTAAGTTGGATGTAAACACATTTCAGTATCGAGTGTATCGTATCGTAACGTAAATAATGTGCTCCCAGAAGAACAACAAACTTGGAAAAAACGCACGGGACGGTTTCTTTTTATTCTGACGATAAAACTTAGTTCATCGAGTAGTAGAATAATTTTTAATTACACAAATGGGAGAAGCGAGCTTTTACAGTCACAGCAAGAATGGCAGTGGAAGTCATTCAACGCGGAACTTGTCTCGGATACTGTACTTTATAGAACTTGGCTTTTTTAAAAGACTTACTTAAAACGTCTTTTTATGGTTCCGTACCTCAAGAGGTATAACGAAAAACTTATAAGATCACTTTGTTGTCCGTCTATCTATCTGTCGAGACCATTTATCTTGAGATAAACTTACAATACAAATACAGAAAAGAATCCAAAAAGCTAAAATTTACATGTATTTCATACAAATCTTTTAAAAATCAAATCAAATCAGCTTCACGCTGTATCCCGCGCACAGAAGGGTAGGCAGAGATAACCTAGTGTTAACATACTCCGTTCCCCACTTTCTGCCGATTTCTGGAGGCATTGCGTGTTGAGTGGCAGAACTCAACGCCGCGCTTGGCCTCGACACCAGAGCGAAGAAATGGGAATATAAATTTAAGTTAATATTTCATCTCCTCGAGTGGGGATCGAACCCACAACCAGTTGGTTTTACAGTCGCACTTTGTGCCACTGCGCCTACGGCTGGCCTCTACAAATCTTTATGTTGTTAATTTGATACAAAATTAGTGCATATACCAGCAAACTTAAGTATGTCAATTTTTGTAAGTGATATTATTTACAATCTTGTTATATATAATATAGTTAAATTGGTATCAAAGCCTTAACGGCCCAGTCGACCCGCATTTAACCCGTTTTTTTTCAATTTGAATAGTACAAATAAAAGTTTTTAGGTTCTTTTTTATTATGTGGGTTCGACCCCCACGCGGGGAGATGTAATATTTACTTAAATGTATATTCCTATTTTTTCGCTCTGGTGTCGAGCCAAAAAACCCAATAACAAAAATATCACCAGCAAGACCGCTGCCCAACGAACCACCTCCCACAAATATATAGAGGCGCTACGTAAACCCTTGTTTATTAACAAAATGCAAATCATTTTCTTAAATTGTTTTCATTTGTACGCTAGGATACGGTTCTAAGGTTAAATTACCCAGCTGAAAACATGTATTTAAATAATAAGAAATTACTTTAAAATAACTTATAAAAAATCATTAATTTGTTAAAAAATCATAATTTGATAAGAAATAAGAAAAACCAACGCCATCTTTACGTCTTGGTACCGGTGACGAATCACTTTTGTTAAGAACTAGAATGTGACTAATATATCACTAACTTTCCTAAGTTCGACCCTACGAATACTTCAAGACTTCAAGTACATTAATCACTTTTTGAATACTAAAATTATAATTTATGTGGAGCTTTTAATAAAGGTCTTATTTTCAAAACGTTTAAATATACGTGTAATTTTTTTTGTTTCACGCTGTATACTGTACGTATCGAGGTAGGTATCAGAAGGAACCTAGGAATCTAGAGTTAAAATCGTTTTGGTTCATAATATATTTTTACCATTTTAAAAAAAAAACTAAAAAAATATCAAAAAAAACGTGTTCTTGAAAGATATTTGAGAAAAAAATATTTTGGCGACCTTTATTAATGTAGTAGTTTGTCTGTTTGTGTGTGCGTTTGTTATAGCTAATCTCAGAATCCGCTTAAGTGATTTAAATGTGGTTTTAATTTATTTTGGATTTTGGCAAGCTTACGTTAACATATAGGGTTTATTTTATTACAATCAGTTTATAAATAAAAAGTTATATTAATTTAAAGTACTTAGTTCGACAAAGTTGCTAATTGCTGTAACAGTAATTTAAACAACTGTTTTATTGAATCTACTAAACTGTTTTACTGAATTGGCCTTAGATATTAATTTGTATGATGATAAAAAACCCTGAGATTTCAAGATTTAGGATCGGGATCAGAGTTTATGCGAGAAAAACTGCGCTTTGCGCCGTGAACGCATACTTACCGGACCTAAATATCGTATAGCCAAACATTTTTCTTTAAATACAATAAATTATGGGAACAAAATATTTAATATTTTTATTCACTCTGGTGATGAGGCGAAGCGCGGTGTTGATTTCGCCCAGTTCATATACAATGCCTCCAGGATTCCACTCGACACTAGATTCCCATTGCCCAACTTGCTATGTGCGGGAAACTATATGGGATAAAAAATATATGGGATATATAAAAGATTCATATATAATATAACATAGATTAGCTATATGTCTATCTATATGTATGCATTCATAAGTACATATTAAGGCGATGCTCGGTTGCATGTTTCGTATCGAGTAGATACTTCGTCGGCACCAAATCAAATGACGTAGCGCAAGCGTAGCTCTCTTATAGGAGTAAGTTATTTTGAAATGTATTTATGTTGGTTAGTTCTTGTATAACAGGATTTTAGTTGTGAATCTATATAAGTACTAAAATCCTTCTGTTTGTTTTTTGACATTTAGAATTATATTAAAGTATAATTTAAGTGTATATATTTTAATCATTTCAATAAAAAAACTATATCTTAACACTCGTTATATCTACCAGAAATCACAGTAGGATTAGTTTATATATACAATGTTAGTATGTCATCATAATAGATCAAATATCTAGTAAAAGGCTTTTTATAACCGAGATTTTTATCGATAGTAAATGAAATGTCGTAGCGGAGTCTTTCGTATCACTTGAGCACTTTGTAATTTACAAACGCTCGATACGTTTTTTCATATAATTTTTTATCTCAACCATTCCTTTTGAAGTCATATTTTTAACCTAACTTAACTATGGAATTCTTTTTTTACTTGTTTTTCTTACGTTTTCATTAATTGTTCTTAAATTCACAAAAATCCTTACATTTTATTAATAAACATATTCCAGGAGGCTAGTAGTGGCCAAGGCCTCCAAAATTCAGCAGAAATATAACCCTCCATATGATTGTTCTAACACTAGGTCCCTCTGCCTACCCTTCTGTATGCGAGATACAGTCCAAATCTAAAAAAAGAACAAAATATATTAAGACTTATTTACATTCATATATTTTAACTGTGAAAATAAAATTTTCATTTTAATCCTTTAAAGCCAACTAAAGACGTAATATTTTTCAATGAAAGTTAAAATACACTGCAATTTAAGTATTCCACTATATCATACTTTTTCTTTTTCCGGTGAATTACTCTGAATGCTATAATTCTATCTATAAGCATAAAAGAATTCTGTAATATAAAATTTAAAAAAAAGATTTCAAACATGAATAATATTGATTTTTTTAAATTTATAATAGTATTTTATGATAATTATTAATACAACTATAAACGTGACAGGTTGTGGATTCGATTCCCACTCGAGTAAAGAAAATATTTAATAATTTTAGTTCTTGGCTCTAGTAACGAGGCAAAGCGTGGCGTTGAGCTCCACTACTCAATACGCAATGCTCCCAGAATTGAAAAGTGGGGGCTCTGTTACATGTGGCATACAGCGTAAAGCTGAAAGAATATTATGAAGATTGTGTTCTGATCTGGATGGCCAAAGCATGACGTTCCTATGCATATTGCTTTTTTAATAAGATCGAATCGCTAATCGAAAGCTATCTCCATTTCAAATGAGGCTTCGCTAAATATGTTAATTGTAGTTTAAAAGATTTAAATCTAGAGCAGCGTCTCTTACATTCAAGTAAATTTATAATTCAATAAGTTAACTTGAATTGATTATATATTTAATTTCTAGTGTGCATATCTAGAATATGAACGCAAAGATCATACTTAAAATTGCCTTCTGTCGAATAGATATCGCGGCCAGTACATTTTGTGGCTCCGAAACAATCACACCGTCCAATTAGTGGTTGTAAGTTTTATGAGATAAGAGTAATAATTGTAAAATAAAATGTATTATAATATATCATTTTTAGGACATTTTATCTATGTCTGATCAGAATAGGATGACGTGAAACGTGTTTTAGATGCGTAAAAAGTTCATTAAAATTTGAACCTTGCCTACGTCATCAAGGCGATATTGTTATTATTTAAAAAAGTGAATACCGTCCTGACTGTAACCGAGACGGTGCTAGCTTCAATCACCCCTCGAATGAATGAATTATTTTCATTTTCTCGCTTTGATAAAATTCTAAACACGCATTTTAGTAAATTAAGTGCGAAGAAACTCTAGGTTCTTTCTGCCTACCCTACGGTATACACGTAAACTTTGATATTAAAGCAGCTAGTTCAAGTAAGGTATCAGATGAGAGGGGCTCTGGCTAAGCGGCAGGATTCTTCTAGGTAACCTTAGAGTAATCTATTCTACTGTCATGTATCATTCTTAAATATAAATTTCATTAGAAAAACAGATCTTTGCATATTTAAGCAATGGGATCTCGACCTATTACGTTCGCTGGGTCTGTCGATGTGTACTTCAAGTGTCAATTACATTAATTCTCGCCCTGACACTCGTTAAATAAATTTATCCTTACGTTTCATGACCCTAAAATTTATATGACTTATACTTTGATTGTGGACTAAGTGTTAACCGACTATTTTTCACAAAATTTTACTAAGCCCCCAAAGTTTATATTCCTAGGTGTAAAATAAAACAAATATACAAACTTTAGAAGTTTTGATAAATATAACAATGAAAAATTATTCTAAAACAAAAAAAAATTTGCTTCACACTGTACACTGCAGGTTAGAAGGAGCTTAGTGTTTAGACACTCTGTTCCGTTTTTCGCCGACTTCTAGAGGTATTGAATGTTGAGTGACGGAACTCAACCCACATTGCCTCGATACTAAAGCGAAGAAATGAAACTGTTAAATATTTCTTCCCTCTAGTGGGAATCAAACCCACATCATAGTCAACATGATATAACATAAAAAATATAAAATATAAAAACAATGATATTATTATCACAGTACATTTCGTCTGTCAAATGGTGGATCATTACGCCCTAGCTACCGGGTCGTACCCGGCGCCTGCGAGCCAGTAGATAAAACCAGCTGTTTCATTTGCCATTCCATCTCAGTCCATACCAAATAGGTACAGTATTGAGGTTATTGTCCACTAAATGTAGCTATGGAAAACTAATTATTTAAAATATATATTGTTTTTATTTTATTATTGTTAATTTTCTTAAAGTATCTCCTGATATTGTTAATGTAGTTAATGTCAGATCTATTTAAAATTAGACAAAGCATTCTAAAAGATAATGTACAAAAGTAAATTCTTATTATTTTCTGTTTACCATTGAACAGATATATAAAAAAAACCTTTTATTTATTATACTACATAAAATATTTCTTTTTTAATTTATTATGTTCTGTACATTAAAAATAAGATAATCTTTTCGACAGTAAATTTAGATTTTTATAAAAAACCACAAAAAAAATACTACAATTTATTAAAGCTTCAAGTTTTGAAGTGGACGACAGACCTAATAAAGGATTGAGTAGAATTATATATCAGATAGGGTATTTAATTATTATTGATGCTGATTGGTCTATTAAGCTTTACTCATTTTGTTGGATAAACTGAACAGACAATTTAAAACGAAATGCTTATTTAGTTACTTGATTAAGAAATATTGTATTTATTTGCTTTAGAGATTTTCAGTCATATTACTTAATACACATAGTAGGGTAGAGGGAACCTGAAAACTCAGATATAAGACGTTACTTTTCTATTAATTCAATTTCATTTCCCATTTACCATCTAAACTTAAAAAAAATATGAGTATGAGTATATTTTAAAAGCTTGAAGGTCTTAAATTATTGGAAAATTAAATTGATTTTATTTCTTTACAAAAACTGTGGTAATTCCATATTTTATTTCTATATTAACTTCGTTTAATTAAGTTATTTATAGATTCAAAGGGAAAAGGAAAGTTAGATTTTCAGTTGACACTGTTTAATGAACTATACAGTACTTCCTTTATTTATGTACTTAAAATGAAAGCTATTGATGAGCGACGTCAAAACGTCAGCACAGCTGCCCGTTTGGACGTACACAATGCAGTTTTGGTACCAACGCTGTTATACGTCAGCGAAACGTGGGTATTACAGAAGAAGAATGAAATAAAGATGAATTCCGTGGATAGGCGATCTCTTCTTAGGATATGCGGAGGTAGCTTAGATCGAACACGGTGAGAATGAAGACGAATGTGCTCAGTTGGTTTGGGCACGTCGAGCGAATAAGTGATGAAAGAATGGCAAAAAATATGATGAAAAAGTGAATTTAAAGAGAGATAGGGAGAGACCGGGGTTGACCTTTAAAAACACAGTATCAAAGATACTGGAGGAAGGTCACGTACCAAACATAAGGACAAACACGAGGACCCCCGAAGGGCATGTGTGAAGAAGTTGATGACAGCAGACGAGGCGAAAGAGGTATGTAGAGACCGTAGCGTTTGGCGCTCCATCGTTTCTGACTACCCCGCTAGGGATAAAGCGTTTAGTTAAATTATATTTAAGGTATTATATGTTATTTAAATTGAAAAATTAATGTAATTTCACTTAGGTATGTCTGTTTACATATTATTTTAAAAATAGATGTCAAAGAGCGATTTTGAGTGTCGCAGCTAAAGATTCAATGCCTCCTGAATTAGATGGAAACTGAGGAATGGAAGTGTCGTAATGGGAACAAAGTATCTTAACACTAGGTTCCCAAGCACCCTCTGCATACTTTTCTATGTGCGGTTTTTGCAAACGCCGTGAAAAAAATATTTATCGGGCATTAGGGCTCGATTAAACTGCTTGATATACATAGCGTTCAATTACTTGAAGTTAATCTACTATAAGCTTGTATAAAATTCTGATTATGTACTTACCATTCGTGGCGCAGTGGTACAAAGTGTGACTGTAAAACCAACTGGTTGTGAGTTCGATCCCCCCACGAGGATATGAAATATTTACTTAAATTTATATGTCCATTTCTTCGTTCTGGTGTCGACGCAAAGCGTGGCGTTGAGTTCTGCCACTCAACACGCAATGCCTCCAACATTCGGCAGAAAGTAGGGAAAGGAGTATCTTAACACTAGGTTTCCTCTGCCTACCCTGCTGTGTGCGGGATACAGCGTGAAGCTAATTTAATATTTTTATTTTAAGTACATAATACAGGTAAGTGCTTCATCGAGAGTTACCTTCAATACAGTGATATTGAGATAGGCTTACATAAAATAATGAAAAAAAAATTAAGCCTCTTGCTATAGCTATTGCATCAATACTTTTAACCTGATTTCAAAAAGAGCATCTTGTAATGAAATAAAATTTCGAATATCATCTGGGTGATCTTAAAGAAATACTCAAGTAATCCTTAAAAAATATAATTAAGTTTTTACCCCTCAATATTCAATTATAATTAAAATCATTGTAACATTAAACATTCGTATATGTATAAATTTGCCTTTTCATAAGAAATAATTAAAGTGCATTTTCTGCGCTGTAGAGCTTGTAAAGAGCACTCTCTCTGAGATCGTGTCATCTCGTAATGAGGTCACTGGATATTGACTTTTTTTGGGAAAATCTATAAACAATGTTTTTTTTTAAATACGTCTCTTTAGTTAAGCACTTAATTATACTCCAATCGGAGCGCAGGGGCAGAAACACGTGACTATAACCTTGACTGGTTGTGAGTTCGATCCCCACTCGAGGAACTGAAATATTTATTAAATTTATATTTTCATTTCTTCGTCTGGCGTCGAGGCAAAGCGTGATGTTAAGAGCTGCCACTCGACACGCAATGCATATTCCAATTCGGCATAAAATGGGCGACAGAGTTGCTCAATACTAGGTTTCCTCTGCCTAACCTGCTATGTGCGGGATACAGCGTGAAGCCGATCTTATAATTGTACAAAAAAAATCAAAAATTACCTTTTGTTTTTATTTGAACAGACGAAATGAGTGTTGTAATGAACTTTTGAAATGGAGGGATTAACTGATCCTGTGGGATTGTACTTTATTTCGTTTATACGTCCATTGTACCGCAGACAGGAACATCAAATATGCAAGCGCATTTCCACACGACGAGTACTAAATAATATATGTGATATTATGTATGGTTCGCGAAATATTTATAAATATTGAGTTTAGCTAGACTTATAATTTGATTTATTTTGAGGGAATAGTACTAGTCGTATAGAATCGTATAGAAAATATAGAGTAAATTATAATATAAGAGAATAAACTAATATTTAATTTAATCAATTTTAAAATATATATTTAAGTTTATTATTAAAAAAAAATTTACAGTGTTATTATTAAATATTCTTTTTATTCGGTAGGCAGAGAGAACCTGAACCCGAACAAACGCTATCAGCATTTTATATTAAAATACAAGTCTCTTGTAATTTGGTAATATATGTACAAGACATAACGTTCTTATCTGAGCCTCAGGTGATCGAGTCAGACGTTTAGCCTACAAACTGGTTTAGCTAGTGAAAGGGGTAATTTAGTTTACTTTATAGACTGGCTTTAGATGTTGAGATTAAAATATTCAGTGCTTATGAAAATGTTTCAAACAGTTTCTAAAATAGCATTTTATCAGTAGATCGATAAAGATAGTAAATCATGTCTTTGATACATTTTGGAGAAGACATTTGTGTCAGAAAGGGTATCCATATGTAGAAACTTTGGGAAAATTTTTGAAAAGCCACGTAGACTGGGCTACTATTGCAGTTATAAAAGCTAAACTTGGAATATCTTTATAGTGTCCGAGAGTTACTAAATTAAAACCATGAAAGTAAACTACGTATGGATGGACTATACTTTTAGTTATGATACTACCAGATGAATATAATCTACTCTAGATGTTTTTCGAATTCCACTCTAGATGTTTTTCGATAAATAAGAAAAAACTTAAGCTTACTTAAAAAAACCGGGTAAGTGCGAGGCAGACACCCACCGAGGCTTCCCTACCATTTCCAGAATGTAAACGAACAACTTAATTGACTAACGTCGACCAACTTAAATTTGCGGATGTGCCAATAAAAATCATTACAAACTTATAGATAAGCCAATCACTCATTTTGATTTTTTTTCTATTAATTACCTATACAATTTTCACTTTTCGAATTCTTTTCTGTATTTGTGTTGAAAGTTCTAACTTCGTATCAAACTTTATAAAACTGTAGGTCCACGGAAAGTACCCTATAGTTTTTAATTACATGCATAACTTAGAAGTCTCTACTACTCTATCTTGAGATAAATGGTCTTGAAAGAGAAACGAACGACAAAATGATCCTATAAGGTTTCCGGTTTTAACTTTTGAAGATCGAAACCCTAAAAAGACCGTAAATATTACTAATAATTAATACGAACAACTATATCATATGACAAGAAATATATCTCTCAATATAACCAAAAAAATCGCCCTAGATAAATGTGAATCGTAACCGTGAATCGAACCTCTACTGACCTAAATTTGTCTCACTGCATAAGTACATTTAACATAACGAGTGCGATGCAAGCATGTTCCGTACTTTAGCAGCAGTTCCACAATTTAGCAGCATATCTGCGGTCGCTACTAGTAGCCTTTAGAAAAACGTGCGGAGAATCACAAACACCGTAATAATGTTGTCGCTCGCAAAGAATGTTAATTAATTAAATTAGTGGCTAATGAAGATTTATAATTGACATTACCTTTGAATTTTTTTAGATTGCTTTTTATTATTTGAAACAACGGACGCCAGTCGTGACTCAGGGGTTCAAAGTGGGACTGAAATGCTACTAGTTGTGGGCTCGAACTCCGCTCGAGGAAATGAAACATATATTTAAATTACTATTTCCATTTTTTCGTTCTGGTTTCGAGGCAAAATTCGCCAAATTCTCCACGCAATACCTTCAGAATTTGACGGAAAGTGGAGAACGAAGTGTCTTAACATCAGGTTCCCTCTGTCTACGCTGTACGGGATATAGCGTGAAGCTGATTTTATATTACATTTATTATAATTTAAATACTTTATCGACGTTACTTCTAAATATATAATGAGAAAGTAAAAATACATATAAGATATAACCTATATTATACAAAGCTATGAAGAAAAATAGGCCATGTGCGAGTTTGTCTCGTTCAGGAATGGCTTTATATAGCGCTGTGGCTGTTTATTGCACCGGGTTATACGTTTTGATTTATAAAAAATAATATAATTTATTAATTAATAAATTGTAATAATTGCTTGTATTGACAGAGAAATTAATAAAAAAAAGGATAATTATTTAAGTTTTGTTTTTTGTATTGCAATTTCTTAAGTGTATATTTTATATTTAAGAAATAAATTAGCTGGCCAGTCGTGGCGCAGTGGCACGAAGTGTAACTGTAAAATCGACTGGTTGTGGGTTCGATCCCCACTCGAGGAGATGAAATATATACTTAAATTTATATTTCCATTTCTTTCATATAATGAGAAAGTAAAAATACATATAAGATATAACCTATATATAATGAGAAAGTAAAAATACATATAAGATATAACCTATATTGTATTTGTCCTTACTTATAGTGACGCGATTGAGACTCAATTATCACAAAGCTTATGAAATTCATATAAGTTTTTACTATTTAGTTTTTGTTTTTACTTAGAATTCTTTATTATATTATATAAAATTTTCTACGACTCATTTCTTTTAGTTTCACGCTATATCAGACATAGCAGGGTAGGCAAAGGGAATCTGGGATTCTAGTGCTCAGACACACCGTTATGATAAACAGAATTCCGATACTCATTTTCCGCCGCAATTCTGGAGGCACGTGTTAAATGGCGGAACTAACTAACGCCGCGTTTTGCGTTCTTACCATAGTGAAGAAATAAAAATATTGAATGTTTAATTTCGTCGAGAGGCAATCAAACCCACAACCTGTCGCGCTTACGATCGCACGCTTGTGGCCTTGCGCCGAAACTTACTAAATATTAGTTACTAAATAGTATATTTTACTAGAACACGTTATCAGCTATCGTAAGGTTAAAATTTAATTTCTGACTTTTGTGTAGTGTTATTCCACACTTAGGTAAGAAAAATACCTTTTTTAGAAAACGTATAAAAAATTGAACGTAGCGGGACTCGAACCCGCGCCTCCTGGAAACCGACCAGGCGCTCTGACCACTAAGCCATACGTTCTCATCTACTACCGCGTAGCCAAGTAATATTAGGTAACTATTTTTCTTTCCTAAGTGTGGAATTACACGTTTACAGTAGTTTCGTTGCTACATTCAAAACACTTGGCACTATGAACATTTAAAAAGCCAATCCAAAACGGACGTAATAAACTATTATGCCGAGTGTATGTCAATACCATGTTTAAACGACCCAAATACAAGTCTGGTTCTATACATGTGAAGGCCATTAGGGCTATTTTCTGAATTCACTGGCAAAAGCATATCTGCTTGAAACATCTCTTTATTTGCAAGTGGATTCAGCGCTAGTGAATATGCTTTCAGACAACATCTCGATTAAGATTTGAAAAGCATGAATGACCTCCCTAAGTATATAGTATATAAATTTTGAAATAGCTTGGTGTAAAATTATTGTGTATACTTACGACCGCTTAAACTTATTGTTGTATTACTATAAAATTATGCAAAATATTTACATAAATTATAAACTATATATTATTCTATATTACAGTTATATTAAATGTAAATCTGTTCAGTAGTTTTAGCGTGAAAATGGAACGAATATTTGATCCATTCTCCTCATAAACTATCACATTTACTATATTAGTATTATAGGATGAGTTAGTTACGTACTACGTTATCGTGATACAGTACTAACGTGTCGGACTTAACGCAGTATATGTGAATTTTGATTTACTTTCAGACAACTTATATATTAAATACAATACGAAGTATTGTTTGTGTGTGTTCATCGGTTTGGAATGACAAAGAAAGAACTGATTTCCTTGACTTGACTTGACCTAAGGTTATTTTTGTCTGTACTATTATGTGGAAAAAACGTCAAACTGAACAAAATAATACATACAAATGCTAATATCCATTACTTACTATATTACACGAACTCGTTAATCCAACTGCATACATTTGTCTACATACATAAAATACGTACTAGTGAAACCATTTCTGAAATGGTCAAGCAGTTAGCTTCAGATTCATACATTTATCTTCTAAACGAGTACATTCTGAACCGTTATTGGTCTTTAAATATCTATTGACTGTGGTTTTAAAATAGTCCGTTTACAAGTATTCTCTTTGTGTATATTCGTATTTACAAACAATTTAAATAGTTAATTTTTGTCTATATGCTGGAGCTGGAGAGCCTTAATTATTTTCTTTTAATTATATTCTATTCTATATATGTAGACTATTTGTATTTTTTTTAATATATCAAAAGTAAATAAAAATTTTGTTTTCTTTTTCCCGTTCCTCGGAGGGAGATTTTAACCAACAACTGCGTTTACAGTCACACTTATGCCAGTGGCGCCACCACGACGAACTTTCTCGGTAAATGAGTTGTCCAATTTATATATATATTTTTAAATATAACCATTACCTCTAAAACACATTCTTCAGTTTGTGTTTTATGATACAATTTTTTTAGCTACAATCTATACTAATGTAATACATTAGTATAGCTAAAATAATTAATCACAAACAAATTGACATTTTGAAATAAAATACGCGTCTCAAGTACAGAAAAGTATATTTAGTTCGTCTATAAATTTAAGTGTAACGATATAACATAAATCGTTTATAACTAGTTAAAATAAAGCAAATGCAAGCACTTTAAGCTAATACTCAGACAGATAAAATGTGCCCGACAAACCGAAACAATAAATAAATCCATCCGTTTAAGTACTCTGACCGACCGCTGTGTTGTTCTATCGAGGTCATTCTTCGCTTCCTATTGAAAGATATCTACGAATTTACTGTATTGTTTTAAACTATCTTATTTTCTTAAGTTTCAGGGAAAAAAAGGGATAAATGCACTTCAGTTTTCCTTTTTCCACCGAATTTAGAGACATTGCATGTTGCAGAACTCTACACTAAGCTTTGCCTCGTTATAAGAGCGAGGAAATCAAATAAGAAATATTTAATTTCCACGAGTGGAAATCGAACCTACGACCAATCACGTTTACAGTCACGAGCTTGTGGGACACAACTGACCTCTAGATATAAAATATTATAATTATGTAAAAATAAAACATTCAATGCAGGTTAATAAATCACTGCGTTTACTTTGTCCGACTCACAAAAGTGCAGAGATAAAATATCACGACTAAAAATAAATGTTCCACCAATCTTACTTCGTCATACGAAAGTTATAAATCTCGAACTAAAAGCGAACTAGTATTTACATAGCTCAAATTGCAAACATTAAGCTTATTTAACGTTTGTAAAGCAGACTACATATAAGAGCCTTTCATTTCATCTAGTAGGTACGTGAAGTTAGATGGCCAGTTAAGATAGCCGACGTGTCCATTCACTCGCCAATGCGTAGTATTCAAAGGTCCGAATAGAGCCAGTGTAGCTCGAGCGTAGTCTTCCTTTAGTGGTACATGTATGTAAATATGGGGTTGACCTTGGTGATAGCATCAAAGAGAATGAATATTCATGTAAGGGCAAATACTGGGCTATGTTTATGTTAAAGTTGTACGTCAGGGTGTTGGAACACCGTAATTATTCAATTATACCAGTACGTTCTCGCCTTTGACTCCGTTCATATGTTTTGATTGTAACTTTCTCTGTGAACTATTACAGGTGTCAGAATATTTGTTTTGTGCTATAGAATATTATAGTATGCAAATTGTACTTCTAATCGAGAGTACGCAGTAGATACATATAGTTAATTCTTTATGCGTTTTGGTGACAAAGCTCATTTAAATGTAATCGATCCTGTAGGGGTTCCGTTTTTTCCTTTTGGCAAGGGATCAAATTTTTTCTCATGTTGAGTTATTATTTAGAAAACATATACTTATTTAGAAATCCGCTGTCTTAAAATTTTCTAAATAAGTATTTTTCTTTCCTAAATGTTAATGGAATAACACCTTAAAAATGTTCAAAAATATGTAATACAGTACTCTCTCTTGCGACAATAATTACCTTTGGGTAGTGGAACTTTGTAAACATTTCCCTAAAGAAATGCTAACAACATAAATAAGTTGTAAGAAGCGTATAATAATAATGATGATTGATGAGAACGTATGGCTCAGAGTGCCTGGTCAGTTTTCAGAAGGCACTGGTTCGAGTCCCGCTACATTCAAATTTTTTCACCTTTCTAAATAAGCTTTATGGTTCATTCAATGTTTCAAAATTGCTTGTATAGTCCTGCCGGAAACAGAATGCCGGATATATACTTCAGAGATTTTTGTCTGATTATCTACTACTATATACGATAATGTGTGTAAATATATATATTATATTAAAGTATTCTAAAAACCAATTCATATAAAGATCGAACTTATTTCAATTAAACTCTATGTAGAGTCCCCCAATCGAAACAAGTGCAAATTGAAATATTTTATTCTTATTTGGCTCTTTGGTTTTTAACAGTTTGCTACTTTCATAAATTTTAAAACTACGAAAAAATGCGATTATTTCAAATTTTGCATAATAAATTTACAACAACTCGGACTGGCAGAGTTTGTTTGAATTTTAATTAAAAACTTATATTTTGCTAAAACATGATGCATTTCGCGAAAAAGGTACTACTGCCATACGCTACTGAGTTATGCGACGTTGGCTTATATACAGGTGTTCAGAATGTTAGATACATGATGCATGATAAAAACTGCACATTTGATGTCTCGATAAAATAATGCACTGCCATATTCATACTAATATTATGAATTCAAAAGTACCTCTATGTGTCTGTCTTTCTGTCTGTGACGTGATCACAGCCAAACCGTAGAGCCAATTGTGATAAACTTTTGTATAAAAATACTCGATAGTCTCAGAATAGACATAGGCTACTTTTTTCTCGTTTTTATTGTTATTTTAAATTTAAATTTATCGTATTTTTGTTAATGTAATTTCTATAATTTCGTATTAATTTTTATCAAAATAAATATAATAGTCTCCTTTGGTATTTTATCTACATTGAAATTGTATTTTACTGTACATAATTCATTATAATAAATACTTTATGAGATATTACAGATTCAAAATGACCTAGCCTACGGAGCCGCGCAGTGTGAGGGGATGTGAGGAGTTGGTTATTATTGACACAACGGTGACGGTTGTGTCAGTTTTCATATATTTTCTATGTACTATGTTTATGTGGTTATTTGTTTGTTATTAATTCATATCTTTGTTAGGGTCTCTACGCTTATTCAAGTAGTAGATTAGTTAGACTTTTTTATATTATTTATTGTTTAGGTTAAATATTTTTTTTTATTTTATTCTGGTATTATTATTTCGTATTTTTTTAATTCTATAGTCTTAAATCATTATTTAAGGCTGATAATATTGATAATGCTGCTGGTTTTGTTTCTTTGTTTAAAGTAATTATTATTTATTCAAATATTAATAATTTCCGCTAGTTACGTTTACATATTATTTTTTGGTCCCTTCAATAACTCGTGTATTTTATCTCACATTAAGAATTTTGTTTCCTTTCCTATTAGTAGTGATAAACCACACTATATTCTTATTGTGCCTATTTTAAAAATTTAACTTTATACATTATTACTAATTATCCATATGATAATTGAAAATAATTTCATAAGTATTTGTGATGTCTCGGTTGAATAATATAAATATTTATGATACTATTTTGAATTATCCACTCACTTAAAAAAATAATTAAATGGCATATTAGCAGAAATTGAAAATATTTAATGTCTTAGAATTAATTTTATATTTTAAATTTATACAATACATAGGTATATCTAAAGTAAATGTTTTACTCATTCATAATTTATAAATTAAAATCTCATTAACTATTAGAGGTCGTCGTAGTGCAGGAGCGTTTCTGAGCGTTAAATGAGTTCAGAAGTATTACCACTTGGTTCCCAAGGGCCCTCTGTTTACCCGACTATGTACGGGATACAGCGTGAAGCTGAAAATAGAATGATTCTATACTATTTATTTTATTTTATTACGTGTTTAGCACTATGTAGCCAGTGCTCATAAAATGATTACCTAATCTTATAACATAAAGTTAGTTGCAACACATGCTATAATTTAATTTAACAAGATCGTACGCTAGACGACAAACGTATCAAGCGGGGAGTATTTACTCACGCATAGTTGCTGGTGTCTATACACCGCAGTACGGTTTATGTTTAAAAAGGCAACCAAGTATATATTGAGTTAGCACACAGAGTATGTACCAAAATTAATTAAAACATTTTGTGTCAATAACGTTAAATATTTTTTTATATTATTATTTTTTATTTATTTTATGGAATGGGTTCTTTAGCTTTACTCTGTGGGATACAGAAGCGAATCATAATAATAAGCGAAACAAAAATAGTCTTCCTCTTTTCTTCCGAATTTTGAAATCGATTTGATGCTTATCGGTGCATGAAAATAAAAATAATTCACTCTCATTTAGTGTATCACAATTTGCTTAAACTTATTTAAGATATATGATTTTTTTAAATCATAAGAAATTCCGTGCATTAGTGATTGTTTGAATGTGCAATTGTACATTTTTTTATTTTTACACTGTACCCTCCATATAACAGGGTAGGCTCGAGGTGGAACTCTACACCGCGCATCGCCTTGTTACCGAGAATGAGGAAATGAAAATATTAAATATATCATTACCCTATTATGGTTGTGCATATAGAATAAAACAATATCGGAATCGTTAGATATTCTAATATGATATGATCATATAATAACACTGAGATAATAATAATCATAATTTAAAATAAATTAAATTAATCAATAGATTATTATGGAATTCTGTCATTTTAAATTATATTTATTTTGTTGAATTTTCACTTTTTTCGATATTCTCATACTGAAGATGAAAAAAATAAATAAAAAAAAATATAAATGACATAAATAAAAAAAGAATAAAATAAATGATAAATAAATAAAATAAATATAATAATTATAAATGACACATATACTACTATTAAAAGATAAATTTCAGTTCAAACACTAAAAAAACATTCAAGATTAAACAAGATATCCTGACTGGATCCTAGGATCTGTAGATCCTCAACTAACGAAGCTGTTACAAAAAAAAAACTTTTACAAAGAAAGATACAAATATCTTTAGTTTATATTTTCCAGTAAATATGAAGTAAAGTAAAAGTATATGCAAGAAATAATCTGCTCCGGCGGCTAACGAGATCGTACTGGGGGGCATCTCCGCATGTACTTCGAACAACAGGTCTCGCTCTATCTTTCTCTGCGGGTGAATATGCGTGCCCAGTCTGGCACCGCTCCGCTCAGGCGAAGGAGGTGGACATAGCATTAAATGAGACCTGTCGAATAATTACTAGTTGCCTTAAGTGCACACCATTATACAAGGTCTACCCTCTGGCTGGTATAGCACCTCCTAGGGTTCGACGTGAGGTGGCATGTTCTGTGGAAAAACTTCGTCAGGAAAAAGATCCCCGGCACCCACTCTATGGCTACACCGCACCTCGTGCCCGCTTGAAAAGTCGTCACAGTTTTATAAAAGTCATGGGGATGAGTCAACCTGCGACTGTGGCGCCGACCCACAAACGATGGCACACTTACTTTCCTGCCCCAAATGTCCATTCACTTGTTCACATGACGACTTGATCAGGGCAACAGATACCGCAGTCAACGTGGCTAAACAATGGCAAAATATCATATGAATTTCCAAGCATTGACACGAAAAAGAAGAAGAAGTGAATATGTAGAACAATTTCTGTATATGCTTCGTTTAGACTCATCATCACATTTTACACTCTACAATAACATTTTCTACAGTCAGTCAGACAGTTATATAACAAGAGTACTGTTGTGTTTAAAAGTGAAAACGAAAACAAGAATAATTATAAGTTTGTTATATAGCGCTCGGTGTCACAGCCGGAAAACTTATTAAATATTATAATATGTCCGTCTGACAGGCGGCCGAGTGCAACAAAAATGCTGACAAAGGAGAGATCGGGTGAACAGCGCCGGTGGGAAAGGAATTTCTTCTTTTCCCACACTTATTATTCCATCGTGGAGTAATTAAGTCGTAGGTTAAGTTAGATTAATTTAGGTTTAAGCAGATTACTATTCTTCCAACATTGAAGGCAGTAATCTTAGATATAGTTTAGTTTTAGACTTAATTTGTAATTTAAATTTAAAATTTTTGTTAATATAAGTTTAAGATATAAAAATCGTATTTTCTTAATCCTCCAATTGCAACCTACGTAACTAGTTCGCTACAATGTCGTCATCATAAATATAATTTATATTTTTTATACATAGAAATTGATATTTTATAATTTTAAGATTGCTTTATATGGATCGTTAGATTTGCATAAAACAAGCACGAATAACGTAAAGCTGAAAAGAAAAGTAACTTTATTTTGTATCTTTGTTTAAATAGAAAAGTGGGCGTGGCAAAATATAAAATTTTATAATTTCGACATTCCCTTTGCTTAACAATATCAAATATTATTTTTTATGACATAGGAGGACCAAAAATGGTTATTTAACAAGATTTTTGAAAGTTTACCAAGTATTTTTACATGAATGAATATAGGACATCTTTATAACTATTTTAAGTATTTTTACATCTAAAATCTGTCCAATAAACAAGTGACGTAACTCTTACATTTACATATAAATGTAAAATGATATTTAAATTTTCATACCATAAATGTTTAACGAGCGAGACTGTACCAAAAGTGCATTACACACAGTCACAGTTGCGTCTCACGGCTTAGATTAGTAGTCCACAACATGACAATCAAACTAGATTTACTTGTGAATAGTCAACTTACTAGCATGTTGTATTTATCTTTATTTGTTTTTCTCTAGTGATCTCCGCGCGGCTTCGCCCGCTTGAGCTATACGAATATTTATTTAGTTTTACTTATACTATATTTAGAGGAAATTGGTTATTTATTATAGTATGGTTATCTATACTGTTATACACTTGATTAGTCGTAATTTAAGTCTTTTGGGATTTTATTTGATTTTGCTCGCAAAAATTGTAATAAAGCTGAATTGTGAAGCTGATTTTATTTTTATTTTAACTTTTAATTGAAAGCAAAACCGTGACTCACACTTACTATAGACCGCTGTATAAATTGTTAGGTTTAATATCGTTTGTGATTTATTATCACTGCATTACTTAATTTATAATTTTCAATTTTCGCTTTCAATAAAACCTGTCGCGCGGAAATTTTGTTAGGCTGTTGTAATATTGCAGTGCTTAATGGTATGACGTGTTTCATTAAATATTAAATGATGTTAAACCCTAATTGAAATTTAGTTACTGAGGTAAACGATTGACGCGCGGTGTTTGTGTCTAAATGATAATTAACAAGTAAATAGTGTGCTGATTTAATATTGCACAATGAATGGATGTATTGCAAGATTAAATTAAATTGTTATTTTGTTTGCTAACATCATGAGTGGTTATTGTTAAGAGATGCCTATTTTTTACGGTTATTCGATTGAGGATAATTTTTACCTTAAGAATGTAAAGGCTATTAGGGCAAGTTTTGTTTTTTCGGGATGAGCTCGTTAGTTGTGGATTCAATTATAACTAGACTAGAGGAACTAGTACTATCCTATTTTAGGATTAGAATGTTTATATTAAAAACTTTCTAGATTGCACAACCAAGTGCGTAATATTGTAAATGAATAAAAACCGGATATTGAAGCGGTACTATGTAGGTTTTATAGTTGTTACTAGGTTTTATATATCTACTGAAAACCCAGAAAATGTATAAAGTCTAAAAATGTTCTAAATTTAAATTTGAATACTTTTTAAAATTTTAAATGTCTAAAGTGACCGAAGCATTATAAGTTATAATGAAAATTAAATTTTGAATATTTAAAGTTGAAATTTAATTTTGCTTTAAAAGTATTCGTGTTGTAAAATGTACTATTTAACGCTTTAGATATTTTTTATGATATTTCTTCATGCTCAGACATCCTTACCATATTTGTTTCACAGATAGTCCCAGTGTTTTATTTCACATTCATTCATTTTTCTTATTATAATATTTTTAGCATTATTAAATATAATATTATTAATAATAAAAATATTATATTTACAAAACAAATATTTCACAGTTACATTCCATTTAAAGTCAAACGTCAGCTTCACGCTGTATCCCGCGCACAGCAGGGTAGGCAGAGGGAACCTAGTGTTAAGACACTCCGTCAAGACACTCCGTCAAAAGTCAAACGTCAGTAGTCTTAAACACGACCTGCATTGAATGAAAAATGTGTATAATTAACGAAGTCCATAATTATTTCCATTCATTTAATATGAAAACAATTAGTTAGAATTGCTTCTCGTCAGCAAATATTATCATTAAAACGGGAGCGGTCCGATATTAATTTCTGTATATTTGTTCCTGGTGCCAAATTTCGTTATTTAAGTCATGTAGTGCTTAATGAATACTTTAATCATTGAGTACATTATGCTTAATTAAACATATGTTATTTGTATTTATGTCATCTTTACACGTTGAGTATTGGAACCCAACTACACACTTTGGTTACCAGAGTGCCCTAATAAAAATAATGTATGTATTGTTTGTTTACAATCAATTGACAGGTAAAATGCAGAGCAACCTGTTTGGTTCTCATGGTTATATAGAGATTTTACAAGTATAATAGAACAATTCAGATATAAGTAACCGTATAGGATATATAGATCCATTCTCAGAGTACGTAATTAGCTGTCAATTACACGCAGTGTATACGTAATTGACGTTAACGTTTATGTTATTTGATTAGGTTCTGATTTCATACTCGGAAATAGGTTCACTGTGGGTTTTACTACAGCATTAGTTACAGTGCAATATCATTTTCAGTCTGTTGTCGTATTAAAATAGGTGTTAAAACATTTGCCTTTATAATATTTGTTTTTATTTGTAGGTCCTGTCGCAATGTTATATATCGTGAACCGTGATAGATGCTGCTCCTTTTACAATTATCATTTCTAATATAATTTCTTTTGACAAACATATTTCAATAATCAATCGACCAGAAAAGCCTAGACACCCTAACAGTTGTCCGCCAAAAATATCTAGATCCTTACACTACGTACATACGTGGTATGAGAAAATCCAAATCCACAACACAAGTCTACACTATAAATAAATCCAATGTAAATCTATTCGTTATGCACGTTCTTAGGTATTATTTCATGCTTAAATCCTTTGGTTGCATCGTATTCAGTAAACAATGTCGATTCGTGTGTAACTCCAGTCGTCAAAAGGCTTATTGAACGAGCTAAGGATTGCGCTTTAAAGTTAGTTGTTATTTTGAAGTTGAACTAGTTACTAGTACTAGTACCTGTACAAGTCATTATGTATGTGTAGAATAGTATATTTGTAAGCATTATAACGATTGTCTAGATTAAATAGTAAATTCGGTCGGTTTTTTGGTAAAAAATAGCGCAATTTTAGGACACTTCATTTTCCACTTTCCGCCGAGTTGTCAAGAAATTGCTTTTTGGGTAATGAAGAAATGAAAACCCTTTCCCCCGAGCGGGAATTAAGCTTTTAATCATTGTGCTTTTTATAAGACGCTTTGCCGTTGCGCAACGACAAAGCTTTATTTAATTGCTTAGTTATATTGAAAAAAACTAGTTTGTATTTTTTTTTATGGAAAAGACACGGCAAACGAGCGTGCGGGTTACCTGATGGTAAGTGATTACCACCGCCCACGACTCCGTGCAACCCCAGAGGAGCTACAGGTACGTTGCCGACCTTTAAGGTGGGTTGGGCTCCGGGGCCCGGCATTACCTGATGCGAAACGCAGTGGCATAAAGCCACTACTTCACGCCGGTTTTAAATGCCGGGGGTGGTAATGATCCGGTCGAGTCAGCCCATGCGTGTTGCCATTGCTGGCGATGTGACTCTACCACACGTACTTTAGTCGCCTCTTACGACACCACTAGTACCAGGATGATCCTAGTTTTCTTATAGTATAGGCATGGAACCGTATGTAAATTTTGTTCTTCTAAATTATAAATAAATACATTTAAAAAAAACACCGACAACAATAAAATTCTGATAAGAAAATATCACCATCTACATTCAATTTATAGAGGTCATTACAATGAGCCAAATACTTTATACCTACTTATTTAGAATACTTATTTAGAAATACTTATTTAGAAAACGTATAAAAACGTACTTTATACCTCTGCAATATATAGCTTCTGCTCTGGTGAAGAGTTGGATATTAAGTTGCAATGATAGTTGATTACATCTTTTCATCTATTGGAAAAAAACCGACGATATTATGATAAGAACAATCTCAATTAAGAAAACTTTTAAATAAAAAATTAAAAAAATAGATAATTCGTTTGGGCTACGACGCTACAGATAGACATTCTAGTACATTACAACATGTATGTGTACAATATGTACGTACATGGTTTCGATCACGGTGTTTACGTTCGGGGGGAGTTAATAACACGATAAATTATTTATAAATTCTGAAGAGAAACAGTGGCGTTAAGTAAACACGCAATGTCGCAGATTCGGGTAGAAAGTGAAAAGTGAAATGCCTCTTTTCTTTCGATTTCTTCAAGTAAAACCAGAAAATATAAATGTTTCATATAATATTATACAAATATCTTGAAAATATATTTAAGGATGCTTATCCTTCCTTTAATTTACTTTACTACTTTCACTTTAATCTCATATCTCAGAGCCTATAAAATTAGGTTATTATAATTAACTAATATTAATAGGCAATCTCCTTAAAATATTATTTTCGGTTTTCTTACTTAAGTTATATTATAAAATTAAAATGTTTTGATATTTATCCCTATATTTTCCTATTTTGTTGTCATACCTATCTTACTTCAATATTAACTGGATCCCAGGGACCTACGCAATTTTTGCAAAGCTAATATTTTGAGGATTAATAATCTTCTAAACCAAACAGCAAGCCTTAGTTTCTCATATATATTATTCACAGGACTATTTCAATATCCCTCATAAGCACCCAGACCAATCCAATGGCTCAATTAAAATCCTACCAGACAAAAATGTACCTTTAGTTGGCGCTACTATCTATACGCTACTGCTTAATAAATAATTTTGAATTAAATATTTAATATTCCACTTTCCTCGTTCGGGTAACGATGATTAATTATCAGAGAATTCAATGATCATTATTATATTGACCTCTTTAACTACTAAGTTAAGTCGTTTATATAATATTCATAACTGAAATTTTTCGACTCCTTATGACTTTTATTACTTTTCCCTGATCGCTATAATATATCACAACTAAAAACAAAAGGCCAGTCGTGGCGCAGGGGCACAGAGTGTGACTGTAAAACCGGCTGGTTGTGGGTTCGATTCCCACTCAAGGAGATGAAATATTTACTTAATTTTATATTTATATTTCTTCGCTCTGGTATCGATTCAAAGCACAGCGTTGAGTTTTGCCACTTAACACGCAATGCCTATAGAATTCAGTAGAAAGTAATGAAACGGAGTGTCTTTACAGGTTCCCTCTGCCTACCCTGCTGTGTGCGGGATATAACGTGAAGCTGATAAAAAGTAAAAAAAAATACCAGTTTTTAAAAAAATTATATTTTGAATATATGTAAATTTTTCGCGCAATTTTAAATTAATGTCTTCATTCGAGCTCATCACAAAGTACTTGTTCTTTAACGTTTTGTTTATTCATACTTTCCGTATCTAATATGGTTTTAGTTACAGGTCTTTTAAGGGAATTGATTGTTAGTGAAAAATATAAAAATATATAATAGAAAAGGTTATAAATATGTAATAAAATATTTGTACCTTTTCTATTATACTTTCGCCTAACCAGAACTATATGTTAGTAATTTAATATTGTTTATATATTTATATTCTTATAATTTTTAGTTTTATAATTTTAAATCACTTAGGTGCAAATTCTTCTTGAGGGAACTTAAGTAGAATTTGAACTTCAGTGATAACACTTAGTGTATTAAAACTAACAAGAATCTTTCATAAACAATTTTCATAATAATAACGATTCCTACGCAGGTACCAATAGTTCTTAATATTAAGTTATAATACAATTGAGCTACGTAGCATAATGGGGAAACCGCAAATGTATAGTGACCTTAATGCGTGTAACACCAATGTATGACATTGCCCAAATGTAATCTGGACATTAACATATAGATATGTATTACATTATTTGCATCCTAATAGGAAAGCTGCCATGTATAGAAAATTGATAGTTTATTACAAATTATCTATTTACGGTTTCACTAAGCAGCAAATTTAGTGTTTTTTTTCAGTACAGCAGGGAGAACATAATATTGAAACCAGGACACTCCATTCTCCTGTTTCTAAATTAATTCAAGAGATTATGATACTTGTACTTGATACTTTTCTACCAGAGCCAAAAAAAAATATTTAATTAATATTTTTTTTATTATTTAAGCATCATTCGTCCTGAATGTTATTATGTAACTTATAAGCTCTCACACTATGATAATATTTTTGTATCTTCTTAACCGAGTGTCAATATATTCCATTCCCTATATGTCTCCCCAATCTTCAAGACATTGTATATTAAGTAGCGGAACTCAACGCCGCACTTTATCTTTTTAACAGAGTGGAATCCGAATCAAACCCACAGCCGTCGTGTTTATAATCAGACGTTGTGCCGATGACGATGACCTCATTCTTTTGTTAAAATATTTATTCTCCACAATATACAATACAAACCCACGCATCTTATAGTATTTTATAAGGAACATTTCCTTTTATTTTCATGAGAAAATAATTAATTCCTCTTCCTAACAACAAACGATGTTTGAAGCTCTTGAACTACTAGATAGCTTGAAAGCCCCATAGTTTTAATCTTTAGAAAATCCCGTACAGTGCTGAAACTGATAGTAAAGCTATTTTTAGCTTTAATAAGTTGTTATTATTGCAGATTTAGTATTTAAAAAAAATATTTTTTGAAAATAGATTTAAAGTAGTGTTCTTTCATTTAAAAAGATTAAATTAAGTTAATTGAGGTAGACACAGATAACATGGGAACCTAGTGTTAAAATAATTCATTCCTCATTAAGACAGATGCTATTTATTTCCTCAGAGGTACAAAATGAAAATACAAAATATTTAATTTTCAGGGGTCTAGATCGAACCCGCACCTGTCGCGTTCGCACGCTTGTACCTTTTATAACAATAACTTTTATAACTAATAGTGTTAATACAAATATATTATACTACTATAACACATCTATTGTGTATTTATAAATATAATACAAGTCACTAACATTTGTATTAAATGGTCCAGCTCTCTTGCTCGTGACAGCTAGTCCAAATACGATTCCGAATTTACCCATTTGAATATATATTGAGTCGATAATTATTCTCTAATAGACTGGAACTAGCTACGGTTTCCCATTTGATAATAGTTAACACCTCGCTAATGTATAACTGTAAAATTAATTAATATTTGTACCTACATCATACAAGTTAGTTGAATATTTATTTAGAAAACGTATAAAAATTTGAACGTAGCGGGACTCGAACCCGCTCCTCCTGGAAACCGACCAGGCGCTCTGACCACTGAGCCATACGTTCTCGCCAAGCTACGTCGAAATTCTTATACGCTTGTTACAACTTATGTTGTTAGCATCTCTGTAGGGAGATTTTTAACAAATTTCCGATACCCAAACATAAGAATTATCGTTTGGCAAGAGAGAATACTATTTTTTAAATATTTCCCAAGTGTGGATTAACACTTTAAAAATGTATAAAAAAAAGTAAGATGATGCTATTTTTAAAAGGATTCAGATTCCTAACACTTTTGTTGTATATTTTTTTGTTATAATACTAAAAACTTTACCAAATTTGCTAGTCGTAGTGCAGCGGGACAGCGTCTGACTGTAAACGCGATCGTAGGTTTCATTCCCACGCAGAGTTGAGTTCTGCAACATAACACGCGATGTCTCGAAAATGTGGATTAGAATGCATAATAGCACTGCGGGAAGAATCATTTTTATGGAAAATTGCTGATAATTTTTAACTAGGAAATAAATAGTGCTGTTACGAAAATATATAATAAATTACCGAAATATATTACCAATTTCTACAAATTTAAATGTTTTCAAGTATCAGAAAGAAATCATTATTAAAAATAATAGAAAAAAAATATGTAAAAATAATTCAACAGAACAAAAATTATTATAGCGACAGAAAACACGCATTTAAATATGAGGAGCTCAAATTATTTTCTTTTATTTGATCATAACAATAAAAGGAACAGAGAATATGAAATAAATAAAAAAAACGTACATTGTAATTACGTGCGTTAATTACAGGCCGGCTACTCTACGTCACGACTTTGTCGGATTTGTTATAAATGTGTAATGTACGAATACTCACTTAAAAATACACATATTGTTAAAACATATGAAATGCAACAAATAATTTCAATCTTAGCCATTTTATTTTTACGGCCTGTAAATCGTATTGTACTTAATTCTAAAAATTAAGCAATTCTGGCTGTAAAATACAATGGCTTTTAGTAACGATAATCAAATATATTTAAAGTAAAACAGTATTACCATACACTGTGTATATAACTACAGTACTTAATTCTTTCTTTTCATCTTTACGCCGTATTCTGAACACAGCACGGTAGGCAGAGGTATATATTTTCCGCTAAATTCTGCGTGTTCTGTGACATTGCGTGTTGAGTGGCGGTACTCAACGCCGCGCTTTAGCTTACATCAGAGCAAAAAAATATATATATATTTCATTTCCTCGTGTGGTGAACCCACAACGAGTCGCGTTTACAGTAACTGAGTAGTAGTACTTGTGCCTCCGCGCCACGAATGGCCTCAAGCTAGTAGTAGTAGCTCAATTTAAAAAAAACTATTATGATTTCGGTTTTTTCGTGGGTATATAACAGTTTCTTACTTTATATTTGTGTTTTTTAATCATTTGCTACTTAGTTAAAAAATCGAACTAAGCTACCTCCCCTATCTTATTCTTATAGACCACTCTATGGCAGCGGCACTCAGAGCTCGTAGCAATAACCCCAATAATTAGAACGAAAATACAAAACACCAATACGAAAAATATTTTTTATACAATCTTTTCTTTACTATTTTAAGTTCAAACGTGAATTTTATTGACTTTAAACTTGTGAGAGCGCAACATGATTAATTTTACTACTTTAAAAGTTAACTTACTACTTAAATTTAATTTTTTTATGTATTAGTTACTTAGGCACATAATTACACTATAATACCAATTCGAAGTCATAAAGTGTTGTAGGTATGTGAATATTTTGAAAATCAATCAAAGAATAAAAAAATCACGCTCAACATAGTAGGCTAGGTCGTTCACTGAATTCTCTCTCTCTCTCACTTTGTCCCCCTCTCTGTAGAATTAAGGAATTAATTGTAATCAATTATAATCTATTACAACAGTAGATCTTGTAAGATCGTTTTGAAAATGATTCAGATCTTAACACATACAAAGTGTCAAATAATTCGTTTGTATAAGAATAAAAGTATTCATAGTATATTAATCAAAAAATTGTTGCTAAACGTGCAATTAATTTGAAATTTTTATTTTGGGAGTCAAAGAAAATCTTAATTTATATTTAGTCCTGTTAAAAGAATCCTTATTCTAAAAACTATAATACTTACAACACAATGCTGAAAATATGTGAATAATGAAATTTGAATTTGTCTACGCTGATTGTGAATTCCTCTAGCCACATATTTTGCACTACATGTAGTGGAATGAAGAGAAAATGTAATATAAAGACACTTTGTTCTCCACTTTCGAGACAATTAAAAGATCGTATCAAAAAAAAGACGGTCTTAACACTAGGTGCCCCCTGTCTATACTGCTGAGTGCGAAATGCAGCATGAAGCTTATTTTTGATATATAAATTTCATGAAAGGAAATCTATGTATTATAACAATTTGAAAACAAGATTTTGAATGAATAATTATTTAATGAAGCAAATAGCGAGCAAGTTAACCCGACACGCTACATTCGCCAGTCAACTTGGCAATCCATTCACAACGTTATTTACGCACGAAGAAAATTTTCTCTCATAAATTAGAAGACGACTGAGCCAGTAATCGTAAATCTAGTTCTGGGGCAGTGTTCTTATTTCAGTTGTGTAAAATTTGAATAGCTTTTTGGAGTTTTGGCGTGGGACATCGAAAGGCAAAAAGATTTTATTTTTGTTTTTAACATTTTTAGACTGTTATTCCAAACTTAGGAAAGAAAAATACTTATTTAGAAAACGTATAAACAAGATTTAACGTAGCGGGATTCGAACCCGCCATCCGCCACCTGGAAACGTACCAGGCGCTCTGACCTGTCAGATGTAATTACTAAGAATTATCGTCTGGATGCTATTCTGTCCTGCCAGACGATAATTCTTAGTAATTATCTTTGGGTTGGTATCGTAGCTTGATAAGGACGTATAGCTAGTGGTCAGAGCGCCTGGTAGGTTTCCAGGACGCGAAGATTCGATTCCCGCTACGTTCAAATTTTTATACGTTTTCTAAATAAGTATAAGTTTATTATAATAATAAATAACGACTTCAACATTCAGTTATTATAAACGTTCGGAATACATGTTTTAAAATTACTAATTGTTTTGAATTATTAATTAATTGAATTTTCTTATTATTAATCAATTGGAATTTTAATTTTATTGACATAAGCGTTTGACTGCAAGCGCTACGGTTGGAATCGATGCCCACTTAAAGAAATAAATTTAAATTTATTAATATTTTCACTCTGATAACAAGGCAAAGCGTTGAATTCCGCCACTCAAAGCGCAATGCCTCTGGCGGGAAGTGGGCCCGTAGTGTTAAGGCGGAGGGATCTTAGTGTTGAGACACTAGGATCCCATTGCTTTCCCTGCTCTAGGCATATTAAATACACAAAATAGCTAAAGATTGACTGTTACAGTACGTCAATAGGCGATGTCCATTAAAAAACTAAACAAATTAAGCATTCAGTCCTCCACGCGGTGTACCGTACACTGGCGATTGATGCACTATTTCTAAACAGCTGAAACGTAAAAGTTCCACAGAGACAAAAATAGATACAAAACTAGCGACTCTTCCAAATAAAAGCGACAAACCTCATGCGAAAATAGAAAAAACTATCGAAAATTCGTCTGTGTTTGTTTTGTCATCGATACACACTGAATAAAACTTTGTATACAAGACTTTTTTGAATAAAAAAATATAGTATTTATAGCGCAGTATACTGCGCGGTGGATAAAAAAAGTATAATTATTAAAAAATTCATTTCCTTAGTTGATTTACTGTACCAGTTACAGTTATTGTTAGAAAATAACTTCGAGGTATTACATTAGATCTCAAGAAAGAAAATGTCTTTATTTTTTGTTCAGATTCGCGCTATATTCCACATGTAGCACTAAGACAATCTGCTACGGCCAAACTCATCGCCACGCTTTGCCTTATTTAACGAAGATTTAAAAATAATAATAATAATATTTTATTCCTTTGAGTGGGAATCAAACCCACAGCCTCAGCGCCACGGCAACCTCAATTATTTCAATTCAGTTTTATTGCATGCATTCAGCACACAATGTTCCTAAAACTGGGGAAAGCGGATGTCGCTCAAGTTTAGACACTACTATAAAACGAAATAGAATGTATGAGAAATTCAAATTCATTTTATAATTTTAAATTTAATGAATCGTATGTATAAAAACATAAGATATTTTTATAAAAAGAAAAAAAAAATATTATACTTTCTGCGATTGATTCTCTAGTATTTATATAAAGATACGAAAGCCTTCGTTGTTTCGCGTAGTATATAATAATTTCCTCAAGGGACAATCGAGCTTCCATTAATTTCGCGAAACAATGAATTACTTCTAACTCTAATATCCATAGGCCAGTCGTGGCGCAAGGGAACCAGCGTGTGGCTGAAAATACGACTGACTTTGCGTTCAATTCCCACTCGAGGAAATGAAATATATAATATTTTTATTTCTTTCCTCTGGTGTTGAGGCAAAGCGTGGCGTTGACCTCCGTCACTCAACAATGCCTCAATACAACAAACAAAAATGCTTCGAGAATTTGGCGGAATCTGGAGAACACATTTTTACCACTAGGTTCCCTCTGCCTACCCTGCTGCATGCAACATATAGCGTGAAGCTGAAATAAAAACAGTTTTATAAGAAAAATGATAAAAATTATGTACATAATTAAAACATCTTCCCCATATTATTCCTTTGTAAGCACTAATCTCCTTGCGCCGTACAAAACAAAACGGACCGTATCATGCAACACATTATTCTATCAATATATGACTTCAACTGGAAGCTCGGTGATATCTAAGCTTACTCAGGTCTTTATGTCAGTAAAGTAAGGCTTGTTTGGAGTAAACTTTATCAAGTATAAAGTTAAGTGACACAGAGCTTAGAAAGTTTACGTGATATGCTCAATATTATATATATTAGGCTGCATATGAATTTTGGTATTCTTTGCCGACGTAGAGTGTATGAGATGTATTATTTGGTAGCTAATTCTGTCTGTGACCTTAGCAGGGCATTGTCGAGCAGATCAAAAATAAAATAGAGTTCTCGAACCCACAACCAGTCGCTTCACAGGCCCTTGCGCCACGACTGGCATGGAATAATATATTTTTTGTACGTAATTTTTATTTTTTTTTGGCTTCATACAGTATTCCATATACAACAAAGTTAGCAGAGGGATTATATTACAACGGTGTTCTGCGCTGCGCTTTGTCTAATTACCAAAATAAGAATTATTTCCCCGAGTGAAAACTAAACCCATAACCGTCACATTAACAGTCAAACGTAGTGCTGTTGACACGAAAATTCGTCCTCCTCCTCATTTCCATAATAATACTTAACAATACATTTTGAAAAAATTAAAACTTCGTAAACTGTATGTAAAGGCGAGCTAGGCGAATATAGACAACATTTACACATTGTACTTATCAATTCGAGTAATTTTCACACTTGAAATATATATTTCAATTTGTTCTGAAGTAAGCACTTAACCAAAACTTTGAAGGCCGTCTTACAAAAGTCATTGTTATATAGTTGATATAATTGGTTATATTTTGGTACCAAATAGTATTTTTTCGAATATGTATTATAGTTAATACTGTCTGGCCTTTTCAGAGAGAGACAATCGATTAATAATTGACACAAACGCTTCGGGCGCGTAAAGTGATTTACGTCGTTTTAGCGATAGAGTTCCGATGATGATCGGACCGAGAGATGGATCCAATACAATAGATACCTACCGAATCCAATTGAAACGCTAATAAACTTACGATCAATGGCGTTAATTTATTTAAAAAATGAATATTTTGTTCTATAAGCGTTGTTTCTACGTTTAAAGTCTTTATAGTTTAGAATTTTTTTAATAAATTTTAATTAAGTAAGTAAGTTTTTCATAAATAAAGTGTTCCGTTTTTTTATTTAACAAACAGAATCAAACGATAACATCAAAATAAGCAAACAAAATAAAAATAATAACATAATTATATATAAGTAATCTACATGTATAAATCTATATATATATATATATATATATATATATATAAATATACATATATATATATATATATATATATATATATATATATATATATATATATATATATATATATATATATATATATATATATTTTCCATCTCCTAAGCTTGATAAAATTGAAACAATATTATTAGATTAGACCTAAATCTCGGCTTTACCCGCAAATATTACTCAAAGTATATTCTAGTCAAATTTTCTTTGAAACAACTACAAGTACGTACAGCTCTGAAAGCACTCTTAACTCTTCTTATCCCAAGCAAACAACCCCGACTCTGTAAACAATGGCCGAACCGACAATCTCTTGAAACTTAAATTTATATTGGTAACTACGAATAGTTAGTCCTGCATATAAGATGAGAAGTCAGTCCCACGCTTAGCCTTTGTTTATGTTATTATAAATTTGAATCTAATTTGTAAATAACTACATTTTGCATGACCGACTGGCTGTGGGTTCGATCCCCACTCGAGGAGATGAAATATTTACTTAAATTTTTATTTCCATTTCTTCGCTCTGGTGTCGAGGCTAAGCGGGGCGTTGAGTTCTGCCACTCAACACGCAATGCCTCCAGAATTCGGCAGAAAGTGGGGAACGGAGTGTCTTAACACTAGATTCCCTCTGCCTACCCTGCTGTGTGCGGGATATACCGTGAAGCTGATTTTTTTTACTTATTTTGTATAATAAAGATGCTTGAAATATTATATTAAATTAAAATAATATTAAAAAAATCATTACATCATTACATATCAGAGTAAAACATAATTTTATTAACTTATAGATTACTCTGATATCTAAATTCGTTCAAAAGCAAAGAACTAACTAGCAAACTTTGAGAACTATTTAGTTTCCAACGGGATTTCTTGAAACGTAATAAACGGATTTCTCAACGATAATAATTTTATAAGTATCATAATAAAAACAAACCTTCGAAGGATTCTGTTGTGTTTTTGAACGATCGTGGTATTAACGCTCTGACTGTATTTGTTTGCATTTCTATAATTGGTAGTCATATAAGGAAATTAACGTAGAAAACGTAGTCTATGATTATTAAAATCAGCTTTACGCTGTATCCTGCAACCGCAAGGGTAGTTCTGCCAAGTTCCAGAGGCATTGCATGTTGAGTGGCAGAGGTCAACGCCGCTCTTTACCTTGACTCCAGAGCGAAGGAATGAAATTATAAATGTAAATAAATATTTAATTTCCTCGAGTGGGGATCGAACCCACAGCCAGTCAATTGTCCAGTAACACTTTGTGGCCCTGCGCCACGACTGGCCTCATTATTAATTAATTAATTTTTTTAATAACTCAACGTAATCAATTCATTAATTGTATTTAATTGTAAAATATAATTGAGGCTGTCGTGGCCCTGGTGTGACTGTAACGCAGTGGTTGTGAGTTCGATCTCCACTCGACGTATTAAATTATTATTTATTAGAATAATTTAATTTCTTCGTATATAGTATCGTATTTTGTAATCCATTTAAATATTTATTTGTATATCTTGAATTCAATGCCGTACTTAGACTCGACACCAGAGAAAATGGAAATATACATTTTAAATAAATATTTCATTTTAAATATTTAATCTCCTCGAGTGGGAATCGAACCCACAACCAGTCGGTTTTACAGTCACATTCCGTGCCGCTGCGCCACGACTGGTCTTCAAATTTCATTGCGAAATTTTAAATAACACGAGTTATTAAAAATCCAACATTTGAATATAATTAACATATTTTATATACAGTAGTCGTTGACAAGTCGTGAAGCGATTTCGTAAATAAGTTTCACATGCGATGTTTCTCTCAAAAGTATCTTAATTAAAACCAATTAGAGAAAATAAAGCTTGTAAGTTATCATACAAAGTGCCATTATCTCAACTTCCTATGAAAACTTAAATAGATGAAAACTGAGCAGGTACCTCAATTTCAGAGCAAATCTATAAATTTAAATGCATTATATTATGTGTTTAAGTTTAAATTTAGTTTGAATAATAGTACTGTAGTGTTTTTATTTTAAAATAATAAGTTTCACGTTGTATCCCGCACACAGCAGGGTAGATAGAGGGAACCTAGTGTTAAGACACTCCGTTCCCCACTTTCTGCCGGAGGATTCTGAAAGCACTGCGTCTTGAGTCACAGAACTCAACGTCGCGCTGTGCCTCGATACCAGAGCGAAGAAATGGAAATATAATTTTAAATAAATATCTCTTCGAGTGAGGATCGAACGCAGAACCAGACAGTTTTAGAGTCAGACTTTGTGCAACTGGCCTATTTTATTATAACCTTCCCTTTTTTAATTCACGCTGTTTCCTGCACATAGCAAGGTAAACAGAGGGAACCTGGGAAACTAGTGTTAAGACACTCCCACTTAAGACAATTTCGTTTCTCACTTTCCGAGGAATTCGTGAGCCAATGCGTATAATTTTCAGTGGCAAAATGCTGCTGCACGCTTTGTCTAGTTACCAGAGTAAGAAAAAAATATATATTAAATATTTTGTTCTCTCGAGTGGGAATCGAACTTACAACTTGCGTCCTAATACGATCACATTATACATTTTGAAGTGTTATTTTAATTTTTTTATACAATAACGATGACTATCACAACAATATCTTTTTTTAAATATTTAAATTACTTTAACTTTTCACAAGACCCATATACAAACATAATAAACGTCGCGTATTTTTTGTAACTATTAATAAAATCTTAATAATATTTTCGAAAGAAACTGGAATGGAGCAAGACTCGCTTGAAATGTGAAACTGAACGACTCGTCGCGAGCACTAAACAAAAGAAGTGAATAGTGAGGGGTCAATAGCTACGATATCGTCGCCTATAAACCGCTGCCCCCATTGCTTGCTACTTGACACTTTATGACGTCTATTTTGGTTAGCTTTTCAATAATATACACAAAATTTATTATAACAATATAAGGAATTTATCAATTAGTGATCTTAAAATGTTAGATTAATAAAATGGATGAGTTAATATTTTGCATTGATGCTTTTTGTTACTATAAATATAGTAGTGAAAATTATAGTTTTAGTTGAGAATTTTATACAAAGAATTTCTGTACTTATAACTATACCTACATGTTTTGGTAACATGCACAGCGCAAAATAATTTGCTATTAATATGGGTGTTATATAGCGCTCGGTGTCACAGGCGGAAAAATTATTTAATATTATAATATGTCCGTCTGACAGGCGGCCGAGTGCAACAAAAATGGTGACAAAGGAGAGATCGGGTGAACAACGCCGGTGGGAAAGGAATTTCTTCTTTTCTCACACTTATTATTCTATCGTGGAGTAATTAAGTCGTAGGTTAAGTTAGATTAATTTAGGTTTAAGCTGATTACTGTTTTTCCAACATTGAAGGCAGTAATCTTAGATATAGTTAAGTTTTAGAATTAAGATATAAAAATCGTATTTTCTTAACCCTCCAATTGCACCCTACGTAACTTAGGCATACTTTAAACAAATAAATAAATATGCTTTCCTTTCAGTAATGTAACATAGTACACCAATAAACAATTTACAGAGTTATTCAAACGAAATCGTTTTACCGCAATCATTTAATTAACAAATATTGCCAACAGTGAGGTATTTTAAACTAAAAAATAAAGTAAATGCGGATGTTTATATTTATCCGGAAGAATGAAAATCTCATAATACTTGAACGTGTATAAAACACGTCCGTTTGTTACCGTCCAATCGTTCGTTCACCGATACACATTCGTTCTTCCGGACGTTTATTACTGCCGGCGTCGTGCGTCGCTCGTTTCTTTATTCATTCATTCGCTTATGAAATTTCAATTCCGTCGGTTATGAAATTTCAATATGGCGACCGATTAATAATTGAAACAAAAGCTTGATAGAGTTTTCGATCGGATACAACAGACACTTACCGAATCCAATTGAAACGCTAATAAGTTTACGACGAATGTTTACGTAGTCTGTAGTGTGCTTTTAATTGCTTTATATGTGGTCCAGCCACTACTTTTTCCCGACTAAATCGGTTTAGTACTCTTAGAGAAAAATCTGGACAAAAAATGTGTTGTGGGTTCGATACCACTCGAAGAAGTGAAATATTTATTTACATTTATTTTATTTCTTTGCTCTGGTGTCGAGGCACAGCGCGGCTCTGAGTTCCGATACTCAACACGCAATGCCTCGTCGAATTCGGCGGAAAGTGGGAAACGGAGTGACACTAGGCTCCCTCTGCCTGCCCTACTGTGTGCGGGATACAGTTGATTTACTATTTTTTTAATTTGCTTATATTTTTAATATGCAAAACGTTGAAACCCCGATTAACAATTTCTTCTGGAGTCAGTACAAGTTTTAGTATAATGTGACGCTATAGTGTGTACCTCGAAAGGCAAACTTCTGCCAACTGTAGTACCGCTCTAATTTCCACAGTAACAATACGAACAGCTTCAAAAGTTCCTGCTATGATCACAGCTTTTGTCTCAAGCAACACTCCTAGCTCGAAACAAGCGACAAACATAGAAAGTTATATATTTATTAGTATTTAGTCGGTAAATGGTAATATTTAGAATAGGAATAGATAGTGCTAGAATTTTTTTCTTACATTTTTAAAGTATTATTCCACACTTATTATTAAGAAAATGTATTAAAAATTTAACGTAGCGGGATTTGAACCTGCACTTTTTTCTTAAAAAGTACTAATGCTAGAAACTATCGTGTTTTTCAACAACACGTTTTTGTGGGCACCACAACGTCCCTCTGCTTTGCGGCTGACAACAGTACCAGGAGTGCGCTGTAAAGCACCCAATTAGCCACCTACGGCCGCGGCGTTAACATACACAGAAATTTGGAATTGGGAATTTCTATTTCTATATGGTCTAAATTCTAAACTCTAAAGCTAAGTACTATGTATGTTAATTGGATGTTTTTGGTTGTTTCCTTAACTTTTTAACTTTGTAATAAAATCTAATTGAATTTGTGTTATTTTCGTTTTCGTTTACAACTCGTACCCCAGTGACGCTTAACACAGCATTTTAAAATTGAATGTTGTGAAAAAATTTAATATTCTAATAATATTGTATTTTGTTTTATTTATCGACATATAAACAGTCTCAGTATATGTTGAAAATAAAACAATATACAATATTATTATACAAACTAGCGATACGCTCACGGCCTTGCCCGTATGTATCGCATTATTATTTAAATTCTCATTTAAATTACTTTCGTAATATCATAACCTTATTATTTTAAAGTCAATATTTATACAATGATAGCCAAAGTTTTAAACAATTTATAAAAAACATTATCTCATTCAATTTATTTATATTGACACATTTTTTAAATTATAAATTGATTGGAATAAAACAAGACGTTAAGGGAAGCTTGTTTAAATATAATAATGACAAAACTACATCGAAACCGGTTAAGTCGTTCCTAAGATTAGTGTCAAATAGACAAACATTAAATATTACCCAAAACAATATTAAGATATTTAACATTGTTTTGGGTTCTATTACAAGGATAAATGTTTCTCGGAATAATAGATTTTTTCATATATCTTCTATGTAGAGATAGCTTCGAAATCCAGTTTTATTATAGTGATAGATGGCAGATTAATATACTGGGGTATTCTGTGTACTCGGTTAAGTACTTTCACCAAATTTGAGTCCCATATGGCCCCCCGTCTAGGATAAAGGATCAAATTCGTAAATAAATTTGATCATTTGAAATTCTCGAGTGCGTCAGATTAAGGTTTAGATAAGCTAAATCATGTATATTCCACTAATCTGACAATCAGAGAGTGACGTAAAGAAGGGAGAGGACTACAAAGTTTTAAAAAAAACGTTATCTCGACATTCTCCTGCATGGCCAATTAACACGCAATACTTCCAGAATTTGTCGGAAAATGGGTAACAAAAGTTTCCTAATGAGAACGGAGTATCTTAAGACCCTCTCTCCATCGCCATCCCTCTGCCTACTCTGCTGTGTGCACGCTGCATTACGCTTATTTAATGTGTTCCATTCTCAAAATGTTTTCCAAATGGGTTCGACTGTTCGTACTACTAAGAGCTTTTAAGTATAGTGTGGGCTTTGTCTACAACATCCATACAATTCCTGAATTTGTGTACCGAATAATATATTTAGTCAATACAGAAGAAGACAGTTTAAAAATATATATACTTGTATTTTTTTTTTATTTCAGAAAGATTAAGCTAAGTTAACTTTAAGTAAGACTTTACAATGTATTTATTACTAAAATTTATATATTTTAATTAAAACAAATATTCATTTATTCAGTCAATCGGTCATTTCCAAGTTCCTTGATGTATAGCAGTTTATAAAAAGCCAATCTAACCTTTAACACCCTCTAGTGACAATAGCCTTTTGTTTAAGGCATAGTTTATTGTTCAATTCGAGCAATAAACTCTTTTTCTCTCTCTCTTTTTGTCGAGTGAATTAAAGAAAATTATATTTAATGAAAATTGACCAGGCGCTAACCTACTAATAATCTGGAGTAGTATGGTTTAATAAAAAAATCTTATTTTTTGTT
Source organism: Heliconius sara (assembly GCA_917862395.2). Classification (NCBI taxonomy): domain Eukaryota; kingdom Metazoa; phylum Arthropoda; class Insecta; order Lepidoptera; family Nymphalidae; genus Heliconius; species Heliconius sara. Next base: position 3,571,461 of record OU860795.2, on the reverse strand, counting down.
GAAAAAATATATTAATTACTGACCAATTAAGTAGCACGCTGTAAGGGGTAGCAAAGAAGCTTCATCGATGACAGGCGCTTGAGGACTAGAAAAACCCCTTTTTTGCAAATAGATCTTAGCACTACTCTTACCTAATTTATTGTCTTGATACGAATATACGGCTGCTATTCGTTGCTATTGTGTTATCAAAATAAAATACGTAAGATTACATCACATCACATCACATCGCATCACATCGCTTCACGCTGTATCCCGCACACAGCAGGGTAGGCAGAGAGAACCTAGTATTAAGACACTCCGTTCCCCGCTTTCTGCCGAATTCTGGAGGCATTGCGTGTTGAGTGGCAGAACTCAACGCCGCGCTTAGTCTCGACACCAGAGCGAAGAAATAGAAATATAAATTTCAGTAAATATTTCATCTCCTCGAGTGGGGATCGAACCCAAAACCAGTCGGTTTTACAGTCACACTTCGTGCTGCTGTGCCACGACCGGCCTCATACACATAAGATAAATACCATATTTCAATATTTAACAATTATACAAAATTGTGGTATGAAGGTCATACAGCAAAAAAATTCTTAATATCATTAATAGATATGTTTGAATAAACTACTCTAAATCAAATAAAAGATTTATAAAATTCATTATGATTTTATAAGGTTAATCCGACTAACTTCTATAAGACTTAACACTGTGTTCTGTATTTTCCTCCCATATTCGCTATATCTTATTAAAAAACTTTACGTAGAGGCGTTGTAAATTTGTAACATTTATTTACGGTTTTTGTTACCACCGTGATGAAATAAATAGATTTTGAGAACGACATATACTAAAATTAAGTGTAATTCGCGGTGGTTATATCCTCTAATACTAATAATATAAGAAAGTATATTTAATTATAAACACAAATAACGTAAATATTAGTATAATATTAGTAGTATCTGAATTTGAAAATAAATCAATTTGCTTTCAAAATTGCGGTTTCGACAAATATTGGATTGTAATTAAATTTTCTTATTACATTTAAATTTAACGAGAATTGAAACAGTAAATTATTGGGCACTATAAATAAAACAGAAACAAAGTAATTGGATTTATATAAATAATTTTTCAATATATATTATATCTTATATTAAATGAAAGAACTTATTATATATTATATCGTGAAGAACATAAAATAAAAAAATTGTAATTGTATTTTAAATTAATATAAATGATATACTCGTATAATGTCAATTAACAAAACCAAATTTAGTTTTGGGCAATAAATTCTAAACTTAGTTACATAAATTGACAATATATATTATCTATTAAATTAGATGATTCATTACATACTATTTATTGGTTTTACAGATTTTCTACTTCTATAAAATAAGGCTGAAATAGTACATATTTGTAATATTTATCAGGAACTAGACCGTCGATTTGAAACAAGTAAACAAATGGCATACAAAGGACTATGATATACTCGATATCATAGTTCTCTGTATGCTATTTCAAACTATTTAGCACTCATATAGCAATTCATAAACGAAACTAACCGCAATTTTGCGTATAATATATAAACATTTATTTATTGCCACAAAACGCTGGATTCTAAGTTGATAGGTCAAAATAATATGGGTTTAATTAAAAATATTTCATTTCAATATACAAAATATGCTTGAATTTGGTATGTAGAAATTTCATTATCCATATAAATATATATTAGAGGCGAATGTTATATTATTAAAAAATATGTTATTTTTAGTGAAATCCATATACTTTCACGTTCTAATGTTCTCAATGTGTCAAATTGTAATCAATTTTAATGAAAAAACACCTCACCTATCATTTCAATACTTTTAACAGATATAGTGTATCTATCTATAATTATGTTAATATTAAAGATATAGACAGTATATCGGTAATTAAAAGTTGAAATAATGTATATATTTTTTTCATCTTCACGCTGTACCCCGCGCACTACAGGATAGACACGGGAAGACACTCCGTTCATAATTTTCCGCACAATTCAATAAAGTTGTGGCCCAGGGGCACAAAGTGTGACTGACACTTTGTGCCCCTGCGCCACGACTGGCCTCATATTAAAACAAGTATTTTACAAATATTAAATGAAACTAATTTAACCGGATTATTCGCGTATATTTAAGATTTTACATTTTGGAAACCCGACGTTTCGAACACTTTACAGTAGTCCGTGGTCACGGGTAGACTGACCACGTGACCACGGACTACTGGAAAGTGTTCAAAACGTCGGGTTTCCAAAATGTAAAATCTTAAATATACGCGATTAATCCGGTTAAATTAGTTTCATTTAATATGTGTAATAATCGTGAAAATCAAAGAACTTATTAAGTATTTTATAATTTTAAAGTCGGTGTCAAGCTAATGCTAATTCTTTCTCTAATCTAATATCGATGCTAATTCTTCTAACAAAAACTTTCTACAATATCAAATTACTAAGCCTGTTTGTTTTACTTGGCACCGACTTCAGAATTAAAAAATATTTATTTAATTATTATATTTTATTAGTAAATCTATGTTTTACTTTTTACTTTATTGTTTGAAGTCCGTTTATTTATTTTGAAAATTAATTTATGATTTCTTCTCTCTCCTGTTGAGACAAAACGCGGTGTTGTGTTCCGTCACTCAACGTGTAATTCCTCCAGATCTCGTCGAAAATGGGGTACGGAGTGTCTTAACGTTAGGTTCTCTCTGTTTATCTACTGTGTCCGGGACACAACGTGAAGCTTTTTATTTATGATTTTGTGTTTAGCTTCGAGCTTCTTTACCTGGAATATTGCAACTTAGGTGTATAGAATTTCATGTAAAAAACTCTACGCTCTCGGCTTTCCGTTGGACTTTAAGACATTTCGCGTCGTTTGAAGGACCCTGCGCTTTGGAAACAAAATTTATTTTTCCGAGGAGTAATCAAATCCACAAATACCGCTTTTATAATCGCACTCGTTTCTATTTCGCTGTGATAGCCTCGGACGTTTCGATGGAAAAGTTATAAATAAACTGATATTAAAATTTACCGACGAACTAAAATATTACTGATCATTACGTTACCATTGTATATTTTTTAATTAAAAATTAAACAACATGGATGGATGGATTAAACAACATATTTAACATTTATGCATTGATTGGATTCATTAATATAGGCAGATTAACATGGGTTTGAGTGAACAACTAGTATGTTTGTCGGGAAAATATTGTATATAGTATACATTTTTTTTTTCGTAGCACTACTAGCTTATGTATATACCTTAGGTTTTTTAGAAATAAAGTAAAAGAAATAAAATAAAAAAAAACTACTTTCATCAACTTAAAAAAATATATGTGTCGCCTGCAGTATTTTAAAGTTTCAAATCACCTTTACGCTGTACCCCACATAGGAGAGCAAGCAGAGTTTCGCGGCCTTGCGTGTTTAGTGGCGGAATTCAAGGCCCGGCTTTTGCATTGGTGCCAGAGCGATTTAAGAAAATTAAAATATTTATAAATTCATTCCCCCAAGTGACGATTGAACCCATAAACGTCGCGCTGGTATTGGCATCTATTTATATTTTATATATTTACAATAATATGCAAAGTAACTAAATTATGACTTCGAACGAGCTCTGGAAAAATAAACAACTTATAAAATATCAAAAGAGAGATTTTCTTATGTACCGCTTCGTGGTCCACCCCCATGACGCGCCCATGTTAATGGGCGAAGTATGACTTTCACGGTCAGAGGGCCCAGCCCTGACACCGTTTCCCCTCTCCCCCCGCGGGGGGTTGAGCGAAGATTATATATTATTCCGGTAGACCTAGTACCTACCTACCTACTATAGTACCTACTAATTTAGGAAAAAATCTGAAAAATATACATTTATAGTTAAATTCTTAAAAATAGTTGTCTTAAAATATGGGCCAAACTTGATATTTAAGCTGATAGTTCAAGTGAGGTATCAGATGAAGGGTCTCTGGCTACTAAGACTAACTAAGATTGAATTTCAGAAAAACCTCGACACTGCCAATTTTTGTACGAAGCCCCTAGCTGGTCGAACCCGATTCGCGCTTGTCTGTTTTTTATTTTTGATTTAATTTAAAACTATTTGACACTTTTTATTTCACTTTGTATAGAATATTCTTTATGATAAATTTTATATTGAATCAAAATAATTAATTATGCGTGAAACTATTCAGTTTTTTTATTAAAATTAATAAAATTTGGAACTGTTGCAGAAATATTGATTTGTAAATAACAAAAACTAATCAGCAAAATTTAAAAAACTGTCTTGAATTACATTAATATGTACGTATGAATATAAAAAAATCACAATAAAGATTAACGAATTTAATATAAAGATTAACGAATAGTATCATTTCATCTTAAATACGTGATTTTCGTAACAATTACTGAATTTTTTTTGAAAATAAAAAATGTTTTGTAAGAAGTGATATTTTTTTAAAAATAGTGTAAATAATTGACCACTATCTCAGGTTTTAATCAAGAAAAAAATACATTGTTAGCCTTCAAAGATGGCTAACGAAACGAGCGGAGGCCGAAACCTTCTATTTTGTATTTAAATTTTAAAGTTTATCCTGTTCAGAAATATTAAAAAAGAAACAGAATAATTCTAGTGAAATTCTAATTCTTCTTATTTAAATGAAAAAAAAAATACACATTTTTATACCGTGTGATCCCGGCCTAGAATAGGATCATCCTGGTACTGGTGGTGTCGTAAGAGGCGACTAAAGTACGTGTGGTAGAATCACGTCGCCCGCAATGGCAACACGCATGGGCAGACTCGACCGGATCATTACCACCCCCGGCATTTAAAACCGGCGTGAAGTAGTGGCTTTATTCCACTGCGTTTCGCATCAGGTAATACCGGGCTCCGGCATCCAACCGGCAACGCTCATGTAGCTCCTCTGGTATTGCACGGGGCTGCGGGCGGCGGTAATCACTCACCATCAGGTGACCCGAACGCCCGTATGCCGTGTCTTTTCCATAAAAAAAAAATATTTGTAACTGGAACCGAGATAAAATATAAAATGCACATTTCGTAGTACACGGCCATTATTGGTTTTAATGTGTTTCTTTAAACATAAAGTACAAAACATACCAAACATAACAAGTAAAATACGCAAACACGAAAACCGTAAAACACAGTAACATAAAAATCACAAGCTTTTAGTTTCAAATTTAAATTCGCGATATTCAATTTATTTTCGAGCTCCCGATATAGCTCGTTCGGCACAATGTGGAGGAGCATTAGGAAATTGAACAATTTATTTCATATGGTCCAACCATTCAGTTCGTAACGTTTACTGAACAAAACCCCCGGCTGATTCATTATTTGTACGGAACTAGTTTTTAACTACTAACTTGTCAGAGCAACTTGTCGGTCCGTCGCACGTGATATGAGTAGATAATACTGTATTCAATGTTTTCAGGTCATATTTGTTTTTCCTAGCGAGCTTATATTATATAAGCTCAATAGCTTATATAATATAAGCTCGCTAGGAAAGGCTAGGCTCGCAACAATTTGCGTTTTTCAAATATATCAGAGTATCAATAAGAGTTGGTTAAGAGTTCAAATCCAATATCTATATGTTAGTTTTCTTTATTATAATAAAAGTATAATGTTAATATTGAGCCTTATGACCGTAAACGCGATAGGTTGTGGGTTCGATTCCCGCTCGAGGAAATGAAATATTTATATAATATTCAAATCACGTCAAATATAACGTTAGTTGAGTATGTAACACAATACTGGCGCACACATTCAATTATGAACATTGCTGGTAATGTAGATTGGACCCATAGCCACAGTTAATACTTTCCATCGATATCGTAACGATAAAAATCATTACGTTATATGTTAAATACTATTTAGAAAACATATAAATACTATACAAAACATGCATTTCAATATCTTAAACAAATCCACTAAAATTGATATTAATAACTAACGTTATATACGTTAATCGCATATACATATTTATTGAAAACTGTAGCTTAATGTTCTTATAAATATGTCCACAATTCAAATTTATACAAATAAATAAATTACATACACCAGCGTTTACAAATCATAATATGTTAGTTTCAAATGCGCCTGCAATATGCAACAGCGCGAGTGCAATACGAAACAACGTTAATAATATGCAAAACAAATCATATAGTAATCAAACAATAGTGAACGCTACGGCCGCAGGACTTGAACTATACAAAATCAAATATATTTTTTTATTCAAATAGGCAACAAGCACTTTTGAAATATCAGTAGTGTCAGTCGTACAGGTACAACTACCACCGACTCGGGAGGCAATTCCTTTGTTTTTCCGAAATATATTCACTATAGACGTATAACCAACATTAGCTCCCCTAGTGAACATCAACAGCATTTAATTAAAAACACGATTATCATTATACTAATCTTAGACTGAACAGGCTGAACAAACAAAAAAACAACCGACTGAGCTTTGCTTAATGTTACATGTATTACTTTACCTTTAAATTGTTCTAGTGGTAATTCCAAAATCACTGGTGAAATTTTGTTAAATATATACCCATACATATATCCCAAATACCATCACACTCCATGTACCATACTACAAATTTCGTATAAGAAAACATTCTATGACGGAAAGAAGAAGGCAGGGAGAGGATTAGAAGTAAATTATCTTAAGAATTTACGATAGAAATAAATTATGGTGAATTGCTCTGTATGGCCATCAGGCAGTGGTGGCAGTGGCCACAGGCAACTGTGTCAATATCTGTATAGTGCGCTAATGGTGTACCGGATTCTGGTACAAGGCGGGTTGCAACTGCGCCTAGAGGGCGCGAAAGGGTGAGCGCTTCTGCGGCTCCTGGTGTCGGTGGGCGCTGCTGAAGGCCTTGGGTGTAAAGTCAAGGTGGCGTATGTGGGCGTCAATCCCGCGGAGCAAGGCGCGCCAAGTTACGCCGCGTGGAGGGAGGGCTCCCTGCACGTGGTCGTCTTGCCCATTGCCTGCACAGAAGCGCAGCAACAAGGGCAGCGGCAGCGGTTGACTGTCCTCACAACCCTACTGCCCATCTTGGGAATGGGAATTCAGACAGGGAATCCAGGCATCCAGACAGGGAATCCAGGCATCCAGACAGGGAATCCAGGGGGAAGAGTTTACCTTTCGCACAGGCCAATGCGGGTAAAGTTTCTCCTTATTTAGCCATTAATCAAACAATAGGTTCCTGGTGTGGTCTTTGGGTTCGGGTGAGTTTACTGTGGTCCGCTCTTCTTCTGGTAGTGATGATTACTTAATCCTTAGCAGGTTACAGTGAGGCACACGTGGAATTATATTTGTTAAACGTATAACATAAAACGTAAATACAAGTCAACATGTTTTATGTTTTATCTACATTAATTACTATATGTAGTCTATAAATATCGTTGCGAATCTGTTTCTAATTAGTACATATAACAATTACGTTATATATTCTCGTTAAATATTTCTCAGTATAACGTCAATACTTTACAAATAAATACCACGTTCCGTAGTAAGATTGTGGGGAACGTGTCTCCAATTTGTTTGTTTCTGTAAACAGTAAACCACAGTTTTATAGCGACTTAAGTATCAAATTAATCTTGTTAAAATGAGAACCATGTGTGTATTATATTGCTTTTAATTTAAGTGAGGACGTCGTGGCGCAGGGGCACTGTGACTGTAACGACTGTTATGAGTCGCCACTCCCACTCTGCATACCGTGCTAGGCGAGAAAATGAAAAAAAAAATTGTAAACGCCAGATAGAGCTCAATTCACTATACCCCTAATTTTTCTCTGCCTCATTTGAATGCTACGAATAATGTGTGAAATTAAATTTTAAAAACGAAATTAAATGTTATTTTTAGACAAATGAGATAAACGTAATAAGTTGTAAGCAAAACAAAAATCAACAATTTACCTAATGTCTTATCTACAAATATAATTATCTACAAATATTCTTTAACAAATTTTGAATCGAATCAAAGAGTTTGTATATAATAAAGCAGGCACAAACATATTACATCACCAAGATAGAACTATTTGAATAGAAAACTATTTGATCTAACAATAAATTCAACTAAAGACAGCACTTGTAGCGGAACCAATAATCGATTAACTCGTAACCTGAATACCCGGAACCGGAGACCGACAGACCGAGTGTCTTGTGTCCCAAAATGAACCCTTGAAATTGTATTATTGATTTATAAATAGTTATTTTTAGGTTTACGCTTTATCTCGCGTGTAGCAGGGTAGACAGCAGAAGCCTTAACAATATTAAGACCCTCCGCTTTCCATTCTCCGACGAATTCTGGACACATTGCCTGCTGAGTAGCGAAACTTAGCGCGCTCGACACCAGAGAGAAGAAATGAGAGAGAGATAGATAGATATATATAGATATATAGATATAGATAGATATGATGATATATATATATATATAGATATTAGATATATCTATATAGAGACTATATCATATATAATGATATATATATATATAGATATGAGAGATAATATATATATATATATATATATATATATATATATATATATATATATATATATATATATATATAGAATTTCCTTGTAACCTGATTTTACTTCCATTCCAAATTCCATCAATATTTGAAATTGTTCAGTAATTCCAATTGAAAATTCTTTCATAGTATTATAAAAAGAATATAGTTCAACATGAATAGTACCAATTTTATTACCATTAAAAACGTGTTTCAAATGATCAACCAATTAGTCACTACGTCACCTTGGATGCAATTGAAATTTCATCGCCCTCCAACACAATACCACAAGAGCACTGCAATAATTTGCAATTCGAGGTAAAGCCCTTTGTGTAGGCAAATCTAGATGGGTGGAACTACTACTAAATTCAATAAAATGTATTTTTGTTTGCTCTTAAATGAGTACCGATAAATACTATTTACATTTTTATAAAATCGATATATACAACCCAGGCCGTCGTGGCGCAGTAGCACAAGCGTGTGACTGTAAACGCAATGGTTGTGGCCTCAATTCCAACTCAGGAGAACGAATTAATAATTATTAATGTTTTCATTTCTTCGTTGTGGTATCAAGGCAAAGATCAATGTAAACTTCCGTCAACTTAACACGCAATGCTTAAACGCTTAAAAATTAAACTATAAATAGTGACGAATTTAAAACTTAAGGCCAGTAGTGGCGCAGCGGCACGAAGTGTGACTGTAAATCGACTGGCTGTGGGTTCGATTTCCACTCGAGAAGATGAAATATTTACTTATATTTATATTTCCACTTCTTCGCTCTGGTGTAGGGGCTAAGCGCGGCGTTGAGTTCTGCCACTCAACACGCAATGTCTTCAGAATTCGGCAGAAATTGGGGAACGGAGTGTTTTAACACTATTTTCCCACTGCCTACCCTGCTGTGTGTGGGATACAGCGCGAAGCTGATTTTAAAACTTAATAAAATAATATTATTAGTAATGTATTATTACTAATGTAGTATGAACGTTGAGAATTATGCAGGAATTACTGCAATATTTCAATAATATAGACTTGTATAAGTACTGGAAAACAATACACAACCAATAACATATATTCTCAACAACGCCTTTACTGCTGTGTTCAACGAGTCAATAAAAGCTAAGCAAGCCTTCTGGACTTAAAAGCTCCTTACGAGGAATCAAGTAGGTGATACAATGTAAACAACACTAGAAAAGCACACGGAACAGTGTCCGTAGTGATAATTACATTTGCACAGCCACCTATATACAGTACGTCAGCCGTAAAAGTATGTAGTGCTTAATATATTCACATGTTCAATTAGGGAAAGTTTACTTGTGTTTGCTGTTTGTTATACTAAAAGTGTTAAGACACTCTGTTCTTCACTATATCGAGGCATAATTCGAAATTTTAAATATAATGTAATTTTCTTTCTAGTAATTAATATCTAATATATATGCCACAAATTAATCAGAATGAATGACGAAACAACCGCTACTTTAACACCATAATTTAAACAACAAAGACTTTTGCACACTTATATATCAATATCAAAATTAATATTTACAAAAGTTGTCATTATCAGTGAGTTTAAATATTGAGGTATTAATTTCTTTTGAAATCAAATATTGTTATGCAATAAGTTATGCATTTATAGTTATTGTTATGCATTTATAGTTAAACTCGAACTAATTCTGTTGAGGAAGCGACGGAAAATAGCACAGACTATAACAATGAACACGAGAACGTATGGCTCAGTGGTCAGAGCGCCTGGTCAGTTTCCAGGAGGCGCGGGTTCGAGTCCCGTTTTCTAAATAAATATTTATATTTCCTAAGTGTGGATTAACACTTTAAAAAATGTTTAAAAAAACGTATTTTAAGTTTTACGTGCCCCTACTTGCCACCAACTTCTTTCGGCGGTCTTTCAATAATATAACAAATGAAAAATTTATAGGAACTTCAAATCGACCACTGTAAGGAAACATCGTTTAGAGCTAAGTTATTTGGTGAGGTGTAGTAAATTGCGGTGTGAAATAAATTTGATTTTCAGTTGCATTCATAGTGTTCTAAAACAACATAATTTAATATATATATATATATATATATATATATATATATATAATATTGCGTCATAGGTATTAAGTGGTTGAAAAAAAAATACAATAATTTTTGATACTAACTTATTTAAAAAACAGAATAAAGTGAATATTTAAGGGGCTTAACTCATCTTAATATATAGGCTGGTTCCATACAAACCATATGATTCTATTAATGTTTTTAAAGATAATGGTACGGAACCAGGTCCGTCCAAGAACGATCAATATGGCTTATGGAATTTCTCTTTTACTTGTAGCTTATAATTATTAATTATCAAATCAATAATTGTGTTCAGTGTGGTGCAGTATGAATAAATGTGATAATAGTTGAATCGATATCAAATCGAGAAAATCAATTACTTTCTTTCCTCGCTTTTAAGAACAAAAGCGCGATGTTGAGCTCTGCTACTCAATTAGAGTGGAAATCGAGCCCACAACACAGCTTTACATACTGTGCTGTTGCTGTAAATAAAAGATTTTTTTTTCTTCAAACTGTATAACCATATAGCAGGGTAGGCAGAGGGAAAATAGAGGTAAGACACTCCGTGTAAGCGAAGTAATGAAAATATTAGTAAATAATAATTCATTCCGCTGATTGGGAGAGAAATCCACAACCGTCGCGCTGTAGTTGTGCCACTCGCCCATGAATACTTTTTATTATTTTATAACTTTTAAATAAAAAATGCAATAAAGACATAGAAAGCAGCCTCAAAGCATTAAATATCAAATCGAACTGAATCTTATGAATACATTGATAAAGTACATATAAATATAGATAAAATACATAAAAAAATATATTAAGTGAATCTATTTAGATTTTTAATGTAAAGTGCCATATTTACAAAATTTTTTCAATTAATATTGAAATGATTGCAGAAATGAATAAAAATTCTTCAATTAATGTTAAAATCAGTTTTCTATATATTAAAACTATAAGCCTATAAGCATAAACTAGAAATTTTCAGTGTATTAATATTTAATATACATGATTTACTAAATTACTAAATTGAATTTAAAGTGAAAATTATTGAGATAACCTTATAAGTGCAGTACGATTACGGCTGCGTTTTTAAATTGAATTGATTGAATCTGGGAATAAATTAAAAACCTCAATTGGAATGCATCGACACTATTCACGTTTCAAAACATACATCGTATTAATTGGACTTCACACGTAACTGGCAATCAGGTGAGTTTATGATATTTAGGATATCAGCACACTATCAAAATTTTACATCAAAAACTAATTTTTTTTTGCGCTATATCCCGTATGTACCAGGGTAGGCGGAGGGAACTTAGTGTTGAGACACTCCGTTCCTCATTTTCCACCGGATTCTGGAGGCGTTATGGGTTTGACTGATGCTACGTTTAGCATCGACGCCAGAGCGAAGGAATATATTAAATAATAAATTTTCCTCGAGTGGGTATCGAACACACAACCTGCCGAATATTTTTTTTTTTTCAGTTACTTCAATAGTATTAGTACCATAATGTGCAACAAACTTAAAGCTCAAAAAGCTGCACGTGTGGACGGTACTCAAGCACGTGCTGAAAAAAAACATCGCTAATATTAGAACGTATGGCGCAATTTCGACTCTACGCGTATACGCGGAAGATTTGTCGGTTCCGGTTTCACGGTGGCCTTTTGAAACGAGGAAAAGTCGAAGTGGCTGGATTTGAATGAGGAGAAGTGCTTAATGATAGCCTGATCTACGTGGTGGGTCGGGAAATGATGAATTTTTAATTACTATTTACTTAGAATTTACTTACTTTAACCACCACTTCGAAATATTATCACTATAATAACCGCCTTCCGTAATATTGAACATGATTAATATTATATATTACGAAAGCAAAAACTTAAAATCTAATCGTATTTTGACAAGCAATTTCATTTCTTCGAGTGGAATTTACCGTCTCCCACCACGACCGGCCTATAAACAGAACATTTAAAAATAACAATGAATATACGTATACACTCGAGGAATTGAAATAATGAAAAGATATATTTATATTTTCATTTCTTCGCTCTGGTTTCGAGGCAAAGCGCGGCATTCCGCGGCATTCCGTCTCTCACAACGCAATGCCTGTAGAACTCGGCGGAAAGTGAGGAACGGTGTGTGCTGACACTAAGTTCTCTCTTTTGATTTGTATACGTTCTATAAAAAAACATGTAGTTTCAAACGTAAACCGTGATCACAACAATGAAGAAAATGAAGTGAATTGTTATATAATGTAGAGGTGTTGATTAATATTTCCGCATGTTGAATCCAATAACATATTGAATGAGCCTACTAATATATGATATATAATATATATACATGTTTTCAGCGTGATTGCAAATTATTTTAATTAGTAGGTATAGTATATTTTAGTTGCTATAGTAGTATATACAACATATTTTTTTGTAATACGATTTTAAGTAAAAAAAGCGGCTAAGTGCGAGTCGCATTCGCCCACCGAGGCTTCGGTACCAAACTTAGGATTGTAGGTCAACGTATAAAAGCTTACCATTTTTTTTTCGGATAAATTCACTTATTTTGTATGTTTTGTATGAATTTTGTTTCACGCTGTATCCCGCACACAGTAGGGTAGGTAGAGGGAACCTAGTGTTAAGACACTCCGTTCCCCACTTTCTGCCGAATTCTGGAGGAGGCACTGCGTTTAGTGACACGTTTATTGGCAGAACTCAACGTCAATATATATCTATATTTTTATATTACTAATATAATGGTTACAAAGATTAATTGGATACTAAATAGAATTGACGATCTGGAACTCAATAAAAAAAATTGAGTTTAACATATAAACAAAACTTCTCTACTAAAAAAAGACAAATATTTTTACAACAACAAAATACGCTTCAAAGAGCTTTAAAGGAAAACTTACGGCAATATTACTTTGTGGCAGTATATTTTTGTATCATTTTATAATATAATATACTATAAAAACAGCCTGGAGTTGGATAGACCTCGTATATCTTTATCCGCAGGTGCAGCGCGAACAGGTAACAGGTATTACCATAGTAATGTATCGGCTGTTCCCAGTTATTACCAGATTAATTGAAATATACGACGCCATAGCACACAATTAGCAGCAAACATTTCAACAATTACCCGCGATTCATTTAGTTCGAATGTTTTATTTTTAGTATGGAGTTGACTTTTGCATATGAAATGGTCAGTTCGATTTTGTTATTCGGATTTAATCTTTGATACGCAGTGGAAGAACTATTGAACTATTCAGTAAAATGTTATAAAATGCATATGATATTATGGTGATCTAAATTTAAATCTAAGTAAATTTCGGTTCAGATATTTAAAAATAGGCCATGTTTTTAACAAACATTGAAATAAGAAAAAATAATAGGTGGAACGAAAATAATTATTTTTATATTTTGCAGACTTCACGTTGTCTTGCGCATTTTGCACGATAGATAGAAGGAAGCTGGAAACCCACTGTTAAGACATTCCGTTGACACAAGGGCTCTTCCGTTCTCCTTCTTCCGACTATCAGGAGGCTTTGCATGATGTGTGATAAAAGTGGCAGAACTCACCGCTGGGCTTTGCCTCGTTACTAGAATGAATACATTAAATAAAGTAAACTTCGAAAACATTAACCATTTAATTCCTCAAGTGGAAATTGAACCTCAACGTGTCGCGTTTACACACACACCTTTAAAATATTTAATTAATTTTATATTAACAATAATTGTTTCAATAATATAGAAAACATTACATAATATATATCCTATGGAACCTATAAAACAGATCCAACAAATGTGAATGTGTCGACATCATATAAACCTGTAATCAGTAATCGGCGCTAAGTAATCACTTTATTGTAAACGCGACAAAATGAAACCATAAATTAGATATATTTAACATTGAGTAACGGCTTTTACAATTTTTTTTATTATGAATGATGAGACGCGAGTTTTTTTCTATTTCCTATTTATTTAACATTAATTCGACATTTAGTTATATGATATAAAATTTGCTATTTTTTACCAGTATATATTTCTGTTTAAATATTTTAAATATTATTGTAATATCATAAGAGTCTTAGTTATAAAACTAAAAATTAATTAATTAAATTTTATGCGAAGTAAGATAGATGATCTCGCCTATGTCCCAGAAATCACGTACGCAATCGTTTATCCCAGTAAAAATAGTTTGTATATCTTCATATTTATATATTGAACTAGTGTTTTTACTATACACACAATTATAACAAAATAACAGCTTATTTGCACTTACAAATAGATATGACTCAAACACAGTTTTACGTACAACTTACATATAAGTTATATAAATTTATATATATTTTATATAAAATATATATTTTAGTATGCGACAAGTAAATATACGCTATTAGAACTACTGAAGTGTTAATTGACTGACGAAAATGTATATTGAATGGCACTGAACTGGAAGTAACTTGGATATTCTCTCCAATAAGTAGTTAAATCTATCTCGAGTAATAGTGAGACAGACAGCCCTGCGTTGAATTCCGCACTCAACTCGTAATGCCTTGAAAAATTCTTCAAAAGAAAAGTGGGAAACGGAATATCTTAACACTAGGCGCTCTTTCAGCCTACTCTATAATATGCGGAATACTGCGTGAAGGTGATTTTTTTTATTTTCTTTATTTACCGTAGCGTTTGACGCTCCGGCCTCTCTGACTACTCCGCTAGGGATAAATCGTGAAGTTAAGTTCTTTATTTGTTTTATCAACGTTGATAAAAGATCGTTAAAGAATTTTTATTTTATATAGGTTTTTTTTATTAAAACTTCTTACAAATTTTAGTTCATTAATAAATATCAAAATCAAACTGTAAAACACATAATATTCTAATTTATAAAATTTATTATAAATCCAGTATACGAGTATCTATAGTGTGTCCGATTTGAAACCATATCTCTCAAATAGTAGCCGCTACAATATGTGTTTGATGTTCATTAAAAGAGATTGTGCAATTATAAAGACACGTACGCGGTCAATGACGTGAGATCGAGACGGTGGTCACAGAACATGTTCAATTCAGCTGAATATTCGGATAACTTGTTCCGGATTATTCGCTTACGTAATCTCTATATCCGGATAAAACTTATTCTTTTATCTTGTTTATTGTCTTTAAGTATCAGCGTTATTTTTCTAGACATAAAAAAATACTAGAAATTAAGAACTACAAGTAAAATAATAAATTCTTATTTTTTTCCGACAGGCTAAGATTATTGCTGTAAGCGCCATATGCTTTTACAGTGATACCGGTTGAGTAGGAGCGGGTTTCAGTCCCTTAGAAATTGCAGGCACTACGTTGTTGCTAGTGAAGATGTCGTCGAGGGCAGAAGACACGAACCTAGTCTTGCTGCCGTCAATCGGGCGGAATTCCTCAACTATAACAATCCACGAAAACTCTGTTTTCAATCTCTTTTCAATTACACATTACGCAACTGGACCCATAGACCTTGTTTAATGTACCAAATTTAATTTTTATTTTAGTATAAGATGGTAAAAATCCAATTTGGGCATGCAAAGCATTTTGCACGATGCCCAATTGTTAAGCGGCATTGTTTTGATCAATCAGTCAAACGCATACACGGAATACTCGACAGTGTTTACTTAACAATAGAGACCATAATGGCGATCGATATAAACCGTTACTGAAATGTTTGTGTGCTTCACTTTGGTAATTTATCGCCTGGACGCGTCCCGAAAATGGTTTGAATACAAAAGAATAGCCGGTTGGTGTCGGCGGTACGTTCAGCATCCCACAGTGAGTGTCCGCTAAATTCAGTTACGATTAAAATTGTATTGTAAAGCGATACATATTACATGTGATGTAAATAATGAAATGTGTACATTTATTTTTTTGGATTCGCCGGGTATCTATCAAAAAATCAATCGTCCTCGTAATTTCTATACAATACATAAAACTATAAGAAACGTTGAGAAACAGGTATTGACAGGTAACTTGAGACTGCAAATAACTAGGAAATCCCATAAAAAGATCACTTCCGATATATTGTAAGCGTCGCTACCGTATATTGCTAGACGTGAGAATATGAAAACGTAGATGGACATATTCCATTCTATCAAACTTTTAATGTAAATACCTCAATACAACCTTGAAGTTAACTTAAAGTTACGAAAGTACTGAGTTGAAAGGAGCCTGACAGTGAGTACTTTCGGTGAATATTCAGCATTATTCTCATATGCATCGTGTTTATACTATCCAGGCCACTCACGGATAGTGCTACTTGTCCAGTTTTGATACGTTTATTTGGTCTTCAGTTGGGTTTTATATTGAAAAGATTACGTATCACTTCTATTGATATAGATTTATTGGAACTGTCTAATGTTTCAGAAAATTAACTTTGTGACATGTAAGATAGAATTAGTATCATTGTATAAATAATCACATTCAACATTATATTTTCTAAAAGATACAAACAATAGAAATAACCAAATTTTAATAACTTAAACGGAAAAGTCAAAACATACGACGCGAGGTGTACTTTTTTAACTTCACTCTTTATCCCGCACTTAACAGAGTAGGCAGAAGGAAGCGGGAAATCAAGTGTCAAGACACTCCGTTCCTCACTTTCCGCTGAATTCTGGAGATATTGCGTGTTGAGTAGCGGAACTCAACGTTGTGCTTTGTCTCGACACCAGAGTGAAGAAATGGAAATATAGGTTAAATAAATATTTCATTTCATCGAGTGGGGATCGAATCCACAATCAGGCATGTTTACTTACAATTACAGTTTGTGCCCACGCCACGACTGGCAAAATGAAATCAATGAAAATATTCATATTAATATCAAACATTTTCAATGTTTTATTTATGACTAGTAGGCGCGTGGCTTTGCCCGCTTATTGCACCCTTAGGAGTGAATTTAAAAAAAACTACAAAACACGTGTTCAATAAAATATTTTTAACGGTCTGAATTTTTTTTTTTTAAATCGGTGGCGATTTAAAGATTTTTCCATATAAAAGGGGGGTTAATTCTATAAAACCATAAAACACGTCAATCAAATATTTTTAAGACTTTCAAAGAATTTCAAATTTTATAAAAATCAGTGCCGATTTAATTCTTTTTCTATACAAACTTTCCTTTTATATATATAGATTATTGATACGAGGAAAAAAAAATATTTTAATCAAACTAACTCATTTGATAGTAGTTTTCGTTCACATAAATTTATATTTCAATAAGCCAATGAACAACAGTACTGCGGTGCAGTCGGGGCGTGTCGTATAGAAGACGATAGTTTGGATTCAAATGACTTAGAAATCAGTAAAGTTTTGGTATTTCAGTGGTTTAATCGTTCGAACAAAGCGCAATTTTCAGTTTTGTCAACTTATGAGTGACATAGCGTCCTATTGTCAACGTTACGATTGTGGATTCGATTCCCATTCCATTCCCAAGGATGAATTATTTTTAATTTTCTGTAGTTTATTTAAAACAAGACATCTTATAAGGTGGTGAATCAATAATTTGTAATTTGCTGTACAAAATATTATATTGTTATATACGTTATATTACTGTCAGTATTAAAAAAAAACTTCCAAAGTTAAAACTGTTACAAGGTGACTTTATAATATTTTTGCTATTTGCGTACACAAAAAATATTTTCTGATACATTTCTCGGGCCCAATTACTTTCACAATAGAAAATAATATCCGACTAATCTTATTACAAAACTTTGTAAAAGCATTCCACGTGAGAACACTTTATATATTTTCTAAGGACATCTTCCAATTCCATAAAGGCTTTGTAAACTAGAGCTGTATTAAGCATAATAAACTCGATATAAAGATACTTCTACCTTTTGTCAATAAAATAAGTACAGTATTATACTCGCTCCAATATCTCACACAAACAGGTGCTCAAAAGAAACTCTTAATACTCCGTTGTCTGGCGATGGGCATACTCCTTTGATGTTCTATCAAACTATTGATGTATGCAAAATGTACTCGAATACTTGTACATGGATATATTTTTGGTAGAGTTTCAAAATATTTGCTGGCTCTGAATGGTCTTTAAAAGAACTTTCTCGTTATTGAGGCCAGTCGTGAGGTCAGTCGTGGCGCAGGGGTACAAGTGTGAGTCTGTTAACGCGACTGGTTACCTCACTAAGTGCCCTCTGTCTTCCCTGCTGTGTGCGGGATACAACGTGAAGCTGATTTATTTTAGTTATTGCTTGTTATAATGTACGAATTTCAAAGTAGTGCAAGCATATTTTTCGGTTAAAAATCGCAGTACAGAATCCTAAAATAATAATAAACTTAGTGATTCCTGTTCAATTTCATATCATATAAGTTAAATTTTAATTAGCACATAACTATAACAGACATTTTATTTTATATTCTCGTACTTACGTAACCTAATTCTATGATTTGATCTACCAGACAAAAGATACGCCTGTATTTTTAATATCCTTGTTATTATTTTTAATAGATATTCTCCTTAGTGTTGTCGCCAAGAAATACTTATATTACTTTATAATTACATTATTTAAATTTAAGTTTTTGAACGAAATTTTAAAAAAATACCTTTAAAAACGAAAATAACAAAGGTTAAGCGACAGTATATAAAAATATGCCTAATCTAATCTTATTTAAATTTAATCCTAAAAATAAATACTGAATTTGTATCTGTGCCTCTATCTGTACACTGTACAGTCAGATACTCCCCAACCACTCTACACTAGTATCAACATATCGTCATATCACCATCACAAATGAACACAACATCCACACAAACCATTTCATTAGTTAATTATGGAGATTAGATATAAGTACTTTTGTATTCCTTCCTGTGTGTCAGGGTTGGCTCCGGTATTAGACGCTGGCGCGACGTCATAGAGGACGACCTCTCCGTGCTGGCCATGATCGGCAAACGAGATATCGTGGGATGCAGTTTCATCCTTCTGCGAGGCAGTGGTGCTCGAGAAGGAGTCGGCGGAATGGATGATTGAGGTTTTCGAAGAGCTCGCCATTCACCGCTAAAGACCGGGTTGCCGGAGTGCGGGACACAACCGCTGCCGCCCTAATGAGGCAGAGGATGATCAGCTTGGGGAAGTAAAACATAAAAAAACGACAAACTTAAGTTTGCGGGCGTATGCACTCATTTTGAATGAAATTAACTAGGAATATAAGTTGTATTGATTTTCCTATTAAATATCTATGATTTTTTTTCATCTATTTATATTTAAATTACTTGCATATAAAAAATAAGACAGTAAAAGAAAAAGAAGAAAAATTAAGATCGAATAGAGCGCTTCTTCAAAAAAAAAATTTTACGGTTATTATTAGTATTTGGTCCAACATTCATATTGTTAGTTGAATACACTTAATTTTTTTAATATTAAGATTATACTAAAGAAAATACTAACTTATGTAAACATATTCACTATCAGCAATCATTAAACTAAAACAGATATCATCTTTATATATCAAAATATATCCAAGCATTATTATTCTTTCCCAAAGGTCCAATCAAATATAGTTTTCTTAGTAAAAACCTCTTGTTGGAGACAGCAGTTATGTCAACTTTCAGGCAGGCGGGGCCTAATTGAAGAATAACAGTTTGAGTTTCACTCAAAACTATTCTTAATTGTTCGTTCAATCTTCCTCAAGTTCGGCACTTTTCTTCTTCTATATTCTAATTAAAATTTAGTTTTAAGTTCAGTTAAGAATTCTATTATATGCAGTCAAATGCAAATTTAAGTAGTGGATATTCACAAAATATTTACGATAATGCAATATTAAATAACAGGCTAAATTAACCTAAGCTTTTAATTGTCATTTAATTAGAAAGGATAAGCCATTTGGTCGGTCGGTCACTGTCATATATCGATGTTAGTATATATATTACATATTTTTTCTCTATATTTTCATTAAGAAAGAAACCTTTTCCCTATAAGTCAATCTATTAATGTTAAAAGTCTATGAATTTAAAAATATTAAACATTATCTGCTTATAATATATTTCTTTCAGACTAAAGCGCGTCTTTTATAGAACATTTTAGAGCACCAAAACTTCACAGTATTTTTAAATAAACACTCCAATTAAGTGTTTTATAACGACAAAGCAGCAAAGGCAGAGAGGAAGTTTTTGTTTGGCAAAAAGCAAACGTTGATTCACTCATCTCGTTGTTGCTGGTAATAAATAAATACAATTTTTATTATGATGGTAGCTTTCAAATATTTATATATAGTCAAATTCTTATTTAAAGACATAAAAAGAATTTATTTCTTTCCTATTAGAATTTTATTTATCACATATATAAATATATTTATTAGTACTGTAAACTCCTAACCACACACGTTTTTCTCACGATGTGTTTCATGAAACCTCATTCGGCCCTTACAATTGTTGCAATAAAGTAAAACAGTAATCTTAAAAAATCGCGCTATAAATTACACTATTAATAGTCAATCAATATTGTATATCAAAATAATTTGAAATATTTAATAAATTACAAACAATTGGTCAACCTACACGAATTTACCGAGTTTTCTACTTGCTTTTAGAAAATAAAATTTAAATCTTTATCTATATAGAAATAAGTAGTATTTTCGTTTAACATATACAATAAATAGCTGTAAACATTGTCGTGTCGTGTAACATCTGACGTTCAGCGACATTATTTTTTTCATCAAATCATAAATTTTTTAATCAAATTAAAAATTATTGAATTTATTTTGCTTATCTCAATTGCATGCTTATTGGTGGATTAAACCGACAAAATCTCATGGTTAAGACACGGTTGTTGGTTCAAAGTCATAGTCCAACTTTGAACCAACAACCGTTTTATTAAGGAGTATATACACATCATAGCATATCTAAATACTTAATTATGATTATATATCTATCTTTTCTAAGTGTGGATTAACACTTTAAAAATGTTTAAAAACGACATATCTAATCGCTATCTAATGCTTATTTTGTCATTATCTATAGTTTTTAGCTTAAAAACTGTTAGACATATAGATACATATAAACATAATTATGATATGAATAAAAAATCCCGGTGCTATAAACTGTGTAATTTATGATAGAGCATAGTAGTAAAGAAAATATTAAATGAATATCATATATATATATATATATATATATATATATATATATATATATATATATATATATATATATATATATATATATAGAAAATTATTGTGTGGTGATATAAAAAAATATAAATGCTATTGAAATCTTGTCATTATTTTATTACTTTGTATAAAATTAAAAGATGCATCCATAGTTTACTATAAAACGTTTAATTTATGAATTTAGTGGAAGCAGTTGAGATTACGAATACTGTACGCCACTATGGGACCTTTGCAATTAACATTGTATGCTTACCCGAATACAATTTCTACCTAGACTAATTGGACTTGTTCAGATACTCATTTCAGTTCAATTTCGTTGAATTTGTGCAAAACTAAGCTATTGTATCTAAATTCATTTTGTATTTTAAATATATGACAAAGATCAATAAAATAAAAATTTTAATACAACTATAAAATATTATTTTAGTGCTTATTCTCATTTTTGTAATTAATATCACTGTTTATTAATCAGTGCAATCAAGTAGATATATAATAATTGCAAATAAAATATTTAAACAAACTGATAAATATATTGAACATATTTGTAGTTCATTTATTCTATAAATATAAGTTTTATATTGATAATAGACGATCACTATTTTTTATGGTATATATTTTCAGTTTAGTATTTCATATTTTTAATTGTTAAAATATTATTGCTTAACCAAATTTAAAGTAACTAAATATTTATTTTTGAATAGTATAATCATGTCTCGGGTAGCACTGGTTGTGGGCTCGATCCCCACTCGAGGAGATGAAATATTTACTTAAATTTATATTTCCATTTCTTCGCTCTGGTGTCGAGGGCAAGCACGGCGTTGAGTTCTGCCACTTAACACGCAATGCCTCCAGAACTCGGCAGAAAGTGGGGAACGGAGTGTCTTTCACTAAGATCCCTCTGCCTACCTGCTGTGTGCGGGATACAGCGTGAAGCTGATTTATTTTATTTTATTTTAATTCTCAGTTAATATTATATTAGATAAGTAACCCGCACCTTCGTTTGTGTTTCTATAAATTGTTTTTTTTCAGCTTTACCCTGTATTTCACGAATAAAAGGGTAGGCAGAGGAAACCTGGGAACCTTGTGAAGATACTCCATTCCCATTAAGATACTTCCGTTTCCCAATTTTCGTCGTATACTGGGGGCAATTCGTGTTGAGTGGCGGAACTCAATGCTCCACTGAATTATAGAGGAAGGAAGTAACCTTAAAAGGAACCTATTAATTAATTAACTTTCTCCTTTTACCTTTATTTTTCGTTGTAAAATTTCTTAAATTTCTAAAAGGTTTTTTTTAACACATTTTGACCGTCCATCATACTGCATTATAAAAAATAATCCTTTCCTGTTTGTAGTCAACTTATTGTGAATGTGTAAGGAGAGGAGATTGAACTAACTGGTTCAATCTCCACTCAAGGAAATGAAATATTCAATTCCTTGAGTGGAGTCTGGTGTCTCTGGTGTCAGGGATAATTGGTATTGAGTTTTGTCATTCAACACGCAATACCTACAGAATTTGGTGGAAATTAGACTTAACACTTGGCTTTCTCTGCCTATCCTGATACAGTGTGACGCTGAAAAAATATTAAATAAAAGATATACCAATGGTAATAGGGTCGTTTCGTTTATAATTTTCTAAAATTGTTTGCCTCTATCTTAAAACAACAAATTTCGAAGTAAATGTACAGAAAAAAAAATTGGCAGCGCTTGATTTTTGGGAAGAAAAGTAAAAACACCTCCAAAACAAAATAAATAGATACATGCTGTAGTGTGACATAAGATGTTCATTGAAATCGGAAAAGTCTTCGATTGAAAATTGTTTTAGGTGCGTATTTCATACAAAGTTTTGATGGATTTCTTGATGGCGGCACGGTGTATGAACTTTTACTATGCTAATAGACGATATGGATAAAAATACTTTGTTCTTAATTGGGTGTTCAAATATCTTCAATGAAAAATTTAGAAGATTTATATAAGATAGAAAAAATAAAATAATGCAAGTCTTGGCACAGTGACAAAATGTGGATTGTAAACGCGACCAGTCGTGGGTTCGATTTCCAGTCGAGTAAGTTAAATATTTAATATTTTCATTTTCTTCGCTCTGGTGACAAGGCAAGACGCGTTGAGTTCTGCCACTCAAATCGTAATGCCTCCAGAATTCGGCGGAAAATTAACAACGGAGTGTCGTTACACTAACTAGGTTCTCTCTTTTGTTATACATGGTATTACTGAATTAGTAGAGACGCAAAAATTATATATATATTATTTTTTTTATTTTACTTGTACTTTTTAATTTCAAGATATATATTTTCGGGTGTTTGATTCTTACAAACGACTTTACATTAGTCATATACAATTATAAATACACTATGAAGTTCTATGGAATAATAAGGAGCTAGATTGGAGCTAGATATATATATATATATATATATATATATATATATATCTATATATATATATATATATATATATATATATATATATATATATATATATATATATATATATATATATATATATATATAATAAGAAATTCTGTATAATAAACCATAAAAGAAAAGAAAATAAATATATAAATTGTATTGAACATCATATCTAGAGATTACTTACGTAGTTTGTTTGGAAATACTCCAGAATCCTTTTACTTTGATCTCTTGAATTGGATAAAAAAAGGTTATTGTTTATCAACGCTTCGTTTAATGTTTAGTTTAGAAAAAGTAAGTGGAGGCCGAATTAAGTCCCTGGATATCAGATAGGAAAAACCTTATCTATTGCTAATGCTCACACCGTGCTAAATTGGAGACGCTCCAGAGGCAGTTCTTATTAATTTGTAACGTTGTTTGTTTAAATTAATATTTATTAGAATATTCTTTTAAGTCGTTTGTGTATAGTTAGAATAAGTAAATAGCATACTTAGTATAATAATGATTACTTAAGTAATATAAAAATGTGTATTATTATATTTATTTATATGATTTTTAATGCGAAGCAACCTGCCACTACACACTATACAAAATGCAATGGATATGTCATGAAAAACTTATTTGTTGGTGTCGCGCTGTATCCACATACAACTACAAGGGTAGGTAGAGGGAACCTAGTGCTAAAACACTCCGTTCCGCATTTGTTCAGTGTAACTGATATCCCAAACACCTTTAAAAGTTACTTAATAAATAATGTAAAATCTCGTGATGTATTTAGTGGTAAGAAACATTTATAGTTGTGGTCGTGAATAACCCAAAATCTTTTAGAGATTCCGAGGCCTAAGAGGTGTTAAGAAAGTTATGTTTGGAACCCAAGAGTTTTAAATAATATCAGAAGGTATCGTTCTAATAAGGATAGGATATTTTATTCTAATAAGGATATTTTCCATCAGAAATTTATTGAAATAACTGAAACTCGATAATATCACTTTAACATAACTCGAAGCTCTTCCGAAGAAACGTTAAGAGCGCGCCCTATCTTCCTCTTCTCTATAACTGCATATTAGTTATAATAAAAGGAAAAAGAGCAAGCGCACTGCCCTGCCCCTACACCGTGAATTCCTACCAGACTGCGGCTGCAACAGTCGTATTTAACTCTCCGTGACTTTTGTGCTTGATCTTTCCGAAGGTATTTGTTACGCTTGTTTATATTAAGATGTATAGTATGAGAATGGTGATTCGTGATGTTGATTGATTTGTGAGATCAATATAAGTCGTAGGAACGAACGCACAACCGCAAGGCGGCCGTTATGTTAATTAAACGCACGACACACACCCCACCGTCATGTATCGTGTAGGCGTACACTACTGTATACACCAGAGTTGCAGGACATAAAATAGCACCACACACCCGTATGAGACAGGCGGACACTACTACATACACCGGAGCTGGGACATAAAATAGCATCACACACCTACTAATCATATACCAAGCTGTAGAAGTAATATACAACATGTCATCGACCAACGCCTTACAAGCACAGCTTACGTACCGCGTACGCGCATTATTTAATTACTGTACAGCTAAAATTCTACGTTCAGAAGTTTTCAATATTAATTATCTACTGAATATCAAATAATATTTACTGACTGAATATCAAATAATATGTATAATTTTATATGAAACAAGCTTAAATATATTATTTTGTTAATTAAGCAGTCATTAAGCCACCTTATATTCCATTCAATAGGTCTTACCCTCCCAATTCTCAACAAAAAGTACATAATAGTGACAACTAATATCAACACCACATTTTACTATCTTTAATACTATTTCGCCAAAACTATTTCTTCTAGAAACGTCCACATCCTTAATATCTTTGCTCAACGATTACCTCAGCAAACAAACAAACTTCTAAATATAAAACATTGCACTGAATTAGAAAAAGCTGTAGCAATTTGAATATTTCATAGATCTTCGAACTCAAATGTTAATTCAAGCGTAAAGAGGCTTAGGTTAACGGAAATAGCGACTTCTGAAGAAACGATAAAATAATTATTTTTTGAGAGCGGGGTAATCCCCGCTCCCAAAAAAAAAAAAAAATAAAAGTAATCTGCCGGCCGTTATAGAAAGGAAGTCGTTAACATACAACTGCATAAAACTAGAAAGAAAAAAAAACAAACCAGGGAGGCCAGCCGTGGCGCAGTGGTACAAAGTGTGACTGTAAAACCGACGGGTTGTGGGTTCGATCCCCACTCGAGGAGATGAAATATTTACTTAAATTTATATTTCCATTTCTTCTCTGGTTTTGGGGCAAAGCGCGGCGTTGAGTTCTGCCACTCAACACGCAATGCCTCCAAAATTCGGCAGAAAGTGGGGAACAGTGTGTCTTACACTAAGTTCCCTCTGCCTACCCTGCTGTGTGCGGGATACAGTGTGAAGCTAATTTAATTTAATTTAATTCAATACTTTATTAGGATTAACAGGGGGTACTTTATTAGGATTAGGGGTCCCTAACCCCTTTAAGTTATGCAGGGTTCCTGGTAAAGATTTAATTAATGAATAAATTACTTATAGGCCCTGATTGTTAATCAATCAAAATGTTACAAATATTTTTATATTTATCAAATTACTCGTTAGCATGTTAACCACTGTATCTATGGTAAGAGCTAGCTCGAGCGCTTGCATATCGTTGGATTAGAGTGTAAACCTGCTAAATTTGTTTTTTGCCGTTATATGTACATTTTTGTAGTAAATTTGAAAAAGAAAAACAAAAAAACCTTCATTTTATTTCATATAAGAGAATACAAACCGATTTTCCATATTGTAAAAACCTGATAATATTATTAAGCTCACGATATATTACACGAAACTCTTTTTTTTATATTGTTGTGCGCCACAAAGTTTTATCGTCCGTGCCATTATTGTTCCTGCGTTTTTCTTGATTAACTAATGGTTTTTGTGAAGGTCATTTCCTAAGTTTGAATATCCTATGCTCCTCCGTATCAATGACAACTCTTAAGTATTTCCACATGCGCATGCAGACGAAGCCTTAGGTAAAAACTCGTCTTATCTAATAAAAAAATCAAAATGCAAATTGAATTCCGAAAACAAAATTTTATTAACACTAGAAAGCAGCGAATGTTAGAATTTTTTATATTAGAGCAAACGTTTAGCGGGTATATAGGGCAAGTATTTGCTAACATTTTTATGTAACACCGCTGGTTTAACGCGTTGCTCTCTGGATTGGGCGTTGGCAAATTGCCAGGTTTGAGTGGACGCTAGGAGAAACGTAAAAAATCTGTTAAAATGAAATATTTACTAGTTTCTGCATTCACCGATACTATTTATTAATATATTATACCATTGAAGTTGATAGTCCCTACGTGTAGTATCGAAAGTGAAAAAATAAAAAAAACACATGTTTTTATTGTGCTTTTGAACTATTAGGAAGTAAAATACTTATTTAGAAAATGTATACAAATTTGAAAGTAGCTGGGCTCGAACCCGGCGCGGGTTACCGACGGTCCTGGAAACCGACCAGGTGCTCTGACCACTAAGCCATACGTTATCAGAACGTGAGGATTAACACTTTAAAAATGTTTAATATATTAGGAAGTATTTATATTTAATGAGTTTTTGAAAATTAAATAAAAACATTGTTTATATTTATATTTTTAACGTTATATACACATGATTGACCCTTATTACTAATTTAAAACAGTAATTAAAGAAAATTGCAATTTTTCACTTTCAATATTTTACCTAGAGATCGTGGAAGTATTTTTAACATATTCGTAAATATGCATAATATACAGAGTATTTTATAAGCTTTTCAAATTTATGCAAAGTTAAATATATATATAATATCTATAATATATACTATATTAATAAATTATATATATATATATATATATATATATATATATATATATATGTACATATCTATGTTTGAAAGCACAATTTCTCTTTCTATAGCTTTTTCCTTTAGTGCTCCATATATGTATATATGTAATCAAAATTATATTAATATTTAACTTTATCTCAGTAACTGAGAGGCCTGACGTGGTGTAGACAAGCGTATGACTGTATAAGCGGCAGGCCGTAGATTGGATTCCTACTAAAAGAAATAAGATATTTAATATTTTCATTTCTCCGCTATGGTAACAAATAAATTGCGGCGTTAAAACAAAAAAATATACAACAAAAATTTTCATTATAATTATTTAGCAAATAATTTAATAAGCAATAAATCCTGACAACTTAAAAAAAACAACCACAGTATAGGTACCTACTAACATTTAATAGTCACCATCATCGATACATAACCCAGTTCTTACAACAACGATTACGATAATAACCCTGAAATACCTTCGATTAACTTAATAACACGGTTTACCAATTTTGGCGTTAGTTGTTTAATAATAGCAGTACAGTAACCGCTATTATAAAATTTAAGCGGTTAAACCAACGTCGACTCAATTTTGGCTTAATTCTTACATTATATGTTGACCACATTTTCTTTAGTTTCACGCTGTATTCTGCACATATCAGGGTAGGCAGAGAGAACCTGGGACCCTAGTGTTATATGCCCCTACTTTCCATTGAATTCTCGAAGTATTGCGTGTTAAATGGTTTGCTCGGTCGGAAAATAATAAATATTTCTTTTTAGTGGACATCGAACCCATAACCTGTTGCATTTACAATTGTAGAGTAACTTGTGGTAATTACTTTTTTTTAGTTTCACACTGTATGACGGGAAACCTTACATAAGAACACTGTGTTCCCCAGTTTATGCTCACTTTTTAAGACATTGCGTGTTCAGAACGCCGCGCTATGTATTATAATTATAAATAATGCATTCTCGTGAGCAGGAATTGAACTCGCAACAATCGCATTTACCATCAGGTTCTGTTCCACTGTCTCCTTCACCACTAGCTCACAAATTTAACTTAACTAATTCACATAGCGTTTAAAATCTCATCTGCATATAAAACGTCTAATATATTAATATAAATATGGACTAAGCTCCTTGCCGTGCAAAATTAGAGACGCTTCTGGTATGGCAATACTCATTATTTGTACTGTTTGGGAAAATTATTATTTACAAACACATTAATGACTTTCTACTTCTGTAAAGTGCCCATTTTATATAATCACCGTCTTTTTCAATTTCGCTTTGTTTGTCTGAAATATCTGCGTTTTGGTATTTTAGGGTAAGTAAATGTGAGGCTATTTCTTTATTTTCATTAGCCTTAAAAAAAAATTAAATATGTATGTCCCGTAAAAGCAAACATATGGAGGAGGGAGTATCTTAACATTAAACGATAATAAATGAAAATTAAAAACAAAAGAAATTAGAATATAAAAACATATGTGTAATGTGATAGTTAACCATAAGTTTTTGTATTTATAAAATACCAGTGGCTCAAACGTTGCTTTGCCCGCTTAATGTTATTGTTACATGATAAATAAATTATCTAAATCTTTACATAAATTGTAGCCCATGTGTTGTTCTCATATAATAAGCTCAAACTTAGTTTAGTATTTGTTTAGTAGTCTTTACATGAAATCGGAAGAAACATCCATCCTTATACACTTTCACATTTATAATACCAGTACAATAGAATTTAACAAATATATAAATTATTCCAATTTTGTTCTGTAGAATTTGATTTATTCATTTTAAATAATATTCACATATTGTCTTTGATGTTTATTTAAAGAACGAAAACATAGCGTAGGGTTTACATCGACCAAAACATGATGTTTTGCGTAATAAAGACGTCACAAAACAGACGACTTCTTAGGAAACAACTTACTGGCAAGTATTTTGTCATATTTATATATTGAAAAGTAAATATATATAGAACAAGAATGCGTAAATGAAATTAAGGGAAAAGTATATTTTATTTTTGGTGTTTTTTTTACTATAGCAGTAGTTAAACATAACTGTTCCCGTATTATATTATAAAACGGCCCGTATTATAAAACGCTTTCAACTCTAAGATCAATCTTGAGACGCCGTTTCAATAATCCATGAATGAAATCGGTACTTCAAAATCAACCTCAGAATTAGTTGAAAGTGATTTTTAATGGTTGAAAGCGTGTTATAAATACGGGCCCAAGTTTGTTTTAACTATCGTGCAACATGAGGGATAACAGCAAGAAACTTGATTTTATAGCCTATTAATACTTATGCCCTCTCTCAAGTCTGAAATCAATATTGAGATGCTATTTTCATTCATAAATAATATATATGAATGAGAACGGCCTCTCAATATGGATCTCAGACTTAAAGGCGGTTTATAAATATGAGCCGTGGACTCTATGTCAACGTGACTATAAAATCCTGTAAATATTTAAACTCCACTCACCTTTTACTTCACTATATGAAAAATCACCGGCTCTGACATTACAAAAGGAGTTCTCATCTAATAATCTCACAGTCAAAAGAAAAACTATATGGAATCCCTGTAATTGTCGTAATCGTGCTCGCGTGAACATCGAAATTCGTAAATCTGTGAAATGTATAGATTGTTATGCCTTTAGTGATCTTTGATACCATATTTATAAATTCATGCATGCGGAAATGTATCAGGTACCTTTTTTTCGAAAGCGATCGAGCGCGTTATGATGATAGGATGGAAGTAACAATACATTTTTGCTCTCTAAGGATTCATCTACTTAAGAGAAATCTGAATGATTTTGATTGTTGTGTTACACACTTGGGATTACGAGTATACGAGCGTATACTAAGAATTTTTAGTTTTTAAATAAATTTGTGTATTTTTACATATAATCTTTAAATAACAATAATATAACGAAGTGAACGAGGGCATATTAATAGGCTATAAAATACGAGGCTAGTGTGGCGCAGTGGCACAACGTGATAGTGTAAATGAGTCGATTGTAGGTTCGATTGAACAGTGAATTATGTTAACATATTTTCTGAACAGTGAATTATTTTACTTTCTTTCTTTGCTCTTGTCGCAAGAAAAAACGTGACCTTGAGTTACGCTACCCAACACGCAATACTTATCACTACATTCCCTCTTCTTGCCCTGTTATACGACAGCATGAAGCTGAAAAAAAAAATTAATAATACTTACTAGAATTAAGGCTGTCGAGACTTTTTTTTCGGCAGGAAACACACAGTATTGCTGTTGATTTTTGTTCTACGTGAAGAATGGTTTAATAGTAGATTTGATTAGTCTGAGTCTAGATGTACATAAAGTCAATTAATTTTTTTATAGCTTAGCGCAGTATCTCGCAGGCAGCAGGCTGAGCAGAGGAACTTGAGAACTTACTACTGAGACATTCCTTTCCCTTTACGACTCTTCCATCCGCAACTTTTCACTTCAATGTATATATTTTTTAGCTGATATAGAGGTGATGTCGAAGAGCACCACGACAACGTTAAATATTTTATTTATTTTTAATACAAATATACTATCATCTGCAAGCGTTTTACGTTAGTGAAATCTTATATAAGCAGACTATCAATTTCAAAAGTTTATCCAAGAAGTTAGATACCAAGTCCTTCACGTTACAAAAGGAAGTTTCTGCTTAATACAGTCTATTCTTTAGAAAATGCAAGAGGAGTATAAATGCAAACAACATAAATAAGTTGTAACAAGCATATAAGAATTTCAACGTAGCTTGAGAAGAACGTATTGGCCACGCTTGGACGGTTTCCGAGGGCGGGGATTCAAATCCCGCTACGTTCAATTTTTTATACGTTTTTTAATAAACGTTTTTCTTTTCTAAAGTCATGAATAATACTTTAAAAATGTTACGAGTATTATCTTTTCCATAAACAATTTTATGTATGAAACGTATTAAATAAAATAGTGGTAAGAGAGGTAGGGGGAGACCTCGGTTGACCTTCGAAAACACAGTATCAAAGATACTGGAGGAAGGTCACGTAAAAAGCATGAGGATCCCCCGGAGGACATGTATGAAGAGGTTGATGACAGTGGACGAGGCGAAAGAGGTATGTAGAGAACGTAGCGTTTGGCGCTCCGTTCTCTCTGACAACCCCGATAGGCATAAAGCGGCGTGAAGCTAAAGTAAAGTAAAGTAAATTATTAAATTGTATTGCAATCTTAAATTATTTTTCATATTTTCATGTTTAAAAAGATAAAGCCACGTGCCATTTTAAATATATGCGATATCCTATAAAGCTTACTTATCTAATAATATTTTTTTAACACATACATATATTTTTAAATATGCATCTTTATATTGCTAAAACTACATATTATTTGTCAATTAATAGAACTTACAATTAAAAAAAAACAGATTAAAAAAGGATTATTTTCTTAAATCTTTTTCAATATTTAAATTTATAACCAAATCCACAACCACAGATAACAATTTAAATATATACTATCTTAAAATACATATATTAACTTCTTCTGAAGTTTGAGGTCTGCGCAACGAGCGCAGGGGCATAAAGTTTGTCTGTAAGTGCAACTAGTTGATCCCCACTCGAGAAAATGAAATATTTATCTACTAGATGTAGATTTTAATTTCTTTTCTGTGGCTTCGAGGCAAAGTGCGGGGTTGAGGTCCGCCACTCAACACACAATACCTCCAAAATTCGGAAGAAAGTTGGGAACGGAGTGTCTTAACGCTAGGTACCCTGCTGTATTGGGGATACAGTGAAAAGCTGATAAATAAACTTCTTTTAATGAGGTCTGACTCTAAGAGCGAGGGTTTAGGGTTCGATTTCCATTCGAGAGAATATTTTTTAAATATCTCCTCTTTGTTTTGTCACCAGATCGGAGTCTCCGTTTTTAGTAATAGAATGTCTTCACATTTAAAACACTTGAAACTCCAATTTCCTGTAATTATTCATTTCCTCCTACTCGAGTGGGTGTCGAACTTGCTTCAATCCCCTCTACTTTTGTTACACTTTTAAGTAATGACACAAGTTTTTTATTTAAATCGAACAATAGAAAATAAAAAAATGATAGAATGAATGTACTATTCTGTTGTGTTCTTTTTATTATGGCATTCCGAGCGTGCCAGTTGAGCACAAAATCGCTTCGCCAATGTCACGTTGAATGGAGAACACACGAGAGAGGACACGAGGAGGAAATTAAGTTGATTTTACTAGCTCCATAAAAAGATTTCTTAAATTTTATTTGAAGGAAAAAATGTAAGGTTTTCAATATGATGTTTGTCACCACTTGACAGAGTAAAAACACGAAATTGAATTGAAATGAGAAATAAAAATATTATATTCCTAAAAACTACGAAAAGATTGTTAAAGTAATTGTAGTGTGACTGTATAACCGACTGGCTGTGGGTTCGATCCCCACTCGAGGAGATGAAATATTTATTTACATTTATATTTCCATATCTTCGCTCTGGTATCGAGGCAAAGCGCGGCGTTGAGTTCTACTACTCAACACGCAATGCCTCCAAAATTTGGCAGAAAGTGGCAGAGTAAAGGCATAATGGTGTTTGTGTTATTCATAATTAATTCCAGTTACCTCATTTATAGAGGTCACTAAGTCATAATTAAATTCTTAAAGCTCTTCACAAACTTTTCTTTTAGCCTTTATCTTAAGTATAAGTAATTCGATTAACTTAAAAATTATTTAAACGAATCAACGAAAATTACAATTTATTCTACTTTAACAAATATTTAGTAAAATCGGCTTTTAATACATGATTTCATGATTGATATTAATTCAATACGGCTATTATGACATCATTAAATGCTGTTAAAATCCACTCATTATAATTAACTAACTTCAACCAATGGCTTTGCTCTCACGTTCAAATGGAATATATAAAAAAATTGTATTGCGGCGTTGAGTTCCGCCACTCAACACGCAATGTCCCCAGGATACTGCAGTAAATGAGGAACGGAGTGTCTTAACACTAGGTTTCCACATCTATACTGCTGTGTGCAGGATTCAGCGTAAAGCTGATTCGTGGGCACCTACAGTAGCCTACGTCGAATTGACGTTATATATTCTATAGCATCCATAAATGAACTGTTTAACACTACACATAAATATTTCAGTACCGGCTACTTATTTATAAATTTTATTTTTAGGGTTACATATCTTTTTAAGGAAAAAAGGAAACATTATAAGATCACTTGGATGTCTGTCTGTCTGTATTTGTTATTCTTTATCTCAGGAACGCTAGGAGATATCGAGTTGAAATTCAAACCATATACTTATATCTGCGGCTTCATGATTTCGTAAAATAAAATTCTAATTTAGCTGTAGTTTGGCAGCTAGCATCTACAGGTAGTACTAGTTTAGGAAAAAAATCGAAAAACTATACTTTTGTGGTTATACCATAAAAAATAATAGCCTTAAAAAGGTAGGTAAAATTTGGTATTAAAGCAGCTAGTTCAAGTGAGGTATCAAATGAAAGGGCTCTGGCTAAGCTAAGCCTCAATACTTCCAATTTTTACGGAACCCTCGGTGGTCGAGCCCGAAGCGCCCTCGTCCGGATTTTTTTATATAGTTTTTCTATATAAGACCAATGTCCTGTATAATAAGTGCCTTATATTGTTAATAATACGCATATTGTTCCATTTGTGTTGGTAAACAAAATATTTTAAATTTGTTTTTTTTTTATTCGTTTAAATTATTATATTTAAACCTTTAACATATCAAAAGTAAAAAAAAAAAACAGTTATAAAGTACGCTATTGAAGCGGTAAATACAGTCGTAAATTAATTGGACGCGGTCGCTAGCTCGCGTTTTATGTAGTCATTTTATTTTATGTCTCCCCTGAAATGAAAATATGTTTGTAACGACTCGAATCCGGCTCTTTGTGCGCTACTACTTCATTATTTCCGTACTGCACTCAATTTCAGTATTGTATATTTTAACATGTGAGTAACGTCATTGTGACGCAGTTAAGTTATGTAATGTCATACATAGTATTGATTGTAGATTTGGTCCTCTCTGGGTTAATTATTTTTTTTTTACTGAAGTTAAATCTCTTTATCCTGTACATAGCTGAGTAGGCAGAGGGAACCCGGAACTTAGTGTTAAGGCACTCCGTTCCTTTAAAGAAACTTCCTTTCCCCACTTTTCGCATAATTCTGAGGCTGTGAGTCTGTTAAGTGGTGGAACTCAATGCCTCGCTTTGCCTCGTTTTAGAACTATAAAATTAACTTAACTTAACTTAGCTTCACGCTTTATTCCTAGCGGGATTGTCAGAGAGAACGGAGCACCAAACGCTACGGTATGGTAAATTAAAATTTATTTAAATAAATCATTTTCCCGAGTGGGAATCGAACCCATAAGCGTAGCGTTTGCAATCACATCCTAATGGTTTCAGGGGACAATAGCCTCAAAATATTTTTGTTTCTCCAAATCCATAAGATAATCAGAAAATACATTATTAGTATGTTATCAGATCATGGCGTATCGCCAGTGTTTTGAGAGTGCAGAAGTAATATCCGGTCCGGTAGCTCCGAAACAAATATTATCATATCTTGTGCTCTGATTGCCTTATACGAGTGTATCGATACTCTAATCCAATATGAGATAAAATTATCCAAATGTTTATTATATAAATAGAAACTCTTTATTAATATTATACGTTAATTTTAGCACTTAATATAAGGAAAGGCCTTTACATCTCTAGCAACGAAATTTCATAATTTTTCTTTCCGTGGACGCCGAGTAGAAGCTAAAAAAAACTTAAATTAAAATTACAATAACAAATCTTGCTATTTATAAAATGAATAAAATATACGGAAAATGATACAGGTAAATATTTTGGTTTTTAAATCTTAAGCATACAGTCATAGCCTGACAGTATGAAAGCTTGTCACTTTGCTATCTGCAATAAACACGTGTTCAGCAAAAGTACGACCATCTAAACGTATAAGCCGTAAACATTGTAGAAATTGTTCTGTCTCTGCATTTATTTAGTTTAGAATTTTGTATAAATCGTTTCGCTTTATTTTCACTTTTTCCCGAACCGTAAGGAAGGGTAATGTTTTTCGCGCGTATCTTGTATGTATGTAATATGTTTTATTACCTCATATCTCCAGAACCACTGAACGGATTTATATATTTGAGGTATCGTTAGATTTTAATTTAAAGACCGACTGTTAATCCTAATAAACTATTGGACTTGTTTATTTTCTTTTTAGTTTTATGCAGTCGATGTTTTTGTTTTTACAAATATTTTTTTCCTTGTACAGTAGGGAAGGTCACACACTGGGTAGGATAGAACAGTAAGGTTATCTCTGCCTAGAGAAATGAGAGAGAAATGTCAGTAATGTCGGTCCAAAAAGAACTAACTACTTAGCTAATCACATTTTATAACGAGTACATCTAAAGTAACCGCTCTGATCATTAAATGAAATGAAAAGCAGGCAAAAGGCTTGACGCCAGGGAGCAACGTAAGCTTTTTCGTTACTCTCCCGAAAGCTCGAGTAACTCAAGTGGAAAATAGGATGAAAGTTTTAGAAATATTTGACCCGGCAACTGCTGCATACATAATAATCAAAATAAGTTTGTTATAACGTAAAAAAAATATAATATATAGGTTGTGTGTCCGATTTCTTCTCGAGGAAATGAAATATTTAGGCAAATATCAGGTTAGTGTCGAGGCAAAGCGCAACGTAGAGCTCCGTCACTTAACACGCAATACCTCCAGGACTCGGCGGAAAATGGAAAAGGTAGTGTCTTAACTTTACTAAGTTCGTTCTACCTATGCTGCTACATGCGGGATGCAATATGAAGCTCATTCTTGTTAAAATAAATAATGCAGAAGGCTTAACAAGCAGCGTTATTTTAGACCACTCGGTACTAGTAAGTATCATTTAACAAGATAAAAAATATAAATCACAATATTTAAATTCAAATGCAAATAAAATACGTTGTAACTACATATAAACTTTCACATAGCCATTTACAAAACAAAATAAGCGAGAAAATCTAAAATCGTTATCACTTGGCATACATTTAAGATTTAATATTCACGTTTTTAAAATAAAATTTACTACTAATGTAAAAGTCGCGAAAATATTCCAAAAAATCTTCAATGCATGTCCTTATTCAACGCGACATCTTTTCTCTAAAATTTTACATTCTATATGTTTTCTATATTTAATTTTGATTGGAGATATTTAAATAAACATTTTTTGGGGTTCCGTAGCAAAAGCGACCCTATCACTACGACGGGCAACATAAAGAAAGTGCTGTCTGTCTGTCCGTTTGTCATCAGACTGTGGCACTGATGAACCGTGATAGTCGACAGTTAAAATTTTCACATACCTAGATATTTCTGTTGCAACAAATACAAAATAACAATAAAAAAAACGTTCATGGGGGCCCCCATACAATAGTATTGCCCGCTTCAGATTCAGATATTCTTCTATACTGTTTTATTTTAAATGGTTTATGTAAATATCTATGGGCGAAAAGTATTATGACAAAAATTATAATAAATATAACAAAAATTAAATTCTAAGATGTAGTAGTATAAAATATCGCCCGTAACTGTCCAAGTCACCTAGACGTAATGTTGCATGTGTCAATGTATG
The DNA here is from genome assembly GCA_917862395.2 of Heliconius sara. Classification (NCBI taxonomy): domain Eukaryota; kingdom Metazoa; phylum Arthropoda; class Insecta; order Lepidoptera; family Nymphalidae; genus Heliconius; species Heliconius sara. Next base: position 3,533,767 of record OU860795.2, on the reverse strand, counting down.
TATTTACTTTGTTAATAACATTAATAAGGCCAATGTGGCGCTCGACTACAAATGTATAACTGTAAGCGCGGCTGGTTGTGAGTTCGATTCCCACTCGATAAAATGTAATATTTACTTAAATTTATGTTTTAATTTCTACGCTCTGATACTGAAACAAAGCGCTACGATCAGTACCGCCACGCGACACTCAATGCAACCAAAATGCGGCGTAATACGGAGAACGGAGTGTCTTAACACTAGTGTATAGCGAGAAACTTATTTAATATTTTCAAACAACTATTTATTTAGCTAATAATATAAATCGGTCAGCGGTCACCGAGCGTCGCACGTCGGAGGTATTAGCATGGTATTACAATAGAACCGTGTTCACTGTATACTAAATGCACTGATCTGCATGTCGATTTATGTATATATTCTTTATAGGCTATTAATGTCTGGTGGTAGACCTGTGAACATTAACTACATTTTATTGTTTATAGTATGGGTCTGTATATGATATGTCTTTATTAATATGTATTTGTTTTTTTATATGTATTTGTAAAATCATTGTCATTTTAATTTTGAGGTCGGTCGGTGCGCAGGAGCACAAGCGAGCGAGCGTGTGTGAGTGTGATAAGCGCATCGACACTGTAAAAATTTTTTTTGACTTCATACTAAAAATTATGCTTTACATACTCTATATTTAAATAAATAATATATTTTTTTCATTGATTGTTTTTATTTTATCATAACTTTTATATATTTGTTGTGTGAAAAAACAACTGAAGGCACAAATTTTAGATACTACAAATCAGCTTCACGCTGTATCCCGTACACAGCAGGGTAGGCAGAGGGAACTTAGTGAAAGACACTCCGTTCCCCACTTTCTGCCGAATTCTAGAGGCATTGCGTGTTAAGTGGCAGAACTCAACGCCGCGCTTGTCCTCGACACCAGAGCGAAGAAATGGAAATATAAATTTAAGTAAATATTTCATCTCCTCGAGTGGGGATCGAACCCACAACCAGTCGGTTGTACAGCCACACTCTGTGCCGCTGCGGCACGACCGGCCTCTACTACAATAGATACTACAATAGTATGTTATACGCAACACAATTAATAATTAATTAAAAAGTTATTGAAAATTAATAGAATGATACATTTAGTTAAAGCTCGATAATGACTACTTAAGTTAAAAACTGCGTTGTAACAATGGGCTCATCAGGGTCTTGAATATAAGCAGACGGAAAACAAAGTGTCTTGACACTAACTACTACTACTACTACTTTTGTGCCGTGTGATCCCGGCCTAGAATAGGATCATCCTGGTACTGGTGGTGTCGTAGGAGGCGACTAAAGTACGTGTGGTAGAGTCACGTCGCCAGCAATGGCAACACGCATGGGCAGACTCGACCGGATCATTACCACCCCCGGCATTTAAAACCGGCGTGAAGTAGTGACTTTATGCCACTGCGTTTCGCATCAGGTAATGCCGGGCCCCGGCGCCCAACCCATCTTAAAGGCCGGCAACGCACCTGTAGCTCCTCTGGGGTTGCACGGGGCCGTGGGCGGCGGTAATCACTTACCATCAGGTGACCCGCACGCTCTTTGCCGCGTCTTTTCCATAAAAAAAAAAAAAAAAAAAAAAAAAAAAAAAAAAAAAAAAAAAAAAAAAAAAAAAAAACTTTATACAGATTGCAGCGTGAAGTTAAAAAAAAATAATAATATAGAACTGAAATCTCCAATCGTTAAGTATTGGCCTTCTATATAGTCTCAAATAATAAAAAGTAAATAGGCGTAATGCATTCGAGAAATATTTATATTATATAACATTAATTACTTAAGAAATAAAGACATTTTAGTTTTTATTTCTACTTTAGCAATAAGTATAATTTATTTTAATATACAATCCAGTGACAATGACAATCGTTAGATAAATAAATTGGAACACAGTGATAATCTTGACAAAATAATAAATATTTTAAACCAATGGTTAGACTGTAACACAACGGTTATGAGTTCGATTCCATTCGAGGGAACAAATTACAATACAATATAATACAAAATGCTTTATTTCACATAAAATTTACACACATCATATACATAATAATCAGAAACAACATGTACAATAAGGCAGCCTTATCGCTTAGAGCGATCACTTCCAGGCAACATTTGGTCGTTGGAGTTGTATAAAAAAGATGATGGGTGAAATTATTAATGTTTTCATTTCTTCGCTCTGGCATCAAGGCCGCTAATGAACTTGGAATGCTTCGAAAAATCAGCGAAAAGGAGGGAAAGTAGGGTCTTAACACTAGTAGTAACTCCTCCCTAAGAGTAGGCACATCAGGAGCTATATTCTATAGGGAGAGGTTATTTTTAAACCATTATTATGGACGTGGACGTCATAGACGTGTTAAATTCATTAGTTTTTATTAAAGAATTTACTTATTGAAAAGTTTTGTTTTTTTTATTTAAGAAGGAGTATTTACGTTTGTATAATTTGTTTATTATACAGTAAAATTGTACATTTTGCGTAATTTAAAAAAAAGCGGCTAAGTGCGAGTCGGATGTTAAAGTTAAGTTTGACATTAATTTTACCTTAATACCTCCACGCTATCTCGAGATAACTGTTCTTTACAGATGGAGACGGACAAAAAAGTGATTCTATAAGAGTTCTGTTTTTATGTTTTGATATACAAAACCCCTTAAAATAAAAATAATCACTTAAGTGACGATAATTTCCTTTCATACACAATGAATGTACTTAATGTGCATTAAGCATGCCGAACGACTTTAATAACTGAATTTAACTCAACTTAGCTTCACGCTTTATCACTAGAGGGATAGCCAGAGAGAACGGAGCGTCAAACGTTACAGTCTCTACATTCCTCTGTCGCCTCATCCACTGTCATGAACCTCTTCATATATCCCTCCGGAGGGTCCTCATGCTTTTTACGTAACCTTTCTCCAGTATCTTTGATACTGTGTTTCCGTAGGTTAACCGAGGTCTCCTTCAATTCTCTTACCACTCACTTACGACTTTAATGGTTTTAGTAAAAAAAAGCACGATTCAAGCTCGCTAACTGAGAGTTCCGTATGGCGGAAGTACCCTTTTAATTTTAATTTCCTTTAAAGTGTCGATATACACATGTTTTGCGATATAAACAGCCATATCTTTTTTTTAAGTAAATGTAGAAATACATTTTTTTAGGAAATCAAGTCAACTCGATATCTCTAAGCGTTAATGAGAAAAAGGCTCTTAACAGACCTACAGACAGACAGACAAATGGACAGCAAAGTGATCTTATAAAGGTTCTTTTTTTCTTTAAAAGGTACGGAACCCTAAGAAGTAAGCAACTATAAACGCAAAAGATTGTAGATATGGCACTCACTCGAGAAAATTAAATATAGAGAATACACCACCGAAGCAAAGCGCTACGTTCAGTATCGCCACGCGATACTCAATGCCTCCAGAATGCGGCGTAAAACGGAGAACGGAGTGTCTTAACACTGGTATAGCGAGAAACTTATTTAATATTTTCAAACATTTATTTATTTAGCTAATAATATAAATCGGTCAGCGGTCACCGAGCGTCGCACGTCGGAGGTATTAGCATGGTATTACAATAGTACCGCGTTCACTGTATACTAAATGCACTGATCTGCATGTCGATTTATGTATATATTCTTTATAGGCTATTAATGTCTGGTTGTAGACCTGTGAAGATTAACTACATTTTGTTGTTTATAGTATGGGTCTGTTATGATGACATGTCTTTATTAATATGTATTTGTAGAGTCAATGTCATTTTAACTTTGGGATCGGTCGTGGTGGTCGCTTGTGCGAGCGAGCGTGTTTGAGTAAGATAGGCACGTCGAAGCTGTAATTTTTTTTTTAAGTTGAGACTAAAAATTATGCTTTGATCTTATAAAGGTTCTTTTTTTCTTTAAAAGGTACGGAACCCTAAGAAGTAAGCAACTATAAACGCAAAAGATTGTAGATATGGCACTCACTCGAGAAAATTAAATATAGAGAATACACCGAGAAGCTAAAAAAAGCTTCAATATTTTTCCGTATTCTTAAGTGTAAAAAAATCAACCTAGTAAATAATATTTATATATACTTCTTAAGCGGTACTACAAAAATCATAAATTAAATCACACGGAATGATGAGCGGAATATAAAAGGGCACAGATCATTTATCCAAAAGGTTGTGAGTTTTTGTAGCCTCGTAAAATGAAAAACGGGCGATGTCCTAAACGTATATAAAACTAGATTTTTAATAAAATAAAATTTTGTATGGACGCTACCGTAATGATATGCGAAGGTTTTTGCATTAGGTGGCACTGTAATGTGTTTATGGAGGTAAATTATATTTATTTTTTATATTATCAAAATTTTTTATTAATCTTTCGATGTTATAAGGCAGCAAAGCATGTTATAAGCAGGTATTACAGGAGAAAAATGAAAGAAACATGAGTGTCGTGAAGATGCGATCTCTTCGTAGGAGAGAGCAGAGTCAGCTTAGCTGATCGCTTAGATGATTCGCAATGTAGAGATTCACAGAATGGCAGTTACTAGAGTGTTACTAGGTGAGAATGAAGAAGAATGTGCTCAGCTGGTTTCGGCACGTCGAATGAATGATGAAAGAATGGCAAAAAAGATTTATAATGGAAATTGAGCTGTAAGAGCGAGGAAATCTCGGTTGACCTTCGAAAACACAGTATCAAAGATAAACGTAATATAAATTAAAGATAAACGTAACATAAATAACAAAGATAAACGTAATTGAAGGTCACGTAAAAAGCATAAGGACTTCTCGATCATGTATGAAGAGATATTTTAGATAAAGTGAAACGTACATTGACTTTGTTAAACAAAAATAATTAAAAAAGATTTATAATCTTGAAGTCGGTATCAAGCATTAGCTACAACAACCTTTCTACAATATTAAATTGATAATCTCTTTTTCCTACAGAAGTCGGTTAAAATATTAAAACATTAAATATATCATTTCCTTGAGAAAAATTCGCCAAATAACATTCAAAACAACACCAAATACCATTCAGTGAACGTCAGAAAGTAAAAAATAAAAAAAAAATGTTAAAAACCAAGTATTCCATTCAATCAGTTTTAGCGCTTGTATTTAGGGATGCAGTATTTTCGAAACAACCCCGAGTTTTCCGTTTTATTCCGCTTATGCTACTTCACGAGTGAGGAATTGCTTCTAGAATTTTCACATGCTCGTAAACTAAAATTGAAAGTCTTGCAATAAAGCCCAATCCACTTAGTTCTTATGGAGATTGGATTCTAACTCCGACGTCGGCCGCAGAACTTGATGTTAATTGTTCTACGAAATAATTAGAAACGTTTGTAATTTGACTATGATTATAAGTAATGATAGGTATGTTAATTTGTGGTATGTTGTTATTAATTATTTAAGGCCGTCGTGGTGCAGTAGTATACTCGTACGTGATAGCTTATTATTTATAATATTATGCCCACTCAGGGCAAAAAGGCAGCTTCATGCTTTATCCCGCATATATCAGTGTAGGCAGAGAGAGCCTAGTGTTAAGCCACTCTCCACTTTCCGTTGAATTCTGGAATTGTATTATTGTATATTGTACAGAATCATTGCATTTGTTGAGTGGCGCAATCCAACGTCACCAACATACAATGCTACCAGAATGAAAAAATGAAATTTTTAAATATTTCAATATTTCATGACCTCCAGTAGAAATCGAACCCACAACCTATCGCATACTATTACAAAAATTGTACTTCAAGAAAATTTTATGCAAGTCTAAAGCCATGTTCAAATAACGTTGAACGTGAAAGAAACGTTAGAATATTTGAAAGTATGTTCGCGTTACCTATATACCGTCTTTGATAACTGCTTTTAAAGGAGAAATTTCTTCAAAGCTCATACACTTATTCGTTATTTTATATTTCAATTATATAATTATTTATATGTGTTAAGGTTTTGTATAACATATAATATGTATTTTCTATATAAAATTAGAAACATTAGATACTTACTCGACGTTTAAAAGTAATAAGAATGAGCCTGGATAATAGTCGTCAGTATATAATATAATTAGCCAACATGTTAGCATTTAATGTGATTTGAAACCAGTCATGGCGCAGGGGCGTAAGCGTGTGATAATAAACGCCACAAGTTTGACGGAAACGATTTCCACTCAAGGAAATAAAATATTTAATATCTTTATTTTATCGCTCTGGTAAGCTTGACTTTGAGTCTTACCACTCAAACCGTGTCCAGAATTCAATAAAAAATAGGAAAGTTAGTGTCTTCATGGGGACGAACGTCTTAGCACTAAGGTCCGCGGGCTCATATTCCCGCTCGAGGATATGAAATATTTTATATTTTCATTTCCTCGGTAACGAGGCAAACAGCGAAGTTGAGTTCATTTGACTTGAGACCGCCACTCAACACGCAATGCCTCCAGAATTCGGCATAAAGTGGGCAATGACAGTGTCTTAATGCGAGACAGGAAAACAAGAACAAAAATAACAAAAGGAACGACAGATATAAACTAAAGCACTTAATTTTTTTTGTGTATAGGGTGCTAGTGTCAAGCATAGAAACAAAAATATTTTTTAATAAACATTGCGTTAAGTAACATACATTTCTTTACAGAGCGCTCCTAAAGTATCATATTGTATTCTGAAGCTCAACCGATGTCTTTCACTACCACTCTTAATACTTGTTCTTGCTTCATTAATAATCTTGCTATTATTTCGGTACGAACATATACCACACGAGCTTCCTCTTTATTATCTCATTAGAAAAAAAAACTTAATTAGAAAATCATGCGGACCTCCAGAATTTGGCGGAAAGTGAGGAGCGGAGTATCCTAATACTAGACTCCCTCTGCCTGCCCAACTACATACGAGATACTGTGTGAGGATGAAAAAAAACATTTAGATATATATAACAATTGGTTATATTACAAAAATATACTATAATATTATTGAATGTTTTGTTTATTCAGAACTACCCAAAAACCAGTAAATCGAGCAATAATTTTATAAATAAAGTGAATTAAGGAAAATTCAAGAGCACCTGTAAAATTTACTGCTTATTAAAAATGCTTTTGCGCTCACTTTATTTTAACTCGCATTCGCTAAAGTTGGACATTACGAGCTAAGTAAATTAATATACGAAAACCGAATATGAGGTTTAAATTGTAGGGAAAAAATCTATGTATATACTATACAGTATCAGTATAGTAATTATATCGCGCTCTCAACGACATCTCGTATCCTAATGGCGACGCAGCGCCGCTTTTAAAATATATTTCGCTTTATATTGCGTACATTATGAAAGGTATGTGGACTAAAAAGTAAATATCAAGACCCGGTCGTTATTTTATCTTTACAAGATTATAGAGGGAAATGTGGCACAGCGTCTGTATGATTTACATTTGGAAAGATTTTTTTTCCTGGCTCTGGTGGAAAGACAAAAGTTGGCGTTGAGTTCCGCCACTCAACACGCAATGTCTTGAAAATTAGATAGTGAGTGGGAAACAGAGTGTCTTAATATGTTCCCTCTGTCAAGCCTGCTATATAACAAGATATAGCTTAAAATGAAAAAAAAGTTTATACATTAGAGCGAAGAAATGAAAATATTGATTTGAATACATATTTTATTTCTTCGAAAGACGATCGAACCCATAGCCCTTGCGTTTGCAGTCACATACTTATGCTTTTGCCACGACTGGCCTCAAAAGTGAAGACTTATTGAATAAAATTTGTTATTGCGCGCTCCAGTCGACCGGTCGGTTTGTATTGAATATAAATGATTTTGAGCCTGAATGATGTTGCCGTAATCTCTTTAATAATGATAAATTGCGGTATTTTATTTCCATTTTATATTCTTTATTGAAAGCTTTGTGAAATGTGACAATGTTTTTGGATTTATAATCTTGAAGTAAAATAACGCAGAGTTATTTAATTTTCTTTTGGAAATATATAAAAAATTTGCCTTACTTTATTGCACGTGTCTTCTTCTCTCTTCCGGGGTCGGGAAGAGGGTATACGGCGTCAGGGTAAGACCCTCTGGCCGTTGGTTTCTTCCGCCGCGCATAACTATGCGCGTGTGCTTGGGTTGGGCCACTGGCCCGGGGGAGATTGTCGCCTTTGGGACTGGGGAAGGACGGGGAAAGGATGAGCGGTTGCCGCCTGGGCGGTCAGTCCAGCCAGGTGAGACCCTCGGTTGCCCGGGGGAGACCCAGCTTAGACGACCAGCGACCAAGGCGTCTGCTCAGGAATCGGGGATACTTTATTGGAATCCAATATCTACTATTTCAGGTAAAACTCTTGAGACTATTCAGATTTTGAGAAAAGAATATCACAAATTGAGTGCTACCTATATTCAATTAAATGTAGTGCACGTGTTCAATATTTATTATGTCTCTACTTCCCCCCTCCGAGGAGAAAAAAAAGACAAAATGTGTAGCTCGGACAGCCTCTACACACAAGATCTCGAACTCATCATACAAAAAGCTTAGAAGGGAGTGTCCTGACACTGGATACTCTCGGTCTCCTTACTCTTATCAATATAAGTTAATAAGAGTTCTGAATATTACACTCTCTTTTCAATTTTATTCACTTTTGCTGAAAAAAAGATTGTGGCTTACGCTACAAGAATTTACACTACGGTCAATGGACACCGATAAAAGGGAAACAGCCTTGTAAATAGAGATGAGAGACTGAGATTAAAATATATTTTTGAATAAATTTAATAATTTGTATATAATATAGGCATTGGAAACAATGATAAATCACTTCTTTCTCTACCAACCATACATAAATCTATGTGCAAAAGATATATTTATGATATATATTTAGTGATAATTAAACTAAAGACCAGGTAAGGCCAATGGGCACAAGCGTGTGACGATTGTAAACACGACATGTCGCGAGTTTGATTCCCATTCACCACTTTTTATGCAATGCCTCCAGAATACCGGGGCAAGCCGAAAGCGGATTGTCTTAATACTAGGCTCCGGGTAGGCAGAGTATCCTACTACATTCGAGATACAGCGTGAAGCTTACAGATAAAAGCTCCTGATCTTCTAGCTCTGTCAGATAAAATCAAAGTGTATGTAGAAACGCTGTTACAGGTTACATCAAAATGACTTAACTTAACTTCACGCTTTATCCCTTACGGGGTAGTCAGAGAGCAAGGAGCACCAAACGGTACGGCTGCTACAAAATGACGCAAAGATAGTATTTCACGTAGAACCAGTATTTTCTGACATAAATAAATTCGTTATATTTAATTTAATTAAGTATTAGTATAGAATTATTGATAGATACTTATGTACATTTAGCTTTTACAAATTTCTATGAGGGTCACATTGATAAAATCAGAAAGGTGAGTCTTTCACAGGAAAAATCGTATTACGTTTAAGAAAAAGGTTACATATTTCAAGTGTTTTATTTTTAATCTAGCATGAGTTCAAATTAAGAAATTGAAAATAATCTAAAACAATTAAAATTATAAGAAAATTTTGATTTTATTAGCGCGCATGCATTTTGAACGGACGTGAGTTAGAGTGCCTTTTTTATTTTTATGTGTATTTTTAGAATGGCCGTCGTGGCCCAGGGGCACAAGTATGTGACCGTAACGCGACGGTTGTGGGTTCAATCCCCATTTGAGAGAATGAATGATTATTTATTAATATTTTTATTTCGACTAGTAAGACTAGCTTTCTTTAGTTCGACTAGCAAAGTAAAAGCTCAGCGTTTAGTTCCGCTACTCAACACACAATGCTTCGAAAAATTCGCCGGAGAACGTGGATTGGATTGTCTTATCACGAAGCCTCTGCCAGTTCTGCTGTATGTGTTACGAATCTTAACTTAGATAAATAAACTACCTAATTTAAATACACAAAATTTATTATTAATATTATTTTACATCAAACAATATTGAACTAGTTACCCAATATAGTCAATGATAATAATATGATGTATTTAATTAAAAAATATATTCTTTCCTACTTTTTTACCTTCACGCCGTATCCCGCACTACAGGGTAGGCAGACGGAAACTAGTATTAAGACACAATATTTCTCACTTTTCAAGTCAAATTGATTATGTTGCCAATTTCTACTGCAATTGATTGTAACAAATTTTTGTTTTAACTTAGTACCAAATATCCTCTAATACTGCGTACAGTAGAGAAGGCTATAAAATCCAGGTAATCCATACAAATCTTTATGGATGCAGACCATTCGGCCAAAATCTCCTGTTTTCGCTTAACTTTTTTAAGCGATCACATAAAAGCTACCAGATACAGATGTGCCGTTCATTCGATTATGATTTATTTCCGAAGTTTCACGTGTACGGTAATATGTTTGCGTGTAGTATATTAACGTTATATTGATGCCGCGAAATGTTCTTTTAGTATATTTTTTGTTACAAATAGCTACGAAACATGTCTATTTTTTACGTCGCGAATCTAACGAGGTATATTGATATAACTTCATTTTAAGATGGGAATCGAATCCGGAACCCAACGCGTTCACCGTCACACGCTTGACAAGCCACCACTTGCCCCGAGAGACTTAGTAATACTGTGTTGTTTCTGCTTTTTTCACTCCGCTCATACATACAGAGATATTACTATTTGGTCTCCTTAATTACTACTAAAGTTGGTTGTACGTATGAATTGCTGTAAAATTTATTGCAATTTACTGTGACTTTGATACATTAATTAAACTTAAATTGCTGAAAATGAAATGAAATAAAAAAAATAGCAATAAATAAAGTTAATGATAATCGGCACTATAATCTGCTGAATTGTTTTCATATATCAGTACTCTCCGTTTATTTTCTTCACTCCGTACTAAATATATACGTTTTTATTGACTTAAAGAGAATAACTATAATAATGGTATTTGGTTAAGTTAGTATATGCATCATAGCGCATCGAACCACAGTTTGCAGTCCAGTGACCCTATTATATACGATAAGCTTAGAAGATAACGCTTTGTTAGAGTTTATTGTTATGTTTGAACCATCGCGATACAAATCTTAACCATAATAGTGATTGATGTCTAAAAATGGTCGTAATTTGCTGTTTCATTAAAGGGTAACGCTATAGCGCAGAGGGACGGCGACTAACCGTAACGTGAATGTTTTGAATTCGATTCCTACTTTGGACATTGATTATATTTATTTTTGCTAGGCCTGGTTGACAAAATACAGCTTGTCGTGACGCAGGGGCATACACGTGTGACTGTAAGCGTTGTGGGTTGTAAGTTCGATTCCCACTTGAAATAAAATATTTAATTCTTAACGAGGTTTCGCCACTTAAAACGCAATGTCTCCAGAATTCGGCGGATAATAGAGATCCCTGGTATGTGCAGGAGACACACTGAAGGTAAAAATACTAAATACAGCATATCTAGCGATAATTAGGGAACCGAGTATCTTACTATTTGTTTCTCTCAGGCTATTCTAGTATCAGGAAAAAGTGTAATGCTGTCATCGTTATACAGTTAGGTATTTCAAAGCATATTGAAATATGCTTTGAAATATCTAACTGTATAACGGAATCGGACTTACAACCCACGTCCGTCACGACAAGCTGTATTTTGTACAAAGGATATTAAATTTAAAAATTAAAGTTATTTTAATGAAATATCTCTGTCGCGGCGGAAAATTAAGGGAAAATCGAAAGAAATAGCATGTTAATACCGCCGCCTCTACTTTTCAATAAAATTCTGGATAATATGAAGTTGACTGTAAAACCAGAGCAGGAAAATAAAAATAATTGATTCCCCTGAATGAGAATCAAAACCATAATCATCACGCCTACAATCAAACGCAGTCCCATTGCGCCACGATGGCTCCAAAAATTAATATATTTTTACACAAATACAGAAAATTAAATAAACATCCAACATCTCCTGCTTATGTAATTCTACGTGTTAATCTTTGATACGGAAGCAACCCGGAATGCCTAATGAAAGGAATTTCAAATGAGGAGAGACAATCAAAGGAGCTTACAACGATATAGGCAGTTTTGAATATAAACTTGCTACTATATTGTTTTGTTTTTTAATTATGTCGTTACAAGCGTGCCAGTTGAGTACTTCGTCAATGTAACGTTGCATGGAGATAGAAAGCTAAACGGTAAAAAAGAGATAATGTTACATGATCAGAGAATGCCTTATTAGTCGACTCTTGCCTCACTGCCAATTTTGGCCATCGAATTCCAGTCTATTAAGCTCTATTAAGGTGTATATGTGGCTGAATTTTATCAGGTCTTTATATTTTTTACAATATTTGTTTTCCATATATCGCGTATGAAGTTATAAATCTGGATATAAAATCTCATTACTCCATTCTGCGTTAATTTAAAGATATTTAGAACAACATAACGGGATTTGACACAATGTTATGCAATCAAACTAGGATCATATCAGTACTCTCTTTAGTATGATTAATTTTCTTAGAGAGCCATAATGTACCGAAAAATTTGTAAAGAAAAGTAGCTATTCGTTATAATACAATGTAGAGTACAAAATATACTTAAGATTCCGGCCTCAATTTTAACCTTCTAAAGAAATGATCTATAATTTACAGAGAGCTTCAAAATTGAACATAGTTTTTTTAATTTTATCCTTTATAATATCCCTATTTTCGTAGCTTAACGCTTTTCATTTCTCGTCAAGGCTTTAGGCACGTCTAGAGAAATTGATATTAATGTATCACAAAGATAACAAAAGTGTATGAAATTACAAAAAATCTTTTAACGTGGTCGCGCCATTGTGCTCACTTTGTAGATATTATGAGGCGATTCCTTTTCCTTGAGATGTTGAGCTTTGACAATCTTGAATAATATTTAACCTCCTTATGTCTTGACTAGCTCTTGATTCTGTCTGTTAGATCATGTTTATTGAGAATGTGATGGTGGATTTTTTTATGCATTTATGTAAGTAATAAATATCTTATATTGTAAAGTGTAAATAATGTGAGCGTATTTATATAATTCTCATATTTTTATATACATCTATCAACATTTTTAATAACTAATAGAAACACCGTCATCCAGTCGCACAATCCGTTGCGTTTACGTGCGTTGCGCACTTGTGCCACTTCGCCGTGGCTGGTCTCTGAATAATATTTTTTTATTTTTTTCAACACATTTTTTTTTACTGTTCAACTCAACACATGCTATATATAAATATAGCATCTTAGGTAGAAGAGAAAATGCAAAGACACTACACACTAGTGCTTAAGTTGAAATAGTTTCTTATTGAACTAGACAACACCCCGCTAGTAACGTAACAATTTGATTTGTTTTGATCTTTTGCGATTTAATACTTAAGAGGCTTTATGTAAGTCGTTTTTCCGTAGCGATTTAGTAAGATAAAATCACGAGCTACAAATTCGCGTATTTAGGCTTAACAAATTGGAACAAACAATATTTTTGGTTTTTTCGTTATTATAAAATAGGAGAAGCCGGTCGTGGCACAGGGGCAAAAGCGTGCGACTGTAAATGCATAGTTGTATGTTCGAACTCCACTTGAGGGAGTAAAATATTTGATTTTTTCATTTCTTCAGGTTATGAGGCACAACGCGGCGTTGAGTTTCGCCACTCCATTTTTTTTTTTTTTATGGAAAAGACACGGCAAACGAGCGTGCGGGTCACCTGATGGTAAGTGATTACCGCCGCCCACGGCCCCGTGCAACCCCGGAGGAGCTACAGGTGCGTTGCCGGCCTTTAAGGTGGGTTGGGCGCCGGGGCCCGGCATTACCTGATGCGAAACGCAGTGGCATAAAGCCACTACTTCACGCCGGTTTTAAATGCCGAGGGTGGTAATGATCCGGTCGAGTCTGCACACGTACTTTAGTCGCCTCTTACGACACCACCAGTATCAGGATGATCCTATTCTAGGCCGGGATCACACGGCAAAAATCGATACGCAATACTTCGAGTATTCAACGAAAATCAGGGAAAGTGCGGGATATAAAAAGCTAAAAAAAAGTAAATGTCACTTTAGCAACATATGTCACGAATATGCAGACAGATCAAGATAATTTTTATATAAAATTGTTGCAATAGATTACTGAAAGGAGAAACTAGTGGAAACTTCTTAATCAATTTTTATTATAATTATAACGAACGATATTGCAATTGCTATCATGAAAGATTGATTGATATATTTTATAAAAGGACATAGATAGGACCAAAGACAGTTCTAATATTATAATATAGTAGATGGCGTCACAAGCAAGAATTAATCACAGATTATAATATTTGCAAAATATAACAAAAATAATTCTTTATCCTTATAGTGTAACATATGTATGGAATATTTATTCAAAAACGAAAAGTAAAGTATCATGTAAATGATAAAAAACTAAACCTATTTTATGCAGTGGATGTAGAGCACAAAGCCACGGAACACTGTGAGCGTTGAATGGCAAAGATAAACAAAAATGTAAGCCGGATTATCCTCCATCTGCGGTCTGGCCGGGTTGTAGGCGGCGCAAATTAAAATCAAAAATTCTTATCCACTTTTATAGTAACACTAGCGGACCCGTACGGCCTCGCCCACTTGAACTATACGAATAAATATAATTATGAAATTATTTTTAGCTGGATTAGTAACAAATATAAGCCTAAATAATCAAAAGAAGCCAATGAAGAAAAGTTTTATTATTAGAAAAAATATCTAACTTATGATTATATACAGAAGAATGTAATAAATCGATAATATTAATTATTAAAAGCGATAAAACATTAATAAAAGAATTTCACATCTTTCAATTGTCAATTTACCGCGACATGTTGTGGGTTCGATTCCCATTCGGAGAAATTAAAAGTGATAAATTGGAAAGTATCTGAACGGTATGTAACGAAACTCAGTTCGACTCGATTCATTAGGGCACTTTCGTTTCGAGGAAAATAAAAATAATAAATAATTCATTTTTTCGAGTGAAAATTGAATCCATAAATTTTCACTTCACTAATTTTTCAATATATCATGAACCAACACTTAGCCAGTAACGGTGGTACAAATAAAGTACATTTGGCTTAATCTAGCTTACGGCTAAATTTCTGAATTCAAATTACCCTCCGGCTTCAGGCACCTAATTCCGCCTCCTCTGTCCTCTTGAAGTTATTTATGTCATCAAAATAAGTACAGTTCAGTTGTAACTAGCAAAATAATTCACACGATTCTCTCCCATATTCCCTTCGAATAGAGGTCTAAATTATATACAAGTATCAAAGTGTCTGGTTAGTGCGCCCACCGTTCATCTTATTCCTTAAGCATGTTAAATAAAATACTTTACGTTCAACGTAACTCCGTCCAGATCTCAAATGCAGCATCATTATGTTATAACAAGATACTGAAATATGCATTTTAATATATATATGTAACTTTAATATATATTTTAAGGTTTATACGATTTTTAAGTAGGCATTTGTATTGCGCTAGTTAGTGCATAAACTATCATAAGAATTTTAGCAAGAATCGCTTCAATGGTATGAGATATTATGTAAATATCTAAATGCCGTGTAATGATGTCCGTAAAAGTTATTTTGAAATAAATTTTAGTTGAATTTGTAAATTATTCTGTTATATAAAAACTTACTTTCATTTTCTTCAATCTGGTTACAAGACAGAACGTGGCATTGAGTTTTACCACTAAACATAAAATAATTTAAAAAAATAGACAAGAAAGTTGGGAACAAACTGTCTTAACATAAGGTTCTCGCTGCCTACCCTGTTGTATGCGTGATACAGTGAGACTAAAAAGAAAAGGAAAGATATAATAAGTATCTATTTTATTTAGTTCTGCAATAATCACGTCTTGGAAATTTTCAAAAACACTTCAAATGTACTTATTTAGAAAACGTATAATAATTTCGCATAGCCGGGTTCGAGTCCCGCTCCTGCGGAAATCGACCAGGCGCTCTGACCACTAAGCTATACGTTCTCATCACGTCGATTTTTTTATACGCTTTTTATAACTTATTTATGTAGCCAAGCTATAAATGTACTTCAAATGTAGCTAAATTTGAAAGCATGTAATACTGCTGTGTTTAGTACGTAAAGGTAATTGCTATAAATATCTGAAATGGGTATGATATATGGACGTATGTAATAACTTTTTATTATTTAGTTTCACACTGAATCTCACATAAGCTAAGCTAACTAGGTAAGCAGAGGGAATCTTATGTCAATAGATTTCTTTCTCTACTTTCTGTCCAAATTTTCAGACATTATGTTCAGGCAGAGCTCATCACCTTGCTTAGTTTAGCTACCAGAAAGAAAAGAAAATTATTCCCCGAGTAATAATGGAACCCATAACCGTAGTATTTACAGTCAGACACTGTGCTGTATGTATGTGTGCATATATATAAATTAAGCTAATATAATAAACCATTTCCCTTTACAGAAAGTCATCAACACATAAAATATCTTCTAAGTAAATAACGCGGCACTACCTCCGAGCTCCGTGTCAAACGATCCGCCAGCTTAGACATTAATATTTCTTAAACGTATAACAGAATGCTAATTTAATTTCATTTACGGCTCTCGTCTTCCGCACTTAGAAGTCACTAATATTAACATAATTTCCTTTATTATTTAACATTTATTTCACATGCATACATTTTGTTTTATAGTAAACAACAATAGATCTTTTCCATTATACTAGGATTACTAAGGTTCACTTGCAAATGCTAAGTAGTTTTTTTGTTTTTATTTATGTGACAGTCTTTTACATCGAAAAAAATATTGTATATATGATAGTAAAGTTACGTTTTCGTACTCACCTGGGACGATATGAAAATTGATTAAATATATGGTTTTATATGATACGCTTTGGGACGAGCAATGTTGGAATTGCGACTTTTGACATGTAAAATTAAGGAAATTGGTGAATGTTGAGGAGTTATGGGATATCTGCGTCACATTTTTTTGTATCTATTCGAGATAATCATCACCTTATTGTCGTGAGAGATATATCTTTTTAAGATGTCTAAAGGGTAATTTCACAACTACGAAGGTGAATAGAGAAGAGTATTGATTGAATATTAATATTTTATATTATTTTAACGTTTAAGTTTTTTATATAATTGATATTGTTTAGGATAGATAGGTCACGTAAAAAGTATCAGAACCACCCGTAAAGTATGTATGAAGAGATTGATGATAATGGACAAGGCCGTTAGCTCCGTTCTAAATTAGATTAGATATTGTTCAAATTCTTTCCGGCAGTTCGAACAAAAGCGTTGGATTTCACAACGATTGAGCCACGCCCCCATAAATAAAACACTGAAAGTAGGCTTTATATTATAGGCACCTAGTCTCCATTAAATAAAAATATATTAATTTTATTATTCCTTCCTCGTATTTTTTATATAGGCAAAAGATTTTTTTTAATCAACTTCAAGATGTATCCTGCATGTAGCAGGCTAGGTAAAGGGAACCTACTGTTAAAGCACTGCGTTCCCCACTTATGAGTTTGATCCCCACTCGAGGAAATGAAATATTTATTTATATTTATATTTTAATTTCTTCGCTCTGGTGTCATGGCTAAGCGTGGCGTTGAGTTTCACCACTCCTCATGCAATATTTCCGGGATTCGGTGAAAAATTGGGAACGCCATGTCTTAACACGAAGTTCCCTTTCCTGCAGATTTTTTGCGTAAAGTTGATTTTTTGATGAAGTTTATTTGTACAGAAAAAAAAAAACAAAAACAATGCTACACAAACCAAATAAACCAAATAAATTTATTTCGAAATAAAAATCCTAATAAATAGTAGAATGAATAACGTGACACAGCGTATAACTGCAACCCCAGACAATTACGCAACTAGTATTGGCCGCGAACCAAAGAGTAGTAAAATAATATGAAAATAGTTGAAAGTTTAAAAATAAGTATTAACTATACTGTTTTAATTTTTTTCCTTCTTTTAGAATATTTTTTATGCTATTGGAACAGATTCCTTGATAGCTTAATTACAATTACTTTAAAAATATAGGATATTAAAACGTAGTAAAGTAATATGAAAATAGTTGAAAGCTTAAAAATAAGTATTAACTAAACTGTTTTAATTTTTTTCCTTCTTTTAGAATATTTTTTATGCTATTGGAACAGATTCCTTGATAGCTTAATTACAATTACTTTAAAAATATAGGATATTAAAACGTCCCTATGGAGGATTAGTATATAGTTTCACGTGATTCACTAATATTTCAAAATTTTTATCCAGAAATCAAAAACGATATTTAATTAATCTTTAACTTTATACAAAATACACACAATGTCATTCAGTAATAAATTCGATGTAAACACTTTGCAGTATCGAGTTTATCGTATAGCAACGTAACGTAAATAATGTGCTCCCAAGAGAACAACAAACTTTGATAAAACGGAACGGGATAGTACGGAACGGGATAGTACGGAACTCTTTTTAGTCGATAAAATTTAGTTCATTGAGTTGTAGAATAATTTTTAATTGCACAAATGGGAGAAGCGAGCTTTTACAGTCCCAGCAAGAATGGCAGTGGATGTCATTCAACGCGGAACTTGTCTCGGAGACTGTACTTCATATAACTTTGTTTCACTAAAAATCATATTTAAAACATTTTTTTTCTCAATTCGAATAATGTTTTTAGGCTGTATTTTATTATGTTCTCGTACAATAATTGTAAACATTATTGTTGTCGGTATTTCATTTGCAATGCTGTACATTGACCTAATTAATGTTGGTATATTCGCCTTTAGCGTAGTATTGTTTTAGCATCCACTATGGAAGCTGTTCTCGTCTACAAAGAAGAATGTCTAGGTTTGTATTATCGTTTATTATTGAAAATCTTCTGTATTTTATTTATTAATAGCTACCGCTACGTGCCTGCTTGAGAGAGTATCAACTTACATCGGAGCATCCTAAATCTTGAAATCTCGGTCTATAAATGAGATTATATAGTCATATAATATATAAAAAATCGATATTATTATATAAACTCGATATTTTTCTATCATCATACAACTAATAATTTACAACCAATATCAAACAACGAGCATTGAAAACTAAATATTTTGATTCCAACAAAAAGTTGCTCAAAATAACTCTTAAAGAAAGTAGAAATTTTGTCGAACAATATACTTATAATTCTTAAATCTATCTATCTTTCAGCTGGTCTGGAAGTTGATGAACAGAGAGATAGACAGACAAAAATATTCAAATAATCGAATTGTGTTTCGGTATCGTGTAAATAATTGTATGCACTTAAAATAACTCGGTTGTATTGATATCAAAGAAGAAGAAATGAAAATATTAAATCAAATCAATTTAGCTTCGAGCTATATCCTGCGCACATCAGGATACGTAGAGGAAACCTAGTTTTAAGACATTCTGTTCCCCACTTTCCGTCTAGAAGCATTGCGTGTTGAGTAGCGGAACAACGCAGTGCTTTGCCTCGACACCAGAGCGAAAAAAATGGAAATATAAATTTAAATAAATATTGCATTTCCCCGAGTGAGGATCGAACCCACAACCAGTCGCGTATAAAGTCACACTTTGTGCCCCTGCGCTACTACTGGCCTCAAATTATTAATAAATTATAATTCATTTCCTCGACTGAACCCACAACTGTCGTGCCTATAGGCCACACGCTTGTGCAACGAGCTTATTAAGTAATTGAAGTCTTTTCGGAATTTATTTCAAAGATGTTTAGCTATACGATATTTAGGTAGACGGTAAGTACGCGTGAACGCAAGCGCAGTTTCTCCTGCGTAAACTCCGATCGCAATACTAAATCTTGAAATCTCGGTGTTTTTAACATCATACAAATTGAAAGCTTCAGTCAATTTAGTAAAACAGTTGATAAAATAACTGTTATAGCAATAAAAAAAATTGTCGACCTAAGTATTTTAAACTGATATTACTTTATTATTTATGAACGGATTGTAATAAAACAAAACCTATATGTAATCGGAATCGGAATGCCAGAATCCAATAGTGAATATCGTTAGGCCAGATTTGAGATAAGCCATACGAAACGCACAGACAAACAAAAAAACATTTTAAAAAACATTGTTTTTGATTCTACTACATTAATAAAGGCCCCCAATAACCTTTTTTTTTAATTTATCTTCCAAGTACAGACACCGATTTGTTACAATTTCATAATTAAATAGATGAAAGTAAAGAATAGAATAGAAGAGAATAGAAAATACTTTATTGCACACAGAATACAAACGAAATATAAAATACAGATAGTATATATGTTTATAAAATGTATGCAAAGGCGGCCTTATTGCTTCAAGCAATCTCTTACAGGCAACCCTTGGTAAATAAAGGACTAAATTATGAAATGGGAATAACGTTATATAGTGCACAATTTGACTTAATAAAATACAATAATAAAATACAAATGAATAATATACATATATACACATCGTATACTACATTAAAAAAAATAATAATAATCGATTTAATATTATACCTAAATATAATCCTATATAGTTATATATAATATATTAATATACATATATACATACATAAATGACTAAAGATAAACTACAGTTATAAGTTCACAAGATACTCTTTTAGACGATATCTAAAAATATAAAGAGATTTAGAATGTCGTATTACAGAAGGAAGTTCATTCCAAAGAATCGCAGATTTCACAGTAAAGGAACTGGAATAGAATTGGGTATGACAAGTAGGTAATTTAAGAAGATTATCGCTCCTGGACCTAAGTTCTAGGTGTGAGGTAGAATCCGAACCAAGAAAGCAGAAACAATCTCTTAAATAAGCGGGAGGGAGAGGATTATAAAGAATAGAGTAGAGGAGGATAAGCATCCGGAAGTTACGCCGATGTCTGATAGGAAGCCATCCAAGCTGACGACGATGGTCTGAGACATGATCAAATTTACGAAGATCATAGATAAATCGAATATATAAGTTTTGTAACCGCTCTAGTTTGTTTAATTGTTCCTCAGATAAATCTGGGTAACATGAGTCAGCATAATCTAAAATCGGTAGCAGTAGTGAGTGAGCTAGAGTGGTTTTGGTTTTAACTGGTAGGAAATGTTTATATCGTTTGAGGGATCCAATGCTAGCAAATAATCTTCGGCTGACCTCCGCTATCTGCGCTGAACAAGATAGCGAGTTGTCTAAAATAATCCCTAGATTCCTTATAGACGCACTAAGACTTAAATCGACACCACTAAGTTGTATTGAAGGAAGTCTTTTCAAATCAAGTTTTTTTAATTGCTTACTGCTGCCTATAATGCTTACCTGGGACTTGCTAGGATTAATAGTAAGTCCATAAGATTTACTCCATACAGAAATATTATGTAAATCTTTATTAAATTTACAAATAGTTTCATCCATATCACTGGACGGCGCCGCTAAATAAATTTGTAAGTCGTCAGCATATAGATGGAAGGTTGAGGATAGGGTTTGGGAAATAGTATTAATAAAAATAGAGAACAGCAGTGGGAAGAGGACACCGCCTTGGGGAACCCCCGCGGACAGTGAGCATGAGGAAGATGATTTGTCATTAGCTTGTACGTACTGTCGCCGGTTAGATAGATAGTTTCGGAACCACTCAGTAGCTTCAGAGGAGAGGTTTATTGATTGTAGAACCGCAATCAATAAATCAGTGTCAACAGTATTAAAAGCGTTACTGAAATCAAGCAATGCAATAATAGTAAGATTTTGCTTCTCCATATTAAACCGTATATCATCGCATACTTTGATTAAAGCAGTAACTGTGCTATGTCCACTTCGAAAACCAGATTGGAACTGAGACAAAATACGGTTTTCTAAAAGGTATTGATTTAATTGTTCCGAGACAATACGTTCCAAGACCTTAGACAGGAAGGGAAGTATTGAGATTGGACGGTATTGAGAAAAGGATTTTGGATCTTTGGATTTTGGTATAGGAATAATGCGGGCTATTCGCCATGCACTTGGAAAGGAGTTAGTGGAAAGGGAAAAATTAAAAATATGAGTAATTACCGGGGCTAACACTCTTAAGGGTAAAAGTAATAACTTACGGTTGATACCATCAATACCAGCAGCATCCGATTTTATCGCCAAAATATTTTTTTTAACCTGAGCGGGTGTAATTAATTCAAAAAGGAAAGGGGTCGTCGTAAAGATTGTAAAAAATGCTAATTTTCTTCCAGTCTACTTATCTTTTTTTGTCTAGTAATATCTATCGATAGACTTGAATGTGTCAATATCATAAACCAAGGAAATAGTTAATGGTTTCATAGTCTATAGAAACTAACATTAAATTTCTCAGCTCAAAATATCTAAATATAAAAAATCGCTTTAAAATAATATAAATCCAAAATTTTGGTTAAAACTATATATTTTTTGGCGACAAATCATTTGAAATAAAAAAATCCAACGCCATTTTACGTCCCCGTATCGGTGATATATCACTTTTGTTAAGAACGAGAATGTGACTAATATATCACTAACTTTCCTAAGTTCGGCCCTACGAATACTTCAAGACTTCAAGTACATAAATCACTTTTTGAATACTAAAATAATCTATACTATTATTACAAAGAGCTGGAGGAGAGCAGCTCCAGAAAATTATATTTTGTAGTCACCTACGAATATCACGGTACATTTTGTAACATATAAAAACAGCTACAAAAAAATGTATGTATGTACTATAGAATTGTTGAAATCGGCTTGGTAGTTTTTACGTTTATCCACTGCAGAAGGAAGCTGAGTACATTTCCAACTCCATTGTTACTGCGTAGCGTTGTTCGACAGTTATGTCAAGAAATCTCATATATAGATTTGAAAAGCACATTTTACCATATAACATGAACAATATTTTGTAAGAATACAGATTTTGGGGATTCAGCTTTTATGAATTAAAAAAATCTATTATTTTTTATAATAACGAATTTGTAGAAATATATTTCAATGCATATTTTTATAATTTAAATTTAGTTTTTAACAGAAATATTTTTCATCACTTTTTATTTATTTTTAGTAAATGAGATGGTATATGGGTTCAATTTACTCGAGGATATGAAATATTAAATATTTTCATTTCCTCACTCTGGTGACGAAGCAAAGTGGCGTTGAGTACCACCACTCCACCTGCACTGCCAGAATTTGGCGGGTAGAGCGAAACAGAAACATTTTAATGGGTACGGACTTTCTTCAGAGTATGATCCCAGGCTTTCTTTACCTTCCCTGCTATGTGCGGGAAACAGTGGGAAGCTAAAAGAAATAATGTACTAATAACTCTTAAAAGATATATAACTATTTAGTATACAGATTAGTAGATATGTATGTATATACATACATATATAAGTACATATTAAGGCGATGCTCGGCTGTACGTTTCGTAACGACAAGATACTTCGTCGGCACTAAATCAAATGACGTAGCGAAAGCGTAGCTCTCTCACACAAGTTAGTTATTTTGGAATGTATTTATGTTGGTGAGTTCTTATATAAGAGGATTTCGGTAGCAGAACTATAAACATACTAAAGTCTATCTGTTTGTTCCTTGACATGTAGAAATGTAAAATTAATTTATTAAAATTATATTAATATATTATAAAAATAATGTAAAGAACAGTGTGAATTGTCACTGTTATTATTAGAAATCATTGTAATAAATTAATTAATATGTTATATGTCTTCATAATAAATCGAACATCCAGTAAAAGGCTTTTTATGACAGATATCTTTATCGATAGAAAATCAAATATCGTAGCTGCGTCGTAGCACTTCCGTAGCACTTGAGTATGATTTCTTCATATTATTTTGTATCTCGGCTATTTCTTTAGAAGACACATTTTTTTAACGTTTAACGTCTAAAAAAGAGGTACACTCTCTTTTTGCATGTTTCATCGTTCAATCGTTCTTACAACAGAATAGCCTATTCTGCCTACCATGCGTGATATAGAATAAAGCTTTAAATAAAAAATATATATTAAGAGTTATATACACTCACTATATCAATCACTGTGAAAATATTCATTTTGAATGTTTAAAGACGACTAAGACCGCAATATATTTCAATAAAAATGAAAATACAATGCAATTTAAGTATTCCACTATATCATACTTTTTCCTATTTAACTATTCCGCTGAATTACTTTGAATGTTAGAATTTTTTTAGTCTTAAATATAAAATTATTCTGTAATATAATGAAAAACCATTTTAACCATTAATAGTACTTACATACTTATAAAAATTTGTAATAGTACTTTATTTTAAAAATTATAAAAGGAATTGGCGTAAGGTGCTTTATTGTATGCTGTATGTGTTAATTTAATTTACCCCCATTCAACACGCAATGCATCCAGAAAATGTAGAGCAAAATGTATTAACACTAGGCTCCCTTAGCCTACCCAGCCACATGCAGGATACAACGTACACAACGTACAAGCTGAAAAAATATACTTAGAAAATATAAAAATTTAATTCTAGCCAGGATGGCCAAAGAAGTCCAGAAAGTTCAAGTACGAAGTCCACACTTTTCATACTTTGTCTCTAAAATTGCTTAAAAGTGTAAATATGTTATTTCATTATTTATACTTACCACAAAATAGTATTGATAGAAAATTAAAAATTAAATCAGCTTCACGCTGTATCACGCACGCAGCAGGGACACTCTTTCCCTTTACTTGATAGAGAATATTCATATAATAATTATTATTATTAACAATTGTATGAAGATTACAAAAGATCAAAAACAAATTTAAAAAAAAAAAAACAAGGTTTTCCTCTATAACTACGCATATTGCATTATAATAAGACCGAATGGCAAAAGTAAGCGATACGTATAGATAAAGCCATCTCCACTTCAAATCAGGCTTCGCTAAATATGGTAATTGTAGTTTAAACGATTTAAATCTAGAGTAGTGTTTCTTACATTCGAGTAAATTTACAATTTAACACGCACAAATTTTAATTGATTTTGTATGTTTAATATCTGTGGAATATAAAGACAATTAGTTTATTTATTTATTCCTGTGCTTATAACATTGTCACTTCCTCGTTTATTTTATATGTTATAGTATGTATAATAACTATTATATAATAATAATAATAATAATATATCTCTTTAATATAATGGATATTAAAGAGTGCTAAAAGAGTATCTTAACACTAGATTTCCCTCTGCCTACCCTGTTGTGTGCGGGATACAGCGTAAAGCTGATGTATTTATTTTATTTTAACATTAATTGTGATAGTGTAGAACAATTTATAAAAATGATCCGAGAATTCTTATCTGATTTCATGTAAATATTTAAAAACGTATGCCATTATTTATATGAATAAAAAATATTAACACATTTTTGTTTAATTCTCTAGAAAGTAACTTATTATTACATTACAATTGCCTACGAAAATCATACTCAAAATTGCCTTCTGTCGAATAAATGTGCGGCCAGTACATTTTGTGGCTCCGAAACAATCACACCGTCCAATTAGTGGTTGAAATTTCAGCGCAGATAATGAAAATAAAAATAAAATAAACATTTATGAGATATATATATATATATATATATATATATATATATATATATATATATATATATATATATATATATATATATATATATATATATATAGCAGAGATACCGAACGTCAAGTTGTTTAACTTGGGTGTATTCACAGGATGCAGTTGTCAATGTCAATTTTCAGTTTGTTGATTTTTTCAAACAAAGAATTAATAAAATTATGGTTGTAAAATAAAACGCAAGAAAAATGACGCACACAGGCACAAACTTATCAAAACGATAACGTTGCATATGCACGAAATCGAGTCATAGGTAATGGGGGCGATGTTGAAATGCGTAAAAAAGAACAAGAGATATCCCTCTCTGGTATGTTTTGTATGTATCGTATGAGAATGAAAACGGCAACGCTCTATCGTTATTAGTATTTATTCGTAACTGCATCAAACGAAATACAGTATGGATAAATGTGAAATGAAAAAGCCTACATCTAAACTGTTGAGATATCTTTATTAATTTCTTAGTTATAAGTTTGAAATATTTTACCCTATATGCTGTTCCCGTAAAAGAAGCGCAGACACCTACATTTCCTGTATATAAGTAATTATTGTAAAATATATATAATAAATATATTTTTTCGTAAGATATTTTGACTAAGTCGGATCATTGTATGGTGAAAACATCTTTTAGACACATAAAATAACCCATTAGAATCTGAACCCAGAGCCTTTGAACCTTTAGTGCTATGTGACATGTCTAAGCTGCATCATCAAACCGATATTGTTGTTGAAAGAATGAGTTATTTACATTTACTCGCTTTGGTTAACATCCAATTTTTGGTAATTTAGGTAGGCATTGTAAAACGGAGTGTCTTTACACTAGGTCCCCGTGCCTATTCTACCGTGAACAGGTAAAATTTAAATACAAGCTGAACATTTTAAAATTCTTTTTTACGTTTACCAATACGCAAAGACAGACAAAAGCAAGTTTATAAAAAAAAAACTGAATTGAATCTAGCAATTTTATTTGTTAAAAATAGTATCCCTGACAGGTCTACCATAGACAAAGTGTCATCGAGCGCGCAGCGTTTAATTCTTACAATGTCATCATTCGGTTAGCGCACCATTTGAAACTTTCAACGTTTGAACAGTCGAGATTTGGCTTCGTTTCAATTTTACTCGTATAAAGAATATATTTTTACTTTTATTTGTGTATAGTTTTTAGAAAGTATCTTTGTTGGATTTTTATTACTTTTTATTTTACTTTCTTTTTGCCACGCTTTATATCTCGCGGGTTGCTGGGCTGAGCAGACGGACCTAAGTAAAAAAACATTTAATTTTCCACTTTGAATTCTTTATCTACTATATTTATCACTTTGCCAATGTCACATTGAATGCAAAAAACCTAAAGGAGAATGTACGCTCAAACAGAAAATATATTACATTACCAGACGCTCTGTTTGAAATCAAGTGAGAAATATTGATACAATAGCTACATCAAGTGGTTTAATATAATTAAATAAATCATTAATTGAATTTTTATTCATAATTTTCATATAAGACTATCGCAATTTCCCTGTATCCAAAGTATTTCTGGATTAAGCACTTATCTATAATATATCTTAATTATAATTAAATATAAGCTTATAGTAAATTGACTTTAAATAGTTGATCGCAATATTACGTTCGTTAATGTATATTTCAAGTGTCAATTAGCCAAATTCACGCCTTGAAGATCGTTTATTATTTTTTTCATTACGTTTCGTAACCCTACGGTATATGGTATGTAACTTTAACTGTGGGCTAAATACTAAGTAATAATCGACTAATTTTCTCAATATTTTACTAAATTCTCAAATTTAAGATGACTAAATATTAAAATATAAATAATAGTTAAATATTTTTGGCAGCTTCTTTAATAATAAAAAATAAAGCTAAAACATAAAAAATATTGTTTTTTTTCTAGCGCTGTATTCCATACAAAGCTTGGTAGACAGATGGAAACCTAGTGTTAAGACTCTCCGTTTATCCATTTCCCGTTGAACTATGACTCATCGTAGAACTCAACACGCCTTGCATCGACACTAAAAATATTTAAGACTTAATTCCCTCGAGTGCGAATCGAACCCATAACCTGGTGTGGTTACAGTCAACATATTACATAATAAAAAAATATAAAAACAATTATATTATCACAGTACATTTCATCTTTCATCTAAAAATTCGTGGATGATTACGCCCTAGCTTCTATAACCCGGCGCCTGTGAGCCCGCAGATAAAACCAGCTGTTTCATTTTCCATTCCATCTCAGTCCATACCAAATAGTTACAGCTTTGAGTTCGTTGTCCACTGACTGCAGCTATAGAAAAATAATGATTTAAATCATCATTTTTAAAAAAATATATTAAATATTAAAGCGCGCCGCTGCTTAGTTCGCCGTCTTAATAGGAAGGAAATATTTTAACCCTGGATTCTCAATTTCCCTCTGTCTACCCTGCTGAGTGCAAGATAGCTTAGTTGTCGATTGTATTGTATATCTAATAAAAAATTAGATATTCGTTCCCACTATCGACTTATCTCTAGACGAAATACCTCTTTTCCAGCCAAAACGTAAATAAAATAAATAAAGTGTTTAGTTATTCCGTCATCACAATTACAGACGTACAAATTGTAGGGTTATTATACACCGCAATAAAAAGTTAATTTAACGGACGTCATAGCGTGAATTAATGTAATTGACACTTGAAATATACATCTACAGTCGCGACGAACGTAATATTATGTTCAATTATCAGAAAACAATCTACTATAAGTCCATCCAGAGTATCTTCCAGATTCCAGAGAGTACCTTCAATATAGTAAAATTGGGGTAATCTTATATGAAAAAATATAAATAAAAATTTTAATTTGCTGTAGCTTTTGTATCAATACTTATTATCTGATTTCAAAAAGAGCGTCTGGTAATCAAACGAAATTTCGAATACTATTTGAGAGATCTTACAGAAATACTGAACTTACTCTTCAAAAATAATTAACTTTTTACTCTCTCAATATTCAATAATTAATAAAATCATTGTAACACTAAACATACGTATCTGTATAAATGTGCCTTTTCATAAGAAATAATTAGAGTGCATTTTCTGCACTGTAGAGCTTGTAAAGAGCACTCTCCCTGAGATCGTGTCATCTCGTAATGAGGTCACTGGATATTGATTTTTTTTGGGAAAATCTACAAACAATATCATGTTGAAAAATATTTGCCTTTAATTATGCCCTTAATTATACTCCATTAGGTCAGTCGTGGCGCAGGGGCAAAAGATAGTCACTGTAAACGCGACTGATTGTAGGTGCGATCCGACTCGAGGAAGTTAAATGTTTATTTAAATTTGTATTTTATTACTTCGCTCTAGTGTCGAGACACGTGATGCCTCTGAATTCGATAGAAAAC
The DNA here is from genome assembly GCA_917862395.2 of Heliconius sara. Classification (NCBI taxonomy): domain Eukaryota; kingdom Metazoa; phylum Arthropoda; class Insecta; order Lepidoptera; family Nymphalidae; genus Heliconius; species Heliconius sara. The sequence continues at coordinate 3,504,822 of OU860795.2, read as the reverse complement.
AGGGAACAAAGTGTCTACACTAGGTTCCCTCTGCCTAAGCAGATTTTATATTTGTACAAAAATAGTACAAAAAATCTTATGTTTTTATTTGCACAAACGAAATGAGTGTTATAATAAATTTTTAAAATGAAAAGATTAACTGACCCTGTGGGATTGTACTGTATTTCGTTTATACGTCCATTGTACCGCAGACAGGAACATTAAATATGCAAGCGCTTTTCCACACGACAAGTACTAAATAATATATGTGATATTATTGATGATTAACGAACCTATACAGATATAAACAATTAAACACAGACGATGTGTCTGGTTAGATTTATAATTACTTTTATTTCGAAGGACAATTCTATTCGTATAGAAGATATGAAGTGAATTATATTAGATGAGAATAAATTAATATTTTAATTTACCGTGAATTAAACAAGATGTTTTTACCAACTGAAGAAAAGTGTTATTATTAAATATAACTTTTATTATAAAAAATATAAAAACAGAATAAATAGTGAGAACCTGAAAATATTAAAAATTTAATTCCCCCAAGTGGAAATCTCCAAGAATCCACAACCTGTCGCCTGCCTAACCTGGCACTACGACTCTCCTCACTGAAAATGAAATACATTTTATTTTTATACGTTATTTCTGCGAATGAGGATCGAGCCCCAAAACATCGGGCTTACAATTGAGCGCCACCAGTTCCAGAGTTTACATTAAATCGAAACAAAATTTCAGTAATTCTAATTTGGTAGTACTAGTACTGGTGTACTCTCAGAGTTTGTGCACTCGTACTGGTGCATCCTGGAATCAAATGTTGCATTATTATAGTATTTTTCATACCCGTCTCACTGCACGTGGTAATTATCAGTTCAAATACTTAAATTTAATTTGATATCTAAAATAGATGAAAATAGTAATACGTTACAAGAATTTGTCTGCCTATTCTGTCTGTGTGCATTTACACTAGCGCTGGTGCATCCTTTAGTACTTGAGCTTGATGCTAACAATAGTATTAGTATATACCTATATATTTATAGTGTATAAGTTCGGTACTTATTTTTAGATCTCTTTTCTTTTTTATCGGTCTCTTAAATGGTCTTTTGTCTGAATTCTAAACTGCTTTTGTCTGTAAATAGGGTTATTAAAATAAATGGACAGTGAACTAGCTCGAACAACAAATAACACTGAATGGGATAGCGTGTATTAGACAAATGATAGCTATTCAAATATAGTACTTGATGGCTGTAGGAAACTTTTTTTGGCAAACATACTTTTTCCAACATATTTATACTACACACACTGTATCCCACTGTATCCCCAGTTGGGTAGTTAGTGAAAAAGGAGCACCAAACGCTACGATCTTTGCATACCTCTTTCGCCTCGTCTACTGTCGTCAACCTCTTGATACATACATGCCCTTTCTGATTCTCGTGATTTTTACATGACCTTCCCCCAGTATATTTGATATTGTGTTTTCGGAAGTCAACTGAGGTCGCACCCTATCTCTTAACTTCTTACTCTCTTCTCTACCCTTACTTCTCATACTTTCTAATTCATTCGTCATATAAGAAATTCTTTACTCAGTATAAAATCAAATCTCACAGTGAAGAACATAAATGTATATTGATAACAGTATGCTATGGATTTCAAAGAGATTATCACTAATACCCAAATGATTTATGAGGAAAGTTTACAATAACATAAACTAATTATTAGGCTAGTTGTCGTTGTCAAAGTGTGAGTGTAAACGCAACGGATTGTGGGTTCAATTCCTGGTAAGGAAATAAATATTTAAAATTTTCATTTTCTTTATTCTGGTATCGGAAGCGCGGCATGTGTGTGCGGAATACAACGTGACTCTAAAAAGCATATTAGATACAACTGAAGTTGTCAAAGATTTTTTATAGGACGTCGTAAGAAACATATTTTGAAGTAGTCATATTTATAAAAACAACGCGGGCGAAACAGAGTGCGGGACAACTAGTCTATATAACAATGCCTTGTATAATACAGCAGTAAAAAGGCTTTTATAATACAGTTGATAACCGTCTCACAGCACGTGGTTATTGTGAGATAGAATACTTTTTAATTTAATATCTAAAAATACGAAAAAGCGCGAAACGGACTCGCCCACCGAGGGTTCTGTACAAAAACTGGAGGGTTCGAGCTTTTTCAAAATTTCAAGCTTAGCTTAGTCAGAAGAGCCTTTTTATCTAATATGCCACATGAACTAGCGGCTTTAATACCAGATTTTGCCTTTTAAGACATTGTTAGATTTTAATCACAAATGTATTATTAAATATTAAATATAGACTACCTGTAGATTAGATATGAATTAATACTATTCATTTTAATACTATTAATTTTGATTTCGTTTGTAGTATCAAAATACGCGTTTGTAGTATCAAAATATAAACGGCCATATTTTTTTTGTTTATGATTTGACTGTAACACGACGATTGTAGGTTGGATTCTCATTCATAGAAAAAATATTATCTATTTTTAATTTTATTTATTTATTTATTTTTTCCCAACCAACAATTTTTCGAGGTATTGCACCTCCAAAAATTTGGTGAAAAGTGCCGAAAAGAGTGTCTTAACACTAGGTTATCTCTGCTTACTCTACTATATACGTGATACATCGTGAAGCTGACATGATAAATAAAAAAAATCTCATTATAATCTTGCCTCAACAGGGAATATGAATAACATAATCATTAACTTTTATTACGTTCATAGTAGGTACATAAACCATTTAGTTAACTATTATTGTCTTAAAGAAAACAGCGTGCGCCTTCATAATAAGTAAAAAGAACAAAATAAATTTGAACGTGTAACAACAGAGACGTGATGAAAATACCGAATTGCGAAATTAAATTTAGCGTAAAACAAAAAATTGTTCCAGGGTAAGGTCAGGGCTTCGATTCTTAACATTCCGGATGAGTACAGCAGGCAAATACTAGCGGGCCATAAATAACGCTTTGGTGTAAGTTATGAACATATTATTAAAAATCAAATCAGCTTCACGCTGTATCCCGCACACAGCAGGGTAGGTAGAGGGAACCTAGTGTTAAGATACTCCGTTCCTCACTTAGGTTTCCCATACGTTTCTTTTGCGTCCATACGTTTTGGTGTAAGTTATGAACATATTGTTGAATATCTTAATTTTAGTACCATATTTGGCATAACATAACTGTCCCGCTACAGACAATCTCTCTCTGTACGACATATAGAAAGGCCCACATTTCTTTTATATGATATCAGAATCCACAGTTCTTACAATCTAGATAGCGCTTTAGTATTATTGTGTAGGAAGCGTCAAATTGTTGGTATGATAACGTTTATTTATATACTAAATTCATGTACTAGTGCCTAATAATAAGTTTCATTTATACGGCATTGTATAAGGTCACTTAACAGACCATATCTAGAATTTAGAACAAAAGTGAACATAAGTTGAGCACTAACCACTTCGCCAATATCAAGTGAAATGTAGAACGCACACAGGAGAATGTACTGTATGGAATGTAATGTACGGTATATTATATGAAGAAGCATGTTAAAAAGAGATCCAGCTGAGATACCGGACGGAAAGTGGAGAATGGAAATATCTTTTGCGACTAGGTTCTCCGAGATTAGTTTTATTTTAGTACTAGCGACCCGCTCGCGGCTTCGCACGCTTTAACCACAGAATGATTTACTTAATACACTAAAATTATATTCATGTTTCAATATACCTATAATGTATGCTTGCAATGAACTTGAGATTTCTAATGTGAAAATTTATTTTTTTTATAGGTATTTTCGTACCACCCATAAGAGAGATGCAACTGTCAATATATTAATTTCTTTAAACTTTTGCCTTAAGGAGTCTTTACGACCTAAGTTATAGTTATAGATATATAGTTATAGTAATATCGCTACTTACAATAAAATCCTAACTCATCAGTATCTGTACGTGGAAGATATATTAGAAAAAATATTATTATGGACATTTAAAAATTTAATAGAACTTGATCAGGTTGTTTGTTTATCTGTGCGTTCACGATAATCGATGCGATGCTTAACCGATTTAAGTGCAGTTTTGTAATTTGACTAACTTCCTTTAAATATTTAGTATTAGTTTTATTTTAATTGGTTCACACAAAATTAAAACCAGATTCACGCTGTATCCAGCCTATAGCAGGGAAGATAGAGGGAACTTAAGTGTTAAGATACTGGGTATGATATATGACTGACGTGAAATGAAAATATGATTAAATTTCAATTCAATCCTCCAAGTGGGAATCGAACCCATAACGTCACGTTACTGGCACAATTTTGTGCCCCTACGCCGTGACGGTCTTTAATATTCATACAGAATGGAAGCTTCAGCGCACCCTTTACGGGGAGTATATAGGATAAACTATTAATATATAAAAATAATTAAAAATATAATAGTTTATTAAACCCATACCTAAAGAAATTAATCAAGATACCTCAGCAGTTTAGACGTAGGATCCAAACCTGTATTTCCTGTGACGCAGTTACGCTTCTATGCAGATACCAATAACGTAATCACATACTACTACAAAATATTACTAAAGGTTAAGCAACTTTGAACTTTGCCGCCAATACCTACGACTCGTATGTTTGCGTCTTTAATGACAAATAGCGTTTTATTTTAATATCAACGATAATACCTTATTTACTTTGTATGAAAAAATAACTTTTTCCTTCCATTCTTTTAATTGTATTAGGCTTTTATAGTTAAAACTATGGTTTCATTTAAAGTGGTACTGATAAAAACATTATATAATTGACTATATAATATCTATAGTGATTTTTTAGTGAATAGAATTATTATTAATAATACAACACTTGCGAAGAGAGCATATTTCGGGCATTTTTTAAATTCTTATACCTTTTGAGAAACTACCCACATTCTTTACGTTAATATTTTTTTTTAAATAAAAAAAAACATTTGAATATTTTGTCTAAATTTTTCGTCATAATGGCGCGAAAATATTCAAAATGTTCAAAATTAAAAGTTCAAAAATGTTGGTTAAAAATAATTATACTGCAGGAGGATACCTTTATATGTACTGTTTAAATCTGTTTTTTTATGATATTATGTAGAATAATATAATCTATAGATAATCACACATTCCTCTTCACACTTTTTATTCTTTAACTATAATAAGTAAATATATTTAACGTTATAACGTTATATTAAACGTATTAATAAACTTAATTAAATTTATTAATACGTTTCAAGTATTCATTTGTTTTGTATATAACATTAAGATTGATTCATAAAATATATTTGGCACTTCCTTAACTTGATTATTTCATCTATTTTTTTTATTTACAAAGTTTTGATTAAGTTCTCTTGAGAAATATATGTACTATAAATGAATGTAACGTACCTACGTGCCAATGATTAAAATGTACTGATATCCCCACATGATCCATCTAAACCCAATATAAACTTTTATAAACTATAGCAACCAACTCGCGGCTTCACCACATTTGTGAATTATTTGTTTGTTTCGATACAGGGAATTACTTGAAAGTTTGTATTATTTTTTTTTTTAAAACAGCACCGATTTTTATAAAATTTGAAAGTCAGACTCTTTAAAATATTTCATTGAACACGTGTTTCATGGTTTTTAGAATTCATCCCCTAAGAGTTCAAATACTGGGTTGAAAGTTTATATGGAAAAATCTTTAAATCGCCACCGATTTTTATAAAAACTTAAATTCAGACTGTTAAAAATATTGTAATGAACACGTTTCGTGGTTTTTTTTAGAATTCACCCCTAAGAGTGCTAATAAGCAGGCGAAGTTGCTCCGCGACCGCTAGTTTTAATGTAATAACATATAATATATTTATAAAAATGAGAATGTATTGTTTTGTTTAATAGCTCCTGATAGTTATTACAACATATGCAAGGAAAGATCATTTTAGAAGGTTGTTTAATTATATTAGAATTATAAAAACTACCAACATTTTTATGGGGAATAAAATATTTTATCAAATAAAAAAAATGTCTATGTTTTCCACCTGAAAAACACTAAGGGGAGAAAAAATATAAATATATATATAAAAATATAGATACCACATTAGTATCAATACTTACTATTAATTATATACATACATATACATATAGGCATCTAAAATATATATATATATATATATATATATATATATATATATATATATATATATATATATATATATATATATATATATATATATATATATATATATATATATATATTAGATGCCCCTCTGTACTACGATGGTGGCTCTTTTCTAGTTTGCACATTTTCCTTTGAAAATGAGTTATTGTGGCAAAACTAACAGTTACACATGGTATCGTATACTTTTTTGTAGATATTGATGTCTTCTATAAAATTGCAGTACATCACTTTGCTCTATTGTCAATAATTTCCACAGCGTACGCGATATAAGGTTTTTTTGGTATTGTTTTACACGTTAATCGTGTAATTGTAAAAGAATTTTCCTTATCGGGTCTATTTAATTCAAACAATTTTGCCGTGGGATCCCGGTCTAGTATAGGATTATCCTGGTGCTGGTGGTGTCGTAAGAGGCGACTGGGCAGACTCCACTGGATCATTACCACCCCCGGCATTAAAAACCGGCGTGAAGTAGTGGCTTTATGCCACTGCGTTTCGCATCAGGTAATGCCGGGCTCCGGAGTCCAACCCACCTTAAAGGCGGGCAACGAACCTGTAACTCCTCTGGTGTTGCACGGGGCCGCGGGCGGCGGTAGTCACTTACCATCAGGTGATCCAAACGCTCGTTTGCCTTGTCCTTTCCATAAAAAAAAACAAAACATCTAATGGACTGTCTTAATAATTTAAGTGGTATCGATACATCTCCCACCCAACCCCCGCAGAGTTACTCGCCACGGTGCGCAAGGCCACACGGCACACACTACGCATTTTTTATTATTACATGATTTTCTTTAGATTTATATTTTTAAATTCGTTATATCTTTTGAATGGGATGTCCGATCTTATTAATTTAAAAAGTATTTTACAGGTATTGAAATTATCTTTCATAAAATATCATTTAATGGGATAAGGATTGATGCAGAGGTATGAATAATATGGTTTGATTATTGTCGGCACTTTTGTTATCGTATAAAATATAAAAAAATGATTATATTGTCATAACTACAGTAGTTAGACATATGCTATCGCGGACTTTTTTATAGATATTGATGCGTTCTACAATACTGTAGAACATTGTTTTGTTCTATCATCAATAGTTTTCGCAGCGCACGCGATGATAGAGTTATTAAGATCAATTTCATCACACCTTGGTTTACATTATTGCATTTCTATTAGGGATCTCTATTTTTTTGGAAATGTAATATAGCCTATGCTGGTCAGTAAAGATGCAGCTTTCCAATAGTGAAAAAATTATTTAAATCGGCCCGGTAGTTTTTGTGTGAAAACTCTACAAACATACACACATACATACATACATACATACAAACATACAAAAATACAAATCTTACCTCTTTATAATATTAGTATAGATTAGAATTATCATAGTTTGTATAATTTTAGTGAAATTAGAAAAAAATAGTTTATCTAAATGCTTAAATTACCCACGTCCTGCAAAAGAAGCGTGTCTACTATAGTAAATCTTTTCTGGAGCTAAGAATGAATCATTGCTCTGCAGTAATATTTTAAGTTTTATGGCATTACACCGCTTTCGACCACGCTTTAAGTCTATATATCATCTCATTATTATATTATTTTATGTGATAAAATTGCTTTAACTTCTACTATGTTGTTTAATATAAAAGAGTTAGTTAGTTAGTCAGCTTCATATAGCAGGTTAGCAGAGGGGGCCTTGTGTTAAGACACTCCGCTTCCTACTTTAAGTATTAGGGGAGCTCAACGCAAACCTAGAAGGGTTATTTTGTATTATACTATAAATTCACCAAATTTCATATTATTTTACATAAAAATCGCTTTCACTAGCAGTTTGTATTATATACCAACATTCTAGAGACGTCAAAGAAAAATCGTAACAATTTATTTCCCGCGGCCGACCCCGAAACGGATAAAGTGTATAACGCATACGTAGCATTAAGGTTTGTTACTACCGCAGCCTATATAACTACTGAGTCCTAATTTTGTTACTACAGATTTTTTTTATTATTATAGTATAGTGTTATGTATTCTCGTTTTTTTTATTATTATATGTTCGAAAGTTTGTTTGTTTTTATGTTACGTATAAGCAATTTACAATAGATTTTACTGAAACAATTTTAATGTAATTTATTGACATAACGTTTTTAAAAGCCAAGCCCTGTTTAAGTTATCAGATAGAAAAAGATATAAATACTTCACTTTGCTCTACGGGGGTCCTTACGCTAATTATGTGACCTTCCTCCGGTATCGTCGATACTGTATTTCCTAATGTCAACCGAGATCGCCCTCTGCGTCTCTTACGAGTTGTAGGTGACTCGTGTTTTTTATCGTAATTATGTCTCATCAGTCATTTTCTCCACGTACCTATAGTAACGACATACGTTGCCGGCACATTGAGGCCAGCATGGCGCAGTAACTGTAAATGTCACGGCTGTGAGTTCGATTCCCCCTTCGGAAATGATATATTTAATATTTTCACTTCTTCTACTGAAAAGACAAAGTGGGGCGTTGAATTTAGTTAGCCACTCAAAACGCAATGCCTCCAGTGGCGGAAAGTGGAGAATGGATATTCTTAACACTAGATTCTCTCTGCCTATCGCCGCTATTGGCGGGATACAGCGTGAAGTTTAAAATAAAAACATTATGAAAATTTTCTGCTTCACTGGAGTACGCCATTCTAAATCTTATAAAATACGGGACTTTATTAGGAAAACATTAATTTAATATACATATTTCATAGCACGTTATAAATATTAAGCTTAAGGGCTTACTTAATAATATAATAACTTAAACCTATATTAGAATTCTCAGAATCTAACGTTATGATATAAAATAATTAAGTAAGTTACAGATATTTTAAATTTTTGGTAATAATTCGGGGGAAAATGTTGAACAGAGTGTTTTACACATTACGTTTCCGCTGCCTTCCCTGCCTTGTGCGGAATACAGCGTGCAGGTGATTCATATTATATAGATATTTTCGTTCATTTCCTAATTGCAATCGATTAACTTATCATTTAAATTAAATAAAACTAACAACAATATAATTTTAAATTAAAATCTAATCAAACTAACGCCAGGAAGTAAAAGATATTCTTATTTGACTTCTTAAGCTTCGAGTCTTGGAATTTCCCCAGAGCTATTTTAGCCTAAAAATTGTATGTTATCAAAAGAAAAATAGTAAAATACAGTAGTTTGAAGTGGGCCGGGTTCGCACGAAGTGAGGCTTTATACCGATGGATTTCACGCTGTTTTAGCTATAGATTTATTTTGGAAACCAGTGAATATGTACGGCTATTTTACCTAAGCTATTTACAATATTAAAATATTCGAATGTTGAAAGATTTTTACCTTTTTTCTGGCGGCATTGAAAGTCTAAGCCTTTCTAAATATAATTATTAGATAGGCATGTACAATAATTCTTTAAGATATTATAATATTTATATATGTTCCTATTGGTTATAGGCCATCGTGGCGCAGGGATATTGTAAGTGGGATCCCTACTCGAGGAAATGAAATATTTATTTAAATTTATATATTTAATTCCTACCTTAGTTAGATGCCATCGTGGTACAGCGTGATAGAAACTGTAGATCCAATCTCTTTAAAATTACTTTCATGTCTGGTATAGATATATTCCACAGCTCAACGAAAATTGAGACGGTATCTTAACCCTAGATTTCCTTTGCCTACCTTCTATGCGGGAAAAGGCTCAAGCTATGTCTTGTAATGCTATTTCGTGAAAATGTTTTTATTAAAAATATTTGTGTTCCCACGGTCGACAGTCGAGTAATACTTTCGAACATGACGCAATATCTTCAAATACAAAGGAAACCAAAAATCAGTAATGATAAAAAAAAACTTTATATAGAAATTAATTTTGTTTTTATCGCAACTTAAAAATATGTTTTAAAACATTTTTTAAAGTGTTAATCCACACTTAGGAAATATAAATACTTATTAAGAAAACGTATAAAAATTTGAACGTAGCGGGACTCGAACCCGCGCCTCCTGGAAACCGACCAGGTCGGTCGGTGGTCGGTTTCCAGGCGTTTTCTAAATAAGTATTTAAAAATATGTTATATATTTTTACTATTGTGTTTCAGTTCCACTTCACATCCCGCATAGGACAGATAAGGCAGAGAGAACCCAGCGTCCTCTGAACAACTCCGCTCCTTCATATATTATTATAGTTAAAATTCCATTACTCATTTCAAAAAATAATTTAGTTCATATTAACATTTTCTTTCAGGTTTACGCTGTATCCCGTATTTAGCAGAGCAGGCAGAGGGAGCCTTGTTTTAAGACGAGAGTCTTTTAAGTGGATAATGGAGACATTATTCACTTTCCGCTGAACTTTTGAGACATTGCGTGTTGAGCAATGGAATGGAACTCAAAATAACGCTTGGCCTTAGTATCAGAGTGAAGAAACGAAAATATTGATAAATAATTATTCATTCTGTGGGAATCGAACCCACAACCTTTGCGTTTAAAGTCGCAAATTTGTGTCCCTATACCACGAAAGGCTCAAATATTAACATAATTGTAAAAAGAATATTACAAACAAATTCCATGGCGGCAACTATGGAAATACTTTTGCGTAAAATCTTAGAAAACATATTGTACTCCGTCAATCGAGTGGTGTGACGCGGGTGCGACAGCGGCTCGGACAGATGCGCTTGTTTGCTTCACTAATTAGCTAAGCTTCTTACTGTCGACTTGTCCTTTATTCCGTGATAGATCAGAATGGAGGGTAAATATTGACATTGTTTTGACGATGGAGTTAATAAAGACGGATTCCCTATGGAAACCTAATAATAGTACTTAGAAGTTGTTTATCATTACTTCGTCCACGGCCTGTATCCCGCACGCACCAGGGTCAGCGGAGGGAACCTAACGTAAAGACACTCCGTTCCTCACTTTCCACTGAGTCCTGGAGGCATTGCATATTGAGCAGCAGAACTCAATGCCACGCTTTGCCTCGACACCGAAACAAAAGAAATTAAATATAGGTATATTTAAATAAATTATATTTCATTTCCCCGATTGAGGATCCAACTCAAAACCAGTTTAGAGTCACACACTTGTGCCCCTACGTCCTGTTAGATAGGACAAATGCTAGCTAGGTTTTAAAATTATTCCTTCAAATGCAAATATTTTGCATTAAGACTATTTGGCCTGTTTAAAAATGAAGACCACCGTAGTGCAAGGACACATCGTTTACTGAAATGCACGATGATTGTGGGTTTGATGCTTACTTAAGGAAATAAATAAGTTTCTTTTGCTTGCGGTAATACAAACGCAAGGTTGAATTCCACCACTCATTCACGCAATATCTTAAAAATTGCGCTGAAATGGCATGATGAGGTTGATTGATGGTGAGTTACCACGATATGGATAAAGCTTGAATTAGAAAAAAACATCGTGAAAAAATATTGACAAAGTGAGACACCACATATATTTCACGTTTCAAGACTAAGAACAATAAAATAAAAGAATATTTAAATATAACAAAATTTTTATTCGGGTTTTTGTAAACAAAAGTATTAGAAAAAATTGATTTATGATAGCAAAATTTTTCAAAATTAATATTATTTCAAAATTTGTAATATTTGTATATAAGGAGAGTATATAAGGTAAGGAGAGTGCCTTACCACCAATAATTGTATTTTTTGAATTGTAATTGTAACAGAATTATTAAATTATATAGTGTCTGTATTGTTTAAAACAACGAACCTTAAGTATATCAAAATAAAAATATATTTATATGTATTATTAAATATATTGTATATTTAATAATACATAAAAGTAGTTTAATCAATTTTATAAAGAATCGTTTAGTCATTTAATATTTTCTAGACATCAAATTAATGATCTTTTCAATATACAATTAAATTGAAGTTTTAAGATAAATTTCATTGGAAATTATGAGCCAATATAAAACATATAGTAAGTATCTTTGATTTATTCTTAATTTTTAAACTATTCTTCTTCAAGTACTCGAAATGCTTAAGTAGGTACACCATTGTAGCAAAGCCAACATTTAAAGGACTATTAGTCTAATATGTACTTAAAACAGACTCACTAACTTGAAAGTGGGGATCCTCTCAGAGATCCTCTGGGAAGATGATTGAGATGTTTATAAAGGGTCTTGAAATAGTCCGCAAATCATATATTTAAAATTAAAGTTTGCTAATATAACGTATTTTGCCCCAATTTTAAATAACCTTTAGGACGTTTGGCAAATATACATTTTTTATATTATTCTTTAAAACATATTTTCTTAACACAACAAGCGTTTCTACATTAACGTAGGTGAGTGTGTACCTTAAATTGGCGCTACCTCTGAAAGGGCCCGACTTCTTTTAATGGATCTTAGGCTAAAGCATCTCGAGGTTAGACGTGGTGCAGTTGCATGAGTGATTGATTGTTACCGCGACAGGTTGTGGGTTCAATCTTCAAAAGTTGTAAATTGCAAATTGTAATTTATTGACGAACGAATGAAACTCAATTAGTTACCATTGGACATACTAAACTAGGACCATGAAACTATGTATAGATGGATTATCCTCTAAGTTAAGACTTATAATACTACCAGATGACTTTTATCCAAAATATACTTTAGATGTTTTTCGACGATTATAAAAAAAGATTTTAAATATTATGAATGAATCTATGAATGTAAAAAAATAACTAACCCTAGATAAATGAAAGATCTGTAAAACTGTAAATCGAACCCCTACTGTCCTGAATTTGCCTCAATGCACAACAAGTACACATTGAACTACAAGTACATTTAACATAAAGAATACCATACAACCAGCGGTCGCTGTTAGTTGTCGGTGAAGAAACGTGCGGAAATTCACAAACACCGTAATAATATTGTCGCTCGCAAAGAATGTTGGTTAATTAAATTAGTGGACGATAATGAAGATTTATATTGGGCATTACGAGATAGGCATACTATATAACAATACGGTGTATTTTTAGTAAGCCGTACATAACCAAGTAACAATAATAATGAACGCTATCGAACCGCACCCGCTGCAGAAATAATAAAATATGTGCAAGAACATCGTACTACAAGAATATTCAATTTCATTCGTTCTAATATAATAATGATTATTTAATATACTACTATTTATATAAAGTTTAAATATTCTAGACATAATATTTATAGAATTTTTATATAATAATGGTTGATCACTATTTATATATTGTATTAGGTGCAGAGTGGTGTGTTAGTTAAAATGCTTAAAAACGCACGCTTTTGCCAATGCGCCGTGACTAAGTTATAATATGTTGTATTTTACTATAACATGTATGGTTATAGTAACGTTAAAAACTTATGTCCACCTTTTTATTCTATTTTCATTAGCTCTATTAACTTCGTATACAATTAAAAAAGTCACAAATACGTAAACGTTACCAGCAACCATTAATTACCCAATTCGTACATTCGATGAGAAGAAGAGATGAGAGCAATGTCGTCGAACCTCATTCATTTAAGTAAATATCTGCATTTCAACAGCTAAAATGACTCATATTTTGCAAAAAAAAGCTACTTTTCTACACAGTACATGTTGTTTCTCACAGTATATGTTGTTTCGAAGCCAGCTGTGGCGCTGGGGACTGTAACGCGACGAGCCGTGGGCTTGAGAGAGTAGGATTGAGAAAATGAAATATTTAATATTTCTATTTTCTTCGTTCGCCACTCAACACTCAATTGAGCGGAAAATAAGAAGCGGAGTGTCTTAACACTAGGTTCTCTCTGCTTTCCCTACTGTGCGCGGGATACGGCGTGACGCTAAAAAAATACGAAACCCTCAGTGGGCAAGCCCTACTCGCACTTGACTGATTATTGTTGTCAGCGTATTTGTGGGAAAACGTTATCTAATAAAACGAACTAAAACTCTAAACATATATTTTTTAGCCTTTTAATGTATTTATGTAGAATTGCGTTTAAAATTTTCAGTATTTTTAGTCATACGAAATAGTCTTATAAAAATATCTTTTTATTTTTCTTTTATCACGCTTAACTTAATTATTTCTATTCTCGTAGGCAATCAGGGATTTAAAAAAAAATGAAAAAATAAATTATGAATAAATATAGAAGCTTGTTTTTTAAAAGTTTTTTTTTATATAATATTTTATTACATATATTACTTTAAATCCCGTATTTTGACTATAATTTATTGAATCAATCAAAATCATTTTAATCGACTTATTTGTTCGATATTAAATAATATTAAACATTTCTTAATCCCGATTTCTGTTACTTGAAAACAAAAAAAAATCATTTCAGCTTAGATAAGGTTATTTTTTTAATTTTTTTGTTAAATATTTTTGTATGATGGATGAAAAAATCTATTGCTGCAGTCTATTTTAATAAACTGAGACATCATTTACTTATATTCATATATCATAAATACAGAAAAACTATTTCTTTTTAACCTAAAACTACTGAAAGGTACTACTAATTACAATTACAATATTAAAAACCAAGACAACCATTTTAAAAGAACTATACAATAAACATAAATCTCTATAAACACACAGAAGTAAGTAATTTAATTAAGCTGGATTCCTCGCAAGTGGGTGGTGGTGGGACCAACTTATCACGTTGTGTGAGAATTCCCGTGCGCTTCCTTAACGGCGACTAACTGTTACCGCAGCGACGCTGTTTAGTTATGGTGCCAAAGTGAGCTTTGTATGCTATAATTGTACTACTAATTTGTTTATCTATATATATATATATATATATATATATATATATATATATATATAAGGTGAGGCCTGAGGCCGGTCGTATCGCAGTGGCACAAAGTGTGACTGTAAACCGACTGGTTGTGGGTTCGATCCCCACTCGATGAGATGAAATATTTACTTAAATTTATATTTCCATTTCTTCGCTCTGGTGTCGAGGCAAAGTGCGGCGTTGAGTTCTGCCACTTAACATGCTATGGCTCCGGAATTAGGCAGAAAGTGGGGAACGGAGTGTCTTTCACTACGTTCCCTCTGGCTACCCTGCATTGTGCGGGATACAGCGTGAAGCTGATTTATTTTTTTTATATATATAAAAGGACTTGTTCTGACTGACTGAGGTAAGACGCACGTGTTAGAATTTATTTATTTCTATAAATAAAATGATTATATTTAATTTAAGTATTTATTTAATAATTTATAATTTATATTGTATATAGTAAAAAGAAGCAATAAATAAAATAATATATTAGTGAAATTTGATTAAATTCATATATCTACGTTTTTATGGACTGGATAAAAAAAACAACATGGATATCCCAATTTTATAAACCATTAACTAATTTATTATGTTCCAATCAATAGTTTAGTAAATACAACATTATTTATTTTATACTTAGTCAAATAATATAGAAAATATAGAAAAATGATAAAAAGCACAAATAACAATCTTAAATTACAAAAAGAATCAATAGAAGGTATCACTTACATTAATTCAGTCCGGCAGTCCGTCACAGAATGCCCTTACAAAGCACTGTAATCCATTTTATAATCTACCGACATATTTTCCCACCAATCATAAATTTAGTCAAAACAATTCGAATAGTAAATTCTTAGTTTATATTTTAGTATTATAATATTCTTAACGATACAATTATAAATAATATAATAAATGTATAATTTTAAGATACTGTCACACGCACAGCAGTAACCACTGTGCGTAGAAATGTGAAATTTGGACAGATGTTTATTTTTATAATCTGGACATCCACTAAGAAGGGATTTTGAAAAATTTTAACCCTAAAGGGATGAAATAGGGGTTGAAAGTTTGTATGGATTTTTTTTTAAATATCGCCGATTTTTATAAAATTCGAAATTCAGACTCTTTAAAATATTTCATTGAACACGTGTTTCGTAGTTTTTTTTGAATTCACCGCTAAAAGTGCAAATAAGCGAGCAAAACCGCGCGCGCAAACTAGTATATTATATAACGTTGATTAGGTTTTTTGCCATTTTTTGGATTAAAAAAAAAGTTAAAACAACCTCTCATCAATTTTAAAGATTACATGTTGTGTTTATATAGAAGTAGAATAGATCCCACTTTGCCTAATAATACTAGTAAAATGAAAATTATGTTTTATAAAAGATTCTAGTAGAGTGTACTGTGATATATTTTTCATATTATTTAATGTAACTACGTAGAGAACAGGTATATACGTATTACTGGAATCTCTATTCCCACTTAGCTATTTTAAATATAATAATTCAGTTTTTAACCTACAACTGTCTTCGATTTGGAAGGGGTTTGGAGTAAATTTTATGTCGTAGAAGTAAAAGCCAGAGTTATTACAGCGAAATCTATCTACAGTATGCTAAAAATTCTCAGTCTATGTTGAACTATTTCATTCGTTTCTGTAAAGTGGAAAGGAGCTTGGACAGTGGAAGTGAGCATTACGAGCTCCTCTCCCTGCAGCGCTACAGTACAGGGAATGCATGGAATGCTAAGAAGCTTCTTCTCTTTTTTTATATTATAAAAAAACCTGTGCAATAATACTTCACTTTTTAATAATAATTTTATATGATAAAGCTTATATCGAAATGTAACAGTGAAAGATACAATATATTTTTTAACTTTTTCTTCTTTACAGAAAATTCCACGTGGAATGGATAGTATTTTTTTTATTAAGAAATTTTATAACACGCAAAAGCTGTGACATACATGATGATAACGTTAGTTGACGGAAGCGTGTATGAAAATTTTTCGAGGATATGAAAATTACAAAGATATTTTATCATATTTTGAATACCATATATTCATATATTAAACATTTTTATATTGCTTGCATAATGTAGTGCGGTGTTGAGTTCCGCTTCTGAACACAAAAATGGTTCGAGAATTGAACAGAGAGTGAGGACTTGACAATACTCTTTTCAAAAACAATTTACCTATTTTTCGGCAGACGGAGTGCATGTAGTATTAATTAACATTTCCCACTTCCCATTGATTTAAAAGCATAGGGGCTCTAACAGACATAAACGCAACATAAGTATACGCACGTACGTATATATAACGCAATAGTAATGTCGTCAATATTATTAATACTTTTTATGCTTCATGCTGTTTTCTGCACAGAGGGAACCCAATGAAGACACATTCGTTCCCCACTTTCCACGGAATCTTTGAGGCATTGCGTGTTGAGTAGCAGAACTCAACGCAGCGATTTTCCTGGTTATCAGAGTAAGGAAAATGAAATTATTAAATATTTGATTCCCACGAGAGAATCGAACCGAGTGTTAACACACGTGTATCTTACCTAGCACTTAGCACTATGACTATTAAAAAAAATATTAGAAGACCAAGAGAACTGAGACTATTTTCAAGGTTCATCTGACATGACACGACGTTCGTCGCTTTTTTTTAAAAACCACAGACGTAATAAAAACATACATATTCCGACACTATATGCCGCTTCAGGTTTCTTTCTGCATAGAAACAAGAGACGCGCTTCCCCGTGCTGCTGATAGTTGGTGCCTTGCCTAAACTACCCGGTAGCGACCGTATACATAGCGAATTTTCGATATACATATTGTTAGCAAATTGTATCTGACATCCCACCCTACACTCAATAAAATATTTAAATAAAATTATTTAAATAATAATTTTAATATGGCTCGTGATACATCTAATATTGTTAGAACACTTTCGTAGTGATCGTAAATAATCGAAGATCTTTTAGAGATTCAGAGGTAACAATATTTATATGAACTGTACCATAAATATCATATAAGTACAAATAAAATATATTATGATAAATATAATATCATAGTCTGTCCGTTTCAATCTCTCGTGATATTTCTTAAGAATATTGGAGACGTCCTATCCTCCTCTCTGTTATACCCAGTCATTACTGATAGTTATAACTAAGGGGGGATAGTGAGTGGCCCCGCACCCGCCACTTACCGTGGATTCCGGCCGTTCGGCTCTGAACCCTCCGGAACGGATCGGAATAGTTAATATTTGTGATTCTTATAATGCTTTTGCGAAAGATCAAATATTAAATAACTGATTCAAAGACCGAAGTCTAGTATGAATTTTTGCAATGGAGTTGAGATTATTATATGTAGGCCGTAGCCATAATTACATGACATATAACTCTCTGCTTCACATATCAGATCGAACTCGCTACCGCTAGGCGGCCGATTATGTGAATCCACTTCAGTTTGTTTCTTTAGAGGGCGTTATATTAATATAACCATTTAACCTTCGTGTGCCTTGCTTATAACTATATATTTATTAATTGTATATTAATAATAATAAATTCTGTATGTATAATGTGACGTATTTATTATTTCCGTATTAATTCGTTAATATAATATATTTCATATTATATTTATTACCTACGTGCTCTTATTATATGCCTTAGTTTCAATATTAATATAATTTATATTCACTGTTATTGTAACGCCTCTTTTAAACAGAACAGTCGTAGAATAACACGCACAGCACACATCCTGCAGCTGTTTGTCTGAACTGACACTAGACTCACACACCTATCCATCATACACTAAGTGTTATCGTTAACGCAGCGCAAGGCACCACGAAACTAGGTATCTAAATATAATATAAATAAAATTAAATGCCATAGCAATTCACTTAGCCAAGCACATTAGTACCACCGAAGCCAAGCAGCAGTCGGTTGTGACTATATTGTTTAATAGTAAAAAATAGGGTGAATGAACTCTAACAGTCGTATAAATCGTAAATATATATTTTGAAATAATAGTTTTATATCATATTATAAATGATACTATTATATTTATATTTCCTTTTCTAGTAACATGTTAAATATTTACTAATATATATAGAAATTACATTTTAAGTTATTATAAGTCACCAAACCCATTTAAATCTCATTTCCCAATTCCCATACACGCATCTAACAAAGATGGCGGCAGGCATTCTGCGTACATTAATATAATTGTAATTTTACATACCTCACAAAACAACTTCATGTATTTATTTCTATTTACTAAATAAATAATATTTATCTCTGGATATTGACGGCATTATATGCATTAATATCATTCTGCTTTGTTTTAATAATAATCTATTAAAAACTTACCGACGAAGTATTTCAAAGCAAACAATCGTAAATAGTGAAAGCACTTATAACTTATCTTAGGAACCTCAAATACTTATATCACAATTGAAATATATATATAAAAGCATGTGACATAATCTCACATGCTTTTATATATTAAATATAAATAAATATATGTTAATTATAAATTAAAACTTCTCTAAGCATTTAAAACATCCATCCTTCCTCAGACACGTCCGCCATCTCTCTCCTTTTGTTTCTTTTTCTTAAAACATGACGATGACGTTGACGGTAGCTTATTCAGCCAACATGATATTTTACAATAATTAAAATATTGATTATGTTTTTATATATTTTAAAAGATAATACATAACGTTTGAATATAATTATTAAATATATTTTTAATAAATATATTTTATATCTTCGTGTTTTATCCACGGTATATTACGTCCCTTTAACATTACTTGTGAATGGAACGCGTAGTTAAAGAAGTGAACTAAATTTGAATTTGAAATAATTATATTATTTACCTACACATTTTAATTCTGGTATGTATCGTTATAATACTCGTATAAAAGAGGGTAGATTTAGGGGAAAATAATTATAAAAGCAGTAGAATTGTGTCAATCGGGGGACAGTTGTGTGTAAGTGACGGTCCCTATTGGAAGGAAACTAGTGTGAAGAATTTTTAGTAGGTGATACATATCACCTATTGCAATTACATAGTATCCCTTTCCAAATAGTTTAAAAACATAAAGAAGATGTGTGTATTTATCGTGTATTTTAAAAACTATAACCGCTCCCGATTTCTAACAATAATTTGTTTTATAACTTTACTGCCATTTTTTTTGATAAAACAATAAAACTTCAATACTATTAATTTTCTAATCCATAATGGTCAGCAAATAATAATATAACCATTATGGTTAGCAAAATGTTCAAGCACAACGATATCTATTTATTTAAAAAAGTTATCTTCCAATAAAAAAAATCTAAAAAAAGCGTAAACTCAAAGTGAAATATGTCTACGGTGAAACGAAAATTAAAATAATTGCTAATTTTAAGTAAATATTATATTGTTATATTCAAAACACTTTTCAATATGAACATTTAAAAAACCAATTCAAAACGGACGTAAGGAACTATTATGCCGAGTGTGTGTCAATACCATGTTTAAACGACCCAAATACAAGTCTGGCTCTATACATGTGAAGGCCATTAGGGCTATTTTCTGAATTCACTGGCAAAAGCATATCTGCTTGAAACATCTCTTTATTTGCGAGTGGATTCAGCGCTAGTGAGACTGAGTGAATATGCTTTTCTATTAAGCCAACAATCAACATCTCGATTAACATTTGAAAAGCATGAATGACTTCGCTAGTTCTAATAAATTTTTAAACAGCTTGGTATTAAATTATTTAGATATACTTACATATTATTATTTAGTACTAGCACCCCACGCGCGGCTTCGCCCGCTTAAACTTATTGTTACATTACTATCAAATGCTATATTTTTATATACATTATAGACTATGCGTTATTCTGATGTATAAACTATATTACAATTATATTTAATCTAAAGGAATAAAGTCTTGAGGCCAACCGTGGCTCAGTGCAGTTATTATATTAGTAGGATAGGATGAATTAGTACCGTGATACAGTTTAATGCAGTAGAAGTGAATTTTGACTTACCTTTTGAGAACTTTTGTATTAATGACTATACAAAGTATCGTTTGTGTGTGTGTTCGTCGGATTGGTGTAACAAAGTAGGAACTGATACCCTTGACCCTTGACGCTAGGTTATTTTTGTCTTTCCTCTTTGTCAAACTGAACAAAATAATACATACAAATAATACATACATACAAATAAATATCCGATTACTTACTATATTACACGAACTCGTTAATCCAACTACATACATAAAATACGTACTAGTGAAACCATTTCTGAAATGGTCAAGCAGTTAACTTCAGATTCATACATTTATCTTCTAAACGGGTACATTCTTTACCGTTATTGGTCTTTAAATGTCTATTGACTGTGGTTGTAAAATAGTCCGTTTACAAGTGTTCTCTTCGTGTATATTCGTATTTAAAAAACAATTTGAATAGTTAATTTTTATCCGTGTGCTGGAAGCTTTAATTTTTAACTTTCAGTTATATTCTGTTCTATATATATATATATATATTTTTAAATCAAAAGTAATTAAAAATAATAATTAGTGCGTTTTGTTTATTAAAAAATATTGGGAACTCAACGCGACGCTTTGCCTTTTTACGAGAGCGTAATAATAAAAATATTAAATATTTCATTCCTCTTGGTTTTTTTTTCGTTCCTCCGAGGGGGATTCTTACCAACAACTGCGTTTACAGACACACTCTTTTGCCACTAGTGCCACCACTACGACCATTCTTGGAAAATGGGTTGTCTAATCTAAATATATTTTTTCTTCGTTTATAAATAAAAATATTAGCAAATGCAAGCACTTTAAGCTACTACAAAGACGGATAAAGCTTACAAGATAAGCCGAAACAAATAAACATTAATATTGTTTAAATTTTTTTGGGATTCTTAATTCAAAGATTTTCGATCGAATCAAACGAGCCAAAATTCCGGATTTTCGGAGTCCTATAGCAACCTTCCAGTTCTATCAGCAGAACCTGGTTACCATATAGTATCTAAGTACTCGTCAAGACGAATTAAACGAACTCACACTCGATGGGGTTGCGTGGTCCAATAAAGTAAATTCTGTGGCCACCTTGATCATCAGACCCTGGTCACCATATAGTATTAAAATACTCATCAAGACGAATCAAACAAGCTCAAACTCGATATGGTGGCGTCGTGTAATTACAGAGTTCCTATAGTGGAGCTGGAAGGTGTCCAGCTCCATTATGAGATCAGCTATATGTCATAATAATATCACATTGTCATCTGACATGTATGCAAAATTTCAGATCAATCGGAAACCGGAAAGTGGATTAAATTTAACTTAAGATTTGATTACAGACAGACAACGGAACAGGTGAAAGTAAATAAAAGTTTGTAATAAATTCATTTAAGTACTCCAACCGACCGCTGTATTGTTCTATCGAGATAATTTTACGCTGGCTATTGAAAAGTATCTACAAATTTAGTATATTCGTTTATGAGTATTATTTAAAATATCTTATTTTTTTAAGTTTCACGCTGTATCTCGCACATAACAGGCTAGGCAGAGAAAAAAAGGGATTAATATATGTCCGTTCCCCACCTTCCGCCGAATTTTTGTGGCATTCTGTGTTGGCGAAACTCAAGCCCACGCTTTGCCTCGTTAGCAGGACGAGAAAATGGACATTTTGGAAATTTCATTGACAACCGTCGCTTTTATATTCGCACTCATGTGCATCTGCGCTACGACGGCATTGTAGCAAATGTAAAACAACGTCTGGCTGTAAACGCGATTAATTGTCGGTTCAATCCGCATTTGGGAGAATGATTATATATTTATTTTAATTTTTTCTTTGTAAATATGAATCATGATGTTCCATTTCAAAATGATGTAAAAAGTGGAGAACGCAGTCTCGATTTTAGTGTTTATGCAGGGATTTCTCCTCTTATTTCCATATTTTTTTCACGTTAGTATTAATATTGTGAGAAATAATAGACGAAAGCTAAAAAATAATTCTTAGTGTTAATAAAATTTAAATATGGCAAGCTAACCAACCGACCAGCTTTTTGGGTACTTTCCAAGCGCACTAGCCAATTAGGGTGCGTTCACGTTCTGTTATGTCTAAACCGCTATACAATTTATATGTAGTTATATATTTTGTTTCAGTCACTAAAATATATTTTACAAAAACTATGCTATTAGGGTCGTTCGACGATAATATTTAATTTATTTCAGTATTTCAGAATCGCAATGTAGTGTTAAGACACTCCGTTCCCATTACGAAACTTCCGTTTCCCACTCTCTGCCGAATTATGAAGGCATTGCGTATTGCAACACTTAAGCTAAGAATCCTTTTTATACCGAATTTAAAGTACTAACTGGAACATTTAAATATTTATAAATTAATAAATTAATTCGAAATATTGTAATAATCACCGAACAGTGAATTTAAATATACTCCTATTTACAATTTTATTATGAGAATTATCAGCTTTATATTTTTGAAGCGTACTGAACTGTAGTTCGGGCTCGACCTTCTAGCATCTTAATTATTATATTCGACTTAGCCACTGAGAAGCTAAGTCCTTAAGATTTTTATAGTAAACACACTATAAATTAATGGAATTTATTTAGAAGCAAAAGGTTAATTTGAAGTTTGAAAACGTTTTTGGCTGATTTAGGTATTATTATTATTATTATTTTAGCTACAATTATATAACACAAACAACGTGACACAACTAGCATATATAGTTTAAAAATATTTTCTAAAACGTGTTTAAATCAAATATTTAGGAATTCTTTTTATATCTTAGAAGTCGAATTGTTAGATATATAAATCAGGATGGTTAACATAAATAACTTTTAATCTATTGGGTGTAGGACATCGTTTCAATAGATTTGCTATTGATCAGCTAAACTAACAACAATGATACAGTAAACAAAAATAACTGTTGCGGGGGGCCTGAAACAATTTGTTTATAAGTATGTCCCCTAATATATACTAGACGAAATTAAATAATTTATATTTTAATTTCTTCAAATTTTTCATGAGTTAAACCACTCAACAGTCAATGCGAATTCAGCGGAATGTGGGAAACGGATATCTTAACGAAGAGTCTTAACACTAGCTTCAAGGGTTCCTCTTGCCTAATTTGTGTTGTGCGTGATATATTTTTATTTCATTTTACTTAATTAATATTATAAAGCTCGTTATTAATATTATAAAGAGTTTATATAGTTGAACGCGCCAATCTTAGTTTCGCAAACTACTGGCTCGGAAACTCTATTGGAAAAATCATTTTTGTGTTGAATATTTCAGTTTTGATGCTACAGGCGTTTTATATTACATAAAACTTTTCAATATAACCCACCATATCTAGGATCAGAGCTACTTTGGTCATGTAGAATGTGTCATTAATGACGATTTTTTTTTATCATCACGCTAATGTTAAGGCACTAGACAAGAATTTTGGAGGCATAGCGTGCTAAGTGGCGGGACTCAATGCAAAATATTTAAAAAATCATTTCTTCTCGAGTGGCAATCGAACCTGTCGCGCTTACAATCACCCGCTTGTGCACCTACATCACAACTTACTTCAATACCGTACGCCACGACTGGTCTTTTTTTTATGGAAAAGACACTGCAAACGAGCGTTCGGGTCACCGGATGGTAAGTAATTACCGCCGCCCACGGCCCCGTGCACCACCAGAGGAGTTACAGGTGCGTTGCCGGCCTTTAACATGGGTTGGGCCCCGGGGCCCGGCATTATCTGATGCGAAACGCAGTGGCATAAAGCCATTACTTCACGCCGGTTTTAAATGCCGGGGGTGGTAAGGATCCGGTCGAGTCTGCCCATGCGTGTTGCCATTGCTGGCGACGTGACTCTACCACACGTATTTTAGTCGCCTCTTACGACACCACCAGTACCAGGATGATCTTATTCTAGGCTGGGACCATACGGCAAAAGTCTCTTAATTATTTAAAATTGATCACAAGCGCCTTTTTTAAATTAATTTTATACAAATATATTTTTAATTATTTGTGACCATGACACCTTTGAAACAGACTGGAGCGAGCATTTCATTCCCAAGGCGTGATATAATTTATAAAATATACACAAACTTTTTTCTTATTTTTGTGATATTGAAAATTCTCTGACGTTTACTGGAATCCTATTGTAAAAGCGTCCACATTGTCCCATAAAAGAATTAAGGATTCCATGCAATCGAGTTACAGGTGCACTAAGCTTAAACTTATTTATGAATAAAAAAAATCAGCTTCACGCTATATCCCTCACACGGCAGGGTAGGCAGAGGGAACCTAGTGTTATGATACTCCGTTCCTCACTTTCCACCGAGTTCTGGAAGCATTGGGCATTGCATTGGCATTGCCTCGACACCAGGGGCCTTACTCTTGACGACAATATTCAATGATCAATCGTCAATAAACATTTATTGTATTATATGTATTCATTTCGTACTCTTGAAAGCAATCAATTGCTAAGTCCACTACCGCCCGCTAGTTGACGCTTGCGTTAACTAAAAATTGTTGTAAAATTCGTTAGAATTGTGATATTTGGTACTCTTGACGCGTTTTTGACAGCTAAAATGACAGCAAAACTAGAAGTGGAATTAGGAATTTAGTCAATAGCTAAAGTGTAACTTTTTAGAAATTGATTTTTTATTTTTCTCGTGAAAACGGCAAAAAAATGGCACGTTGAGTGCTTATGTATTGTGTTTTGAGGAAAACATATAAATTAGACCTTAAAAGCAATGAAACATGCGTCGATTCGCGAATTTTAAAGAAAACTGAAAACTACTGACTGCCTTAATGAAAAATTCTGTTATAGAGGTGATACGAAGAAATAAGTGAAATTCGTCACAGAAAGTCCAAAAATTTAAAACGAAATTAATGACTGTAACTTACATATACTAGGTAAGTTAAGTATTAATCTAAGGAAATACATATATGTAATAGTAACTGCTGATTAAAGTGCTAAGCAAAATCACTGAGTGTTTATTTTTCAAATGTATTTAAATATATTATCAGTGGACTTTTGAAGAAGTTTTAATTGGAATGAGCATTTGCTTTGTAAAAATACATATTAAATAACTACCAATATATCATTCAGTAGCAATATATTAATATAGTAGTTGGTACTTAAATATTTTATAAACTACAATAGCAAGAATAGTAATTATACTATCATTTTATAGGCGACCATATTTTGGCCCAAAAGTGGATAAGTTTGATAGTTGAGATGACCTCTAGATGTAGATACTTACACGAACTTTACAAGAATATTTCGCCAAAATTCACATTCCTGCCCAACCTAAATAAACAAAAATGATCACAAATGGAAACACAGGGTGCAGCATTGTAAATAAATAACACATCTTGCAAGTGACAACATATGTGTTGAAGTATTATCTAGAAATGAGTTGGAAGACTTGGAGGTAGAAGAAGTAGAAGTCTCCCAAACATTACAGCTGACTGAAAGGTAGTAAAAACATATAATAGCTATAAAATTAAGGAAAGAAACAGAAAATAGGTCCACAAGTTATAAAAATCTTTTTATAAATAAATTTGTATATTTTTATTTTAATATTAAGGTATTGTCTAACAATGTTTGTAATACAATAAAAATTACTTTTAAAGTTGAAAATAGTTGAGCAATACAGTAAGACATTGAATTTTCTTATAAACTTGTATAAAATATTATTAATATTTAATTTATTGATTCAATTACCGAGTAAATATGTACTTATGTGTAACAAAATTATATTCTACTGTACTATATTGTTTAATTTAATGAAACAAATTAAATAATAATGAAATAAACTATATTAGCTTTCCAAATAAATTATTTTGAATTTATCAAAACTTTATAAAAATGCTGAGTGATTGGTCAGAGTTTAATAGATTTCCTGGATATGTCATAAATTTTGTTAAGTATCAAGTATTTGTATATATGTATGTCTATAATTGTATCTCTATATAAATGTATATATAATATCTATGTATGTATTTATGTATGAATAATGTATGTATATATAAATGTTTGATATAACAAATAACAAAAATATATTTATACTTTAGATAAGTACAAATTTGATTGAATGTATTATCTTTATGCAATAAAGTGTTTTTCGAACTTGATTTGTAATTAGATATATGAATCTCATGCTAAAGGGAAATGGTTCAGATGTAACAATATGTAAATGCAAACTTATTAAACTTATTTTAAAAAGAATGATTTAATTATTTAAAGATAGTTTTGTGTTGCACTTGTATTTTTAAAATTACCAATAAGGATGTATGTTTTAATTATTGTTTAATTACATAATTGGCATTTAAAACAAAATATTATATATACATCAAGAAAAAAATAAAAGCAAACCATTACACTATATGATGTTATTTTTATTTATTTTTTATAGTTAAAGAAAAAAGTTTGTCTTTTGGTCTTTCTTATAAATTAGAAATTAACCAACTTTTAAGTACTTATTTATGACACTTATGTATAGCTTTATGCTTTATGATATTATACATAATATGATAATGGTACATATAAATATTCTTACTATAATAAAAAGACATTCAGTAGTAAAACATTTTTTTATTAATACTTTTATTTTAATCACTTTTATAAACATAATAGACTAATCACAATTCTTTCTTTAAATATGCACATTTAAGCGTTATCCATTAACATAAAAATTTATGTATGTTTCTTTCAAATGAAAACAATCATTAGTTTTCGCGTGAACTTCAAAAGCATTTAACCTTCGTTATTTTGTTATACTTTACTTAATTTTACATTTCAACCTTCTTTTACGTTTAGTTATAGGCTAAATGCACATCGATTGTAGAAATATATTTATTATAACTGATAACATAAACATTAACATAATAAACAAATTCATATGTCAAATGCTTTTTTTGACAAAACATTTTAAATAATTAGACATACAGATAAAATATATCCATTTTTTTAGGACGACTTCAAAGATTTCATTGTTTTTTAAGTAAAACAAAATAAATATGATTTATAATTATTGTTTTTGCGAAAAATGTGCATTTAAATTAATTATTTCAATGAGTTATGAATGGTTATAATGTATCGCAGATTTATCGGTATAAAGTGCACAACACTAACTGTCAGTTATAACGGCGTTAGGATTAGTCAAAAGAATAGTAATCCGACTTTGAGAATGTTGGTTTCAAGAGTACCAAAATAACGTCGCCGCAGGATTACATTGGACAATGTTGGACGTCAAAATGGGATTGAAATTACTTTCAAGAGTAAGGCCCCAGAGCGAAGAAATGAAAATATAAATGTAAATAAATATTTTACCTCCTCGAGTGGAGATCGAACCCACAATCAGTCGATTTTACAGTCGCACTTTGTGCCTCTGCTCCGGGACTGGCCTCAAGCTTATTTCTGGTGTTAATATAACATCACCAATTTTGGTAAAATCCTTAATGTTTTTTATAACATACATAACATTTCCACCATTATATATGAA
This sequence comes from Heliconius sara, assembly GCA_917862395.2. NCBI lineage: Eukaryota > Metazoa > Arthropoda > Insecta > Lepidoptera > Nymphalidae > Heliconius > Heliconius sara. The sequence continues at coordinate 3,476,381 of OU860795.2, read as the reverse complement.
CTTAATAGATAAACTCATCTTAATAGATAAAGTTAAACATCAGGCTTGTATCTCACAAAACAGCCATTTATACAAAACTTAACTACTAACCCAACACATTGACGGGATGTCTTTAATAACCTCTGATATTAGTAGGGTATATATATACTAAAACAGAATTGATGAAACTAATAATGGCAGAAAAGAGGAGCCAGAGGTCGTTTATTAAATTCGTTTAAGCTTATCACTATATTCTCAACCAAGACTACATTTTCAGACCGTCGTGGCGCAGGGGCCCAAGGGTGTGACCTTAACGTAACGGTTATGGTTTCGATCCCCACTCGAGGGAATGAATTATTACTTATGAATAATTTCATTTCTTTACTCTATCTTTGCACCAAGCACCAAAAAGCCTGGCGAAAAGATCCACCGCTCCATACGCATTGCCTCGAAAAATTCGGCGGAAAGTGGGGATTGAAATGTCTTAAAACTAGATTCTCTTTTCTTACGCTACTACGCGGGATGTAGTGTGAAGCTGATTTAATTGATCTCTATATATTTTGTACACTGGGTATATTTATAAGAGATCAGTATTAAATTTTATTAATTAATAATTTATTTATTAAATTAATGACTAAAACAATGTATATCTTCGGTTTCTCCGTGCATTTTTTTAGGTTAGGTAGAGAAAGGCGCTCAGACGACACTCATAAAAGTTGACAAACTTAATTTGCGGGCAAATGCACTCGAATACGAATTCTATGTAACGATTCAACGTACTCATATATTTGCAACGAAATATTACCACAGTAAATCGTTTTGGTTTTATATAAAATAATAATATTTTAGTGTATTTAAATTAAAAGAAAATTTGCCCTTTGTCAATAGTTATAGCTATTTATAAATACTTTTTCTAAATCTAGCTCTTTTACTTAATTATATAATAAAGATACTACTTATTGGAGTTTTATATTGACAAATAAAATAAAATTAAATCATGTAAATATTAATTACAAGTAAGAATCTTAAAATAGAAATATATAGATTTGTCTTCTTTGTTATACAATCATCAGAAACATTCGACTATAATCTTATAGCCTCAACATTTTCTAACGCTCTACAATTCTCTACAAATTTTGTTTCCATCGTTTTCCTTGTATTATATATAGTTCTATAGCAAAATTTGCTATCTGTTCAACTGTAACATGTTAATTGGTCGGTTATTATGATTCAAAGTTACAGGTGCATACAACCGTTTGTTTATACAAACAATAAGATATCACTCGAACACGTAACATAAGGCTGATCGTGGCGCAGGGGTAACTGTAAGGCGTGAGATTATGAGTTCGATTCCCACTCAAGAAATTGAAATATTTAACATTCTCACTTCATTGCTCTGGTGTCGAGTGGTGTTTCTTTTCTAGTTTCCACTGCTAACCTAACCTAACCTGCGGGATACAGCGTGTAGCTGAAAAAAAATATGTCACACAATGCAATGTAACCAAAATGTAATGTCCAGTTTAGAAACATATTTGCTTTTATTTGACGCCATAAATGATATAAATTATTATTAGGTGGGTGCATTATTTTTACTTTCCTTTTCCAAATTGTAATGTTGTTTTTAGAATCAATTAGATGATGATTGTATTATTATTTAAATTATTGATGTATTATTGTATTACAATAAAGAAACAGCTTCACGCTGGGAGGGAGGAGGGATATATATACGCCATGGTACGCAGCATGGTAGATAGAGGAAACCCACTTCCCCACATTCTGCGAATTCAGGAGGCATTGCGTGTTGAGCGGGGGAACTCAACACCGCTCTTGGCCTCGACACCAGAGCAAAGAAATGGAAATATAAATAGTAAATATTTCTTTTCCTCAAGTGGGGATCGAACCCACAACCAGTCGGTGTTACAGTCACACTTTGTGCCGCTGCGCCACGACTGGCCTCAACAATATCAAATGACTCCATATAGTCCAAATCGAAACAAGTGCAAATTGAGATATTTTATTTAGCTCTTTGGTTTTTAACCTTAAAGTTTGCTATTTTCATAAATCTTAACTACGAAAAATTGCGATTATTTTAAATTTTGGAAAACAAAATTACAATAACTTGGAACTGGCAGAGTTTGTTTGGATTTTAATTAAAAACTTATGTTTCGCCAAAACATGATGCATTTTACGAAAAAGTTACTTCTATCATGAGTTATTCGACGTTGGCTTCTAGGTGTTGAGAATATTTTACATGAGAAATAGGATTTAAATTGGGGAATAGGAAAAAATTTAATATTGATTTCTTAATAAAATAATATATTGCCATATTTCAATAAATAAAATAAATGCTTAAACATTTTAAGAAATAAGGAAGTGGCACGTTAACAATAGTTGCCAATTATGATACCGTATGTTAAACTTATGTGATTTATGAATTAAATTTTGTGTTTTGGATTTTCTTTTATGGAGATTTGTTTTTTATTTGATGACAATTGTGTATAACCATATAGAATTGTCATCAAGAATTGTTTTTTCTTGTGAAAGTGTAACCTATAAGTCGTTTCTTTCTGATTAGCTCAATTGCTCTTTTATAATTGTCAACAGAATCCACCATTAGGCGTAGAAGATTCTTGTTTAAAATTTTAAGCTTAAATTCATTGTCTGAAAAAGTTGATTTTATTAGTTTGGTAAGTTCGTTGACATCTTCAATCCCGTATAATACTATGGGCGGTGGTATGTTTAGTTTTCTCTGGCACCCTAGTGTTGTTGGCTGGGTCTAGTGGAAGCCTAATTTTGATGGGGACATTTCACATACTTTCCGCTTTTACGAGGTTGGGATCTTTGCCACTCTGGATGTTCCTCAATGTCCAATTATTGAGTACTGATGGTGGTTGATTATTCCGTGGATTGATGGCACAGCTAACGAAGCTACTGCCTTGAGAGGTAGCATTCGTGTTTGGTTTACTACCTAAAGATGAACTTCTCCGTCTATTAGCAAACATGGATGGGTGGAAAGCCTGTTGCACATATCTACGTGTGCCAGTAGTATTTACTAGAATGGAAGCCTGGTCACCTACTTCCGCAGAGTCTTCGGTAGCAAACTTCACACTCTCTGACCCGGATATCAAAGGGCGCCGGATCGCATGACAAATCGCATTCTAAATCAGACATTTTCATATAAAAAGGGGCTGGTGGTTGGAAATAATTTTGGTATTAATACTCATAACACTCTCCCAGGATGTCATTGCCACTCTTTAGAAGGAAATTTAAGTACTCCAGGCTTTTGGTAGCCCAAGACAGCCGCCGCCTGTTGCTCGGCGTTGTTGTTCGTTTAGGGCCACCCAGGGGACACGTGTAGAGTAACGAAGGGCAATCTTCCTACGGACGCAACCAACAACTCGAACCCCGATTACTTACCCCGTACTCATTATTTTGTTTTTTTTTCAATAGCCGCGCTGATTTTCTCCCACTGCAATGATGATTTTTTTGTTTACGCATATGTAACAGGGTACATGCCCTCCCATTTTAGTGGAACTTAACGTCGCGCCTTGTCGTGTTACCACATCCATGAAATAAATACAATGAAGACATCCGAGTGAGAATATTACGATTAGATGATGTGCCGATGTGTCATGAAGGTGTTATTCTTTTCTTGTAAAGTAAAGTAGTGTTAAAATAACCACTAATTACGTTTAGCATATATCCTCATTTGAAAAAGATTAAATTAAATTAAATAAAGTAGGCACAGGGAACATGGGAACCCAGTTTTAAAACACTCCATTCCTTATTAAGACACTTCCGTTCTCCATTTTACTTTGCGACCAGAGCGATAAAATGAAAATGTAAAATATTTCATTTCCCCAAGTGGGAATCGAACCAACAACAGTCGCGCTTGCAGTCGCATGCTGACGACAATACTATCTCTTATAACAATACTAATTATATTCATAGAAATATATTGAATTAATTATATTTCTATGACACATATATTTCTATGTTAAAATATAATTCAAGTGAATTAATATTTGTATTAAATGGTCCAGCCCTCTAGCTTGTGACAGCCAGTTCCGAATCATTTGAATATACATATATTTAGTCGATAATTATTCTCTATTAGACTGGAACCAGCTACGGTTTCCCATTTGATAAAATAGTTAATGATAACCTCGCTAATGTATAGCAGCAAAAGAATTTATTATTTGTACTGTACATTATCGAAGTTAGTTAAATAGAAATATTGTCTACAATTTTCATTATATAAATATTCATTATTCAAGATACTTAACATTTTTATTGCATAAAAAACATTGTATAATATGAAAAAGTTTACCAATTCTTAGTAGTCGGGGTGCAGTGAGACAGAGTCTGATTGTAAACAAGGTCGTTGGTTTCCATTCCCATTCGGAGGGTCGTTGAGTTACGCAACATAACGCGCAATGTCTCGAAAATTCGACGGAAAATGTGAAATACAGTGCAAAACATTGCGAGAAGATGGATTTTGACGGAAAACTACTGATTGTCTTTAATATGTAAAAGGAAAAGTGCTTTAGTACAATAATAAATTCCGAAATATATCATTAACTTCTACAAACTTTAAACGTTTTAAAAATTTCAGAAATCATTTAAATTTAAAATAAAAAAAACACATTAATATAAAAAATTTAAATAAAACAAAAATGTAAAAAAATAACAAACACAAATTAGTTACAGCAACAGCAAATACAATTTTAAATATAAGGAACTTAAATAATTTTGATCATGCCATTATAAGGACAAAGAAAATAAAATAAAACAAAAACGTACAATATAAATGTATAGTGTGCGAATATTCACTTAAAAATGTACATACTAAAAATAAAAATATTCACATAAAAGCGCTTTGCCGATTAACATAAATTTCTAGAATATAGATAAATTATTTGTTATTTAAAGTGAAGCTTTTTTCTCGATAGATAGAGCGACTCAAGTGTCGAAGCATTTCACTCTCCGCTTACCGCAAGAATTTAGGGCACTGTGTATTGGATGCTGGAACTCAACGGTGCACCTAAATGAGGAAATGAAAACAAATGAGTGGGGATCGAATCCACAACCGCCGTGTCTGAAAATTTGAATTCATAAGCGATATAAAAAATCAACCTGGGTCCCTAATTAAAAATTTGCACGCAAATAGTAATTCAATAAAATTATACTTTAGTACAAAAAATCTTTTATTAAAAAGTCTATCACTAGAGCCTTTGTCTGTGGCTTTAATTTTATCTCCATTATATTAAAAACCTGTGGAATTGAAAAAGTTCAACGCTTCATCGACGGTGCATATTAGTAATTACTTCAACTATGACTGTTTTTTCAACTTAACATTGTTTCCAGGGAAGGCAGAGTTAATCTAGTATTAAGACAAACGTCTTCCTTCCTACCGAATTCCGAAGGTATAGCGTGTTGAGCGGCGGAACACAACGCCTTGCTTTACCTCGACACTAGAGGAATGAAAATATTATTTTTTTCGAATCCACAACTTATCACATTTATAATCAAACGCTCATCCACCACGACTGATCTCACACCTCTATGATATTTCAATACAATATTGCTATATACAGTACCTAAGTACGTTGTCAATTCCCAGTATAATTTGATCAAGTTCTTTATACTCCATTGTTCATTAGTACCATTTCGAGTCCTCTACTACCTGTCTAAGCAACATGAATAAATAGTTATAATTATATATTATAATTCATTTGTTATTATATATATATATAAAATTTGGCTAGATTTATGATTATATAGATATTTATGAAAATAATCATAAATACTAATAAAGAATAAAAGGTACAGTCCGCGAGGTCTAAGATGAATTTTGAATTTTTATACGAGACGGTATATTTAATTTCTATGAATAAAAAAATATCGGGAAGTGATCCTATTATTGTAACGTTATTCCGTCCGTTTCAATTATTTATTTCAGGCTTTTTATAAAAGTACCTTATCATATCTTAGACAGACAGACATACACACACACAAACACAAACACACACACACACACGCACAAACACGCACACGCACACACACGCACACGCACGGGCACGCGCGCGTGCGCAAGCAGACACACACGCACGCGCACACGCACACACACGGGCACGCGCAGGCGCACGCGCGCACGCAAACGCACGCGCCCACGCGCACACACACACACACACACACACACACACACACACACAGGAGGGTAGAGAGAAACTCCGTTCCTCTTAAGACACTTGCGTTCCCCACTTTTCGCCGAATCTGGAGGCATTGCGTTTCCATATTATATTTATTTGATATTTACTCATAGATCGCATTATACTAGGATTTTGTGAGATAGCTTTAATCTTTATTAATCACATTGAAAATTGTTAAGCTTTTAAATACATGTAGTTGAATCGGAACGATAAGTATAAACTTCTTATTGTTAAGTTTTAATTATTTTTAAAGAAAGCTGGTTTAAAAATATTATATTTTTATAGTGCTTTATGTGTACGTCGTTATTTTTAATGACTGCTTCACTATTTGTAATACAAAACGAACAAGTATCACAAATCGAAAATAATAATACCTTTAAATATTATACATAGTATGTGGTATCAATAAAGTGTTTACTATTGAAATGACCATTGGGCGTTGTAATGATAGTAAAAAATATTTTTGGCTATAAACGCAAAAGGTTTTGGGTTCGATTCCCTCTCTAAGAAATTAAATATTACATATTTTCATGGCTCTGGTGTCGAAGTAAAGCGCAGCTCAAAACGCGAGTCTAGAAATCGGCGGAAAGTAAGGGGTGAGGGGTTGGCGGTGTTGTGACAACAAGCGGGATGCAGCGTGAATCAGAAAAAATGTATTTTGATATATCTTGGTACAAATATAAGAAAAGTTACACTCCACACTAATGTAATGTTCTTCAAACTCCGTTGATTTATGTTAAACATATTAATGACTATTAGCAAGGGAGCTCATTTCCATTAGAAGCTCTTGTTGCTGCGAATAATCCAATTCTTCTCGCGGTCCGGTCAATTAGTCAGAGTACAGAGTACTGATGAACTTGCAGAGTAGTTGTGTTGGTGGAACCTGTAGTATTTGGGATTTTAAAATATAAAAGATTTTTTTAAATGTTAATATCCATAAAAACTGATATCCCTTTTTTGGTTCCGTACCTAAAGAGTTAAAAACGTAACACTTATAGGATCACTGTGCTGTCCGTCTATCAAGACCATTTATCTCGAGATCGCGTGGTGGTATTAAGCTGAAATTGATACCAAATATTTAGGTCCATAGTCCTTTGACGCACAGACTTTTTTAATTTTATGATATTTTAATGCTGTCATCACAACGACTGCAGAAATTAAATAATATTAAAAAATATATGCTTAATAGAACACATAATATTAATCAATTTTCACATTTTCCAAGTTTTATAGTCCTACGATGTTACAATGTTGCAAATTTTCGCTGCAACAAATTATATTACAGTTTCAATCTTAGCCAATTTATTTTTACGGCTGTTATATCGTACATACTTAAATCTAAAGATTAAACGTCACTGGATGTAAAATACAATGACTTTTAGCAGCGTTAAACAATGTGTTTAGAGTAAAACATACTATCACCATACTCTGTGCATATACAAAGTGGTACTTTTACGAAAACAGCATATAGACTTAAATATTTCAAACCCACACCTAAAGAAATTAATCAAGTTAACTCAACAGTGTGGACGTAGATTTTTTTTTCACAATGTTCTACACACCTATATTTCGTGTGACACAGTCACGCAAAGATGCGAATAACGTAAACACATACTACTACAAAAATACCTACCTAGGCTAGTCGTGGCACAGCGGCACGACGTGTGACTGTAAAACCGACTGGTTGTGGGTTCGATCCCCACTCGAGGAGATGAAATTTTTACTTAAATTTGTACTTCCATTTCTTCGCTCTGGTGTCGAGACTAAGCGCGGCGTTGAATTCTGCCACTCAACACGCCTCAAAGCCTCCAGAATTCGGCAGAAAGTGGGGAACGGAGTTTCTTAACACTAGGGTCCCTCCCTCTTCCTACCCTGCTGGGTGCGGGATACAGCGTGATGCTGATTTCTTTTTTAGAAAAATACTACTAAAGGTTACGCAACTTTGTACTTTGCCGCCAATACCTACGATACGACTCGATTTCGGAATGAGGCGTATGCGGCGGTTTCCCTTTGATAGATTTATGTGTGCGTGCGTCGTTCTTGACAAATGGCGTTTTATTTTAAAACGACAATTTTACTACTTATTTTGTAAGAAAGAATCACTTTACATTTTTGGGATTTTTTAAAATTGTATTAAGCTTTTATGGAGTAGTTAAGACTATGGGTTCATTTAAAATGGTACTGAAAGCTTCCAATCTGTATAACTACAGTACCCAAATCAACCCAGAACTCAACGCCGCACTTTGCTTTTCGTTGAGTAGGGTTTGAACCCACAACCGTTTACAGTACACACTTGTGCCCCTGCGCCACAAATGGCTTGAAGCTAGTAGTGGTATCTCAATTATATAAAAAAATATTATATTTCCAAATTCGTAAGTTTTAAGTTTGTTACCATTTTTTTATCATTTTCTACTTACTTAAAAAATCGAATTAACCTACCTCCTCTGACTTATTCTCATAGTCCACTCACTCTGTGGCAGCGGCACTAAGAGCACGTAGCAATTACCCCAGTAATTAAAAGGAAAATACAAAACACCAATATAAAAAGTTATTTTTATACAATCTTTTGTTTACTGTTTTAAGTTCAAACGTGAGTTTTATTCATTTTAATCTAATGGAGCCAAAAATGAATAAATAAGTGAGAGGAAACAGCAAATGATTTTCTATTCTTGTTTTTTAGAATTTTAAGAATTAATTGTCATATCAGTCATGGCCCAGTGTCATTTGCACGCATAAGCGGTCGTAGATTCAACAATTCAATTCAACTCGGTGAAATCTATACTAATATTATAACTAATATTATAAAGAAGTAAGATTTGTATTTTTGTATGTATGTATGTATGTATGTGTGTATGTTTGTAGAGTTTTCACGCAAAAACTACTGGACCGATTTCAATATTTTTTTCACTATTAGGAAGCTGCATCTTCACTGACCAGCATAGGCTATATTATATTTTCAAAAAAAATAGAGATCCCTAATAAAAATGCAATAATGTAACCCAAGGTGAGAAGAAATTGATCTTAACAATTCTATCATCGCATGCGCTGCGAAAACTATTGATGATAGAACAAAACAATGTTCAACAGTATTATAGAGCGCATCAATATCTATATAAAAGTCCGCGACAGCATATGTCCAACTACTGTAGTTATGACAATATAACCATTTTTTTATATTTTATAAGTTAACAAAAGTGCCGACAATAATCAAACCATATTATTCATACCTCTGCATTAATCCTTATCCTATTAAATGATATTTTATTAAAGATAATTTCAATACCTGTATAATACTTTTTAAATTCATAAAATCGGATATCCCATTCAAAAGATATAACAAATTTAAAAATATCAATCTAAAGAATATCATGTAATAATAAAAAATGCGGAGTGTGTGCCGTGTGGCCTCGCGCACCATGGCAAGTAACTCTGCGGGGGTGAGGGGGAGGTGCATCGATATCACTAAAATTATTAAGACAATCGATTAGATTTTTTGTTTCCTTATTTGATTTGAATAGGCCCCGAAACTACGAGACCAATTTGGAAAATTCTTTTACAATTAGACGATTAAGGTGTAAAACAATACCAAAAAAAACCTTATATCGCGTACGCTGTGGAAATTATTGACAATAGAGCAAAGTGATGTACCATAATTTCATAGAAGACATCAATATCTACATAAAGTTGACGACCATGTGTAACTGTTAGAGTTATGTTACAATAACTAATTTTCAAAGGAAAAAGTGCAAACTAGAACAGAGCCGCCATCGTAGTGCAGAGGGACATCTAAAATATACGTATTTTATATTCTGTCATAATGAATAGCTTTAAACTTTGCATACAAAGGTATCCCGTACGTAGTATATCATTTTTTTCATTTATATAGTAGATAGTTAGATAGTTAGATACTAATGTGGTATCTATATTTTTATATATATTTTTTCTTCCCTTAGTGTTTTTCAGGTGGAAACACAGACAATATTTTATTCCCCAAAAAAATGTTAGTAGTTTTTATAATTCTAATATAATTAAACAACTTTCTAAAATGATCCTTCCTTGCATGCGTTGTAATAACTATCAGGAGCTATTAAACAAAACAATACATTATCATTTTGATAAATATATTATATGTTATTACAGTATAATAATATAATATATAAGATATTATATATTCTTATAATTTTTATCTTAAAACTAGCGGGCGCGTGCAACTTCGTCTGCTTATTAGCACCCTTAGAGGTGAATTCTAAAAAAACCACGAAAAGCGTGTTAAATAAAATATTTTTATCAGTCTGAATTTAATGTTTCATAAAATCGGTGGCGATTTAAAGATTTTTTCATATAAACTTTCAATCCCGTCCATTGTTTTTAGAATTCATCCCTAAGAGGATGAATTCTAAAAACCATGAAACACGTGTTCAATGAAATATTTTAAAGAGTGCTGACTTTCAAATTTTATGAAAATCGGTGCTGTTTTAAAAAAAATCCATACACACTTTCAACCCCTATTTCATCCGTTTAGGGTTAAAAATTTTCAAAATCCCTTATTAGTGGATGTCCAAATTATTAAAATAAACATCTGTCCAAACTTCACGTTTCTCCCATCAGCGGTTACGGCTCTGCGTGTGTCTTACCTCAGTCAGTCAGGTACATGTCCTTTTATATATATAGATAAATAGATAAATAAGTGTATTTTGAGCAAATTAATTTTCTTAAAAAATTGACAGTGCCCAAAAAAGCTATCATTTCTCTATGAGGATATAAATAAATAGTTATAAAGGTCAGTTTTTTAATCATTACACCATTCATACATGACAAATGTTGCAATAAAAACAATTAAACCGAATTTACCGCTCCCGTACCGCACTCACGTCTTAGCTCTTTAAATCGCCCAAATCGTTTCTGAGATAAGTGTCGACTAACAGAAAAACCAACAAACAAACAAAATTTACAAATATTATTGTTTCTGGTTCTATTACTTTGTTAACTGATCCCAATAATAATTTTTCTAATAAAAATCTAAAATGCCACCATGGTCTTAATAATTTTCACATTAGAAATCATAAGTGCGCCGCAAGCATACATTATTTATTAAAACAGGAACGTAATTCCCTGTACCGAAACAAACAAATAATTTACAAATTTAAGCGGGTGAAGCCGCGAGCTGGTTGCTATAGTTTATAAAAGTTTATATTGGATTTAGATGGATCACGTGGGGATATCAATACATTTTTATCATTGGCACATAGGTACGTTACATTCATTTACAGTACATATATTTCTCAAGAGACCTTAATCAAACCTTTGTATATAAAAAAAATACATGAAATAATCATGTTAAGGAAGTATCAAATATATTTTATGAATCAACCTTAATGTTATATTCAAAACAAATGAATTGTATATAAATTTGTTAATACATTTTAAGTATGAAAAAAAGAAAAAACGCAATAAAATTGCGTTTGTCCTTTTCTTTCCAATGATTTATATTTCTACTATTTATATCGATATATCAAGGACGTAAATGCTGCCATCTTAGTACAGAGTAACCTCTAAAAATATATTTACGTATTATAGTTAAAGAGTAAAAAGTGTGAAGAGGAATGTGTGATTCCTCTATAGAATATATTATTCTACATAATATCATAAAAAATCAAGTTTCATCAGGACATGTAAAGGCAAATAAATTTTTTCGTCATAATATCGTGAAAATATTCAAAATATTCAAAAAAAAATTATTTTGAAAAAATAATTTATTAACGATAAGAATGTTGGTAGTTTCTCAAAAGGTATAAGAATTAAAAAAAAGCCTGAAATATGCTTTCTTTGCCAGTGTTGTAATAACTATTGGTTGTATTCACTACAAAATCACTATAGATATTAAATATGCTCAATTATATAGTATTTTTGTCAGCTCCACTTTAAATGAAACCATAGTTTTAACTACTCTATAAAAGCCTAATACAATTCAAAAATACCCAAAAATGAAAAAGTTATTTTCTTACACAAAATAAATTATATATTATCGTTGATATTAAAATAAAACGCTATTTGTCATTAAAGACGCAAACAGACATAGGCCTATCAAAGGGAAACCGCCGCATACGAGTCGTAGTAAAATATTTTATCCTATATACTGTCCCCGTAAAAGAAGCGCTGACGCTTCCATTCTGTATAAATATTCAAGGCCGTCGTGGCGTAGGGGCACAAAATTGTGCCTGTAACGTGACGTTATGGGTTCCATTCCCACTTGGATGATTGAATTGTAATTTAATCATATTTTCATTTCGCACGTCAGTCATATATCATACGCAGTATCATAACACCTAAGTTCCCTCTGCATACCCTGCTATAGGCGGGATACAGCGTGAATCTGGTTTTAATTTTGTGTGAACCAATTAAAATAAAACTAAGACTAAATATTTAAAGGAAGTTAGGCAAATTACAAAACTGCACTTAAATCGGTTAAGCCCTTTCTGAGATTATCGTGAACGCACAGATAAACAGACAAACTGACCAAGTTCTATTACATTTTTAAATGTCCGTAATAACAACTTTTCTAATATATCTTCCATGTCCAGACACCGATGAGTTAGGATTTTATTGTAAGTATTGATATAACTATATAGCTATAACAATAACTCAGGCCCTAAGGACTCCTTAAGGCAAAAGTTTAAAGAAATTAATATATTGACAGTTGCCTATCTCTTATGGGAGGTACGAAAATGCGACCTAAGGTTTTAAAATTTTTTACATTAGAAATCTTATGTGCGTTGCAAATATACATTATAGGTATATTGAAACATGAATATAACATTGAGGCCGGCCGTGACGCAGTGGCACGAAGTGTGACTGTAAAACCGACTGGTTGTGGGTTCGATCCCCACTCGAGGAGATGAAATATTTACTTAAATTTATATTTCCATTTCTTCGCTCTGGTGTCAAGGCAAAGCGCGGCGTTGAATTCTGCCACTCAACACGCAAGGCCTTCAAAATCGGCAGAAAGTGGGGAACGGAGTGTCTTAACACTAGGTTCCCTCTGCCTACCCTGCTGTGTGCGGGATATAGCGTGAAGCTAATTTAATTTTTTTTTTAATATAATTTTAATGTGTAAATAATTCTGTGGTTAAAGCGGCGAAGCCGCGAGCGGGTCGCTAGTATTTAATATTTTTATTTCTCCGCTCTGGTAACAAGGCAAAGCGCGGCGTTGAGTTCCGCCACTTAGCACACAATGCCTTCAGAAGAAAAATGTCTCAATGGGTACGGAATACGTTCCCAGGTTCCCTTTGCCTGAAGCTAAAATATCGTTATGAAAGTTTTATAAAATGCTTATTGTATATTACCAAAAAAATACTGTTGCTATTATAAAAGTTAACTTACTACTTTAATTTTGGTTTTCATTTACATTTTTAATTTAATAGTTACTTAAACGCATCATTACACTAGTAGTAATGGAAAATTATTTTGAAAATCTATATGCTATATTTTGAAACCGGAACAGAAATAAAAAAAAATCACGGTGTTTCCCGCACACAACTGGGTAGGAAGAGGGAACCTAGTGTTAAGACGCTTCGTTCCGCATTTTCCGTCTAATTCTTTCTCACTATTTCGCCCTCTCAATATAATTAATGAATTCATTGGAATCAATTGTGATCAATTATAATTGAATACAATAGTAAATCATGTAAGGTTTTGAATATGTGGAATTTCAGATCTAATACGTAGAAAGTGTCAAGTTATTCGTTATTTGTTTGTATAAATAATAATATAAAAGTATATAAACCAAAAAAATATTTCTAACGGTGCAATTATTTTGCCGGCAACGCGCCTATAGCACCTCTGGTGTTGCACGGGGTCGTGGGCGGCGGTAATCACTAAGCCATCAGGTGACCTGAACGCTCGTTTGCCTTGTCTTTTTTCATAAAAAGAAAATTGAGATTTTTAATTTAGAATTCAAAGGAAACCTAAATTAAGATTTAATCCTTTTAAAAGAATCCTTATTCAAGAAACAATGAGATTGAAATATTTATAACATAATGCTGAAAATATGAGAATGACAAAATTTGAATTTGCCTGCGCTGATTGAATACACTTTCTATAGCTACATGTTTTCAACTACATGTAGTGGGGTAAACAGAAAATCTAATATAAAGACATTATATTCTACGCTTTCGAGACTCAGCGCCGCACTTTACCGTATCAAAACGGGGAAGTAAATAATTAATTCTTGCAAGTGGGAATCAAAACTAAAACAGTCGTGGTTACAGATGATGTGCTACTCTCTTTGCTGTAGGTATTTGCAGCCTTAATATGAATTACGGACAGTTAAAATATATGAATGCAATCAACATGTACCTAAAGGAAGCCAAATAATATTAATTTCAATTTTTTTTTTGATTTAATAGAAAAGGACAAGGCAAATGAGCGTTCGGGTCTCCTGATGGTAAGTGATTACCGCCGCCCACGACCCTGTGCAACACCAGAGGAGCTACAGGGTCGTTGCCGGCCTTTAAGGAGATAGACGCGCTTACTCAATTAGTGATTAAACTATGTAACCACTTCTTATAGATATATCATCATAACATTCAGTTGAATTTGGAATGTTATTATGATAATGATGTCTGATGATTGCTTTTTATCTTAATTCTAATGTTGCTGAAATAGTTCTTTTTAATAAATTTCTGTTAATGCAAAAAAAAAATACTATTAAGACCAATAGTAATTAAGAATTTTGTATAATAAAATGCTTCAAATTTCAAAAAAATATCACATTTCTTCACTCTGGTGTCGAGGCAAAGCCCGTTGAGTTCCGCCACTCAACACGTAATGCCTCCAGAATTATACGGGAAATGGGGAATGGCGCGTCTTAACACTAGGTTCCCTCTGCCTCCGCTGCAGAGTAAATCTCACTTTTGATTAAATTTCAAATATAAAAGAAAGGAAAATTATGTATTATATCAATTTGAAAACAAAATCTTGAATGAATAATTATTTAATGAGGCAAATAGCTATCAAGTTAACCCGACACGCTACATTCGCCAGTAACCTTGGCAATCCATTCGCAATGTTATTTTCGCACGAAGAAGAATTTTCCCTCATAAATTAGAAGACGACTGAGCAAGTTATCGTAAATCTAGTTCTGGGGCAGTGTTCTTATTTCAGTTGTTTAAAATTTTAATAACTCTTTGGAGATTTGGCGTGGGACATCGAAAGACAAAAAGATTTTATTTTGTTTATTGTAGTAATAAATAACCCATTATATATTTTCATTTGAAACGACTTCAATGAAACAATATATAGTTATTATAAACATCGGAATATCTTTAAAATTAATAACTGTATGAAATCGTTAATTAATAGTTTTTTTGTTATTAATTAATTGAAATTTTAAGCAGATGTGTTAGGCCATCAAGGCGCAGGACAGGCGTGTGACTGTGAGCGCTATGGTTGGGGATTCGATGCCCACTCAATGCAATAAATTTTAATTTATTAATATTTTCATTTCTTCAAGGCTAGGCAAGACGTTGAATTCCGCCGCTCAAAGCGCAATGTCTCTGGCGGAAAGTGGAGAACGGAGTGTCTTAGCACTAGTTCCTCTCTGCCTTCCCTGCTATAGGCAGTATACGGCATGAACCTAGAAACGTGTAGATTAAAGATATATAATAGCCATAGATTGACTATTACAGTACGTCAATGGGCGATGTCTATTAAAAAACTAAACAAATTAAAGCATTCAGTCCTAAAAAAATCTTTATTTTTAGCAGTAAACAGTAGGCAGAGGGCACTAAGACACTCCATTCTCTATGTGCCGCAGTTCGAGAACATTGCATACTCAATGGCGAAATTCATCGCCACACTTTGTTTTATTGAACAAAGAAATTAAAATAATCATAATATCTTATTCCCTGAGTTAGAATCAAACCTACACACGCACACGCTTATGAAACTACGCCACGGCACTCTCAATTGTTTGAATTCAGTTTTATGAATGCACGCAATGTTTCTAAGCTGAGGAAAGCGGCGGTCGCGCTATGATATATTTAAAGTCTAGACATTACTTTTAATAATGAAGAAAAAAGAATTTATTAGATATTCAAAATTATTTCATAACTAGCGACCCGCTCGCGGCTTCGCCCGCTTTAACCACAGAATTATTTACTTAAAACACTAAAATTGTATTCATGTTTTAATATACCTATAATGTATATTTGCAACGCACTTAAGATTTCTAATGTGAAAATTATTAAAATCTTAGGTAGCATTTCCGTACCCCCATAAGAGAGATGCAACTGTCAATATATTAATTTCTTTAAACTTTTGCCTTAAGGAGTCCTTAGGGCCTAAGTTATGGTTATAGCTATATAGTTATAGTTATATCAATACTTACAATAAAATCCTAACTCACTGGTGTCTGGACATGGAAGATATATTAGAAAAATTGTTATTACGGACATTTAACAATGTAATAGAACTTGGTCAGTTTGTCTGTTTATCTGTGCGTTCACGATAATCTCAGAAAGGGCTTAACCGATTTAAGTGCAGTTTTGTAATTTGCCTAACTTCCTTTAAATATTTAGTATTAGTCTTATTTTAATTGGTTCACACAAAATTAAAACCAGATTCACGCTGTATCCAGCCCATAGCAGGGAAGGTAGAGGGAACTTAAGTGTTAAGTAATATATCATACGCAGTATGCGTATGATATATGACTGACGTGCGAAATGAAAATATGATTAAATTACAATTCAATCCTCCAAGTGGGAATCGAACCCATAACGTCACGTTTTGCTGACAAAAATACTATATAATTGAGCATATTTAATATCTATAGTGATTTTTTAGTGAATACAACTAATAGTTATTCAACACTTCCAAAGAAAGCATATTTCAGGCATTTTTTTAATTAAAATATATACCTTTTGAGAAACTACCAACATTCTTATCGTTAATAATTTAATTATTTTTTTTTAAATATTTTGAATATTTTCACGCCATTATGACGAAAAAATTAGACAAAATAGTCTAAATTTTTCGTTCAATTCAAAATGTTCAAAATTAAAAGTTAAAAAATGTTGATCGAAAATAATTATACTGTAGGAGTATTATATATCCTGTTTAAACTTGTTTTTTTATGATATTATGTAGAATAATATATTCTATAGAGGAATCACACATTGCTCTTCACACTTTTTACTCTTTAACTATAATACGTAAATATATTTTTTAGAGGTTACTCTGTACTAAGATGGCAGCTCTATTCCCGCATTTACGTCCTTGATATATCGATATAAATAATAGAAATATAAATCATTGGAAAGAAAAGGAGAAACGCAATTATATTGCATTTTTTCTTTTTTTCATACTTGAAATATATTAACTAATTTACATACAATTCATTTGTTTTGAATGTAACATTCAGGTTGATTCTTAAAATATATTTGGTACTTCCTTAACATGATTATTTCATGTATTTTTTTTATATACAAAGTTTTGATTAAGGTCTCTTGAGAAATATAGGTACTGTAAATGAATGTAACGTACCTACGTGCCAATGATTAAAATATATTGATATCCCCACGTGATCCATCTAAACCCAATATAAACTTTTATAAACTATAGCCACCAGCTCGCGGCTTCACCCGCTTAAATTTGTAAATTATTTATTTATTTATTTATTTATTTATTTATTTATTTATAAGGTCCACCAACAGAATATACACAGTACATGAATATAAATAATAATAAAAAAAATACATTGGTAAGTGTTATTCCCTTTACAGGTAGACACAACATGCACCAATAGTATACTTTTGTTTACATTTTTTTTTTTAATTTCTTTAAAATTACTTCTACATAAAATTTTATTATTAGATGAGAAAAACAATCTAATGGGATTTAACAACACATAAGAACTATATATATACAAAACGACAAATATTACAATTGAACAACAAATCAACGGAACGAGATAATGACACATAAAATAACAATATAAAAATAAAAAATAAAAAACAAAAAATAAAAAGCAAGATACAAAACAAAACAAGAGAGTGAGTCAAGAGCCTTGTAAGCATTTGCAAATTTTTCGTTTAAAACTTCCAAAGGCGTCGTACGCAACATCCAAATCTTCTAAGGTAGTGGCTATTTTATTATACTGACACAAGAGTGTTGGTATGGGAGAATTCATTCCTAACTTAGTTTTATAAAATTTCAAGTTGAAGTAATGCCTTGGTCTACGAGGTATATTATTTGGCACATACAATTCGAGCTGGCTGACTAAATATTCCGAATCTATTTTATGGTTAAACAATTTATATAAAAAAACCAAGTTCAACAACGTTCGGCGATCCGTCAGTGGAGTCAAACCAAATTTTTTCAGGAGTAAATCATAGCTGAGAGATTTAGGAAGTTTCATTCTATATTTGAGATGTTTTATAAACTTTTTTTGAACACTTTCAATTCTCTGGCAATGATTGTTATGATGAGGTGACCATACTGCAGAGCAGTATTCTAGTTTACACCGTACCAGGTAATTGTAAAGGGATATTAACGTGACAGGATTTTTGAGCTCCCTGGAACACCTCAACACAAATCCCAAATTATTTGTTCGGTACAGGGAATTACGTTCCTGTTTTAATAAATAATGTATGCTTGCAGCGCACTTATGATTTCTAATGTGAAAATTATTAAAACCATGGTGGCGTTTTAGATTTTCATTAGAAAAATTATTAGCGGTAAACTCGGTTTAATTGTTTTTATTGTAACATTCGTCATGTATGAATGGTGTAATGATTAAAAAACTGACTAATAGAGAAATGATAGCTTTTTTGGGCACTATTAATTTTTTAAGTAAATAAATTTGATCAAAATACACTTATTTATCTATTTATCTTTACATATAAAAGGACATGTACCTGACGGACTGAGGTAAGACACTCGCAGAGCCGTAACCGCTGATGGGAGGAACGTGAAATTTGGACAGATGTTTATTTCAATAATTTGGACATCCACTAATAAGGGATTTTGAAAATTTTTTACCCTAAACGGATGAAATAGGGGTTGAAAGTTTGTATGGATTTTTTTAAACCAGCACCGATTTTCATAAAATTTAAAAGTCAGCAGACACTTTAAAATATGTCATTGAACACGTGTTTCATGGTTTTTAGAATTCATCCTCTTAGGGATGAATTCTAAAAACAATGGACGGGGTTGAAGTTTTATATGAAAAAATCTTTAAATCGCTACCGATTTTTATAAAACACTAGCGACCCGCTCGCGGCTTCGCCCGCTTTAACCACAGAATTATTTACTTAAAACACTAAAATTATATTCATGTTTCAATATACCTATAATGTATGTTTGCAACGCGCTTAAGATTTCTAATGTGAAAACTATTAAAACCTTAAGTCGCATTTTCGTACCTCCCATAAGAGAGATGCAACTGTCAATATATTAATTTCTTTAAACTTTTGCCTTAAGGAGTCCTTAGGGCCTAAGTTATGGCTATAGGTATATAGTTATTGTTATATCGATACTTACAATAAAATCCTAACTCATCGGTGTCTGGACATGGAAGATATATTAGAAAAATTGTTATTACGGATATTTAAAAATGTAATCTGTGCGTTCACGATAATCTCAGAAAGGGCTTAACCGATTCAAGTGCAGTTTTGTAATTTGCCTAACTTCCTTTAAATATTTAATATTAGTTTTATTTTAATCGGTTCACACAAAATTAAAACCAGATTCACGCTGTATCCAGCCTATAGAAGAGTAGGTAGAGGGAACTTAAGATACTGCGTATGATATATGACTGACATGCGAAATGAAAATAGGATTAAATTACAATTCAATCCTCCAATTGGGAATCGAACCCATAACGTCACGTTACATGCACAATTTTGTGCCCCTACGCCACGACGGCCTTCTTATATTTATACAGAATGGAAGCGTCAGCGTTTCTTTTACGGGGACAGTATATAGGATAAAATATTTTAAGCTCATACCTAAAGAAATTAATCAAGATACCTCAACAGTTTAGACGTAGGATTTTTACGCATAGATACCAATAACGTTAACACATACTACTACAAAATATTACTAAAGGCTAAGCAACTTTGAACTTTGCCGCCAATACCTACGACTCGTATGCGGCGGTTTCCCTTTGATAGGCCTATGTCTGTTTGCGTCTTTAATGACAAATAGCGTTTTATTTTAATATCAACGATAATATATAATTTATTCTGTATAAAAAAATAACTTTTTCATTTTTGGGATTTCTTAAATTGTATTAGGCTTTTATAGAGTAGTTAAAGCTATTGTTTCATTTAAAGTGCTGCTGACAAAAATACTATATATTTGAGCATATTTAATATCTATAGTGATTTTTTAGTGAATAGAACCAATAATTATTACAACACTTGCAAAGAAAACATATTTCAGGCTTCTTTTTTATTCTTATACCTTTTGAGAAACTACCAACATTCTTATAGTTAATAATTTTTTTTTTTTAAAATAAACATTTTTTAAATATTTTGAATATTTTCGCGCCATTATGACGAAAGAATTAGACAAAATAGTCAAAATTTTTCGTTCAATTCAAAATGTTCAAAATTAAAAGTCAAAAAATCGAAAATACTAATATAATATACTGTAGGAGGATACCTTTATATGTCCTGATGAAACTTGTTTATTTATGATATTATGATAGAATAATATATTCTATAGAGAAATCCTCTTCACACTTTTTACTATAATACGTAAATATATTTTTTAGAGGTTACTCTCTACTAAGATGGCAGCTCTGTTCCCGCATTTACGTTCCTGATGTATCGATATAAATAGTAGAAATATAAATCATTGGAAAGAAAAGGAGAAACGCAATTATATTGCATTTTTTCTTTTTTTCATACTTGAAATGTATTAACAAATTTACATACAATTCATTTGTTTTGAATATAACATTAAGGCTGATTCATAAAATATATTTGATACTTCCTTAACATGATTATTTCATGTATTTTTTTTTATATACAAAGTTTTGATTAAGGTCTCTTGAGAAATATATGTACTGTAAATGAATGTAACGTACCTACGTGCCAATGATTAAAATGTATTGATATCCCCACGTGATCCATCTAAACCCAATATACACTTTTATAAACTATAGCAACCAACTCGCGGCTTCACCCGCTTAAATTTGTAAATTATTTGTTTGTTTCGGTACAGGGAATAACGTTCCTGTTTTAATAAAAAATGTATGCTTGCGGCACACTTATGATTTCTAATGTGAAAATTATTAAAACTATGGTGGCATTTTAGATTTTCATTACAAAAAATATTACTGGGGGCAGTTAACAAAGTTATAGAACCAGAAACAATTATATTTGTAAATTTTATTTGTTTGTTGGTTTTTCTGTTAGTCGACGCTTATCTCAGATAGCGCAGTGCGGGAGCGGTAAAATCGGGTTAATAGTTTTTATTGTAACATTCGTCATGTATGAATGGTGTAATGATTAAAAAGCTGACCTTTATAACTATTTATTTATATCCTTAAGAGAAATCATAGCTTTTTTGGGCACTGTAAATTTTTTAAGAAAATAAATTTGATCAAAATACACTTATTCATCTATTTATCTATATATATAAAAAGACATGTGCCTGACTGACTGAGGTAAGACACACGCAAAACGAAACGTGAAGTTTGGACAGATGTTTATTTTAATAATTTGGACATCCACTAATAAGGGATTTTGAAAATTTTTTACCCTAAACGCATGAAATAGGTGTTGAAAGTTTGTATGGTTTTTTTTTAAAACATCACCGATTTTCATAAAATTTGAAAGTCAGCAGACTCTTCAAAATATTTTATTGAACACGTGTTTCATGGTTTGTAGAATTCATCCCCTTAGGGATGAATTATAAAAACCATGGACGGAGTTGAAAGTTTATATGAAAAAATCTTTAAATCGCCACCGATTTTTATAAAACATTAAATTCAGACTGTTAAAAATATTTTATTGAACACGCTTTTCGTGGGTTTTTTAGAATTCACCCATAAGGGTACTAATAAGCAGGCGAAGTAGCGCGCGCCCGCTAGTTTTAAGATAAAAATTAAAATAATATATAATATCTTATATATTATATTGTTATACTGTAATAACATATAATATATTTATCAAAATGAGAATGTATTGTTTTGTTTAATAGCTCCTGATAGTTATTACAACACATGCAAAGATCATTTTAGAAAGTTGTTTAATTATATTAGAATTATAAAAACTACTAACAATTTTTATGGTGAATAAAATATTGTCTGTGTTTTCCACCTGAAAAACACTAAGGGGCGAAAATATATATATAAAAATATTTATAAAAATATAGATACCATATTAGTATCGATACTGTTGTACTGGTAATAATAAATAAAAAAATGATATATTACGTACGGGATACCTTTGTATGCAAAGTTTAAAGCTATTCATTATGACAGAATATAAAATATATATATTTTAGATGTCTCTCTGTACTGCGATGGCGGCTCTGTTCTAGTTTGCACTTTTTCCTTTAGAAAATTAGTTATTGCAACATAACTCTAACAGTTATATATGGTATCGTCAACTTTTTGTAGATATTGATGTCTTCTATGAAATTGTAGTACATCACTTTGCTCTATTGTCAATAATTTCCACAGCGTACGCGATATAAGGTTTTTTTTTGGTATTTTTTTACACCTTAATCGTCTAATTGTAAAAGAATTTTCCAAATCGGTCTCGTAGTTTTGGGACCTATTCAAATCAAATAAAGAAACAAAAAATCTAATCCATTGTATTAATAATTATAGTGATACTGATGCAACTCCCCCTCACCCCCGCAGAGTTACTCGCCACGGTACGCGAGGCCACACCACACACACTCCGCATTTTTTATTATTACATGATTTTGCTTAGATTTATATTTTTTAAATCGTTATATCTTTTGAATGGGATGTCCGATTTTATTAATTTAAAAAGTATCTTACAGGTATTGGAATTATCTTTAATGAAATATCACTTAATAGGATAAGGATTAATGCAGAGGTATGAATAATATGGTTTGATTATTGTCGGCACTTTTGTTAACTTATAAAATATAAAAAAATGGTTATATTTTCATAAGTACATTAGTTGGACATATGCTATCACGGACTTTTATATAGATATTGATGCGCTCTATAGTACTGTAGAACATTGTTTTGTTCTATCATCAATAGTTTTCGCAGCGCATGCGATGATAGAATTGTTAAGATTAATTTCTTCTCACCTTGGGTTACATTATTGCATTTTTATTAGGGATCTCTATTTTTTTTGAAAATGTTATATACCCTATGCTGGTCAGTGAAGATGCAGCTTTCTAATAGTGAATAAAATATTGAAATCGGCCCAGTAGTTTTTGTGTGAAAACTCTACAAACATACACACATACATACATACATACATACAAAAATACAAATCTTACTTCTTTATAATATTAGTATAGATTTAAAATTTATTGAATCTTATGTATAAAAACATACGATACTTCTATAAAAAGAAGAAATATTATACTTTAGCTATAATATTAAAATAGCTTTAAGCGACCGAAACCGCGATTGATTCTCTACTACATATATAAAAGTACGAAAGCCTTCGTAATCTAGCCGGTAAGCCGCGTGCGGATAGTATATATAATAACTTCCTTCAGTGACAATCGAGTCTGCATTGATTTTGCACACCATTGAGTTAGTTGTAACTTTTATACCCACAGGCCAGCCGTGGCGCAGGGGAACAAGCTTGTGACTGAAAACGCGTCATAAACGCGAATGTGCGTTAAAATGAAATATTTAATATTTTGATTTCTTCACAGTAAGCAGTTGGCAGAGGACACTAAGACCAGAGGCCAGTCGTAGCGCAGCGGCACGAAGTGTGACTGCAAAACCGACTAGTTGTGGGTTCGATCCCCACTCGAAGAGATGAAATATTTATTTAAATTTATATTTCCATTTATTCGCTCTGGTGCCGAGGCAAAGCGCGGCGTTGAATTCTGCCACTCAACACGCAATGCCTCCAGAATTCGGCAGAAAGTCTGAAACGGAGTGTCTAAAACACTAGGTTCCCTCTGCCTGCTGTGTGCATGATACAGCGTGAAGCTGATTTATTTTTATTTTATTTTTTATTTCTTCGCTCTGGTTTCGAGGCTAAGCGTGGCATTGAGCTCCGTCACTCAACACGCAATGCCTTCAGAATTCGGGAGAATCTAGAGAGCAGAGTGTCTTACCAGTAACTTCTGTCTACCAACCCTGCTACGTGCGAGATATGGCGTGGAGCAACATAATTAAAACATATTACCCATACTGGTCCTTTGTATGCACTAATCTCCTTGCGCCGTACAAAACAAAGCGGGCCGTATCATGCAACCCGTTATTCTATCAATATATGACTTCAACTGGAAGCTCGGTGATATCTAAGCTTACTCAGGTCATTTAGTCAAACATATTCCAAAACATATTTTTTTCTAATTCTACGTATTAATATTAATTATTTAATTTAAAGCAATTTTGTAAATAGTTTATGTAATGTAAGAATATAATATTAAACTAATATTATTTTAGTATTTTTGAGGCCAGTCGTGGCGCAGTGGCACAAAGCGTGACTGTGAAACCGACTGGTTGTGGGTTCGATCCCCACTCCAGGAGATGAAATATTTACTTAAATTTATATTGCCATTTCGTTGCTCTAGTGTAGAGTTCTGCCACTCAATACGCATTGCCTTTTTTTTTGTGGAAAAGACACGGCAAACGAGCGTGCGGGTCACCTGATGGTAATCACCTACCATCAGGTGAACCGAACGCTCATTTGCCGTGTCTTTTCATAAAAAAAAAAGTGATTACCGCCGCCCACGACCCCGTGCAACCCCAGAGGAACTACAGGTGCGTTGCCGGCCTTTAAGGTGGGTTGGGCGCCGGGGCCCGGCATTACCTGATGTGAAACGCAGTGGCATAAAGCCACTACTTCACGCCGGTTTTAAATGCCGGGGGTGGTAATGATCCGGTCGAATTTGCCCAAGCGTGTTGCCATTCCTGGCAACGTGACTCTACCACACGTACTTTAGTCGCCTCTTACGACACCACCAGTACTAGGATGATCCTATTCTAGGCCGGGATCACACGGCACAACAGAATTCGGCAGAAAGCGGGGAACGAAGTGTCTTAACACTAGGTTCCCTCTGCCTACCCTACTGTGTGCAGGATATAGCCTTGAAATAAAAGATTTTTCTAGAAGATTTTGCTTTTAATATATTTTTTTTATTTTTTAACTATCGCTGGATAGGTTTCTCAGTCAGTTGTCCTAGACAGGTTATAGACCAATATTGATGACGCTCATATCGCTAATCAATGTTACCCATATTGTACGTGCATCAAAAATAACTATTGGATTTACAATGAAGTTTTACTATTTTATAAGCTAGCATCAACGAGCCCTTTCATTTGATACCCATTTTATAGAACTGCATTAAATATAACTATTCTGCCATCTCGGATGATCCACCATTTTGGTTTTGAATGAAGTCACACACCTTATCGTGCATTGTCATCCAAACCAAACGCGTATACAAAATTTCAGGTCAATCGGTTGAAGATATCTAGTTCATAATTTAACTCAAAGATTTCATCCAAATTAATATACATACATTGCATGTTAAAAAAGCTTTCAAAGCTTTCAATCAAATTTCAATTCAAGAATGCCCCGCCCGTAAACTTAAGCTTGTCAATTTCATTCGACGCGAGATCAAAAAACGTGGAGTAAATACTCGTTGACCAACAATTATGAAATTTGGCAAGAAGTGAGAACTTACAGAACAAATAAAGAAATAAAGCCCAAATATTTTAATTATACATTTTTAATTTTTTTTAATTACTTAAATTTATAAAAAAACATTTTATAAATTTAAGTTTGATAACTTTTATAAGTAGTTCTTAATGATTTACAAAATTACAATTTATAGAAAAGTCGCGATGGACGAGTCTCCTTCGCACTTGACTCCCGCCGTGTGCGGGATACAGCGTGAAATTAAAAATAATACCGAAATTTCTTCAACACATGATAACTTCAAGTTCTTGTTCATTTAACCTGAATAAAACACAATACATCGAAGCAACATTGCACTACATACGGCGATCTGCTAATAAAGCAGTGTCTTTAATCTTTATCCACTATCGACACCTGGAGGTCGATTTGGCTGAATGCCCAACTCTTTAATCCACTCTGTCCCCTAAAGAAGAGTTTCGACTGACAACCCGTTAGTAATTGCCTGTAGAATCTGAGCTCTCAATTTACGCTTACACGCGCTATTGACGTGACTTTGATTTTTTATATGTAGTACAAAAATATTAACATAAATCTATGTGGTAATGGTTTTTGTTTTTCGTTTTTTTTTAGCTTTACACTCTCCCATATAGCAGGGTAGGTAAAGGGGCCTAGGGGGGATAGGGAGGGAAACCTAGTATTAAAACATTACGTTCGCATTAAAACCCTTCCCATCCCCAGTTTCCGCCGGATTTTTGTGGAATTGCGTGTTGTGTTGCAGAACTCAAACCCGCGCTTTGCCTCGTTACCAGAGCGCGAAAATGAAAATATTAAATATTTCATTGTGAGTAAATATTTCATTCACAATAAATGTAATGAAATATTAAATATTTCATTACTTTTATTGTGAGACATCGAAGCTAAAATCAACTAGGTGTTGCATCTTGATATGTAGAATAAAAAGTTGTTAAGGAATTCGTAACGATCCTGCCAATATGACAAATTCATTTTGGCACAGTGGCACAAGCATGTAATTGTAAGAGCTTGTAATTGTAGGTTCGATTCGGCGGAATGAAAAATTTAATAATTTCGTTCATTTCTTTTTCACTGGTAACATCACTCCACACGCAATAAATTTGACATGGCAAAATAAGGATACGCAACGATAACGCCAATATAACTATATAGTATGTATAAGTTAATATAAGCTTAAAATTAAAACTCACTCCAATATCAAGCATGCCTCAAATTATATTTATGCAAAATCCCTGTAATATCTCTCACGCACCGTGAGACTGCAAATATGAAAATACATAGTAAACGCAATCAACAAATCTACATATAATTTATTTTGTTATAATATTTTTTTATAATAGTAAGTAGTGTAAAGACACTCCACTTCCCATTTTCTGCTAAATTCTGGAGAAATTTGTTTTCCTCCAGTGGTGGTCGGACCTGTCGCGTTAACAGTCACACTGATCACACGAAAATTTTTAATTAAAAATGGTCAAATGCGACTGGGACTCGCATACCAAGAATATTTATTAATTTCAGGATTGTAGATCAACGCGCAGCACAATTTATAAAAGTTGACAACTTATGTTTGCGGACCTTTGCCCGCATCTTGTTTGAAATTAACTACAATTATTAAATCAAATCAAATTAAATGAGTTTCGCGCTTGATCCCTCACACAGCAGGGTAAGCATAGGGAACCTAGTTTTTGGGACACTCCGTTCCCCACTTTCCACCGAGTTTTGAAGGCATTTCGTGTTGAATATCGGAACTCAACGCCGCACTTTGCCTCGACAGCAGAGCGAAGAAAGGAAAATATAATTATTAATAAATATTTCATTTGATTAAGTAGGGATCGAAGCAACAACCAGTCGATCTTACAGTCAAGCTTTTTTCCTCTGCGCTACGATTGGTCTCAACTACAATTATAAGTGTGCAATATATTTGTTTATGAAATACCCACCTATAAATTTACACCTTTCGGTTTTTTTCTTGTGTTGCCTTGTAAGTTCTTACTTAGTGTCAATTTTCATAATTGTTGTTCTAAGGGAAATACCCTATAGGTTTTGCGGCAAATTTCATACAAAATTCAGATTTTCAAGGGACAGTAGATATAAATATTTGATATAAATTTCATATCGATACCTTTACAAATTCTCGAAATAAATAGTCTTAACAGACGGACAGACAGACAACAAAAGTGATCTTATAAGAGTTTAATTTATAACTTTTGCGGTACGGAACCCTAAAAAGACTAAGTAAGCCGAATAAGAATATAGATAACATAATTCTTTGTACGTATCAATTCAAGCAATTTTCACGCTTGAAATGGTCTTGATGTTACATAGCTTTTAAGCAAAACTTGGCCGTCTACAAAACTCCTTGTTATATAGTTGATATGAGTGGTTACAGTACAATGAGTAATCTATAGCAATAGCAAATAGTTAATATATTCAAGTTGATATATGAATGTTTATATATGACGGACGTTTATTACTAGCATTGATAATTGAAACAAAAAGTTTCAGGCGCGTAAAGTGATTTACATCGCGTTAGCGACAGAGTTATGGATCGGATACAACAGATACCTACCGAATCCAATTGGAAATTTAATAAACTTACGATGAATACCGTTGAATTTATTATATTTTTTTTTATTTTCCAATAATACCTAAATATTGATTTAAAAAAATCATATTATTTTATATAAACTTTGCTTTTTCGCTTAAAGTCTTTATATTTTAGATTAATTGTTTATATTAAATTAAATAGAACAAACAGAAACAGAATCAAATAATAACAACATAATAAACTTAATACAATAATTTAAAAACATTAATCAGTTTTAATATATTTATTTAAATTCACCCCAAATTATGAAAATGATACCATCTTATTAGATTATACCTAAATCTCTGGTTTACACGCAAAAATTACTTGAAATGTATTTTAAGTTAAATTTTGTTCGAAACAACTACAAGTACGTATAGCTCTGAAAGCAATTCTCTGTATAATCACAGTTCTTATCCCAAACAAACAACCCCGACTCTGTAAACAATCACAGAAGCGACAATCTCTTGAAACTTATATTTTTACTAGTGGCCGCGCGCGGCTTCGCCCTCTTTTGCACCCTTATGGGGTGAATTCTAAAAAAACCCCGAAACATGTGTTCAATAAAATATTTTTAATAGTCTGAATTTATTTTTTTATAAAAATCGGTGGCGATTTAAAGATTTTTCCATATAAACTTTCAACCCCTTATTTGAACGCTTAGGGGGTGAATTCTAAAAAAACATGAAACACGTGTTCAATGAAATATTTTAAAGTCTGAATTTTGAATTTTATAAAAATCGGTGCTGTTTTAAAAAAAATCCATACAAACTTTCAACACCTATTTCATCAATTTAGGGTTAAAATTTTTCAAAATTCCTTCTTAGTGGATGTCCACATTACAAAAATAAACATCTGTCCAAATTTCCCGTTTCTACGCACAGCGGTTACCGGCTGCGCGTGCGTGTTACCTCAGTCAGTCAGAACAAGTCCTTTCATATATATATATATATAGAGATCGATTAGTAACTACGAATAGTTAGTCCAGCATATAAAATGGGAAGTCAGTCCCGCGATCAGCCTTTGTCTGTGTTATTATAAACTTAAATCTAATTTGTAAATTACAATATTTTTAATATGAAATACTGGTACTTAAAATATTAATTATTTTTTTAAGATATGAATTGGTATAATGTCGTAGAATATTTTACGTCAACATAGTGAAATAAGTAACTCATTCGATTACGACGTTTAGTAGTAAGCAACGTGACGTCACGTGGACAGAGTCCTGTTAGAGGGTAGGGGTACCGGCGGTCCCTTTCTATACGTGGATACGTGAACCAATATAAACCTCCAACACGAAATTGTCGGCTTGCTCAGATGGTAAATAATATTGTTGTTACATTAAAGTAACAAACTGAGAACGTTACAGTAGTCTATTATTTCTTGTACCATGGATACTTCAACAACAAAAAACGAAAACGCCGATAGTCGATTTTTTCTTTATAGCGTGTATCCTTATTCTTAACACATCCTTATTTGTAAATTCTTGCACTATATATCAGTCCCAGTCCAGTCAGTATAGAGACCAGTCGTGGTGCAGGAGAACAAACTGTGGCTGTAAAACCGACTGATTGTGGGTTCGATCCCCACTCGAGGACATGAAATATTTCCTTGCAAATTATTCTCCCACGTTATTTCAACCGTCGCTAAGCAACACGGAATTTTGTAGCTTAAAGAAAACGTCGCCCAATATGAGTTTCCTGAACCCTTACATGACGAGCGTTGACTCAACCTTATGAAGCAAAATTTAAAAATTACAAAAATGTTAAAAATATATGTAAATGAATTGAACATATTTCGTATAACACGAAAACTATGGCGTACCCAAAATTAAACCCAATACATATTTCATCGGAACTGCAAATCCCGGCTATCATACAAATGTGATCAATTAATCAATTAATATGACCATAGTTATGTCAATTATGAGGCTCGAATGCGTCTAATTGACAAGTATTGGTGCAGCGTCATATCGATTACGACTACCTATATGTGAGGTCTGTGACTAGTGGCTTTAGTATTGAAGACGTTGATGACATCATAGCTCGGTTTTGTTGGGTTTGACTGAACGACGTGGAGACAGTTCAAGTGCTAGTGCAGTGGGTATGAATTTATTGATATCATAGTAATTATTGTTAAATGTGTATAACAATGTTTAGACATAAATGTATTTTTCAAATATTCTTATATTTGTTTCTTTAAGCAATTAACGAAAACGACTTAAGATAACAGTAAGGTATCTTATATCGTCTTATATTATTTGACTATTGAATTTGACTAAGGAACCGCCAATCATCTTCGTAGCGGCACAAGTGTAGGACTGTAGCACGACGGCTGTTGGTACAAAACCCACTCGGTGGAATGAATTATTATTTATTAATATATCTTGATTTCTTCGAAATATGTGATCTTTGGAAGGTGAGGAACTGAGTGTCTTAACACTGGGTCTGCCCTTTAGCCTACTTTTCTTGATGCCGGATACAGCATGAAACTGAAAAAAAACTTGTTATGAAAATAACGGATTTTTTTTTTCACCTAAACTTTGACTTTGCAGGATCACGTTTTAATTTACAGAGGTCCCTTACAAAAATACTTTCAGTAATACCAACCAAACGAAAACGGCCTAAAAACTGTTTGTTGTCCGTACTTAAATCTTGCAAATAAAGTTATTTAAACAGCCTCAATTAGATACGAGGCCAATCGTGGCGCAGTGGCACAGAGTGTGACTGTAAAATCGACTGATTCGATCCTCACTCAAGGAGATGAAATATTTATTTACATTTATATTTTCATTTTTTGAGGCCAGTTGTGGCGCAGGGGCACAAAGTGCGACTGTGAACGCCACTGGTTGTGGGTTTTATCCCCACTCGAGGAAATGAAATATTTGTTAAAATATATATTTTCATTTCCTCGCTCTGGTGTCGAGGCAAAGCGTTGCGTTGAGTTTCGCAACTCAACACGCAATGCCTCAAGAACTCGGCGGTAAGTGGGGAACGGAGTGTCTAAATCCGTTTCAAATCAGTTTTCCTCTGCCTACTTTGCTGTGCCTAAGATCAACTCACAGTGTAACGATCCATACCAGTATTAAAATGTGTAGATAAATAATATAATTAATTCAAATTCAAATTTAGTTCACTTCTTTAACTACGCGTTCCATTCACTAGTAATGTTAAAGGGACGTAATATACCGTAGATAAAACACAAAGATATAAAATATATTTATTAAAAATATATTTAATAATTATATTCAAACGTTATGTATTATCTTTTAAAATACATAATAACATAATTAATATTTTAATTATTGTAAAATATCATGTTGGCTGAATAAGCTACCGTCAACGTCATCATCAGGTTTTAGGAAAAAGACACAAAAGAAGGGAAGGCGGGACGCGTCTGAGGAAGGATGGATGTTTTAAATGTTTAGAGAAGTTTTAATTTATAACTAACATATATCTAGTTATATTTAATATATAAAAGCATGTGAGATCATGTCTGCAGTTGTGATATAAGTCTTTGAGGTTGCTAAGATAAGTTATAAGTGCTTTCACTATTTACGATTGTTTGCTTTGAAATACTTCGTCGGTAAGTTTTTAATAGATTATTATTAAAACAAAGAAGAATGATATTAATACATATAATGCCGTCAATATCCAGAGATAAATATTATTTATTTAGTAAATGAAAATAAATACATGAAGATGTTTTGTGAGGTATGTAAAATTACAATTATATTAATGTACGCAGAATGCCTGCCGCCATCTTTGTTAGTTGCGTGTATGGGAATTGTGAAATGACATTTAAATAGGTTTTGTGAATTATAATAACTTATAAATGTAATTTCTATATATATTAGTAAATATTTAACATGTTACTATAAAAGGAAATATAAATATAATAGTATCACTTATAATATGATATAAAACTATTATTTCAAAATATATATTTACAATTTATACGACTGTTAGAGTTCATTGACCCTATGTTTTACTATTAAACAATATAGTCACAACCGACTGCTGCTTGGCTTCGCTGGTACTAATGTGCTTGGCTAAGTGAATTGCTATGGCATTTAATTTTATATATATTATATTAAGATAGTTTCGCGGTGCCTTGCGCTGCGTTAACGATAACACTTAGTGTATGATGGATAGGTGTGTGATGCTGCTTTATGTCCTGGTACTGGTGTATGTAGTAGTGTCCGCCCGTCTCGTACGGGTGTGTGGTGCTATTTTATGTCCTAGCTCTGGTGTACGTAAATAGTAGTGTCCGCTTATTTGTCTAACGCTTAGTTTATCGAACTAAACATAATGCGTCAATCGACTGATGTCGAAGACATGCTAATAATATATAGCCGGGCGTCACTGGTGCTGAAATATTTGATATAAGCGAAATGCTTTAGTGGAGTTGGATTCTGCTGCTGAGTTTCTTCCGCCAGTTCTTCTCAGCACTGAGGTTCTTTACTGAACTGGTAGTAGAATCGCGCCTACTTGGAGTCGCTGGCTGTTCTAGCGATAACTGAGTATTTTCAATTAATGATTTCTATATTACATTCCCACAACTCTGAGTCTAGTGTCAGTTCAGACAAACAGCTGCAGGGTGTGTGCTGTGCGTGGTATTCTACGACGGTTCTGTTTAAAAGAGGCGTTACAATAACAGTGAATATAAATTATATTAATATTGGAACTAAAGCATATAATAAGTGCACGTAGGAAATAAATATAATATGAAATATATTATATTAACGAATTAATACGGATATAACAAACACGTCACATTATACATACAGAATTTAATATTATTAAGATACAATTAATAAATATATAGTTATAAGCAAGACAAACGAAGGTTAAATATATAGTTATAAGCAAGACACACGAAGGTATATTAATATAACGCCCTCTAAAGAAACAAACTGAAGTGGATTCACATAATCGGCCGCCTAGCGGTAGGGAGTTCGATCTGATCAACTCTATTGCAAATATTCATATTAGACTTTGGTCTTTGAATTAGTTATTTAATAATTGATCTTTCGCAAAAGCATTATAAGAATCACAAATATTAACTATTCCGATCCGTCCCGGAGGGTTCAGAGCCGAACGGCCGGAATCCACGGTAAGTGGCGGGTGCGGGGCCACTCACTATCCCCCCTTAGTTATAATCATCAGTAATGATTGGGTATAACAGAGAGGCGGATAGGACGTCTACGATATTCTTAAGAAATATCACGGAGATTGAACCGGACAGACTATAACATTTTATTTATCATAATATATTTATTTGTACTTATATTAAAGTTATGGTATATTTCATATTAATACTGTTACCTCTGAATCTCTAAAAGATCTTGGATTACTTACGATCACTACGAAAGGGTTCTAACTATATTAGACGTATCACGAGCCATATTAAAACTATTATTTAAATAATTTTATTTAAATATTTTATTGAGTGAAGGGTGGGATGTCAGTTACAACAGTTCACTAGTCACTAGTCATTAAAATAATAAATATATTTTTTTCTTTCACGAGCCCATTCACCTATTACGACTACCACAATTAAATTTCAAAAATCATGAAATTATTAAAATGTTTGCGTCATTCCTTTCAAACAGTTACCTTCCAAACAGTTAACTTAAGTCTCTGGCCTATTTCTTCTTAATATTTATCAATTATTGTTAATTTATAAAAAGTATATAATATCCAAGATTATATATTTTATAACCTATGTATTTATTTATATTATAACCATTTTCGAACGTTAACAAGTTTTGAGTTTTCCATATAATCACACTTACTGTCTCTGGTTCTTCCTGAAATGCATCAGATTGTCGTCGCTGACGGTCGTGTTTCCACAATTATTACTGTTGCAAAGGAATGACATTTCTACCTAGAAAGTAATTTAAATTTAGTTTTTTTTATTATTTAATCAGCTTTAAGTGTAATTTTGAATTGAAATATTAATAAATATTGACTATGAAACTCCAACCAGTCTAATCCAGTTTGAAATTAAGAATTTATCTTCAATGCCATCTTAATATTAAAAAAGATCTGTTTGAATTTCATGAACTTTAATATAACAAGCTAAAAAAATAAGCCAATATTATTAAGAGTTCTCATAATTGTGCCTTACATTACTTATATATATACTAGCGGCTTGCTCGCGGCTTCGCCCGCTTTAACCACAGAATTATTTACTTAAAACACTAAAATTATATTCATGTTTTAATATACCTATAATGTATATTTGCAACGCACTTAAGATTTCGAATGTGAAAATTAAGAAAACCTTAGGTCGCATTTTCGTACCTCCCATAAAAGAGATGCAACTGTCAATATATTAATTTTTCTTTAAACTTTTGCCTTAAGGAGTCTTTAGAGCCTAAGTTATGGTTATAGCTTTATAGTTATAGTTATATCGATACTTACAATAAAATCCTAACTCATCGGTGTCTGTACATGGAAGATATATTAGAAACATTGTTATTACGGACATTTAACAATGTAATAGAACTTGGTCAGTTTCTCTGCTTATGCTGTGCGTTCACGATAATCTCACAGTTTTGTAATTTGGGTAACTTACTTTAAATATTTAGTATTAGTTTTATTTTAATCGGGTCACACAAAATTAAAACCAGATTCACGCTGTATCCAGCCTATAGCAGGGTAGGTAGAGGGAACTTAAGTGTTAAGATACTGCGTATGATATATGACTGACGTGTGAAATGAAAATATGATTAAATTGCAATTCAATCCTCCAAGTGGGAATCGAACCCATAACGTCACGTTACAGGCACAATTTTGTGCCCCTACGCCACGACGACCTTTAATATTTATACAGAATGGAAGCGTCAGCGCTTCTTTTACGGGGACAGTATATAGGATAAAATATTTTAAACCCAAATCTAAAGAAATTAATCAAGATACAGAATCAATTATATTGCGATTTTTCTTTTTTTCATACTTGAAGTGTATTAATAAATTTACATACAATTAATTTGTTTTGAATATAACATTAAAATTGATTCATACTATATGAATATATTTGGCACTTCCTTAACATGATTATTTCATGTATTTTTTTATATACAAAGTTTTGATTAAGTTCTCTTGAGAAATATATGTACTGTAAATGACTGTAACGTACCTACGTATACTATTAACAATAATATTTATAAATTTTGTTTGTTTGTTGGTTTTTCTGTTAGTCGACGCTTATCTGAGAAACGATTTAAGCTATTTAAAGAGCTAAGACGCGAGCGCGATGCGGGAGCGGTAAAATCGGTTTAATTGTTTTTATTGTAACATTCGTCATGTATGAATGGTGTAATGATTAAGTAGCTGACCTTTATAACTATTTATTTATATCCTCATAGAGAAGTGGTAGCTTTTTTGGGCACTGTAAATTTTTATAAGAAAAAAAATTTGATCAAAATACACTTATTTATCTATTTATCTATATATGTAAAAGGACATGTACCTGACTGAATGAGGTAAGACACACGCAGAGCCGTAACCGCTGGTGGGAGAAACGTGAAGTTTGGACAGATGTTTATTTTTATAATTTTTACCCTAAACGGATGAAATAGGGGTTTAAAGTTTGTATGGTTTTTTTTTAAAACAGCACCGATTTTTATAAAATTTGAAAGTAAGACTCTTTAAAATATTTCATTGAACACGTGTTTCATGGTTTTTAGAATTCATCCCCTAAGAGTTTAAATTCAATATCTTATTTCTATAATCTTATATATTATATTGTTATACTGTAATAACATATAATATATTTATCAAAATGAGAATGTATTGTTTTGTTTAATAGCTCCTGATAGTTATTACAACACATGCAAGGAAAGATCATTTTAGAAAGTTGTTTAATTATATTAGAATTATAAAAACTACTAACATTTTTATGGTGAATAAAATATTGTCTGTGTTTTCCATCTGAAAAACACTAAGGTGAGAAAAAATATTAAATACATATAAAAATATAAGGTGAGAAAAGATATTAAATACATATAATAATATTAAATACATATAAAAATATAGAAAGGCACTCCATTCCCCACTTTCTGCCGAATTCTGGAGGCATTGCGTGTTAAGTGGCAGAACTCAACGCCGCGCTTTGCCTCGACACCAGAGCGAAGAAATGGAAATATAAATTTAAGTAAATATTTCATTTCCTCGAGTAGGGATCGAACCCACAACCAGTCGGTTTAGAGTCACACTTTGTGCCGCTGCGCTACGACCGGCCTCATTATGACAGAATATAAAATAGATATATTATTACGCGCCACCCGGCGCGTCGGCAACTCTCGGGTACGCTGTCGCCGAGCGCTCGGGGGGCTTGGCGGGAAACGAATGACGCGTGGGGATATTGTAAAATTTGGGCGGGAAAATGTTGTTGGTTGGAGTGAGCAGTATAGAAAATTATAATTAACATTATTGTAAGAAATATAGCTATTGGAAGTTAATAAGTGTTTCGATATCTACTTTTTGCGTTATATTCAGAAGTGGTATTATTGTATACCTATACGTATACATATTGAACCCAAATATGAACAGATTTACGCCGATTAATAAGTCATATAGTGATAAAAAAATTTGTACCCAATCACGCCCAGCGAAGAATGTGTCGGGAGAGAAAATTATATCTAGTTTTAATCCTGATGACCATGACCTGAATGTGAAAAACTGGTTAAATAAAAGTGATCAATTGGGGTTAGTGCATAATTGGGATGGTTATTCAAAAATTGTAATAATGCAAACTGGCCTCGCCGGTCAAGCACAGTTATGGTTTACGCGATTAGATGAATATGACTGTACTTGAGAGCAATGGAAGTTTGCTTATCAATGCTTCGCCTAGAAATTTTGATTATGCGGATATGCTTGAAGAATTAAGAAATGAACCAGAGCGTACTTTTGATTCAGTCATGCCTACAACTTCACGCGGATTACAATATACAAAGTGTGAGAGAAATAGACGCATCGCTAAATGGATTTACTGGGCATGCAGTGGCAGCTATGGGACTAGTGATGTCAGTTGAAGGTTTGATACAACTGCTGTAGTTACACAATTGAAATTACCAGCCGATGTCGATGTATTTATTGGACAACCCGTTATTAACGCTCAAGCTACCTTGCTCTCCGGGAAAAGTGGCTTCATTCGCTTATACAATATAGATCAAAACCAGGTGTCTTTGAAAAAGGGAGACTTAATAACCCGTGCAGTACCATGTGAAGAAATGGAGAACAATATATTGGACAAATAAGAGCAAAGATGATGATCTCGTTCTTCAGACCAAAAAGGTTAAGGTGCGTAATTGTTTTAAAATATTTAATCTGTCTGTGGCTTTGAGCCTTCTGAATCTGTCTGATGCGGTTGCTTATGTACCGTTCTGTCTGTGTTTCTGATATATAATTCTGTCTGTTTCTGATACATAATTCTGTCTGTTTCTGATATATAATTCTGTCTGTTTCTGATACATAATTCTGTCTGTTTCTTATATATAATTCTGTGTATTCTGATATATAATTCTGTGTGTTTCTGATATATAATTCTGTGTATTCTGATATATAATTCTGTCTGTTTCTTATATATAATTCTGTGTGTTTCTGATATATAATTCTATCTGTTTCTGATTTATAATTTTGTCTGTTTCTGATATATAATTCTGTGTGTTTCTGATATATAATTCTGTCCGTTTCTTATATATAATTCTGTGTGTTTCTGATATATAATTCTGTATATTTCAGATATATATTTTCTGTTCTGAATACATTATTTAATTCTGTCTGTCTGTTTTATATATTAAGTCAGTTACTGCGGCATAAACGCTGTAATTTACATTTAATTTATATTCTATAAATACATATTATATTATTGGAGAACGGAGTGAATACTGGGTTCCCTCTGCCTACCGTACTGTGTGTGGGATGCATCGTGAAGTTGATATATACGTATTATATTAATATATTTTATTGTCTCTACGTGCCGGTTCTGTTCTACCAACTGTATTTAATTTAATATTTGCGTATATGCTATGTGTATTCATCATTGTCCGTGTATTGTTCAGCTGAATTACTTTGCCAAGGTTACTAGTGTGATGTTATATTTTACGGTTTTACAGCGTCCTGATCTATCAGTGTTGAATGCTCAGAACAACAAAGAGGTTCATATAAGTAGTGTAGAAAGAGCGGTATCAGAACATAAATTAAAATATTTGTTTAACTGTAAAATCGGGAATTGTTATCGGAAATAAGTATAGGAGATTTATCGAACTATGATAAGTATCAATTATTTGAACTATTACTGAAATATCGAGAGTGCCTCGCGGCTAGTACAAGTGAGCTGGAAACTACAACACTATCTGAAATGGAAATTCAGTTGACTTCAAATATTCCTGTATTTCACAAGCCATACAGACTAGCACCAAACGAATTGGATATAGTGAGAACAAAAGGAAAGAATTTACTAGATGCAGGAATAATTAAAGAGCTTCAGTCTAATTATGCTTCTCCAGTAATTTTGATAAAAAAAACGGTCAAGGACAGATTTCCCAAGCCTCATATTGATGACCAACTCAATAAACTAGCAGGGAAATGTTTTTATACTAGCTTGGATTTAGTGCAATGTTACCATCAAATATCGTTGTCTGCCAGTGCTACAAAGTTTACAGCATTTATTACTCCTGATGGACAATAGGAATATACACGAGTTCCTTACGGACTCGCTAATGCACCTGCAGTTTTTCAGAGGACTATATGCAATTTACTTGGATAGCTACGTTACGAAGATGTTCTGACTTTCATCGCTGGATATAAACTAGGGACTGTTAATATTACGAAAAGTTTTGCAACTTATGAGACATGCTAATTTAAAGACAAATTTGACAAAATGCGCATGCATTTCTTAAGACGGAAATTAACTATTTGGAACATATCGCAACTCCTGATGGAATAAGACCAGCAGATCGAAAACTGAACGCTGTTAACAATTACTCTATACCTAGTAATGTTCATCAAATTCGACAATTTATTGGATTATGCTCATATTTTCGTAAATTTTATAAGTAATTTTGCTATAATAGCAAAACCTCTAACAGAGCTAACAAAAAAAGAAAGCGTGATGGACATGTGGAGAAAAGCAAAAAACCAGGCTTAGGACTATATAACCGCGATAATAAGACAGAAATTCACAGATGCTTCCAAAATGGTAATTACAGGTATTTTACTTCAAGAGCAATCCGATCAAGAACCTAAACCTATTTTATATTTTAGTAGAGTGACAACTAAGGAAGATATGGACTATATTAAAACGCTTTCGAATTTACATAACAGGCATTCCCTTTAAAGTTGTTCAGCAATAAAAAATACATTGGCTAAAAGAGATTTGGTCCCTAGAATTGCTCGCTGGTGGTTGCAAATTCAAGACTTTGACATGAAAATCATGTATCGACCTGGGACTACTATGCATCAAGTATATGTACTAAGCAGAACAATTGCAATCAATTTACAAGCAACTGACCAGTGGAAGTTCAAATAGCGATATCAAAAACAACTGTTGTATTCAGAATTCAGATTCATCGAAAAACTAATTACGGAGAACGTCTTGTAGTACCCAAAGTTGCTAGATGGCGTAAAATGAAGATGTTTCATGATGATATTGGTCACGTGGGGCTTAAAAAAAATGTGAAGCAGATTACTGGTTCGTACGCATGACTCGTTTTATATAAAAATATGTCGGAGCTTGCTTCGAGTGTTTATTTAAGAAGGGAAGCTATGGCAAAACCGTTGGCAAAATTTACCCTATAAGTAAACCAGAACACACAATGCATACTGTGCATATAGATCACATGGGACTTTTTCCTAAATCTAGGAAGGGAAATTAATATTCGTACTTATTAGTTGTTATCGATTCCTTTACGAAATTTGTTGCCTTGACACCCTCCAAAAGTCTCCGCTCTAACGAAAACATTTTACTACTGCGAAAAGCTTGGCATTTGTTGGCTATCCGAACCGAATCATTTCCGATAGAGGATTCTCCTGTACAAGTCGTTATTTAAAGAGTTTTGCATAAAACATAAAATCCATCATACCCTTAATGCCATTTCTGTACCGCGAGCTAACGATCAGGTTGGAAGAGTAAATAGGACAATATTAAATGCATTACGCACATCTAATGAAGAACAATCTAATTGGGATGACTCAATACCTGAAAAAGTGGGGTATTAATAACACAGTTAATGATACAACAAAATTCTGTCCATATGAACTTTTGTTTGCTAATGAAAAGAGTTTAAGGCCTGAAACATCTGGAAAAGGAGCTGAGATTGGCTGTAAAGATAAGCGGAAATTGGCAAATGTTAATATAAGAAGAAAGCAAAAGTATATGGCTATTAAGTCCAACGATAAAGAACAGAAGCAAGAAAATATCAACAGGGGGATTTAGTATTGTGGAATAATACATATACAACAACCGAGACAGGAGTGAATCGGAAAATAGATAAACTTTATGCAGGACCATATAATGCAGTACAGGTGTGCTTCAATGATCGTTATAAGATCCGCAGTATTAAGGGAATGAAACATTATAAGAATTTTAATTCAACTGTAGCTGCTAATGCGTTGCGACCATATAAATAAAAGTTCTGTTGACTATGATAC
Organism: Heliconius sara; assembly: GCA_917862395.2. Lineage (NCBI taxonomy): Eukaryota > Metazoa > Arthropoda > Insecta > Lepidoptera > Nymphalidae > Heliconius > Heliconius sara. The sequence goes on along the minus strand of OU860795.2, from coordinate 3,435,079 downwards.
GGATTCTGCTAATAGTGACAAGGATGTCGTAGACACGCAAGACCTGATTGATCTGTTAGAAAGTTAATCTGTCCGAAACTAATAATAACCTGTGGCATTGTCATTCAGCTGTCATGTGAGGGCCTCCTTCTAATTAGTTTTTGTGAATACCATATTGGTATTCACTTTGCAGGATGGCCGATATTACGCGCCACCCGGCGCGTCGGCAACTCTCGGGTACGCTGTCGCCGAGCGCTCGGGGGGCTTGGCGGGAAACGAATGACGCGTGGGGATATTGTAAAATTTGGGCGGGAAAATGTTGTTGGTTGGAGTGAGCAGTATAGAAAATTATAATTAACATTATTGTAAGAAATATAGCTATTGGAAGTTAATAAGTGTTTCGATATCTACTTTTTGCGTTATAATATTTTAGATGTCCCTCTGTACTGCGATGGCGGCTCTGTTCTAGTTTGCACTTTTTCCTTTGAAAATTAGTTATTGTAACATAACTCTAACAGTTACACATGGTATCGTCAACTTTTTGTAGATATTGATGTCTTCTATAAAATTGTAATACATCACTTTGCTCTTTTGTCAATAATTTCCACAGCGTACGCGATATAAGGTTTTTTTTTGGTATATTTTTACACCTTAATCGTCTAATTGTAAAAGAATTTTCCAAATCGATCTCGTAGTTTCGGGGTCTATTCAAATCAAAAGAAACAAAAAATCTAATCGATTGTCTTAATAATTTTAGATGAGATGTCAATGCACCTCCCCCTCACCCCCGCAGGGTTACTCGCCACGGTGCGCGAGGCCACACGACACACACTCCGCATTTTTTATTATTACATGATTTTCTTTAGATTGATATTTTTAAATTCGTTATATCTTTTGAATGGGATGTCCGATTTTATTAATTTAAAAAGTATTTTACAGGTATTGAAATTATCTCTCTTAATCTTTAATAAAGTATCATTTAATAGGATAAGGATTAATGCAGAGGTATGAATAATATGGTTTGATTATTGTCGGCACTTTTGTTAACTTATAAAATATAAAAAAATGGTTATATTGTCATAACTACAGTAGTTGGACATATGCTATCGCGGACTTTTATATAGATATTGATGCGCTCTACAATACTGTAGAACATTGTTTTGTTCTATCATCAATAGTTTTCGCAGCGCACGCGATGATAGAATTGTTAAGATTAATTTCTTCTCACCTTGGGTTACATTATTGCATTTTTATTAGGGATCTCTATTTTTTTTGAAAATGTTATATAGCCTATGCTGGTCAGTAAAAATGCAGCTATCTAATAGTGAAAAAAATATTGAAATCGGTCCGGTAGTTTTTGTGTGAAAACTCTACAAACATACATACATACATACATACGTACATACATACATACAAAAATACAAATCTTACTTCTTTATAATATTAGTATAGATATATATATATATATACTTACTAGAGTCTCACTATCATCCAAAACAGATATAATAAACAATATAACTAAAGTTGCTTTCAGCGGTCAAAATCGAATATCTATACACAATCATTACAAATTACATTAATTTTCTATTAAATATCGATAATATACGAAAATATTAAACATATTAAATTATAGTATCAAAATATATGAAAATCATGAAATACTTGAATACGTCGCTACAAATAATAAAACTGAAATCTTACGTACGGCAAAAGATATCCCTAGACATTTCTACATAAATATTAGATGTCTCCATTACCTGAAGAGGTCTAAGGCTCACACCTTCGCGCATGTGTAAGTTACAAATGAAGGTAGCCGTAATGTATATCGGTACTTAGAGCTGGTATCGGACAATATACGAGTACGTCCCCAGAACATGACTGGATTTACTATATTTATTGGGATATGCCTGGTAATATAAAAAAAATTCAACAATTTTAAACCAAATAAGCTGAAAATCATTATTGTTTAAATGTATTCAGTACGTTTTATAGTTAGTAAATATGATGTTAACATTTTAGACCGAAATGCTTTTGCTTTTAAACCACTAACATTAAAAAAATCGATAACCTATATAGATGATATTTATACAAGTAAAATAAACATCTTATATGATAGTTAAAATGTACATATTTTGTACCTCTCCATGCATAGGGTTAGCTGTAATGGTGATGGGCACTTTGGCCGGCAGGTATCCGTTAGCGCCGCCCTCCGGTGATCCTTTTTCCTCTGAAAGAAAATAATTAACAAAAATCCCATATACTTAAACTGTCTATACATAAAGAGAAAAAACAAAATAATATTTGTGGGCTACTCCCACTAATTTATTTAATTTATTTAATATTATTTATACTAAATTTTAATGTCACATATTTATTTATTTAGAATCTTATTTATTATATAAATATCAAAAAATATACACTAGAAAATTATTTATTTAATTAAATATATACAATTAAACACACAACCCACAAATCACCGACGTCGGTTAAAATGATTTTATATCTACACGGCAATTGCTACCTGAGCCGTGTGACGTCATTTTGGGTCGTCCACAGCCGATCGCGCGAGACAATTCGCCAGCCAGTGAGTCGCAAACACCCAACCGTCGCGGATTCCTTGCACTTGCTATACTATCGGCCACTACGTCACGTACCTACCTTTTAGTGAACGTTCTTCTAGTTTTGTCTTCGATATATGTACTCTCTTAATTTTCACTCCTTCTGTATTATTGGTAAAGTGTGTGGACTATCTTTCTTTGTGTTTCTTCGTATATATGTGACTTTCTTTATATGTGTAATAAATATTTTGTGTTGTATATAAGACTTGATTATTGATACTAATCGTCTACACACTCTAATTATCCACCACACACCACCACCAAATATATATTTATCCACACACAAAGAAACTCCATAGAATGCATTGCTAACTTAAAATACGTAGAAAGTCAATTATTTATCTAGAGAAACTATTGGTTGAAAATAAATCCACTAACACAAAATTTCATTGCGAAATTGTAAATATACACGATATACTAAATACCCAACATATGAAAATTATTAACATATTTTATGTAAATTATGTACGTTAATAAGTCGTAAAGCCATTTTGTAAGTAAGTTTCATATGCAATGTTTCTCTAAAAGGTGCCTTAATTAAAATCAATTAGAGAAACTCAAGATTTTAAATTAAAATATAAAATGCCATTATCTCAACTTCCTATGAAAACATTTTTTACATTTTTAAAGTGTTATTCCACACTTTGGAAAGAAATATAATTTATAGAAAACATATACAAATTTTGAACGTAGCGGGACGGTTTCCAAGGGCCTCCTTGGAAGCCGCGCGTTCAAATCCTGCTACGTTCAAAATTTTTATGTTTTCTAAAAAGTATTTTTCCTATGAAAACTTAGATAGATCAAGACTAAACGGGTACGTCAATTTGAGAGCTTTAAGCTTTAAATTTTTACAACACCCCTATACAATTATAACAAACACCGCGTATTGTCTTTTATTACATAAATTAATTTTGTAGGTAAATCTCAGCAATATTCCCGAGAGAAACTGGAACAGAGCAAGACTCGCTTGAAATGTCTCGAAACTGAACGAGTTAGTCGCGAGCACTAAACAAAAGAAGTGAAGCGTGAGAGGTCAATAGCTACGAGAGCGATATCGTCGCCTATAAACCGCTGCCCCCATTGCTTTGCTACTTGACACTTTATGACGTCTATTTTGGTTAGCTTTTCGACACATGTTTGGTATTCTTTTTCAATGATATACAAAAAATATAATAACAATATAAGGGGCTTATCATTTTGTGAACGTAAAATTTGCATTCATATTTTTTGTTATTATAGTTTAATTATAATTTAATTATAGTTTTAGGTGAGAATTTTATACGAAGAATTTCTCTACCTACAACTATACCTACAGGTTTAAGTAACATGCAACAGCAAGCGAACGAATAAATAAAATAATATATATTTATATTAATTACTATCAGAAGAGGAAAATAATAAACTACAATTCTTCAACATTTAGAAATAACCAAATACAAAAACACATTTATATTAAAATATATTAATATTTTTTATTTATATTAAAATATATTTAAATCTGTTACATACTACATATCTATTAATATGGACAGACTTTAAATAAATATGCTTTCAGCAATATAACATAGTACACAAATAAACAACTTACAGAGTTATTCAAACGGAATCGTTTTACCGCAATCATTTAATTTAACAAATATTGGCAACAGTGAGGTATTTTAAACTAAAAAATAAAGTAAATAGCGATGTTTATATTTATCCGGAAGAATGAAAATCTCATAATACTTGAACGTGTATAAAACTCGTCCGTTTGTTACCGTCCAATCGTTCGTTCACCGATACACATTCGTTCTTCCGGACGTTTATTACTGCCGGCGTCGTGCGTCGCTCGTTTCTTTATTCATTCATTCGCTCGCTTTGTTGGTTATGAAATCCCAATATGGCAGCCGATTAATAATTGACACAAAAGCTTCGGGCGCGTTAAGTGATTTACATTGTTTTAGCGACAGGTATATGGATCCGATACAACAGATACCTACCGAATCCAATTGAAACGCTAATAAACTGACGATCAATGAGTACTCAGTCTGCAGTGTTTTTAATTGCTTTATGTGCGGTCCTGCCACAACTTTTTATCTATATATATTGTTATATATTTCCTTTTTATTATTAAATATTTTATTATCAACTATAAAAATGTTACTGAAGATTCTATAATATATTTTGTATAACGCTTATTAAAAAAACAAACGTTTAACAATTTCCTCTGAAGTCAGTACAAGTTTTCGTATAATGTGACGCTATAGTATGTACCTCGAAAGGCAAACTTCTGCCAACTGTAGTGCCGCTCTAATTTCCACAGTAACCACACGAATAGAACCAAAAGTTCCTGCTATGATCACAGCTTTTATCTCAAGCTTTTATCCTAGCTCGAAACAAGCGACAAACATAGAAAGTTATATTTTGTATTAGTATTTAGTCGGTAAATGGTAATATTTAAAATTGTAATAGGGAATGCTAGAAACTTTCGTGTTTTTCAACGACACGTTTTTGTGGGCACCACAACGCTCCTCTGCTTGGCGGCTGACAACAATGCCAGGAATGCATTGTGAAGCACCCAATTAGCCGCCTACGACCGCGGCGTTAACAAGCGGCTTTTGTTGTTAAATTTGAAAATTACAAGTGTAATCGCACGGTCGCTGGAAATTTGGAAATTGGAATTTCTGTTACTATATGGTCTAAATTCTAAACCCAAAAGCTTAGTACCATGTATGTTAATTGGATGTTTTTGGTTGTTTATTTAATTTTTAGCTCTGAAGTAAAGTTAATTGAATTTGTGATATTTTCGTTTTCGTTTACAACTTGTACCCTACTGACGATTAAAATAGCAATTTGAAATTGTATGTTATAGAAAATAAAACTGTCGTTTATATGTCGATAAATAAAATAATATACAATGATTGCAAAGGCCTCAATGATGATATTATATGTTATGTTAAAAAAGCGCTGGGTTGTATTTCGTTATACTATACATATTTTAGAAATATATTCTAATTATAAAAATTTTAAAAATTGCGGCAAAGTGAGAAAATGTTGAATAGTATACGCGATGACTGTGAGTTCGATATCGTGGTAGTCGAGGAAACGATGATGTATAAGTGGAAGTCAGTAATTTTGTTTTCCTGCTCTGAAGAAACAGCGTAGCGTTAACTCGACACGCGAGTACATTAACATTAGGTTATGATCCATTCCTTGGAATTTGCTAACAAAAATGAAATAAAATTAAAAATTTAATCAGTACACTCTATTCTGCACACAGCAAAGATAGCAGAGGGAATTTATGGCAGGCAAATGACATAAACATGACAGATTGTGGATTCGATTCCCACTCGAGGAAATAAAATATTTTCATTTTTACGCTTTTGGTGTCCATGCGATGCGAAATCTTAGCGTAGAGTTCCGCTACTTAACACGCAATGCTTCCAGAATTCGGAGGAAAGTGAGGAGCGAAATATCCTAACACTAGATTCCCTCTGGTATATGAAGGATACAGCGTGAAACTAAATCCATCTTCATTATAGTTTTTTTATAAATAGTAAATAAATATATTTAAAGTTTGGTCGTATTTACACTTAAGGGGCGGGCAACCAGCATGAATGCTTAAAACTTCATTTGTAAAGTAGTCATAAAACAAGCGGATGCGACGCTATGTGCAAATTACTCTTATGGGACCACCAAGAATATCACCTTCCCGTCTACTTTAGCACAAAATAATATTATAGACCCTAGTTATGTTTGCAAGTTCCCATTAACAAATCCTATCCTATCCTACAAATATTATAAATGTGAAAGTTTTTGGGGATGTATGTTTGTTCCGCTCTAACGCAAAAACTATTCAATGGATTATTATTGAAAACTGAAACTTTACTCTTATGTAAAATAAAAATAAATAAATCAGCTTCACGCTGTATCCCGCACACTGCAGGGTAGGCAGAGGGAACGTAGTGAAAGACACTCCGTTCCCCTTACTCTTATGTAGCTTTTGGTTATTCTAACAAATGATCTAAAGACTATGTATAATTTCACTACAATATAACAACAAGTGTAAGCGGACGAAGTTGTACGTAAGAATTATCAGAATAAATTAATTAAACAATTTGTCTAAGGAAAGAAAACACATTAAAACTAACAAAGACATTATATAGCAAACGGAGCTTACACTTACAGTACTAAAACTAGTTTTGCAATTTAATCAAGTTCGAGGGATTTTAGTATTATTAGTCTAGACTGACGAACTGATGTCCAATAACAATTAAGTGTCGTAGACACATACGATTAAAAGCCTGTGACGCATATATAAAGAGTTTGCAACACATAAAAATACATTATACATTAAATGAACAATAAGATAATTTTTTAAATACTTTTGTTATTCTACACTTAGGAAAGCAAAATACTTATTTAGAAAACGTTTAAAAATTTAAGCGGGACTCGAATCCGCGCCTCCTGGAAACCGACCAGGCGCTCCGACCGCTAGGCCATACGTATTTAAAAATTTGAACGTAGCGGGACGTAGATAAAGATAGAAGATAGATAGTTTTATTTGGTAACTGACTACGATTTTTTTTCAAGCTTTTATATTTTTTTACTACAACTGCTTTGCAGGTATCGTTTGACGAGGCGACTGTGCGATTAAGTTTCACAAACACGCAAAAACATGCAAAAATTTTATGACTTTAATGAACGTAATACAAAACGAGAGGATATATTGGCAAATTAGCTTCAGTATTCACAGGAATTATTCAATAAGAGGCAATAAACTCCATCGGTGATTTGAATAGAGATTTTTGAATTACCTCTCGCTGTAGGATATAATCGAGAACTCAGACGTACAACCAATTTATGCTTTGCACAAATTTAATTCGCTGGCAATTTTAATTAACTGTGTATGAATATATATAAGTAATAAGCGGATTCGATTCCCACGGGGACATTAAATATTTAATATTACCATTTCTTCGCTCCGGTGCATACCCCAAGCACGTTCCGTTGCTGAGCTCCGTTTATTTAAACACAAATAATTAAAATGAAAGTTAAACTATATTTAATAAAGTTAAACTTTATAGATAAATAATTTTAAAAGACCTTTATAATTTTAAAGCGCCGAGTCAAACTTACAAGCTTAATTTGAATATTTTTTAAGTATTTAAGCTTAATTTGATATTTTAGTAATCTTGATGCCGACGTCAAAATTCATATTATGTTTGTACGAATTGACATTTCGGCATATTGATAATTTTCGTAACCCATCCAGGTGTCTTCGGGTAAACAGTGGACAAGAATATACATAAAAAATATTCGGGCGAATTGAGAACCTCTCACTTTTTTAAAGTCGACTGAAAATGAAAACATCCTCTTTTTGAAGTTTTTTTTTTATTGTTATTTCTTAACACTACAGACACTTGGTCCGTACACTTTTTAAATTTATTATTATATCTAATATCCTTATCATGTATATTGATTACATTGTCGTTTACATACAATCAATATCTATAATAAGCAAATTATATTTTTAACTTTACATTATTTTACAAAATTTTACTTTGAAGTTGGAAATGCAACGATTGTGGAATCTCATTTCTAACGAAATGCAAAACCGTGGTTCACTAGTTTTAACAATGTTTTCCTTGTAACTATTACAGTAAAAGTAGGTGTTACAACTACGTAGGCCATCTACGGTCTTCATCATCAGTCCCACGTCATCCAATTGCGCTGTCTTAAAGCCTGCTTACGAAATATAAAGAGTTCTCTCAATTCCTCCAGGACCCCATCATCAGTTTTTGACATGGTCGGCATAGGATCATCTGTAAGATATATCCTTTCAAACAAAAAAAGAATTATCTAAATCGATTTAAGCACGTTCGAAAAAACGGTGAACATATATAAAAAAGATTCCGCCCTTCTCATATTCGATACACGTAAAATCCATTCGCTTCTAGTCCATCATCACGGTCCACTGTAGGGCAACATTAAATTGAAATAAATATATGATGAGATATTCGATTATTACACCACTAACACGCTATGTACCCAGAATTCGGCGGCCAATGGGGAATGGAAGTGCCTAAATCCGAACGCAGTGTCTTAACAGCAGGTTCTCAGCTTGCCTTTGCTTACCCTGCTACATATAGGATGCTGTATCCTATAAGCGAAGATATAAAAAGGAAAAGAAAATAATTAAAACTGAATAAATAAGCTCAGAAAACATACACAAATTCAGTAATAACGATATTCAATAGTTATTTAAGCCATAAGTTAACATCAAATAACATATGCATTTAAACAAATAGGTTTAATCAGCAAATTGTTGTGATTATACGTACAATGTACATACACAAGTTAAACAAATCCTGTGAGCATATAACGATAGTCCGCTGTTAAATAAATGTTTCGACGTTTATTATATGATTTTTAGTAGTATATATTCCGCTAACATAACAAATGACAAGAGAGTAGAGAGAGGAGAGTAGAATTCATATATTATCTATATGGAGGGTAATAGTACACAAAATTATAAGAGAAGAAGTTTATGATATCAACTATTACTTATTTAACTACATAACCAATTTATAGTGTACTTATTTGGAAAACGTATAAAATTTTTAACGTAGCGGGACTCGAACCCGCGCTTCCTGGAAACCGACCAGGAAGCGCGGTGCTGTGTGGCTTGATTATAAGTGTGGCTTGAAACGTGACCATTATAGGTTCGATGCCGACTATGTGGGGTGATATAATTTCGTTTCCTCGTTCTGGTAACAAAACGACAATTTGCGACATCGGGTTCCGCCACTCAACACGAATTATATCGAAAGTTGGAAGGAAAATGGGGGACGGAGCACCTTAACATTAGATTCCCTCTGTTTAACCCGCTATGTGTATGTGGGACATTGATATAACTATAAAATAAATATATATATTTATTTTAAGTATTAAAGTGGCGATATTTTATTGATCATTATAAAAATATAATTTCAACAATAAAATGTTTCAAGAAATGATGAACAAAATTTAATCACACAACAGCAAAGTTTTAACAATCATTTTCCGTATCGCTGTTGACAATGTTCTTTGTGAACGCATTATAGCCCATAGGTCAAAGGCTAAAACTTTTTAATTACTAAGAATGCTTTAAAGTAAGAAGCTAGGTTTAAAATAAAGTTAAAATTTTCCTTGATATGTAAAATAAATACTTTTTTTTAGTCCACGTTTAATCCCTGGCTAGAGAGAACGGATGGACCTCTGCATACCTCTTTCGCCTCGTCTTGTATCATCAACCTGCCTTCCATCATTCCTTGTTGCTGGAGATCTCACATTTTTCGTAACCTTCTTCCCATATCATCGATACTGGATGATCGTCATCCGAGGTTTCCATATGCCACTCTTACCACTGAATCTTGCTTTATGAATCATAAATATATTTATAAGTATCGTTTTAATTATTGTGAGGTTTGTAACAATAAATTTATTCATTTTGATCGCAATAATATAATGGATTTTGTTTTCCATTCCAATAAATTGGTTGATCTACATATATTATTTCCCGTTTATTAAAATAATAATAATTATGGCTTTATATGTAAATCCTTAAGTCTTATCAAATATATGTAATAAAACTGTAAAGGGGTAAAATGTGTACATTGAATATAAACTAAAAAAAATACTTCATTAGGACCTAATACAAGGATCCAACATTTAAATCAAATTGCTTCGGCTACATATAAGCTATAATTAATTTTGATAGTCTGAATACCTGATGTGAAACCCTATCAGCCCGCCTTACCTAATAGGGAAACTTATACTACAACGCTTTAAGGAAAGTTATTTAACGTGGTGAGCATTTTCTGTTGACATAAAAAAATGGATCTAATGTGGAACCCCAGTCACCCTGCTAAATTTTATAAGATATAACGAGTGGCCTTAAAATAAATTGTTCTACGTAATAAACACTTTTTTTAGATGTTTTTTTTTGCTAATTTAATTATTATTCGGAATTGTTCAAGATCAAATTATAGTTTTTATTTTAATTTTAATGTATGTAGCTTTATTTAAGTTTGTTATAAAACATTAGCTAAAAACGCCTATTACTTTTCAAAAGCAAACACATCAGCAAGCATGTGTATTTGCAATGCTAATTTTATCAGGCGTTGTTATTTTTCTGTCAACATATGTATTTTGTAACCAGAATATTTTATTTAATATATAAAAGTAGTTAATAGTAGTATTAAAATTAGTTGTCAAAAAAAGAAGGTATTACTTAAATTTATCATCGGTTTTTCAGTGCCTGAGAAATTTATTTACACTTATTATTTTAAAATATCAAGAAGAAGACGACCTGACTTACGTCGTCGTAACCAAAGAAATATTTAAAATAATTGTAGATTTATCATCTACAGGGAGAATACTGCTGTCACTGTTTAAGGAACGAATTGTTTTCACACAAGGTTCCCCGTGTCTACCCAGCCATATGCAGGGTACAGTGTGAAACTGAAATAGCAACACATATATAACAATTTCATATTATGATATGAATATTTAAATTATAAAACTAAAAGACACTCTAACTCAGATTGCGGTTAAACTTAGAACCTGATCCAAGACAGTGATTTGCATAGCAAATGTAGATAATAGCAAATTTATTTATAATACCAAGATAAGAAAGTTGATCAGCGTTGTGCTCGTAATCAAATACAAAACGAAGTTCCACTTAAGTACTAGCGTTTGAACTTATAACACTGACTTTCAATCATGACAATTAAACACGACAGAACTGAGCTATGATGGCATCAATGATCTTCAACCAAAGGCACTAGTCACAGATTTCACATATGCTGCACCAATACTTGTCAATTAGACGCATTCGAGCCTAATAATTGACATAACTATGGTCATATTAAAATAAATCGATGTATTTAAATACTATATTTGCCTTTCAAGACGTACAAACAATTTTTAAACAGTATAACTATTATAAGACACACATGTGAGATATTTTAGATATTATAAAATATGAAGACGCAGTCGTATCGAGTGAAAATGAAATAAGATTTCAATGAGAAAATAAGAGCTAATTTCCTCCATGTTCCATATTTGTTCGCTCTAGATTCAATTGAGCAAGCCTCTATTAAAAATGTAAATGTAGAGAGTGTCGTCGTATTTAACTCACAGTAGTAGAGTTGGAAATAGCATATTAAATAAGCGACTGAAGTTATTATCTTTTACCATTGAATATATTTTTTAGGTTCACGTCTTTGCCTATCCGCATAGCAGGATAGGCAAAGGGAACCTGAGAACCTGGTGTTAAGACACTCCGTTCCCTATTTTGCACCAAATTCTAAAAACATTACGTCTTGAATGGCGAAACTCGACGCCGCGCTTTACCGCTCAGGTGTCGTGGTAAAGCGCGGCGTTGAATTCCGTCACTCAACTGCAATGTCTCTAAAATTCGGCTTTAAATGGGGCACGGAGTGTCTTAACACTAAGCTGATTGATTTAATTTTAATTTTATATACGTCTTATTATCGAAGTGTTAAAAAGTGTGTAGAAACAATATGTTAAGCGTGTTACCACGTTTGGTCAAAAATGTGCACTATAGAATATAAATGGAACGTAACTTAGTTATAATGACCATAAAATGTATCATTTGTATAACTTATTATAACTTATTATAATTTTATATGTAAAGTCTGAGTTGTTATTATATGAAATCCTTATTTACATTTCAAGAAATCTCATTGAAGACGAAGTATTTCTCAAAGTTTGCAAGTTAGTTCTTTGTCTTTTAACGAATTTAGATATCGAATTTAGATGGGTGAAATATAATTGTTATGACTTGTACAATAATAATTAATTAAATATTATATCAAATTAATCTACTATTGAGGGAAACGAGGGAGGGGATTACACAAAAAAATGCTATGTGTAGAGTACCTATCTAAGAATTTAAAAATAAGGATGTATTAAAACTAAGGATACTTGCTATGAAGAAGATATCGAGAATGCAGAATATCGATGAGAAGGCGTCATCGATGGCTGGACGTTGGCGCCGTCTGCACTTACCGCTACGGTTGTAGTATCCATAGAACAAGACATAATAAACTATAGTGTACTGTATATTGTTTGTTACTTTAACGTAACAAAATTATTATTTACCATCTGAGCAATCTTACAGTGAAGAGGACCGCCGGCACTACAATCCCTACCCTCCAGCATGACAGTCCACGTACCGCCATCACAAGTGACGTCACGATTTTGACTGTTAAACTTAATCAAATGATTAATTAATTTACTATATTGGTATATAATATTCGACGACATAACTTAAATGCATATCTAGAAAAACAATTTAAGCAACACAAAAAAATATTGATTCTTATCAAATGTACCAAAAATATAATAACTTTTTTTAATATAAACATTGAATGTAAACTATAAAGAATTTAAGTAAAGAAGCAAAGTTTATACAAGATAATATGATTTTTTTTTAATCAATCAGTATACGTATTGTTGGAAAATCAAAAAACACAATAAATTCAACGCTATTTATCGTAAGCTTATTAGAGTTCTAATTCGATTCGGTAGGTATCTTTTGTATCCGATCCATAACTCTGTCGCTAAAGCGATGTAAATCACTTTACGCGCCCAAAGCTTTTGTGTCAATTATTAATCGGCCGCCATATTGGGATTTCATAACTGACAAAACGAGCGAATGAATGAATAAAGAAACGAGCGACGCGCGACGCCGGCTGTAATAAACGTCAGGCAGAACGAATGTGTATCGGTGAACAGACGATTGGACGGTAAGAAACGGACGTGTTTTATTACGGTTAAAGACCTGGATTTCGTTTTATTGAAAAACAATCTTATTATAATTAGTTTTAATGATGACAATACAAACTGATTATAATTAATGATAATGATTAAACGCGTGTTGTTCTTCTAAATGCGACGGTGAGTTGAGTTTCGCCACCTTCTAGTAACACTACTTAAATGGAGGAAGAGTAGTCTCAGTTACTTTGTTATTATCTAAGGCTGTTATTATATTTTTTCAGCATACTATAAATTATGTACATTCATGCGATAAAAAAGTTAAAAGTTAAAAAGCATAAAACAATTACTTTAAATAAGTGAATAATAATAAGTAAACTAGTTACTGTTTATACTGCATGTATACATCAATATATTTATTACAATAATATTTTAGATAATATTCTTACAAATTGATACCAGCAAAACTTTCTACGACACCAATTGATGAGACAGATATCTCTATACCGTTCATATATTATATAAACTCTGCTTTTGGAGAATTCTGGAGGCATTGCGTGTTGAGTGGCAGAACTCAACGCCGCGCTTAGCCTCGACACCAGATATTAACCAGACCAGACCAGATATTAACTATTTGCTATTGTACTGTAGATCGGGTTCTGTAACCACTCATATCTTGATAGTAATGAGTTTTGTAGACGGCCAAGTTTCGTTTAAAAGCTATCATGTAACATCAAGACCAATTGAAATATGTACTTGAAGCGTGAAAATTAATTGAATTGATAAGTACATTGCTTAAATTATGTCATCTACAATCTTATTTGGTTTATTTAGTCTTTTTAGGGTCTATTAGTCTGTCAAGACTATTTATCTCGAGAACGCGTAAAGGTATTGGGCGGAAATTATTATATATATAAACACAGAAAAAATATAAGTCAACACAATCAAAAAATACAATCATTTATTCATAGATTTTTCTGAATTTTGTATGAAATTCTCCGCATAATTAAAACCGATGAGAACTTACAAGTAAAGGTTAAACATCTAAAAGGTGTAAATTTATAGATAGGTATTTATTATACATAGAAAAAAATATAACAGACTTAAAATTGCAGTTAATTTCAAACAAAATGAGGGCAAACGTCGGCAAACTTAAGTTTGTCAATTTTTATAAATTATATTGTCAGTTAACCTACAGTCCTGAAATTATTATGTATCCTTGTTATGCGAGTCCCAATCGCACTTGACCTGTGTTATTTTTGCTCAGACACATCAGATGTACAGGGGGTTAACATTTGCTTAACAATTTCCGGGTGGCCACAACTTGTTGACCATACTGCATATTACTTTGTGACGCAAGGGCAGAAGCGTGTGAATGTTAACGCGACAACACCACTGGAGAAAATCAAATATTTTAATATTTTCATTACTCTGGTGTTGAGGCAAAGCGTCAAAGTGTCGCCACTCAAAACACAATTTCTCCAGAATTCAGCAGTGGAGGAAGTGGAGAGTGAAGTGTTTAAGACACTTCACACATCAGTCTTCTTCTACCTGCAATGTGCAGGATAGAGCGCGAATCTGATATAAAAGTGATTATAACACAATAAAATATAAATTATATGTAGATTTGTTGATTACGTTTACTATATATTTTCATCTTTGCGGCCACACGGTGCGTGAGAGATATTGCAGGGCATTTTGCATAAATATAATTTGTGATGCATGATATTGGAGTGAGTTTTCATTTTAAACTTATATTAACATACATACATACTACATATTGGCATTATCGTTGCGTACTTATGAATTGTTACATTGACCGATCGTCGGTTATGGATTCTATCCCCATTTTGGGATATGTTAAATTTATTGCGTGTTGAGTAGTAAAACTTAACGCTGCGCGTTACATTGTCACCAGAGCTAGGAGATGAAATTAATGCAAATATTAAATATTTCATTTCTCCCAATAGAACCTACAACCGTCGCTCTTACACTTACACGTTTGTGTCACTGTGCCAGAACGGATTTGTAAATTGGCACGATCATTAAGAACTCGTTAACAAGTTTCCTTCTACGTGCGAAGATGCAACATTTATTTGATTTTAGCCTTGACGTTTCACAATAAAATTAAACTGCGTCTGGTGAAATATATTTTAACTTTTACTCTAATAATAATGCATTTACTATGCTCTTATATACATTCATATTATTTTTTCAAATGTCGGCTTCTAAATAACTAATGATGATTTTATAATAATTATCTTAAAATTTGTTGCGTAGATGGCAGAGAAAACCTAGTGATGTTACTCATTTCTCTACTTTTAGGCAGTTCCGCTCAGTTATTATAGATATTTTAATATAAAAAATTAACAAACGTTTGTATAAATCCTATTGAGCTTTAGAAGATATACATCCGTATATCTTAAGTTGTATGAGTGCGTTTAAAGTATAAGAGATTTAAATTTCCAATATACTTATAAAATCCATCGTGTCACAGGAGCACAAGTGTCTGACTGTAAACGCCACCGGTTGTAGGTTCAATCCCCATTCGAGGAAATAAAATATTTAATATTTTTATTTTCACGCTCTGGTAGCGAGGCAAAGCGCGGTATTTAGTTCTGCAAGTCAAAAACGGAAATCTTGAAAATGGAGAGATTTTTTCAATTCCCTCTCTGTCACCCCCAGTGCCCTCTGCCTGCCCTGTTATATACGAGATACAGCGTATATTAAGAAAAACGAAAAAAAAAATCATTACTAAATAGGTTAACGTTAATGTTATTATTTTAATACTTGTCTTAACCTAGCATACTTTTAAATAAGGTACAGCCGATTAAAGCAAACACTTGAAAATTACATTCAAATATAATATTACATATAAAAAATCAAAGTCACGTCAATAGCGCGTGTAAGCGTAAATTGAGAGCTCAGATTTTACAGGCAATTACTAACGGGTTGTCGGCCGAAACTCTTCTTTAGGGGACAGAATGGATTAAAGAGTTGGGCATTCAGCCAAATCGACCTCCAGGTGTCGATAGTCGATAAAGATTGAAGACACTGCTTTATTAGCACATCGCCGTATATAGTGCGTCGTTGTTTCGATTTATTGTACTTTATTGAGGTTAAATGAACAGGAACTTGAAGTTATCATGTGTTGAAGAAATTTTGGTTTTATTTTTAACTTCACGCTGTATCCCGCACACGGCTGCAGTCAAATAAAAGTTGTCAAAATTAAGTGTATAAAATGAAAGGTTTTTTTCTGTTTTATAATTAAAACTGTTGGGCTTTCTTCTTTTACTTGTTCTGTAAATTCTCACTTTGTGTTTTGATGATGCGTGTAATGAAATTGACAAACTTAAGTTTGCGGGCGGGGCATTCTTATTTTATTAAATAAAATTAAATCAAAATAATCCTGCAGACAAGAGGATAGACAGAGGGAATCAAGTGTTTAGACACTCCGTTCTATTAAATAAATAAAAAATCATAACACCAATATTGTATTACCGAATGAAGTAAGCTGGATTTTATGTATACATAAATGTATTTGTATGTATCTCTATTCTGGCTAGTCATATTGCCTACTCTCGATTCTTCTTAGCGAAGAAAATTAATTATAATTTAAAATTAATTATATTTTAAATAACACTTGTCATTTTTTTTCAATATTGTAATTAGCTACTAAATAATTATAAAACCCGCAAAGAAAGCAAAAACTGACATGTAGTCTAATATTTATTATATTCAGTATATCATTTTTGCTTTAATTAACATAATAAAGTTTACTCCAAACAAGCCTTACTTTACTGACTAAATGACCTGAGTAAGCTTAGATATCACCGAGCTTCCAGTTGAAGTCATATATTGATAGAATAACGGGTTGCATGATACAGTCCGCTTTGTTTTGTACGGCGCAAGGAGATTAGTGCATACAAAGGACTAGTATGGGCAATATGTTTTAATTACGAGTATATACAGGTACTATTATGTTTCACATAAAACTGTTTTTGTTGGCAGAGGGAACTTAGTGGTAAGACACTTCGCTTCCCAGGTTCCGTCGAATTCTGGAGGTTGAAGGATAATATACATACGATTATTTAAATTTAAAATTTGAAATAAATTTGAATTTCTCATACATTCTTCTTCTTTATTTTAATCAACTACTTTAAATATATCATAGCGCGACCACCGCTTTCTCCAGCTTAGGAACATGCGTGCATTCAACGTAACTGAAATATTTAAGGTACCCGTGGCGCAGTGGCACAAACATGTGCGTGTGAGGAATAAAATATTATTATTTTTATTTTCATTTCTTCTTTCAATAAGGCAGCGATGATATTGTTTCGCGATTCGTTATTGAGTACGCAATCTCCTCGAGCGGTGGCAAGTGGAGAAATGAGTGTTTTAGTTCCCTGTGCCTACTGTTTACTACTATATATGGTGTGTAGCGCGATTCTGAAAAAAAATAAGGGCAATCTTTTTTTAAGTTCTAATTTCATCTTTTATCTTTGTAGTGTCAAAAGCGAAAGTTCCAACATATGAAACGATATCAGCTTTAATTAACTTCAAAATATTACAATGTTCGCGATACCTTAGTTGTTTCGGAGTTATTTTCCAATAATAATTTTAACTAGTGTAGTAAAACAACTACGGAAATAAAATTTTCAACGATTATATTTTTTTGGTCCACCGCGCAGCATACTGTGCTATAAATATTATATTTTTTGTATTAAAAAAAGTCTTGTGTACATAGGTATTTTTATTAAAAGTGTTTCGATGACAAAAAAAACAACGCAGAATTTTCGACAGTTTTTCTTTTTTGTTTGGACCTATTTTTGTCGCACCTATTTTTGTCTGCGTGAAATTTTCACGTTTCAGCTGATTAGAATTAACGCATGTTAAACAGCACGAGCAAGATCATCTCTATATATAATAAGACAGTAAAAATATTTTGTCTGTACATTTAGTAATTTTGACTGAAATGGATAGAGGGGTACTTAAAAAGAATAATAGAAAGCAAAAATATTTTTTTTCGAATTTCTTGTCTGTGTGTCTGTCTGTCAATATGTATGGTCACATGTTCCTCTGAAAGTAATGAACCGATTAACTTGAAAATTGGTTCATCAAAATCGGTTGATTAAAAAAAAAGTTATCGTCATTTGAATGATCAAGGCATTAGTTCGCGCCGGTAAGATTCTTGACCAAAGAATGACATTCTAAATGTCTTGGTTATATGACCGTTGATAAATATATATATTTTTGAAGCACTATTACACAATTTTTTATACAATAAAGTAAACAAATACTTATTTAGAAAACGTATAAAAATTTGAACGTAGCGGGACTCGAACCCGCGCCTCCTGGAAACCGACCAGGCGCTCTGACCACTGAGCCATACGTTCTCGCCAAGCAACGTCGAAATTCTTATACGCTTGTTACAAATTATTTATGTTGTTAGCATCTCTGTAGGGAGATTTTTACAAATTACTGCTACCCAAAAATAATTACTAAGAATTATCGTTTTGGCAAGAGAGAATACTATTTTTTAAATATTTTTAAAGTGTTAAAATCCACACTTAGGAAAGATAAATACTTATTTAGAAAACGTATAAAAATTTGAACTTAGCGGGACTCGAACCCGCGCCTCCTGGAAACCAACCAGGCGCTCTGACCACTGTTGCATATGTTCTCGCCAAGCTACGTCGAAATTCTTATTCAATTTGATAATATTTTATAAAGTTATATTGCACAATATTAAGTTATTAATTAGATACTGTAATAAAATTATTTTGGCTTACGATGTCAAACTCCAAAAACCTATTCAAATTTTAAACAACTGAAATAAGAACACTGCGCCAGAGCTAGATTTACGATACCTTGCCCAGTCATCTTCTAATTTATGAGAGAAAACTTTCTTAAAGGAAAATCATTAATCTTAAATCAAATCGTATCTTCGCTCTGGTAACGAAGCTAAGCGCGGCGTTGAGTTCTGCCTCTCAACACTCAATGCCTTCAGATCTCGACGGAAAATGCGGAACGAAGAAGTGGTGGAATTCAACGCCGCGCTTTGCCTATACCAGAGTGAGGAAATCAAAATATTTTAAATATTTCACCGAGCTGAAATCGAACCTACAATATGCGTCACGTTTAAAGTTACTGGGCCATTGGACCATTACTTACTACCACTGGACCATTACTGATATGAAAATTAATTCATAAAGTACAACAACAGCCCAAAGAGAAAATCACTTGCTATTTTCTCTCACTAACTTATTCATGTTGGGCTCTCACAAGATTAAAATAAATAAAATTCACGTTTGAGCTTAAAATAGTAAACAAAAATTTGTACAAAAAAATACTTTTCGTATTGGTGTTTCGTATTTTCGTTTTAATTACTGGGGTGATTGTTGCGTGCTCTGAGTGCCGCTGCCACAGAGTGAGTGGTCTATGAGAATAAGTTATGGGAGGTGGGTTACTTCGATTGTTTAAGTAAGTAGCAAATGCTAAAAAATTGGTAACAAACTGAAATATACCCACGAAAAAATCAAAAACATAATATTATATAATTGAGCTACTACTGCTAATTTGAAGCCATTTGTGGCGCAGGGGAATAAGTGTGTTACTGTAAACGGTCGTAGGCTCAATCCCTACTCCCTTAATCCCAAAATTAAATATTTAATATCTTCATTTTCTTCGCTCTTGTGCAAAAGCAAAGTGCGGCGTTGAGTTGCGCCACTCAACACATAATGCCTTCAGGCTTCCTCGAAAAATGCCTCTGCCGAAAAATTGTATTATATATACACAGTGTATGGTGATGTTTTACTCTAAACACATTGTTTAACGCTGCTAAAAGTCATTGTATTTTACATCCAGTGACGTTTAATCTTTAGATTTAAGTACGTACGATTTAACGGCGTTAAAAATAAAATGGTTAAGATTAAAACTATAATATAACTTGATGCAGCGAAATTTACAACATTGTAACGTCGTATAACTATAAAACTTGGAAAACGTCAAAATTGATTAGAATTATTTTTTCTATTAAGCATATTTTATATATTTAAACATTTATAAATTTAGACAACATCTACACGGAGAGTGGAGTGTCTTGTTTGTCTTTAAGCTCTAATTCTACATATATGAAAAAGCGAAAGTCTGTGCGTCAAGGGACTAAATATTTGATATCAATTTCAGCTTAACCACGCGATCTCGAGATAAATGGTTTTGACAGATAGATAGACAGACAACACAGTGATCCTATAACTATTATGTTTTTTACTTTTGAGGTACGATATCCTAAAGACAAATATATATATATTTTTAAATATCAACATTCATAATAATCTTCTACATCATAAACTCACTAATACTACAGGTTCCACCAACACAATTACTCTGCAAGTTCATCTACACACCGACACCGACTAATTGACCAGACCGCGAGAAGAATTGCATTATTTGAAGCAACAAGAGCTTCTAATGGTAATTAGTTGCTTTGCTTTTTGCATTTAATAGTCATGAATATGTTTAACATAAGTCAACGGTGTTTGAAAAACATTACGATAATGTGAAGTTAAACTTTTCTGATTTGTACTAAGATATATCAAAATACATTTTCTGTTTCACGCTGTATCCCGCTTGTTGTCACAACACTGCCGACCACTCACCCCTTCCTTTCCGCCGATTTATGGAGGCTGCGTTTTTAGTTGTGCTTTATTTACTTCGACACCATGAAAATATAAAACATTTCATTTCCTGAAAAGGGAATCGAACTCAAAAACTTTTGCGTTTACAGTCACACTAAATACATTTTTATTATCAGTATATCGCGATTCAATAGTTCATTGGGATGAACAATCGGTACCGTTTAAATTATGCGAGGTTCCTGGTTAAGATTTAATTGGTTGAAGAATTACTTATAGGACCCAACTGTTAATTCTCATGAACTATTGGGCTTGTTTTTTCCTTTTTAGTTTTATGCAGTCGGGGTTTTTGTTTCTTTTTAAATTATTTTTCACTTTTTAGAAACGCATTTCTATTCTGGCTAATGGGCATATGACATCCGGTCACTATTTCGCTTTCTCGGTCGTATCGCATTAATCATCATATACCTTTTTCAAATCCCTGTATTGTGGTATTTCAAAAGCATTTTTTGCGTTTTTTGGCGTCCCACCATGACATTTTTTAAACTTATCTAAGAACACTTGAGCTCTAACGATACCTCAATTTTGTAGATCTGTTCAGCGGTTCTGGAGATAAGAGGTAATACAGAATATTACATACATACATGCATGTATGTATGTATGTATAATATACAAAAACATTGACGTAAATATGAATCACTATGAAAATACAAATAAGCTTTTCATTGAAAAAAGGTTAAAATATACTTATCGTTTAGACAACAATTTACCTATTTTTTTAAACCTAAACAACGTTCAACTTGACTAATAAAGTTTGAAGCTATGATTAAATATCAAATTTATAAAATATCGAAATACATATTATCTATTAATGAACAAAGGAATGGACACGCAATGTCTTCAGAATTCGGCGGAATAGAGGTTCCCTCTGTATATTCTCCTATTCGCGGGATACAGTGTAAAGCCAAAAAATAACAAAGAAATATGATAAGCTACTTTTTATAAAAAGCCAGGAATAAATAATTGAAACAATATATTTAGCAGCCGAAATAATGTTACAATAATAGAGCACATCTTTCAATTTGTGAAAAAAATACAAAACACCTCTCGCTATATTTGAATTCGTCGAAAATAACGTTTCAATTATACTAAAAATGTACAAAACATTATTATTTGTATAGATTTTTCGTATATGTACGTCGAGGCGCAGCGGCACAGCGTCTGTTGTGGGTTCGATTTTCACTTGGGGGAAACTCATTATTTTTTCTTATTTGTTTCAGTAATTAGGCAAAGCGTGGAGTACTGCTACTCAATACGCATGGATCCTGTTATTATTTTATATAACAAGGCATAAAAACAATAGAAACACATAAAATAGTATATTTAATAAATTAACTTTAATTTATCAAAATGACCAATTCTATATAAGCCATATATTTACTTACTTAGAGAGAACAGTACAGTTCGCGAGGCTTAAGCTGACCTTCGTAATTGTGTAAGTGATAATAATAATAGAGCCAAAAAAAACGTTTTAAAATAAAGTTTATTAGAAGTCATAAAAAAAATAAAAGACATTCTTTTTGTATAAATATGTTATTTCTATTATATAATCCAGATCAGTGTTGTATCACAATCATCTACCTCTTTTTTATTCCTGTACGATTAATGTGCCAATTTTATCTTTCACCTTTAACAAATCGAATTAAAAATAAAATATTAAGAATTAAATATGCGATGCATATTATATAAGAGATGTAAACCGGTTGTCAAAAAGTATTAAAAAAACCGGTTGATACTAGGCAAGTGATACTTACACTATATGTGTATGAACACTCACACATAAGCAAAGCTCAACTTGGACCTCGCTGACTGTATCTATTATTATTTATTAGTATTTATACATTAGTTAAATTTCTCAATAGTAGTAAATAGATTTTAATCTATAAAAAATATGTAAATATTTAAATTTACATACATAAACAAACCTAGCCAAATTATATATAATAACAAATGAATTACGATGCTAATCCTAGTTATTCATGTGGCTTAGACAGGTAGTAGAGGACTCGAACTGGTACTAATGAACAATGGAGTATAAAGGACTTGATCAAATTATACTGGGAATTGGCGACGGTTAAGCAATACTTAGGTACTATTATATATCAATATTGTATTGAATTGTCATAGTGTTATGAAGCCAGTCGTGGTGCCCATGACCCGACAGATAGTGGATTCGAATATCACTCGAGAAATTGAAATATTTAATATTTTCATTTCTTCCCTCTGGTGTCGAGAAGGCAAAGCGTTGAGTTTCGCAGCTCAACATGCTATATCTTCGGAATTCCACGGGGAGGAAGACACTCGTCTTAATACTAGGTTCCCTCTGCCTTTCTTGTTGCGTGCAGGATTCAGTGTTAGTGTTACTGAAGAAATATGAAGTAATTTCTAATATGTACCATCAAAGAAGCAGTGAACTTTTTTATTTCTACTGTTTTTCAATAAAATGGAGACAATATTAAAGACACAGACAAAAGCTCTAGTGAAAGATATTTATAATATTGTTTTGTACTAAAGTATAATTTTATTGATTTACAATTTTTTTTTTGGGACCCAGATTTGAATTATTATATAACTTATGAATATAAATTTATGAAGCAATTTATGCGGGACGGTTGTGGGTTCGATCACCTCACTCATTAGGTTTAATTCCTCATTTAGGTAGATGAAGTGCACCGTTGAGTTTCACCTTGCTAGATTCCTCTTCTCGGTTGATTTGATTCCTGCGGAAAGCGGAAATCAAAATGTTTTGACACTAGAGTCGCTCTACCTACCGAGAGAAAAACTTCACTTTAAAAAACAAATATTTTATCTATATTCTAGAATTTTATGTTAATCTGCAAAGCGTTTTTATGTTTTAATTAGTATGTACATTTTTAAGTGAGTATTCGTACATAACACATTTATAACAAATCCGACAAAGTCGTGACGTAGAGTAGCCGGCCTGTAATTAACGCACGTAATTACAATGTACGTTTTTTCTATTTTATTTCATTTTCTTTGTTCCTTTTATTGTTATGATCAAATAAAAGAAAATAATTTAAGTTCCTCATAATTAAATGTGTGGTTGCTGTAATATTTTTTTGTTGTGTTGAATAATTTTTATATATTTTTTTCTATTCTTTCTAATTATGATTTTTGATATTTGAAAACCTTTAAATTAATAGAAATTGGTAATAAATTTCGGAAATTTATTATATAACGCAAAAAAAACGTGCAAAAATCACTATTTATTTCTTATTTAAAAACTAATTATTTTCCATAAAAATTGTTCTTCCCGTAATGCTATTATGTACTCTATTCCACATTTTCCGTCAAATTATCGAGACATTGCGTGTTATGTTGCGGAACTCAACACCTTTCCGTATGGGAATCAAACCCATGATCGCGTTTACAGTCAGATGTCCCACTGCACCACGACTAAGAGACCTGGTAAACTTTTTAAAATTATAAAAAGTTTTTAAGCACTAAAAATGTTAAGAATCTAAATCTTCTTGAAATAATTTAACTAACTTCGATGATGTAGATACAAATATTAATTAATTTTGCAGTTATCAGCGAGGTATTCACTATTACTAAATGGGAAACCATAGCTGGTTCCAGTCTATTAGAGAATAATTATCGACTAAATATATATTCAAATAAGTAAATTCGGAATTCTATTTAGACTGGCTGTCACGAGCAAGAGAGCTGGACCATTTAATACAAATATTATTGACTTGTATTATATTTATACATATACAATATATGTGTCATAGATATATAATATATTTGTATTAACATAATTAGTTATAAGAGGTACAAGCGTGCAAACGCGTTAGTTGTGGTGAGAGTCTTAAATATACGCGATTAATCCGGTTAAAATAGTTTCATTTAAAATGTATAATAGTTGTGTAAATCAAAGAACTTATTATGAGGATTGGACTTAACACTAGGTTCCCATCTTCTCTGTGCCTATCTCAATTAACTTAATTTAATCTTTTTAATGAGAATTTATAATAAACATTAGCACTTATTACTTTCAAATTAAATTCAAAACATATTTCTTTATATAAATTAATCGACAAAAAATAACAACTCGTTTAAGCGAAAAATAGCTTTTACTATCAGTTTTAGTACTTAAAACTTTATTTCTTTCCTTCAAGCTTTCAAGCAATCTAGTGGTTCAAGAGCTTAGCATCGTTTGTTGTTAGGAAGAGGAATTAATTATTTTCTTATGAAAATGAAAGTAAATGTTCCTTGCAAAACTCTATAAGATTGATGGGCTTATATTGCATATTGTGGGTATAAATATTTTAACAAAAAAATAAGGTCATCATGGCAGTCATGTGAAAAAAAGCAAAGTTTTGATTTAAAATCGAAGAAGTCAAAATAGCATTCATATTGAATGTTTATTTAAAGTATAAAAATAATTTATATTAATGAAATATCAATTCTTTTTCCTCTCTGGTAAAAAAGTATCAAGTACATAATGTATCATAATCTCTCGAATTATTTCAGTAACAAGGTCTTGCCAGCCTCACCGAGAGGGGAGGGGTGAGAGTAGGTGGCCCCTGAAGAAAAATTACGAGCTTTGATGGACGCTGGTCAGGTGTGGATCGCAGGGGAATGTCCTGCATTCGATTGGGACATCGAAGCCCACTCTATGACCTCGAGGTCCACTTTCGATAAGTGATTCGGGCTACAAGGTAGAGTACTCGGTGAGCATTGTGACTAAGCTGTCTGAGAGGCATTCTACCTTTTCAGTGTCGTAGCCACTTTTTTTTATGGAATAGACACGGCAAACGAGCGTGCAGTTCACCTGATGGTAAGTGATTACCGCCGCCCACGACCCCGTGCAATCCCAGAGGAGCTACAGGTGTGTTGCCGGCCTTTAACATCTTAAAGTTGGGCTTAATCTTAAAAAAGGGTTGGGCGCCGGGGCCCGGCATTACCTGATGCGAAACGCAGTGGCATAAAGCCACTACTTCATGCCGGTTTTAAATGCCGGGGGTGGTAATGATCCGGTCGAGCCTGCCCATGCGTGTTGCCATTGCTGGCGACCTGACTCTACCACACCTACTTTAGTCGCCTCTTACGACACCACCAGTATCAGGATGATCCTATTCTAGGCCGGGATCCAACGGCACAAAATAGTATTATTAGGCTTAGTAAGAGGAGGCATAGTCGCCACTGTGTCGGATGTTAAGGCTCTCGACAGCGCCCAGTACGACTCACCTCTGAGCTGTTCAAAGTGGGATTTAACTTGTCTCCTAAGATCATTTATTTTTTACTGTTTACGGCGTTCGGGCTCGCGCCGTGAGCTCTGGTGGCTTACATCTGATTAACTCTGTCAGCTCCCTAAGATATCAAATTTCCCTTCAGGCAGCTTCTTAGCAACATGTTCCGAGTCTATAATACCAGGAAAGAGATCGGTGAGTTGCGAACTTTTGAATTTATGATAGTTTTTGTGGGTGGCCCTGAAGGGGAGTCTATACCTTGTTTGGCGATAAACTACTGGGCGATGGTCAAAACCGAGTTCTGATAGAGATTCTAGAGACCGCAGTCAGAGAGGGACATTCTTTAGAATCACTATGTCTAGTTCTTCTACAGTGCCTCTTCCGGTTGGAAACCGGGAGGATATCGGGGAAAGAAACAGGAGAATGGAGTGTCCAGGTGTCGGTACAGCTGCTGTTACTACTACTGAGTTACTGAAAAAAAAAACTGCAGTAGTAAAAACATATAAAGATAAAGTAATATCTAATTACCATAAATTTTCTATACATATTAGCTTTCCTATTAGGATTCAAATGATGCAATACATATCTTTATGTAAATGTCCAGATTACATTTGGGCAATATCATACATTGGTGTTACACGCATTAAGGTCACTATAAATTTGCGGTTTCCCCATTATGCTACGTAGGTTATTGTGTTATAACTTAATAATAAATCCTATGGTATCTACATAGATATATACTTAATACTTAGTGGTGATCGTGATTTTAATGTAAATTGTTTATCGAAGATTCCTGTAGTGTAAGGGGGTTCAAATCCTATTTGAGGGTATGTTTATTTAAATAATAATAGAAACGGTATAAACATTTAAAATATCTTTAACAATTTTAAAATGTTGAACTTGGAAATCGTCCTACAGGCGCGGGTTCAAATCCCGCTACGTTCAAATTTTTATACATTTTCTAAAAGTATTTTAAATATATGTCGGAGAATATGCCGAAGTAGGTGTTAAAAATAAACGAGTCCGACCATATCCTGGCCTTTGGTTCTACTCATATTACACGTGTACAAACTCTATCAGCAAGGTAATTTTAACATAAATACTTTTTGCAAGGTAGTTTCAAATAATAACTGAAGGCATAAATATCTGAACAATTTTAAAAATTATTCAATTATAAAGGATTATAATTATAAACATAATAAATAATAAAAAGATAGTCGGTCAAGGACAATTGTAATAGTCAAATTTTATTTGTTACAAGATGTAAAGCTCGGAACAGTGCCCGGGACTTAAGTGTTAAGATACTGCGTATGATATATGACTGACATGCGAAATGAAAATATGATTAATTACAATTCAATCCTCCATGTGGAATCGAACATAACGTCACGTACGCCATTTGTGCCCCTACGCCAGGACGCCTCAATATTTACAAATGGATGTCAGCGCTTTTTTACGGGACAGTATAAGGAAAATATTTAACCATACTAAAAAATCTAAAGCCAAAACCAAATATAAAGTAAATGAAAACGCCGGTCGTAAAAGCTAATTTGCGAATAAAATCGCAATATACAGTAATGGCTTACTTAATATCGCATACTGAAAACCATTGCAGTACGAGTACGAAATATATGAGGACTTAGCGTGTTTACTTTATATTGTAATAGTAATTATTATCACGTAATTCACTATTATGTAAACCGTCATGGCACAGTAGGGCAGCATCTGTAAGCGTGATATTTGTAAGTTCAATACCCATTTGAGGAAATTAATTCTTTACATTTTCCCGCTCCGGCAAGACTACAAATGGCGTTGAGTACTGCTATTTAAGATGTAAAGTTTCAGGCAAAAAGTGGAGCGTGAGATGTTTTGACACTAGGGGACAAAGGTTCTTTGACGGAACGAAGCGTGAAACAATCCACTGGCGAACGATGTGTAATGTATTTTAGGAATTTGAGAAATTCCATAGCTATACTTTTTTATCTTAATTTTACACTTCAGTGAGGCCAGTCGTGGCGCAGAGGCATAATCGTGCGACTGTACGCGACAGGTTGTGGGTGAGATTTCCACTCGAGGAATTGAAATGTTTCATATTTTTATTTCCTCCCTATGGTAACGAGACAAAGTAAGTAAGGTATGGTAAGTTCTGCCACGCAATATCTTTAGAATTTGGCAGATAGTGGGAAGTGTTT
Organism: Heliconius sara; assembly: GCA_917862395.2. Classification (NCBI taxonomy): domain Eukaryota; kingdom Metazoa; phylum Arthropoda; class Insecta; order Lepidoptera; family Nymphalidae; genus Heliconius; species Heliconius sara. Next base: position 3,406,613 of record OU860795.2, on the reverse strand, counting down.
ATGATTCGGAGTGTCTTAACACTAGGTGTCCAGGTTTCTTCTGCCTACCCGGCTATATGCGAGATACAGATTAAACCTAAAAAAATCAAAATCATATGTACTTCGAAACGAAGAGGTCTAGTTTTGAATGACAAGCGCTCTAGCTAAATAAGCTAAATGTTATTTTTTATTACAACAATACTTTTATTTTACTTGCCGTCATTGTAGCAATTTTGTTGATGGCACGCTGTGTTCCAAGACAGTTTTCAGTTGAAAGAGAAAGCTTCGAAATTCTGTCAAGATATAATGTCCTGACTTTGATAGCAAATTATTATTGTGATGTTACGTAGGAATGTTTATAGAAAACCGGTCAATTAGGAGACTTCTGTTTAATAGGGCTTCTATTAAACCCCTAAATATTTATTTGATTCTGTTTTTTGTAGACCTAGTTATAGCGGCAACATAAATGCAACATGATTGACACACAACATTATATACATCATGGTTCACGATATGTAGCCTGGCGAAAAGACAGACATATACATTCATTCCATACGGAACCCTTACAAAAATAGTAAAAGCAAATGTTTAATGTCTTTTTTAATACGATAACAGGCTGAAATTGATTGTGTGTCTAATGCTTTAGTAAAAACCATAACTTATTTCTGAGTATGAAATCATAAGCTAATCAAATAACGTTAACGTCAATTACGTATACAGCGCGTGTAATTGACAGGCGCGTCTAATTACGCACTCTGAGAATGGATCTATATATCTTATACGGTTACTTATACCCAAATCGTTCGATTATACTTGTAAGATCTCTGTATGTATCTGATGAGAACCAAACCGATTCCTTTGCATTTTACCTGTGAATTGATATCATCATATAAATCATATCATTATTTCGCAATGGGGCATTGTGTGAGTAAAAAGGTGGGGGTTATGAGTTTGATTTCCGAACAGATATAAATAAATTATATATATATATATGGTAATAATATATATATGGTAGTGCTTTCTGAAGAGCTTCAGAATGGGCTCCTTGAAGTTGACCGTTGCTGCGACCGCTTGATGCGAGTAAGGGTACTGATTGAGGGCGTTACCGCAAACTTAATCAGTGCCTATGCTCCCCAGGCGGGATGTAGCGCGTCCGAAAAGGAGACATTCTGGGAGCAGTATGAAGAAGTGCTACTTGCTATACCGTCTACCGAAGTGGTCTTAGTTGGGGGGGGACTTGAACGGTCACGTCGGTAAGGCTGCTGAGCCGTATGAACGTGTTCACGGGGGTTTTGGGCACGGTCTTCGCAATACAGAGGGAGAAAACATTCTGAGAACCTGTATTGCGTCGGATCTGGCCGTCGTGAATACGTTCTTCCAAAAGAATCCTCAGCACCTTATCACGTATAAGAGTGGGTCCCACTCAACTCAAATAGACTACTTATTGACCAGACGGTGTCATATGGGCAGGGTAACTAACTGTAAGGTCATTCCAGGCGAAAGCCTAACAGCCCAACATCGTCTTCTTGTCATGGACTTTACCGTCACTCCGAAGAAGAAAGTAGCCGAGAAACGTAGGCCTCGGATCAAGTGGTGGTTGCTGAATGGACCGATGCAAACCGACTTCCTGGCAGAGGTGAAAAGTCATAATCTTTCGACCAACACCGAGACTGCTCAGGAGGCTTGGGATCGAGCTCAGTCGGCAATCATTGCGGCGGGCAAGCGAGTTCTTGGCCTTTCTAGGGGAGGACGTGTCATCGACAGGGAGACATGGTGGTGGAATGACGAGGTGCAGGAGGTGACTCGTGAAAAGAAGGATGCTTTTAAGAAGTGGCAGCAATCCAACTCTCCTGAAGACAGACTGGAGTACATAGTAGCTAAATGTACCTGTAAAAGAGCTGTAGCCAGAGCCCGCAGTGAAAATTTGTCACCATTGTATGATAAGCTTGAAACTGTGGAGGGGCAGAAGTTCATTTACAAACTGGCACGTTCCCGGGATAAAGCGACGCAAGATATCGCAAAATGTCTTTGCGTCAGAGATTCCCAGGGCACGCTGCTCTGTAGTCATGCCTCTGTGAAGGAGAGGTGGAGAAGCTACTTTCAGCAGTTGCTGAATACTCAGCACCCATGCAGTCTTCATCACGACCCACCCCCTAACCTCGGACTTATTGCCCCGATAACCCTTGACGAAACTCGTAATTGCCTTCGACGCATGAAGAACGGAAAAGCGGTGGGACCTGACGACATTCCGATCGAAGCGTGGAAATCGTTGGGCTCTCTTGGTGTGCTCATGCTTACTGCCCTTTTTAACCATATCTTGAACACTGGAAAGATGCCACACCAGTGGCGGCTTAGCTTTATTACCCCTATTTACAAGGGAAGGGGCAGTGTTCAAGATTGTGGTAGTTATAGGGGCATTAAGCTTATGAGTCATACCATGAAGCTCTTCGAGCGCATGATCGACCTCAGGCTCCGCCGCGAGTGTACTATCTCTGAGTCTCAATATGGATTTCAGCCAGGATCGGGCACTATGGACGCCGTTTTCGCCCTCAGAACATTGATGGAGGCATACAGGGAAAAAAAGGAGAGCTCTGCATGTGGCCTTTTTAGATCTGCAGAAGGCCTTTGACTGTGTGCCTCGTCAGTGCATCTGGTGGGCATTGCGATCCAAAGGGATCCCTGAGGCCTATATTGAGATTATCAGAGACATGTACCACGATTCTGCTTCTATGGTTAGGACTGCTGTTGGCGATACTAAACCCTTCCACATTACAGTAGGGGTTCACCAGGGCTCGGCTCTTAGTCCGTTCTTATTCAATGTGGTGCTCGATACTGTCTCGGCTCACATCCAAGACCAGCCTCCATGGCTGATGATGTATGCCGATGATATAGCACTCATTGATGAGAGCCGAGTGATGCTGGAGCGTAAATTGAACCTGTGGAAGGGTACGCTTGAGAACGGCGGTCTTAAACTTAACGTGTCGAAGACCGAGTACATGGCCTGCGGGAGCCCGGACTCGAGCACTATCCTTATAGGTCCTGAACCAGCCGTTAAGTCGGAAAAGTTCAGGTACCTTGGATCCGTTATGCACGAGTCTGGAGGCATCGATCACGATGTCTATAGCCGGATAAGCGCTGCTTGGGCCAAATGGCGGGAGGTCACTGGTGTGGTCTGCGACCGCAGGATACCGCCCAAACTTAAGGGTCTGATATACAAGAGCATCGTCCGACCGGTTCTTTTATACGGCAGCGAATGTTGGCCGGCACTATCTCGGCACACTCAGGAGCTTCATGTCACGGAAATGAAGATGCTGAGGTGGATGTGCGGCGTAACGCGGTCTGACCGCATACGCAACACATTCATTCGAGGTAGTCTTGGAGTCCGTGACGTAGCGGATAAGCTCCAAGAGCGTCGCCTGAGATGGTTTGGTCACGTTACGCGCCGGCCTGAGAACTATGTCGGATGCAAGTGCCTTGCTATGTCAGTCCCTGGAGTGAGACCTCTCGGACGCCCAAGGAAGCGCTGGTTGGATGTCGTGAAGCAGGACATGAGAGCCAATGGTCTAACCACCGAGGACGCTAAAGACCGTGCAAAGTGGAGTAGGTTGAGCAGGAAGGCAGACCCTGGCAAATAGCCGGGATTAATGCCAGGAAGAAGAAGAAGATATATATATATATATATATATATATATATATATATATATATATATATATATATATATATATATATATATATATATATATATATATATATATATATATATATATATATATATATCATTAAGCATAATATATGATTAAAGTATTCATTAAGTACTACATGACTTAATGAAATTTCGCAACAGAAACAAATACACAGAAATTAATATCAGACCGCTCTCGTTTTATTGATTATATTTGCTGACGATAAGCTACCAACTAATTGTTTTCATATTAAATGAATGGAAATAATTATGGACTTCGTTAATTATACACATTTGTCATTCAAGGCAGGTCGTGTTTAAGACTACTGGCGTTTGATTTTAAATGGAATGTAACTTTGAAATGTTCGCTTTAATTATTAATAATATTAAAATTAATATGCTAAAAATATTATAATAACGAAAATAAAAGAATAAGAAATAAAACACTGAGACTATTTGTAAAACAAAATATGGTAAGGCAGATGAATATGAATGAGTATGAACTTGAAAAAATATCATGAAAAATATCTAAAGCATTAAATAGTATATTTTATAACACGAAAAGTTTTTAAAGCACTAAATTAAATTTCAACTTCGAATATCTAAAATTATTTTCATTATAACTTCGGACATTTTGGACACTATAATTTTAAAAAGTATTCAAATAAAATTTCAAACATTTGGCCTTTATAAATACTCCGCGTTTTCAGTAGAGGGATTAAACCTAGTACCGCTTTCACTTTTGATTATTATTCCTTAGAAATATTGATCACTTGGTTGTGCGATCTCGAAAATTTGTGATACATTCTAATTTCATTTAAAATCAAAAGTCAAAGTCAAATAATTTTATTCCAAATAGCAAGTTACACGCTACACGCTGAGAAGAACCGACGCAAGAAACTCAGCGGGACTTATTTTTTTTTAAATCAATTATACAAAATCACATTTCAACGTTTCTGACAATGATACTTCTACTAACATTTTATTTTTTCTACGTTAGTTCCTTTACGTTCTAGTTGAACCCACAACTATCGAAATCATATTGAAAATACAAAACTATGTCCCAATAGCCTTTACGTAAAATTTATCCCCAATAAAATAACCGTAAAATAATGAGCTTTTATTTACAATAACCACTCATGATATTAGCAAACAAAATAACAATATAATTTAATCTTTTAATACACCCATTCATTGTTAAATATTAAATCAACTCCATATTTGCTCTGCCTCTTACATGTTGACACAAACACCGCGCGTCAATCGTTTACCTCAGTAACTAAATTTCAATTAGGGTTTAACATCATTTAATATTTAATGAAACACGTCATACCATTGAACACTGCAACATTACAACAGCCTAACAAAGTTTCCGCGCGACAGGTTTTATTGAAAGCACTCGAAATTGAAAATTAAATATTAAGTAGTGCAGTGAATTATTACAAACGATATTAAAACGTAACAATTTACACTGTGGTCTATAGTTGACTATATATGAATCGCGGTTTTGCGTGCAATTAGAGTATAGTATTAATGGTACTGAAGTTGTAGTTTAAGAATTTGTCACCAAAAATTCTACTTTCGAAAAGACGTTCCCATGTGTACCTTTTTTATTTATGATTTTGTGTAAAAAAGATGGTTATGTGTGAACCGCACACGACAGCAAATCCTTTCGTACAAATTTCAGAATTATAGTTTAAGAAGTACAACTGAAGAAGGCCGCGAATTTGACAAAGTGTGTGAAAAGCCCGATAAGCATGGAAGGGCTGCACTGGCTATTAATTAATTATATTAATATGATTTTGTGGCCTTTTATGTGAAATAGTGATACACCATTTTTTTGTCTCTAACCCTTACAGTAAAAGAGTTACGGGGCATCAACTCTTAGACTTAAAGTTTATTTTCTCGATATCTATTGAAGATATCTTCATGAATGAGCGATGATGATAGAGCGATTTCAAGATAAATGGTCTTGACAGACGGACAGACGACAAAGTGATCCTATAAAGTGTCGTTTTTTCTTTTGAGTTACGAAACCTTAAAAATGTTGTAATATATAAATATTGTATATAATGTATATAAATACACAAACAGACAGAATTTAATAACAGTATAAAATATTATTTAGACTCAATTTAAATTTCCCATAAAAACCATGAAAGTAACGTCTTAACTCACAGCATACAGATTTAATAAAATGTTACGCGTAAACTATTCAAACGAGTTGGGCAGTCTTAGTACTTGGTGCCCATACTGCATATTTATGAGTTAATCAGCCACTGCAGCTGTTACCAACACACCAACCATGCATATAGCATGCGTCTTAGACTGTCTTGTGGGGAACTTTTAAGTACTTGGATGGCCGCAATTTTGAGCTCACTTACCTTTTGAAATGAAGCACAGGTAGCGTTATTTTGAAGAAAAACTCTATTTTAGTTTATATTAAAAACTTAATACTGTACATACAATTTATTATAACATTCTTAAAGGAGATTACCTATATATCGTTCCATATTGCGTTACATTATTTTGAAAAATATTGTTTCCTTTAAGCCATGAGGCCAGACGTGGCGCAGAGGCACAAATATAAAAGTGACTTGATCGACCTTAATGACGTGGTTTGATTCGCTCTCAAGGAAACGAAATAATAATTGATTTTTTTATTTTAAGTTTTTTGCTCTGATGTCGAAGCAAAGCGCAGCGTTGAGACAATCAATGCCTCCAGAACTTGGTGGGAAATGGAGAATGGAGTGTCTTAACACTGGTTTCCTCTATCTACCTTTTTAGCCCTGTGAAAGTAAAGAAAAAAATTATAACTATTATTTTCAAGACATAGTAAAACTACAAGTCGACTATTCAAAAGTAAGTCTGCCTGATCTCTGAAGTCTGTTGATCAGTCGCCAGCTATCGCGACCGACATGTCGTGGACGACTAATCTAAGCCGTGAGACTCAACTGTGACTGTGTGTAATGCACTTTCGGTACAGTCTCGCTCGTTAAATACTTATGGTATCGAATTTTAAATATAATTTTACATTTATAAGATGCAAGTATAAGAGTAACATTTATTGAAAAAACAGATAAATAATAAAAATATTTAAAATAGTAATAAATAACTATTTGGTCCTATATTCATTCATGTAAAAATAATTCTAAAAATCTTGGCAAATAACCATTTTTAGTCCTCCTGATCCTAAAAAAATAAAATGTTATATTGCAAAACAAAGTGAAAAAAAAGCAAAACAAAGGGAAAGTTATATCGAAATTATAAAGTTTTATATTTTGTCACGTCCACTTTTTTATTTAAACAAGAAGAACAGAATAAAGTATACATTTGTTTTATGCAAATCTAACGGTTCATACAAAATAACCTTTGCAAAATAAAATATATCAATTTATATATATTAAAAATATATATTATATTTATGATTGCAGCGCATAGGCATTGTACGCACTTATCTCGTATACATATTCTCACTACAAACGCCAAAGTCCTAAGTACGATTCCTACTCAGGCAAACGATTATTTTAAATTATTGCTTTATTAGCCTTGATAAAAATAGCCTAGAAATTATTCTTATGTTTTCGTTTTCACTTTTAAGCTCAACAGTACTCTTGTTATATGACTGTCTAACTGGCTGACTCTAGAAAATGTAATTGTAGAGCGCGCTTGGATAACTATTTATTAACTCTGGTATGTGGTGATGAGTCTAAATGAAACACACACACAGAAATTGTTCTATATATTTACTGGAAAATATAAGCTTAACTATTTTGTATATTTATTTGTAAAAGTTTCATTTTACTGCTTCGTTCTATTATTTTATCTTTTTCAGTGCTTCAACTGGATTTTTTTAAACTACGTATTTTGGAGTAGTATATATTATTTAATTCATCTCATAAGTTTTCAGTAGTATGAGAGTACCGAATAAAGTGCAAATTCTTCAAAATAAATATAATTTAATATGACAGAGTTCCGTAATAATCAATAATCATCATACTATTATCATATGACGATAGAATATCTAAGATGCCGAGATTCTTGTAATTGTTTTATTCTATATACAAAATCATGATGGGTTCGATTCCCACTCGGGGGAAATGAAATATTTAATACTTTCATTTCCTCATTCTGAGTACAAGGCGAAGCGTGGCTTTGAACTCCACCTCGTTCGCCACAAGAACGCGGTGGAGAACGAATGTGTCCTAACGGTAAACAGAGTGTAAAGTACTCTGTTTCCATTAGGTTCCCTTTACCTACCCTGCTATAATATGCAGGATACTGTGTGAAAATAAAAAAAAATACACTATCAATACATATCCAAACAATAATTATTTATTTATTTAACAATAATTATTTATTATTGTACGGAATTTTATATAACTAAAAAAAATCGTATATCAAATAATTTTAAGCACATCGTGATACACTAAATGAGAGTAAAATGTTGTTTATTTCATACACCCATAAACGCCGAACCGGTGTCAAAATTAGGAAGGAAAGCGGAAAACAGAATACCTTGTCACTAAACTATTTTACCATGATTCGCTTCTGTATCCCACAGAGTAAACTTAATAAACATATCTCCATAAAATAAATAAAAAAAAGATAATATAAAAAAATCATAAATTATATACATAAGTTTAACATAAATCGAAACAAAATCTTTAATGAATATATTGATACTGGGTGCAAACTCAATTTATACATGGTTGCCTTTTTAAACATAAACCGTACCGCGGTGTATAGACAGTAGCAACTTTGCGTGAGTAAATACTACCCGCTTAATACGTTTGTCGTCTAGCGTACGATCTTGTTAAATTAAATTATAGCATGTGTTGCAACTAACTTTGGTGAAATAAAAATAGGAAATCATTTTATTACGTGTTTACTAGCACTGGTAACGTTGTATAGGATCATTCTATTTCCAGCTTCACGCTGTATCCCATACGTAGCAGGGTAAGTAGAGGGAACCTGGGACCTAGTGTTAACACTTCTGTATTTGTCCATCCAATTCTTGAGGTATTGCGTATTGAGTGGTATGGTGTGAAACTCAACGCTGCGCTTTGTCCTGTCACCAGAGCGCAGGAATAATAATAATATTAAATATTTTATTCTTTGAGTTAGAGTTGAAACCGCAACGGTAACGTCTACGCCTGCACCTCCGGCCGACTCAAATAAGTAATGCGACTTTAATTTATAAATTATGATGAGTAAAATGTTAACTTTACATATATGTGTTGTATAAATTTAAAATATAAAAGTAATTCGTAGAAATGTTTCGCAGACATATTTTTAATATTTGCTAATTTGCCACTCCCTTATTGTTTAAAAAATCAATAATCCTCTATGAACATATTTTATTTATATTCAATCTAGCACACCACGCGGCTTCGCCCGCTTGAACTACACGAATATTTATTTAATATATTTATGGAATTATTTACAATTTTCCAAATAATTAAATTCAGCCAAAGAAAGGAAACATAAGTAAGCAAAAATAAAATAAGCAAAAGTAATTATGGGAATTTAAGGTAACTAAAGGAAAAATAGAAAAATAAAAATAAAAGAAATATTGGAAAAACTAGTAATTACTGGAAACAAATAAGCAAAACCACATGCGTTATCAATATTATCAACCAAAAATATTTTTTAAAAGTATCAAATTAAAAAAAAAAAATAATAATAATAAAATCTGCTTCACGCTGTATCCCGCACACTGCAGGGTAGGCAGAGGGAACGTAGTGAAAGACACTCCGTTCCCCACTTTCTGCCGATTTCCAGAGGCATTGCGTGTTAAGTGGCAGAACTCAACGCCGCGTTTAAAAATAACATGAAATTAAAAATAACATGAAATAATACTATCAGAATAAAACAAATCAAAATATTTAAACTAACCAGTTACGTAGGCTGCAATTGGAGGGTCAAGAAAATACGATTTTTATAATTAAACTTATATTAATAAATTTTTAAATTTAAAATACATACATTTTATCTAAAACTAAACTATATCTAAGATTACTGCCTTCAATGTTGGAAGAACAGTAATCTGCTTAAACCTAAATTAATCTAACTTAACCTACGACTTAATTACTCCACGATGGAATAATAAGTGTGGGAAGAGAAGAATTTCCTTTCCCACTGGCGCGGTTCACCCGATCTCTTTGTTGTCAGCATTTTGTGGCGCTCGGCCGCCTATCAGACGGACACATTATAATATTAAATAAGTTTTCCGCCTGTGACACCGAGCGCTATATAACAAACCAATAAATAAACAAGAACCTAGTAAAAATATGAATTAATAACAAACAAATAATCACGTAAACATAGTAGATGGAAAATGTGTGAAAATTAACACAACCGTCAACGTTGTGTGCCCAGTCGGGTCAGTATTCCGTAACGGTAACCCCTCATACAGCATCTGCGTACATACTGCGCGTAGGCTAGGTCATTTTGAATCTGTGGTATCTTTAATGTACTTCATTATAATAAATACTTTAGTAAGTATTTATTCTAATGAAGTACATAAAAGTACAATTTCAATGTAGATGAAATGCCCAAAGGTGACTATTATAGTTATTTTTAAAACGATTAACAAAAAAAAAGAGAAAAGAGTAGCCTTTGTTCATCCCAAGACCCACAAGTATCTATATGAAATTTTATCACAATCGGTTTGGCTGTAATTCCGTCACAGACAGAAAAACAGACACAGAGATGCTATCAAAAAAAAAATCAGCTTCACGCTGTATCCCGCACACACCAGGGTAGGCAGAGGGAACCTAGTGTTAAGACACTCCGTTCCCCACTTTCCGCAGAGTTCTAAAAGAATTGCGTGTTGAGTAGCGGAACGCAACGCCACGCTTTGCCTCGACATTAGAGCGAAGAAATGAAAATAGAAATATAAATAAATATTTTATTTCCTCGAGTGGGGATCGAACCCACAACCGGTCGATTTTACAGTCACATTTTGTGCTCCTGCGCCCTGAATGGCCTATACTTTATAATATTAGTATGAATATGGCATATGGGAACATTATTTCTCAACAGCTACATATAAGCCAACATCGAATAACTCATGGCAGAGGTAACTTTCTCGCGAAATGCATCATGTTTTGTGCGAAATATAAGTTTTTAATTAAAACTCAAACAAACTCTGCCAGTCCGAGTTGTTGTAACTTTATTTTGCAAAATTCAAAATAATCACATTTTTTTCGTAGTTAAAATTTACGAAAGTAGCAAATTGTTAAAAACCAAAGAGAAAAGTCAAATAAAAATAAAATATTTCAATTTACATTTTTTTCAATTCGGGCACTCTCTATATGGAGTAGTTATGAATTAATTTCAATATTTATATGAATTGATTTTTATAATACTATAAGATAATATGTATATATTTTCAAACCTTTTCTAGAGTAGATAAGCAGACAGAAATCTCTGAAGTATACATATATCTGGTACTCCGTTTCCGGCACGACTCTACAAGAAATTTTAAATCATCGGAATGGAAAAAATAATAATAATAGCTACCTGTGGAAAATAGTCGAACTTGGAAGGCAATTTAACAATGGCTCTTTTCAACATAAACACGGTTTTATTTCTTAATGCAATAACACAACACACACACACACATATACATGTACACGCACATTGATCTGCTAGTATTTTTGACTTATTAATATTAACCTAAAAAAAAAACAGAAGGAAAGAACCAAATCTCTAATAACTTAGCTGTCAGATTGCTAAAACTAACAGAATTTTCAAGGAGGGAGTGATGTATCTGAATTTAATAAATCATACCATTTTTATCTCTTTACATTGTGGGAGTATGCATAAAATCGCTTTAGTCTTCTTTGACATTGTAACTCTTCATGAGTAAATGCAAGCATAAAAAATATATTAGTAACATTTTTAAAATGTTATTCCACACTTAGGAGAGAAAAATATTTATTAAGAAACAAAAAAAAATTAAAATTTTCCAAATAAATATTAAAATTTAGGTTCCCTGCCGAAAGGAAAAAACGGAACCTCTGTAGGATCTATTAGATTTTAATTAAGCTTTTTCACCAAAACGCATAAAGAATTACGTGTATCCACTATGTACTCTCGATTGGAAGTACAATTTGTATGCTATACCTAGTATTCTATAGTACAAAACGAATATTCTGACACCTGTAGTACAATATTCAAATAGTTCACCGAGAAAGTTACAATCATAACATATGAACGGAGTCAAAGGCGAGAACGTACTCGTATAATTGAATAATTATGGTGTTCCAACACCCTGACGTACAACTTTAACATAAACATAGCCCAGTATTTGCCCTTACATATGAATATTCATTCTCTTTGATGCTATCACCAAGGTCAACCCCATATTTACATACATGTGCCACTAAAGGAAGACTATGCTCGAGCTACACTGGCTCTATTCGGACCTTTGAATACTACGCATTGGCGAGTGAATGGACACGTCGGCTTATATATTATCTTAACTGCCCATCTAACTTCACGTACCTACTAGATGAAATGAAATTCTCTGATATGAAGTCTGCTTTAGAAACGTAAAATAAACTTAACGCTTGCAATTTGAGCTATGTAAATACTGGTTTGCTTTTAGTAAGGAATGTAAAACTTTTATATGATGAAGAAAGATTGGGGGAACATTTATTTAAATCGTGATTTTTTTTATCTTTGCTCTTTTATGAGTAGGAGAAAGTGAAAGCAGCGATTTATTACCTGCTATAATCTAATAAATGATATTTTATTTTGGTGATTTTTGTAGATTTTGCTTTAAATGACTTTGATAATAAAATAATGTAAGTACCGAGAAAAAAAAATAATATTTCGTACGGGGCCTGTCGCGTTGTAGGTGTTTTAGACTGCTACGCAAGTGTAGGTGTAAGGAGCCCGTATAAATATGCATTAACGATTACCTATACTATACTGAACTGCTCTCTACTGAACCAAAAAATATATATGGAGAAACTGAAATATTGAAATGTTCCATAAACGATACATATTTGTAAGAAGATATACGCCCGTACATTATTCTTCTCAAAAAATTTAACTTATATATAAAGTGTACAAAATACATAGATGCATGCCTGTAAAGACAAATGTAGCCTTAGAATTAAACCAACATACGCTGTATTGCGCACACCGCAGGGTGAGCAGAGGGAATCTAGTGTAAAGACACTCCGTTCTCCACTTTTCGCCGAATTTTTCGAGTTATTTTATATGAAGCGGCGAAACTTAACGCCAGGCTTTTGCCTTGGTGCAAGGTTGGAGTGAAGAAATGAATAATAGGGAATAAGTCCCTCGATTGGAGATCGTCGTTGCGTTACAGTCATACCCTTAAGGCGCTAGTAAATAAAGTGATAAGCATAAACGAATTTTTATAACTTCAGTTATATCTTGCTTCTCTTTCATAAATTTTGCTTGAGTATATAAAGGTGTTTCTAAACTACCCTGTATGTTGGACAAGTGGTTCAGTTTTGAATAAATGGCTAGTTTGTGAGATTGCTTTTTATTAATGGCTGGTTTTTTTTTTTTTTATGGAAAAGGACAAGGCAAACGAGCGTTCGGGTCACCTGATGGTAAGTGATTACCGCCGCCCACGGCCCCGTGCAACACCAGAGGAGCTACAGGTGCGTTGCCGGCCTTTAAAATACGATACGATACGAGTCTGATGTTCAACATTATCTATGAAGCTAAGTTTATCTTATCTATTAAGATAAATTTCAGTTATGTTTTCTTCACTTTAATATTTCCGTATAATGCATATATAGTGCGATGATGTTGCTGTTATTGAGAATAGTTGTGATGCAGGCGTACAAGTGGATGATTTTAAAAGCGATAAATTGTGGATGACACTCGAGGAAATAAAATGTTTAATATTTTGCATTGAAATCCGCCACTCAACACGCAATGCGTCCAGAATTGGGTGGAAAACGAAGTGACCATTTTCGTTCACTCGTTAACTGTTATTAAATTTTTAAATTTTCATATTACTTTAATTGCTGAACTGTAAGAGATAGTATGTATGTATCTTATCGATATAACGTTGCTTAGTTATAATTTATATATTTTTTTATATTTTGTCGCTTAGAGGCTGCCGTGGCGCATGTTGTTGGGTCGATCCCTACTCGGAGGAATAATATATTATGGGGAGAATATCCAATATTGCACCGGCGCTTAAATTGGACCGATGCTATATCTCAGTCATTTAACTTCATTTTATTTTTTTGGCAACACCACAATATGCAACGGTAGTGTTACCAACACTCCACCATTTTGTATTGACGTCGAACACGCATCATAGACGTGACGCTAGTAAATGGTTTTTGTATGGTACTGGTATTAATTTTGAGCTTACTGGCTAAGTATATTGTTGAACGTAATTTCGTAAAATATTGCTTAAGGAAACATTTTTTATACTGTTTAATGTGCTAGTAAAATAATACAAATCTTTAGAGGTTGTGATTTCATTTTTGTGGCGAACCGTAGTATTACGGTTCCCCACAAAAATGTACCAAGTAATAACCGAGGTCTGTATATTGGACCACCTTCAAGTTTCTTAATTGTACTGGTCCAATATATGCAACTACCTTTTTTAGTAATTCAAATTAATTTGTATTTTTTGAGATGGTAGGTGCTATCGATAAAAGTAAAAAGAATACTGCAAATGGAATAAAGAAGATTTAGAAAAAGCTTAGTCTGCTAATGTAAAAAGAGAATTAGGTATTAATGTCATCTCCAGAGAGTATCAAGTGCCAAAAACAACCATTTTGAGATATGCAAAACTGCAGAATAAGTTTGCTGTTAAGCAAAAAAATTAACTTGTAAGCCATCTTTTTCTTCTGGAGTATAACATGTTTGGGTTAGTGATGTATTGTGAATCTGTTTAATATCGTAGAACCCCAGCCTTCTACGTCAAAAATAACGAGATCGCTGACAATATTGTCACCTTTTCATGAAAATAAAACAAAAAAAAGAGCTGTACAAAAATCAACTGAAATAACATCATCGCCATATAAATTATCTTTAGAAGAAAATATCCAACGAATATCTAGTAGATCGAAGAAAGTAGATGCTGAAAAAGCTGATAAACTAAAGAAAAGGAACACACTTAAAACACCGAAATTAAAAGAGTGAAGAAGAAAAAAAAGGGGTCAATTTCCAATAGTTCAGATGTTTCTGATGTTATTGTCTAGCTAGACGACGATGATAACGAGGATGTAGAGGATGAAAATGTGTGACCTCACGAGTGAAATTGACCTCATGGTACACGAGACCTGCATCGTGAACCCTGACATATGTGATGAATACTTAAACTAATTTGATTATTTTTTTGATAGCTGATTTTTTTGGTCTCAACGTTAATTATTCATTTGCTAGTTAATATTACTTACCTTCAGAATGTGGCAATGGCAATTTTGTTAGTTACTTAGTTTAATTTAAGTCGATATATCTACACTTATGTGCTTATAAATATAATTTATTACGAAGTCTAGGCTATTGTTACAACATTAGGAGGTGTAATTGTTGATTTTTATAAGACTTCAATTTCGTATAAATAATTTAAACATTTGATAAAAAGTTAAATAATTTTGTCCATATTGACTTATATTTATTTTATATTGACTTCATATATTTTATTGTTTCAGAAATATTTTCAAAACTGAATAACGTAAAAATTTTCCTAAATAAAGTGTTGATAATGTTTAAAGAATAAATATTAATAATAATGATTCGTAATTACAACTTTCCCTTACTTAATTCCTAATTATTCCTATAATTTAAGATTTGGTCCAATTTAGGGACCTGGTGGTTCAATTTATGGTAACGGTGGCGTAATTTGGACCGAATGACAATCTTTAGAAATTTACAATATCAACGGAATGATATTATATAGCTAAAGTAACAAGGTACTTCCAAAGTCTTGTTGAATTTTTGTAGCTTCAAATCTCTTGGATCTTGTGATTTATGCCATTATTTGGAAAGTGGTCCAATATGGGTTACCCTCCCCTATATATTCGAAACCTACTAAAAGTAAAACAAATTGTTTCGGAGCCCGCGTAACAGTTATTTTTGTTTACTGTAACATTGTTCCCATTTTTGCTGATCCAAAACAAATCTATTCAAGAGCTGTTCAACTCTCTATAGAATAATATTGTTAAGTCATGTTTAATCCGTCTCAGTTTATTTATATCTTTAATAAGACAACTTCTACGTTGAAAAACGGATTTTAAAACTTTTTATTTAAAACTTTAACGAGAAAAGCTATTAATAGTAAGTAATACATATTATCTAGTATAATACTATTACCAGTAAGGAAAAAATATAATAAAATTACCATATGAAAATTTTTTTCAAATGTTCAATTTAACCGTTTGTTCCTATAAAAGCTCCCAAATAAATCTCAGTAATTTATTGTGTGCTAGTGGAAAAAGCTTAAGGGCTTACCGTCTTAGTGGCTAAGTTGAATATAATAATTAAGATGCTAGAAGGTCGAGCCCGAAATACTACAGTTCAGTACGCCTCAAGAATATAAAGTTGGTAATTTTCATAAGAAAATTGTAAATTGTATATTTAAGTTCCTTGTTCAGTGATTATTATAATATCTTACGTTAATTTATGGATATTTAAATATTCGAGTTGATAATATTATTAATTGAGACCAGTCGTGGCGCAGCGGCACAAAGTGTGACTGTAAAACTGACTGGTTGTGGATTCGATCCCCACTCGAGGAGATGACATATTTACTTAAATTAATGTTTTCATTTCTTCGCTCCGATGTCGAGGCAAAGCGTGGCGTTGAATTCTGCCACTTAACACGTAATGCCTCCAGAATTCGGCAGAAAGTGGGGAACGGAGTGACTTAACACTAGGTTCCCTCTGCCTACCCTGCTGTGAGCGGGATACAGCGTGAAGCTGATTTATTTATTTTATTTAATATAAATTAGTTAGAAAATGTGAGAGTCGTTTATTATGATTATATTGTCTTTTTAGATGATACTCACAACTTTTAATGAATTTATAAAAATAGGCATATATAAATAAATATATACACATGTTCATTTGAGAAAAATGAGTCTCTATACATTGAAACGTACTCTTTCTTGCAGTTTGTAAAAAATTATCTGTTTGACGCGATAGTTGTGGATTCGATTTTCGTATTATTTATCTCTTATCTCTTATACGTATTATTTATTCACAGTTCCTCGCTGAATATCCTGTCCTCATTTTGTATTTATATAGACAAAACTAAGACTTACGAACTTAATGTCTCGAAAATTGGGCAGAAAGTGGGGAACAAAGCAGTACATTTAGTATCCCATAACACTAGGTTCCCTCTGCATAGTATTAGGTTCCTTCCATCTACTCTTTGCGGGCAGCAAAAGAGTGATGTTGTAGCAAAAATCGTACTGATACACAATTCCAAGCAATTACAGAGCCCAGATGTGACCGTATTTCTAACAATACACCTTCTAGTATTATGAGCATATAAATTAATTTTTTAGCATAATGTTGCAAAGTACGGGAGCTACATATAGCTATGTGTATGTGTGAACTTATGAATATATAAAGAATGTAATTCTAATATTTTTTACTTAGAGAGACAAAACAACGCGACTAGAAACGTGACAGGTTGTGGGTTCGATTCCCACTCGTGGAATTCCAATATTTAATTTTTTGATTCCCTCACTCTTGTAACGAAGCAAAGAGCAGTGTAGAGTCTCGCAACACGCAATGCCTCCATAATTCGGCGGGGAGCGAGAAATGGAAGTGTTGTCAGGGAACGAAATGTCTTACCGCTAGGTTCAATTCTGAGATACTGAAAGAAACTGACTATTATTGTTGAAGGACCTTAGCAGTATAATTTTTGTAAAATATTTTAGTAACTGAAACAAAATTTATAACTACATATAAATTGTATAGCGGTTTAGACATAACAGGACGTGAACGCACCCTAATTTGCTAGTGCGCTTGGAAAGTATCCAAAAGGTGTTGGTCGGCTTGCCATATTAAAAATTTATATGCAATTTTATTTATATTTATTATTTTTTTTAATAGATAAAAAAAATCTATACTGAACTGAAAGTAAAGAATTAAAGCTACCACATAAATAAAAGTTAATTATTCAAATTGTTTTTTAAATATACTCAAAGAAAATATTTGTAAACGGACTATTTTAAAACCACAATCAATAGACATTTAAAGACCAATAACGGTAAAGAATGTACTCGTTTTGAAGATTAATGTATGAATCTGAAGCTAACTGCTTAACCATTTCAGAAATGGTTTCACTAGTACGTATTTTATGTATGTAGACAAATGTATGTAGTTGGATTAACGAGTTCGTGTAGTATCGATACAATATATTAAGTGTTAAGAAGTGAAATATATTCAAAAAATTATTGTAATCTTCCTCTCTATATATACTACACTTTATTTTAAGTTAACCAACGCGGCGGAACACGAATCAATTTTCATTTTTTTTCAGTTTCACGCTGTATCTCACATATAGCAGGATAGGCAGAGCGAACCTAATAGTAAGACACTGTTGTCCACTTTCAGCCGAATTATCCAGGAATTATGAGAGCAAAGAAACGAAAATATTAAATTGAATTGAAAATATTCGCCCTAGTGGGCATTGAATTGACAACCGTCGATATACAGTCTCACGCTTCTTTCCATGCGCCACGACGGCCTAAAGTCGATATTTTGTATAGTCATTAATAGAAAAGTTCTCTAAAGGTACAAGGTATAAAAGTTCACTTCTACTGCGTTAAATCTGACACGTTAATACTGTACCACGATAACGTACTAACACATCATCATCATCCTATACTACTTATATACTAAATGTGTTAGTTTGTGGGGAGACGCGCTAATCACGTAAAAACTTATGTTACAATAAGTTTAAGCGGGCGAAGCCGCGCGTGTGTCGCTAGTGCTACACAATAATATATGTAGTACTAAATAATAATAAGTAAGCATACTAGATATTCGAAAATAATATTATGCCAGGCTGTTTGAAAAATTATTATACTTAGCGAAGGCATTCATGCTTTTCAAATCTTAATCGAGATGTTGGCTGTTGGCTTAATAAAAAAGCATATTCACTCAGACTCACTATCGCTGAATCCACTCGCAAATAAAGAGATGTTTCAAGCAGATATGCTTTTGCCAGTGAATTCAGAAAATAGCCCTAATGGCCCTAATGGGTAGACTATCTACCCGTGACCACGGACTACTGCAAAGTGTTCGAAACGTCGGGTTTCCAAAATGTAAAATCCTAAATATACGCGATCAATCCGGTTAAATTAGTTTCATTTAAAACCTGACTTATATAATTTCAAAACGTTCTACAGCTTAACTCTATGGCAATAAAATGACACCAATTTACATGTTTTTCGGCGTATTTTCTTAAAATATATGTGACAAGCTGTGTTTGTTTTCCGATCTTTCCTTCAGTTACAACCTTAACATAGGGACATGCATGGATTTTCGGTCGGAACCTTTAGGCACTTGGCATATTGTCTTCGTTGTTATGTAAATTTTAAATAAATTATATTTTAATCTTTATGGACTGTAACAATTAACAACACAATGTAAGAATGTTTGATGTAAGTTCATTGTGACTATCTTCATATTTTGAAAGTTCAAAGAAATATATATTTGTTTTATAACATCAGTACCTTTCCTTTTTTGAAAAAAAAAAACAAATCTTCAATGCTATGAATTATATATATATATATATATATATATATATATATATATATATATATATATATATATATATATATATATATATATATATATATATATATATATATATATATATATATAATAAATCTAGAAGCGGATGAAAAAATCTAGAAGCGGATTTTTTAAGAGATTTAAATAATATTTTATTACTTACATAAATTTCTTTGAATTCTGTATTTTGACAACAATTTATAGAACTTGTACCTATACGCCGGTAGATTATTCTAATCGACTTGTTCGATATTAAATAATATTAAACATTTCTTAATCTCGATTTCTGTTTCTAGAAAACAAAAAAGAAAAAAAATCATCTCAACTAAGATTAGGTTATTTTTTAAATTTTGTAATACATTTTTGTACAATCTTCTGCATCATGAAATCTATCACTGCATTGTATTTTACTAAACTGAGAAATCATTTACTTATATTGATACATCATAAATCCAGAATAGCCATTTCATTTAAATCTAAAACTACTAACTTATGTAACCATTTAAAAAACTATACAATAAAAATAAACTCCATAAACACACAGAAGTAAGTAATTTAATTAAGCTGGATTCCTCGCAAGTGGGTGGTGGTGGGACCAACTTATCACGTTGTGTGAGAATTCCCGTGCGCTTCCTTAACGGCGACTAACAGTTACCGCAGCGACGCTGTTTAGTTATGGTGCCAAAGTGAGCTTTGTATGCTATAATTGTACTACTAATTTGTTTATCTAATATGTAACTTTTGATTTGATTTTTTGCCATTTTTTAGATTAAAAGTAAAGTTAAAACACTCTCTGATCACTTTTAAAGATTGCTTGTTGCGTTTATATCTAAATGTCATCCCACTTTGTTTTAATAAAACTGGGAAGATGAAAATTATGTTATATAAAACAGTTGTGGCGCAGTGGCACGAAGTGTGACTGTAAAACCGACTGGTTGTGGGTTCGATCCCCATTCGAGGAGCTGAAATATTTACTTAAATTTATATTTCCATTTCTTCGCTCTGGTGTCGAGGCTAAGCGCGGCGTTGAGTTCTGCCACTCAACACGCAATGCTTCTAGAATTCGGCAGAAAATGGGGAACGGTGCGTCTTAACACTAGATTTCCATCTGCCTACCCTGCTGTGTGCGGGATACAGCGTGAAGCTGATTTATTTGATTTAAAACATTCTTCTGGAGTGTACTGTATAATATTTTTCATATTCGAAAAAGTATCGATGTAGAGAACAAGTAAGTACGTATTATTAGATGATTTATTCCTACTTAGCTATTTATTTAAAATCTTAAATAATCTTCAGTCTATGTTGAACTATTTCATTCATTTTTGTAAGACGGAGAGGAGTTCGGGCAGTGGAAGCTAGCATTACAGGCTCTGCATTGCTATAGCACAGTGAATGCACGGAATGCTAAGAATTGGTTCTCTTTTTGTTTATAATAACTTTTACAATATATAAAATATTTGAACTTTTAATAATAACTTTATATAATAAAGTTTATATCGAAAAGTATACAACACAATATCTTTTGCCGTGTGATCCCGGCCTAGAATAGGATCATCCTGGTGGTGTCGTAAGAGGCGACTAAAGTACGTGTGGTAGAGTCACGTCGCCAGCAATGGCAACACGCATGAGCAGACTCGACCGGATCATTACCATTTCCATTTACACTCCCGGCACTTAAAACCAGCGTGAAGTAGTGGCTTTATGCCACTGCGTTTCGCACCAGGTAATGCCGGGCTCCGGCACCCAACCCACCTTTAAGGCCGGCAACGCACCTGTGGCTCCTTTGGTGTTGCACGGGGCCGTGGGCGGCCGTAATCACTTACCATCAGGTGACCCGAGCGCTCGTCTGCCGTGTCTTTTCCATAGAAAAAAAACATATTTTTTTTTAACTTTTGCTTAGAAAGGATAGTATTTTTTTATAAAAAAATTAATAACACGCAAAAACCGTGACACAGATGACAACGTTCCGTTGACGGAAGCTTGTATGAAAATTGTTTGAGGATATGAAAACGAAAATATAAGGATATTTTATCATATTAAATATTTTGATAATATTTGCATAATGAAGTGTATGTATATGTATATATATATATATATATATATATATATATATATACATATACATACATATATATATATACATATATATATATATATATATATATATATATATATATATATATATATATTATATATATATATATATATATATATATACATATATATATATATATATATATATATACATATATATATATATATATATATATATATTATATTATATACATAATTTTATAGAAAATAAAAAATAGTCTCAGTTCACTTGTTCTTCTTATGTTTTTTTAATAGTCATAGTGCTAAGTGTTTTGAATGTAAAAATGTAAACACATTTCACTTATTTTTTTTATTTAATAGTTCTTTTCGTATGGTAACTCTTACTAAAAAGTTACTTTATGCATGTATGCTAACACTCGGTTCGATTGTCTCGTGGGAATTACATATTTACTCATTTCATTTTCCTCACTCTGATATCCAGGAAAATCGCTGCGTTGAGTTCCGCTATTCAACACGCAATGCCTCAAAGATTCCGTGGGAAGTGAGGAACGAAAGTGTCTTAATTGGGTTCCCTTTGTGCAGAACATAGCATGAAACAACAAAAACATATAATAATATTGACGTCATTACTATATGTTGCGTTTATGCCTGTTTGACCTGTTATGCTTTTAAATGAATGGGAAGTGGAAAATGTGGAAACACTACATGCACTTCGCCTGATAAAAATAAGTAAATTATTTTAAAAAGAGTAGTGTTAAGGTTCCTAGCTCTCTCGGAACTCAACACCGCACTTCATTATGCAAATATTATCAAAATATTTAATATGATAAAATATCCTTATATTTTCGTTTTCATATCCTCAAACAATTTTCATACAAGCTTCCGTCAACGGAACGTTGTCATCTGTGTCACGGTTTTTGCGTGTTATTAAATTTTTTATAAAAAAATACTATCCTTTCTACGTGGAATTTTCTGTTAAGAAGCAAAAGTTAAAAAAAAGTATGTTTTTTTTCTATGGAAAAGACACGGCAGACGAGCGCTCGGGTCACCTGATGGTAAGTGATTACGGCCGCCCACGGCCCCGTGCAACACCAAAGGAGCCACAGGTGCATTGCCGGCCTTAAAGGTGGGTTGGATGCCGGAGCCCGGCATTACCTGGTGCGAAACGCAGAGGCATAAAGCCACTACTTCACGCCGGTTTTAAATGCCGGGGGTGGTAATGATCTGGTCGAGTCTGCTCATGCGTGTTGCCATTGCTGGTGACGTGAGTCTACCACACGTACATTAGTGGCCTCTTACGACACCACCAGGATAATACTATTCTAGGCCGGGATCACACGGCAAAAGATATTGTGTTGTATACTTTTCGATATAGACTTTATTATATAAAGTTATTATTAAAAGTTCAAATATTTTATATATTGTAAAAGTTATTATATACAAAAAGAGAACAAATTCTTAGCATTCCATGCATTCACTGTGCCATAGCGATGCAGAGCTTGTAATGCTAGCTTCCACTGCCCGAACTCCTCTCCGTCTTACAAAAATGAATGAAATAGTTCAACATAGATTGAAACTTTTTATTTACTTTATTTAAGATTTTAAATAAATAGCTAAGTAGAAATAAATCATCTTATTATACGTACTTACTTGTTCTCTACATCGTTACTTTGGCGAATATGAAAAATATTATACAGTACACTCCAGAAGAATGTTTTAAATCAAATAAATCAGCTTCACGCTGTATCCCGCACACAGCAGGGTAGGCAGATGGAAATCTAGTGTTAAGACGCACCGTTCCCCATTTTCTGCCGAATTCTAGAAGCATTGCGTGTTGAGTGGCAGAACTCAACGCCGCGCTTAGCCTCGACACCAGAGCGAAGAAATGGAAATATAAATTTAAGTAAATATTTCAGCTCCTCGAATGGGGATCGAACCCACAACCAGTCGGTTTTACAGTCACACTTCGTGCCACTGCGCCACAACTGTTTTATATAACATAATTTTCATCTTCCCAGTTTTATTAAAACAAAGTGGGATGACATTTAGATATAAACGCAACAAGCAATCTTTAAAAGTGATAAGAGAGTGTTTTAACTTTACTTTTAATCTAAAAAAAGGCAAAAAATCAAATCAAAAGTTACATATTAGATAAACAAATTAGTAGTACAATTATAGCATACAAAGCTCACTTTGGCACCATAACTAAACAGCGTCGCTGCGGTAACTGTTAGTCGCCGTTAAGGAAGCGCACGGGAATTCTCACACAACGTGATAAGTTGGTCCCACCACCACCCACTTGCGAGGAATCCAGCTTAATTAAATTACTTACTTCTGTGTGTTTATGGAGTTTATTTTTATTGTATAGTTTTTTAAATGGTTACATAAGTTAGTAGTTTTAGATTTAAATGAAATGGCTATTCTGGATTTATGATGTATCAATATAAGTAAATGATTTCTCAGGTTAGTAAAATACAATGCAGTGATAGATTTCATGATACAGAAGATTGTACAAAAATGTATTACAAAATTTAAAAAATAACCTAATCTTAGTTGAGACGATTTTTTTTCTTTTTTGTTTTCTAGAAACAGAAATCGAGATTAAGAAATGTTTAATATTATTTAATATCGAACAGGTCGATTAGAATAATCTACCGGCGTATAGGTACAAGTTCTATAAATTGTTGTCAAAATACAGAATTCAAAGAAATTTATGTAAGTAATAAAATATTATTTAAATCTCTTAAAAAATCCGCTTCTAGATTTTTTCATCATGTATTGTAGTCAAAAAAGCTGTTTCATTTGATATACATTATAAGTGGGTTATACAAAAAAATATTGTAATCGGCCATTTTCTTATGGCAGTCATTTTGGCTTAACAACAATATAGATTATATGTTACAAGAGTTCTCTCTTCTATTTATTAAATATTCAAATCAAATTTTTGTATGTTTTCTAAATAAGTATAGGTTCCCTCAGCTTAATCTGCTGCAAACAAATGAGAGTGAGACTTTCTAAAGTCAGGTGCTGGCGCCATCATCGCGCCACTTGGTTGATGCCATATGTTGCAATGGCTATGTACAACTGCCGTATTGATCATGATGCTACAATTATTGCAAGTAATTCAAATTAAGATTATAGGATTTTATTTTACAATTTCATATACCTATATTTTTATAGCGCAAAACCCTTTGCAATAGCTGTAATAATAAAATGTTTTTTTTTATTTGTTTTATAATAAATTATCCCCTCGATACTGCAGATGATGTTTTCATTTTACTGAACATTTTCTTGTACAAATAGAGATAGTATTATCTCATTTAAATGAGCAATATCAATTGCAAGTTATCAAGAAATCCTTGATTGCCTCCGAGAACATAATTAATTAAGTTAAGAGTGATGAAAGAAAAATAAAAGATATTTTTATAAGACCGTTTCATATAAGTGAAAATAGTGAACATTGTTAAACGCAATTCTACACAAATATGTGGAAAGGTTAAGAAATATAGGGTTAGAGTTTTAGTTCGTTTTACAATACAGCATTTTCCTACAAATATGCTCAACAATAACAAGTCAAGTGCCAGTCGGGCTTGCCCACTGAGGGTTTTTTTTACAGCGTCACGCTGTACCCCCATACAGCAGGGTAAGCAGAGAGAACATAGAGTTAAGACACTCCGCTCCTTATTTTCTGCCAAATTTTGAAGGCATTGAGTGTTGATTGGCGAAACTTAACGGCGCGTTTTGCCTCGGTACCAGACCGAAGAAAATGGAAATATTAAATTTGTCATTTCCTCGATCCTACTATATCGAGTCCACGACCTGTCGTGTTTACCGTCACATTTTGTTCCTCAGCGGCATGGCTAGCTTCGAAAAGTAGTTTCTCTGCAAAATAAGAATCATTTTAGCTGTTGAAATGCGGTACAAAAATCTGTTATTTACTTAAATGAATGGGATTCGACGAAATTGCACACTTTGCCAACATCGAATGTACGAATGTACGAATTGGGTAATTAATGGATGTTGGTAACATTTACGTATTTGTGACTTTTTTGATTGGATACGAAGTTAATAGAGCTAATGACAATAGAATAAAAAGTTTAAGTTTTAGCGTTACTACAACCATTACATGTAGTTTCCCAGGTACCATCTGCCTATCTTGCTATGTGCGAGACACCATTGCATCTTCACACTTGAACCTACAAAGAATTAAATAGTATCTGCAAAGAATTTTAAATATATATCTAAAGCATACTAAGATAATACGAAAACTTAATAGTAATAACTAATACAAATTTCAATAGGTTTATGCTAAGTAATTGAGTTTCTATTGCGTCACTATAAATAAGTACTTCATAATATATGTATTTTTTCTTTGTCATTATGTTCATAGAAGATTCATCGTTAATTGTTATCAAATAAAAAAAAAGTTAAAGAAATTCAAGGTAATGCCAAATATATATCTTCATTAGCGTCCACTAATTTAATTAACTAACATTCTTTGCGAGCGACAACATTATTACGGTGTTTGTGATTTTCCGCACGTTTTTCTAAAGGCTACGTAGTAGCGACCGCAGATATGCTGCTAAATGGTGGAAGTACGGAACATGCTTGCATCGCACTCGTTATGTTAAATGTACTTGTGCAATGAGACAAATTCAGGACAGTAGGGGTTCGTTTTACAGTTTAACAGATCTTTAATTTATTCAAGGTGAGTTATTTAATTATATTCATATATTCATTAATACATTAGAAGTCTTTTTTTATATTTGTCGTAAAATATCTAGAGAGAAATTTGGATAAAAGTCATTTGGTATTATTATAAGTCATAACTTAGAGGATCGTCAATCTATACATATTTTCATGGTCTTAATTTAATATGTCCAGTGCTAACTCAATCTACGTGTGATAGCTTCTCAAATGGCATTTATATATTGAACTGATTCCTGTTCTGTGCCTTTTAAAAGTTTTCCAAAAAAAATATTAAGATATGATTGACTTCTCACATTTTGGTTACGATGCCCTCAATCTTTAACCATCAACTGGTTACATGTTTAGCCCGGCCTAGCTCAGAACAAAGTTATGCTATTTTTTTTAAACATTTTTAAAGTGTTAATCCACACTTAGGAAAGATAAATACTTAATTAAAAAACGTATAAAAATTTGAACGTAGCGGGACTCGAACCCGCGCCTCCTGGAAACCGACCAGGCGCTCTGACCACTGAGCCATACGTTCTCGCCAAGCTACGTCGAAATTTTTATACGCTTGTTACAACTTATTTCTGTTGTTAGTATCTCTGTAAAGAGATTTTTACAAATTTCCGCTACCCAAAGATAATTACTAAGAATTATCGTTTGGCAAGAGAGAATACTATTCTATTTTTAAATATTTTTTAAACATTTTTTAAAGTGTTAATCCACACTTAGGAAAGATAAATACTTAATTAGAAAACGTATAAAAATTTGAATGTAGCGAGACTCGAACCCGCGTCTCCTGGAAACCGACCAGGCGCTCTGACCACTGAGCCAAGCCAAGCTACGTAAAGTTATGCTATGTGTACGGTGAGATTGGAAAGGAATCGTCCACTATGAGCTTTTGCCACAGGGTAAAACTATTGATTCTGACCTGTACTATCAGCAACTGATGAGGTTGAAAAAAGCCATTAAGAAAAATGGCGGCTGGGAGCTGGTGAATAGTAAGGGCGCAGTGTTCCACCATGATAACGCCAGACCGCACGCAGCAAAAATTGAGACCTTGCTCCATTAGATTTCCACGTGTTTCAGTCATTGCAGAACTCTTTAGGAAGTATAAAGATAACCTCAACAGAACACTGTGAAACTACCTGTAATTTTTTTTTAATCAAAAATCTCAAAATTTCTACAGGAATGGGATCACCACCTATAAGATGGCAATAAATCATCGATCAAAACAGCACATATATATTATTAATAAATAAAAAAATATATCTAAAAAAATATTCTTCTTTGTGTGAGCAATACGAAAATACTTTTGCCCCGATCTTATATAAAAGTAAAGAAATATTTCATTTTCTCGAGTGGCCGAGGCCGTGGTCGATCGAACCCACAACTAGTCGATTTTACGGTCACACTTTGTGCCCCTGCGCCACGACTGGCCTCTATTAATAATATTATTGTAAAATATATTATAAAAAAAAAAATAAATACAATTTATATTACTTAAGCACTATTTGTTATACATTGGCCTTGCTAATAATTTTCGATGAAGGTTTCCTTAAAAGCCCAACTGAATTGTTTATTGAAAAGATAATTAATGTGATGTCTAGAAAATATTGAATACCTAAACGTTTATTAGTAAAATTGATTGAACCGCTTGCTTGCTTAGTTTAAATTTTATTTTTAATTATAAAAGATTTTCTTTTTATGTTCTAAGGTTCGTTGTTTTAGTCTATGTAGTATTATTTGTCTTGATTCTGTCACAATATATTTAAAAAAATCAATAATTGTTAAACAGTTACTTAGAAAATTACATCGCTTTCATTGTAAAAAGAGTTAATGACAAATTTTGACATAATTTTAATTTTAAAAAGAATCTAAATGATATCATTATTATGACTTAGTAAGTCAAATTGTAATTTGATTTTTCGGAGGAGGGTTTCGTACCTCAAAAGGTAAAAAGAAACCTTTATAAGACAATTTTGTTGTCCGTCTGTCGAGACCAATTGTCTTGAGTTAGCGTAAAATTATCAAGTTGAAATTAATATTAAATTTTCTGATTTACGGTCCCTTGTAACGAAGAAGAAAAATCGCTATCAATTGATAAGATCATTATCACTTGGCTGCGACGTTTCTTTTGCGATCATTACTGCCTATTTTCAGTAAACTAAACTACTTCCAGTAAAACTAAATTTGGTATTTTCATACAAAACGAGTGCATACTTAAATTTGTAAGTTTTTATAAGTACTGTTGTTTACTTCTCGTTGAACTACAATCCTGAAATTGTTACAAAGGTCTAGTCTAGTCTAGGAAGGGTGAGTCTGACTCTCACCAGACCTAAATTTTTCGAACTCAGGTTTTTTGTTGGCTTTTTTTGTAGTTTATATTGCTTAATCGTTTGTCTCTCTTTCCTAATTTTTTTTTTTTTTTTATTTTTTTATGGAAAAGGCACGGCAAACGAGCGTGCGGGTCACCTGATGGTAAGTGATTACCGCCGCCCACGACCCCGTGCAACCCCAGAGGAGCTACAGGTGCGTTGCCGGCCTTTAAGGTGGGTTGGGCGCCGGGGCCCAGCATTACCTGATGCGAAACGCAGTGGCATAAAGCCACTACTTCACGCCGGTTTTAAATGCCGGGGGTGGTAAAGATCCGGTCGAGTCTGCCCATGCGTGTTGCCATTGCTGGCGACGTGACTCTACCACACGTACTTTAGTCGCCTCTTACGACACCACCAGTACCAGGATGATCCTATTCTAGGCCGGGATCACACGGCACATCCTAATAATATTGATTTACGACGATTTTTCTCGTTTCAGGCTTTATCTCTAGCGGGGTAGCCAGAGAGAATGCTGCGGCCTATGCATTATTTTTCAGCTAGTTGGCCGTCATCAATTAACCTCTTCGTGCAATATCCGCTCAATTTTTAAGACCTGAGTGAGTAGCAGAATTCAACGTTTATATTGCTTCTAGTAGCGAGCATTAATTTCCCTCACTCTTCGCGCAATTTAGTCACACGATGTGCCGTTGCACCACGCTATATTTATTTTAAAGAATAGAAATATAATTCATGGAAAATATTTGCGTTAAAACGAATAACTTTAAAACCTATCACATTATCCCAGTCATGGCGCAGGAGCACATATGTGGGTTCGGTCCCCACTTGACGAGATGAAGTATTTATTTAAATCTGTAATCTCATTTCGTCGTTTTGGTGTCGAGGTAAAGCTGAAATGGGCAGCGGCGGTGTCTCAACACTAAGATGTGCCTACCCTGCAATGTGCGAGATACAGCGTGAACCTTATCTAACACGGACGTGAGCGAAATAGCGACTAACAACTTCTAAGTATTCATTTTTAGCTTTCCACAGCATATCAATCTTTTTTAACTCCATCGTCAAAACAATGTACATATTTAACCTCCATTCTGATCTATCACGGAATAAAGGACAAGTCGACAGTAAGAAGCTTACTTAATTAGTGTAGCAAACAAGCGCATCTGTCCAGAGCCGCTGTCACACCCGCGTCAAACTGTAAGGAGTGCGATATGTTTTTTAAGATTTTACCTAAAAATATGTTTAATAGTTACCGCTATGGGATTTGTTTATTTTATTCACATTACAATTGTGTTAATAGTTTGAAGACATGGCGGCTCAAAATGTCTGAAAAATTTGACGGGAAGTGGGAAGCGGAATTTCTTAACAATAGGACCCTTCTGCGGACATTACTAAATGCGGGATATAGTGAAACTGAAACAAAATGTTAATATGAACTGAATGATTTTTAGAAATGAATATTTTTTTTTATCTGTTTTTATTTAGGGTTTTTTAAGTTTTTTTTTATGGAAAAGACACGGCAAACGACCGTGCGGCTCACCTGATGGTAAGTGACTACCGCCGCCCACGACCCCGTGCAACCCCAGAGGAGCTACAGGTGCGTTGTCGGCCTTTAAGATGGGTAGGGCGCCGGGGCCCGACATTACCTGATGCGAAACGCAGTGGCATAAAGCCACTACTTCACGCCGGTTTTAAATGCCGGGGGTGGTAATGATCCGGTCGAGTCTGCCCATGTGTGTTGCCATTGCTGGCGACGTGACTCTACCACACGTACTTTAGTACGTGTTTTAGTACGTACTAAGTAAATAAAAATACAATAAAATACGTATTTTAGTACGTACTAAGTAAATAAAATACAAAAATGTCAGTCCCATCGTTTCCTTAAAACGAACTAAAAATACATAATAGTAACAGAAATTTGCTAGAGTAAATTATACAATTAGTAATTATAAAATTTAACCTTAAGCTTAAATAACAATTTAGCTTCAACAGAATTTGTTTTAGACAACAAACATTGAAAGATACCTAAATTCATTATATTTATATTAAAACGACAACATAATTTTCGACGAGCCTCGACATTCAGAAAACATTCCACCCAGAAATGGTATTCATTTTCATCTATTCCACACAATTCAAGAAAACCAGATTTTCTTATTGGACGAAAGTATTCAGAACAAAGCCTAAGCATCGTAACAATTTGTTGACGTGTCAATTTTTTTCGCAAACCATGGAATATGAGGAAGCTTGTTCTGAATAATCCTGTACCATATGCCTTTTATTTCGATCTTTCATCAAAATACTCTGTCCACATTTTTTTTTCACATTATCTTTGTACTTCATTAAAATTTCGGAAAAATCTGGGAATATATTAAAATCTATCCCTTCCTTATTTGTCAGCTTTCTCATTTCCCTTTATTCCAAGGTGAGAAGGAACCTACTTAAGTTTTACAGCAATATCTTTATGAATTAATTTGTTTACCTCATTTAACAACTTATACGTAACTAGTATACCTCTATTGCCTTTAATACAATTACCTAAATGAAGTAATGCACTTTTACTATAAGAAAATACAGCATCCTTATTACAATTAACACTAGAAACATAAACAAGTGCCATAAATATCGCAACAAGTTCCGCTGCCATTATAGTAATATTATTTTTAATCTTAAGCATCCTACCAACTACACTCTTTGCGTCAAAAAAGGAACATCCCACTTTAGAATTAATTTTAGAACCATCAGTGAAATAAAATACCAGCCGGCTTAATTCTGATTATTTTCGTGAACAATTTCATATTTTGCTATATTAAAGTTCAAATATTTTTTAAAGTATTTATACAACTAAAATCCGTTTTAACAATATCTTTACTATTTATATCAGACATTATTTAAGCTAAACATATCCAATAGCACCCCTATTATTAATATTTTCAACAACTGTGTTTTAGGCAAGGCAATAGCGGTGTCTTTTTCCTTCTCCAAAGAAAAGAGTAATAGAATTTTAACTATAATAATATATGAAGAAGCGGTGCGTATTGACCCTGTGTTCTCTCTACAGATATTTAAGACATTTTAAAGAGTTCGGATCGGACCTATAACAGCCCCACATTAGCATCTAACTAATATTAAATCAGCTTAATTGTATTCCGCACTAAATAGAGTAGAAATTAAATTTTAATATAAAGAAATATTTCATTTCTCGGAGTTAGGATCGAACCCACAATCTGTCGCGTTTATTGACACACTTATGTCATTGCCCCACAATGGCCTCTAAGGTATAAAAATATTGTAATATCTTAATCTACTATTATATATACCTTTTAAATAGTAATATTAAGAGAGGCTTATACGTCATAAGACTTTGAATGCCGCTAGAAACAAAGTAAAAATCTTTCAACATTCAAATGTTTTAATATTGCAAATAGCTTAGGTAAAATACCCGCACATATTCACTGCTTTCCATAAAAAAAATCTGTAAATAAAAAAAGTAAAATCCATTGGTATAAAGCCTCTCCTCGTGCGAACTCAGCCACTTCAACCTACAGTATTTTACTAGTTTTCTTTTGACAACATACAATTTTTAGTCTGAAATAGCTCTGGGGAAATTTCAACACTCGAAGTTTAAGAAGTCAAATAGCAATACCGTTTACTTACTGCTTTTGAACGTATTAGTTTCATTAGATTTTAAATTAAAATGTTATTTATTCCCTTCTATCATTTGTATTGAAAATCTTTAGCATTTCTGAAATCTTCCATTGTATTCATAGCTTAACACCAGGTAAGAAATCAGTGGGTCTCTAAACCATCATCTTCGTCATCATTTTCAATTTCCAACGGTCACTCTAGGTTATTTAATAATAATACCAGTATTTCTACGTAACCTAGTCCGTCCTTAATTTTATAATTAAAAAATTTAAGGCTTCAGTACTCTACTGATAAATTTCTCCATAATTAAAATATTAACAAAAGCGAAAATTTATAGGACATTTCGCTTCGCCGAATAAACCAAGCAGGACACAATTGTGATAATACACTTCGATCTTAATGTTGTACAAATCCACTGCAGCCTTTTATTCGGAAGTAGCTCCGTGAGTTGTTCAGCAAAGTATGTCTGTGCCATACTCATCTTGAGAACAGTAAGAATTCCCGTTTGCAACGATAGTGTAGATACTTAAATCATTCCAATTACTACATACGTACTCTACTACAGTCTCAGGCAATTTATTAGTTTGTTGTATATCACTACGGTTGAACAAAGAATATGCAATAGCATGGAATAGGCAGCTCCCATCAGGAGGCATAGCAATAATCCGGTGTAAGGTACTTATCACACCCACTTGTAATTAACTATTAAATTAAAATAGAACGACTAGTTCAATATGCCTTGAAGAAGAATGAAGAAAGTACCGAGATAGAGGTATATCTGAATTGATATGATCCCAACGTCGACTTCGTTCTGTGCCGTTTTCATAAGTTCCTAAAACCAGTAAAATCATGATACCCAGGCCAAAAAAAAACCATTTAGAAATGAGCACCTTCGTACAATACAATATATCTAATATAATTAGGTATTTAGTTTTTTTTATTATGGTCAATGATATTATGTTTTATCACTGTTAAAATTATATTTAATTATATATGAAAATAAATTATGGTTGTCTATGAATCTCCAGTATAATTTTTATTTTGTTGATTAAATGTCAGTAATTAATACACGCTGCGTTTAGAAATCTGATATTTTTTTTCAAATTTTATTATTTTGTTTCTCTTCCTCTCTCTTCCTTTTCTTATTAACAATAATTTAAATAGTTGCTGTTGCTAACAATTACTTTATAATTACTTCTTTTAGGATAGGTGGTGGGCTGACAGTATCGTAAATTAAAAATCAAATCAGCTTCACGCTGTATCCCGACAGCAGCGTAGACAGAGGGAACCTAATATTAAGATGCTAGTTCCCTACTTTCCACCGATTCTTCGTCGCGTCCGTCTCCGTCTATACCGTTCTCTGTCCGATAACTAAAATTGGCTTTGGCTTTTAAATAAGTAATGTCACTTATCATTGTCATTTAGACAATAAAATTGTTTCAATAAAGTTTCTTATGAAATGCTTATTCGAAACATACAAACGGATAAACATTCGAACATATAATAATAAAAATATATATGCTATAATATTAAATAATTGCTTTAGTAATAAAATTAGTACTAAGTAGTTACATAGGCCGCGGTAGAAACAAGCGTTAATGCTAGGACAGCGTATTACACTTTATTCCTTTCAGGGTCGGCCGCGGCAAATAAATTGTTACGATTTTTCTTTAACGCCTCTAGAATGTTGGTATATAATACAAACTGCGAGTGAAAGCGATTTTTATGTAAAATCATATTAAAAATAAAATAAATCAGCTTCACTCTGTATCCCGCACACAGCAGGGTAGGCAGAGGGAACCTAGTGTTTTAGACACTCCGCTCCCCACTTTCTGCCGAATTCTGGAGGCATTGCGTGTTGAGTGGCAGAACTCAACGCCGCGCTTTGCCTCGGAACCAGAGCGAAGAAATGGAAATATAAATTTAAGTAAATATTTCATCTCTTCGAGTGGGGATCGAACCCACAACCAGTCGGTTTTGCAGTCACACTTCGTGCCGCTGCGCTACGACTGGCCTCATAAATTATATTAAATCATATTAAATTTGATGATTTTATAGTATAATATAAAATAACCCTTTTGGGTTTCAAGTCGTGACGCAAGGGCACAAGCATGTGACTGTGGGTTCGATTCAAACTCGAGGAATTTAAATATTTAATATTTTAATTTCGTCGCAAAGTACGGAGCGGAATGTCTAGGCTTGCTCTACTTACCCTGCTATATGCAAGATAACGCTAATTGACTCACTACTCTTTTATGTTAAACAACATAGAAGAAATAAAAACAATTTTATCACATAAAATAATATAATAATGAGATGATATTTAGACTTAAAGCGTGGTCGAAAGCGGTGTAATGTCATAAAACTTAAAATATTACTGCGGAGCAATGATTCATTCTTAGCTCCAGAAAAGATTTACTATAGTAGACACGCTTCTTTTGCAGGACGTGGGTAATTTAAGCACTTAGATCTGATTCTAGGTGGCTTTTAAGATTGATCTAAAGTATAAATCTTTTAAATTAGATAAGCTTTTTCTGATTTCAATTCGTTAAAATAATAGAAACTAAAGTAGGCTCAGAGAACTTAGTGACGAATATACTTTCATTCTCCACTTTCCGTCCTACTGAACGAGATATTTCTCAGCTGGATCTCAATTAACATGCATTCTCATATTATCTTTTCATACATTCTCCTGTGTGCGTTCTCCATTTAACTTGATATTGGCGAAGTGATTAGTGCTCAATTTGGCACGCTTGGAATGCCATAAACAAAGAACAAAAACTTTTCTTTTAAATTCTAGACATTGTCTGCTAAATGGCCATGTAAATGAAAGTTATTATTAAAAATTGTTAGATGAATTTAAAAATATAAATAAACGTCATCAAACAAGCAATTTGATACTTCCTATACAACAATACTAAAGCGCTATTTAGGTTGTAAGAACTATGGATTCCAATATCATATGAATAAGCCATGACGGGGTAAAGACATAGCGTTAAATTAAAATATTTAACAATATGTTCATAACTTGCACCAAAACGTTATTTATGCCCCGCTAGTATTTGCCTGCTGTACTCATCCGGAATGTTAAGAATCGAAGCTCTGACCTTATCCTGGAAGGAGGGCGTTGACACAATTTTTTAGTTTTACGCTAAATTTCATTTACGATACAGTATTTTTATCACGTCTCTGTTGTTACACGTTCAAATTTATTTTGTTCACTTTTACTTGTTATGAAGGCAACACGCTCTTATCCTTAAAACAATAATGGTTAACACCATTTAGTAGAGTTACATTTAGTTATTTAGTTAGTCACAAGCACTGAAAGTACACCGGTACTAGTACTAGGAAATGTAGTACTCGATTTTTTTTGATTTAATGTAATCTTTAGAACTGGTGGCGCTTAATTACAAACGATGCTTTTGGTTTTAATCCTCATTCGCAGAGGTAACAATATTAAAATTATTTTAATTTTTAATGAGGAGAGTCGTAGCGAATTGGCCAGGTCAAGCAGGTTGCGGGTTCTTGGAGATTTCCACTCGGGGGAATTAAATATTTAACATTTTCACTCTGGTAACGACGCAAAGTTTTTTCTCATCTAATATGATTCACTTTTATCTTCTATACAAATAGAATTGTCCTTCAAAATCAGTCTAACCTGACACACTCTCTATAAATGTTTATATCTCAATAGGTTCGCTTATTTATAAAATCATATACATATTATTTAGTACTTGTCGAGTGGAAATGCGTTTGCATATTTAATGTTCCTGTCTGCGGTACAATGGACGTATAAACGAAATAAAGTACAGTCCCACAGGACCAGTTACTCCTTCCATTTCAAAAATTCATTATAACACTCATTTCGTCTGTTTAAATAAAAACAAAAGGTTTTTTGTAGTATCTTTGTACGCATACAGTAGGTTAGGTAGGGGGAACCTAGTGTAGACACTCCCGTTTGCCATTTTCCGTCAAATCCTGGAGGCATTACGTGTTGAGTGGTGGAGCTGAATTTAAATAAATATTTAATTTCCGCGAGTCAGATCGCACCTACAATCAGTCGCATTTACAGTCACTCACTTGTGCCCCTGCGCCACGACTGACCTAATGGAGTATAATTAAGTGCATAATTAAAGGCAAATATTTTTTAAAAAGACATTGTTTGTAGATTTTCCCAAAAAAGTCAATATCAAATGACCTCATTACGAGATGACACGATCTCATGGAGAGTGCTCTTTACAAGCTCTACAGTGCAGAAAATGCACTTTAATTATTTCTTATGAAAAGGCAAATTTATACATATACGTACATTTAGTGCTACAATGATTTTAAATATTATATATTGAGGGAGTAAAGTTCATTATTTTTGAGGAGTTAGTTGAGTAGTTCTTTTAGATCTATCAAAGATATTTGAAATTTCATTTGATTACCAGATAGCCCTTCAGGTAACAAGAATTGATAGCTACGGCAAATTTAAATGTTTATACATATTTTTCATATAAGATGACCCCAATTTTACTGTATTGAATGAAGCACTTCTGTAATAAGTCCTTAATCAGAACTATATACAAGCTTATAGTAGATTAAATAAATAAAATAAATCAGCTTCACGCTGTATCCCGCACACTGCAGGGTAGGCAGAGGGAACGTAGTGAAAGACCCACTCAGAAAATGGAAAATATAAATTTAAGTAAATATTTCATCTCCTCGAGTGGGGATCGAACCCACAACCAGTCGGTTTACAGTCACACTTTGTGCCGCTGCGCTACGACCGGCTTATAGTAGATTGATTTCAAATAATTGAACACAATATTACGTTCTTCGGGACTTTAGTTGTATATTTCAACTGCCAATTATATTAATTCACGCCATAACTTCCGTTAAATTATTTTTTTATTACGGTGTATAACAACCCTACCTACAATTTATACGTCTTGAACTTTGATAATGGAATAACTGAAAACTTGTTATTTAATTCACGTTTTGGCTGCAAGAGATCTCTTCTATAAAAAAGTCCATCGCTGGGAACGAATGTCTAAACTATTTTTAATTAGATATTTATGAACTTCGTGCAATAGAGTAATAGCTATCTTGAACTCAACGCAGGTTAGAG
Organism: Heliconius sara; assembly: GCA_917862395.2. Classification (NCBI taxonomy): domain Eukaryota; kingdom Metazoa; phylum Arthropoda; class Insecta; order Lepidoptera; family Nymphalidae; genus Heliconius; species Heliconius sara. The sequence goes on along the minus strand of OU860795.2, from coordinate 3,369,345 downwards.
GGAGCTCCCGAAATGTTCAAATACTTCGTTCACATTAAGACGGCGAAGTAAGAAACGTCGCGCTTTGACTCTAACAATTATTTTTTTACATAAGTTGTAAGCAGACATGCCTAAGTGGAATTTCTTTGTAATTGTTTAATTTTAATGTTATATAATATATTTACAAATATAAAATTAAAATAATGTCTAATCTATTTAGAATTAATTTATAAACTATATTTATTTACCTATATTTATTCTAATGGCGGGCGTACATTTTAAGTTCATAAATGAAGGAAATATTGTATAGTTAATTAAGCACCTGAGAATCTTCTCGTTTCAATACAAATAACTACTCAATTATCTATAAATATCTACAAAATTAAACAATGTGAACATAGAAACCAAATATTGATTTACAATGGTTTCTGTAACGAAATAAATCGTATTAATTTTAAAATGTTTCAAACGTTTGAAAGATGCTCATCAATTTTTATTGTTTTCTATTAAAAAAATATAATATTACTTGAAATGAAGTTTTCCTCAAAAATATATTTACTTTAAATATAAAATGTTATGAGGCAAAACATATTTAAGGCAAGACTGAGATTGTGTGAGACAAGAGATTGTGGGTTCGATTCCCACTAGACAACTAAATATTTAATTTTCACCACTCCACATGCAATGCCTCCAGTTAGGTGGCAAGTGGTAAACGGAGGTATGTTAATAAGAACGGAGTGTCTTAACATACATAACATTACATATTCAAGGAACTAAATAAAGGTTTCATTTTAAATTGTCTGCCCAGTTTATCCAACAAAATTCTGAGCAAAGCTTAATAGTGGCCTATTAAGCTATCCTCTATCAGCATCAATAATAAACGGTATCTGATATTTAATTCTACTCAACACTTTAATACTGTTGTCCACTCATAGCTTCAATCTATATTATATACAAATGTTTAAAGTGTTATTCTACACTTAGGAAATAAAAAAGTAAAAAAAAAAATTAAAAAATTGTATTCTCTCTTGCTAAACGATAATTCTAAGTAATTTTCTATGGGTGTAAAAATCTCCCTACAGAGATGCTAACAACATAAATAAGTTGTAATAAGTCAGAGCGCTTGGACGATTTCTAAAGAGGCGCGGGTTCAAATTTTATTATATCGAATTCATTATGTGTTTTCAATGGTAAACAGAAAATAATTATGTATTTACTGTTGCACATTATCGTATATGCTATTTATTTTGTGGAAGATTTTAACAACACATTTCATCTTGAATAGAAAGCTAAATTCTATTCTTTTCTATTCTGAGACTAGTACACGTGGGAATCAAACCCACGACATATCATGTCGTAGGTTTGATTCCCACTTGAGGAAATAAAATATTTAAAATTTTTATGTCAGCATGAAACAGAGAAAAACAAAATCTATTGTTAAATAGAACTGGCATTTACTACAATGAGGCTAGCGTAAGATATTAAAAAAATAATATTTTAAATAATTAATTTTCTATAGCTCCAGTCAGTGGACAACGAACTCAACGCTGTAACTTTTAGGTATCGACTGAGATAGAATGGAAAATGAAACAGCTGGTTTTATCTGCGGGCTCACAGGCGCCGGGTTACAGTAGCTAGGGCGTAATGATCCACCAGTTTATAGATGAAAGATGAAATGTGCTGTGATAGTATTATTGTTTTTTTTGTGTTGTAATATGTTAATTTATAATACTCAGGTTATGGGTTCGAATGCCACTCGAGTGAATTAAATATTTTCATTTCGTCGCTCTAGTGTCGACATAAAGCGGGTTGATGTCTGTAATTCATTACGCAATCCAGACTTCAGTGGAAATTGGAGAAAGGAGAGTCTTATCACTAGGCTTCCATCTGTTAAGCCACAAAGAATATATTTTTATGGTTTAGCTTAATATTAAATTAAATCTGCTAAACTTTGTTCCCCACTTTCTGCTGAATTCTGAAAGCATTGCGTGTTATGTGGCAGAACTTAACGCCGCGCTTTGCCTCGAAACCACAGCGAAGAAATGGAAATATAAATTTAAGTAAATATTTCATCTCCTCGAGTGGGGATCGAACCCACAACCAGTCGGTTTTGCCGCTCGTGTTCGTGCCGCTGCCACGACTGGCTTCGAAATATATATATTTATATAAATTATTTTTTACACAATACCCGATACGATTCTACTTTAGGCGAATTGTTTCAGAACACAAAGCGATAAGACCAAACCAATATGAATCTTTCTCCAAATGAAAGCGTATAATTATATGTTATAGTTAAGAATGTGAAATTTGAGAATGTAGTAAAATTTTCAGAAAATTATTCGTTTATTAGTTACTAGCGACCCGCTCGCGGCTTCGCCCGCTTTAACCACAGAATTATTTACTTAAAACACTAAAATTATATTCATGTTTTAATATACCTATAATGTATGTTTGCAACGCACTTAAGATTTCTAATGTGAAAATTATTAAAACCTTAGGTCGCATTTTCGTACCTCCCATAAGAGAGATGCAACTGTCAATATATTAATTTCTTTAAACTTTTGCCTTAAAGAGTCTTTAGGACCTAAGTTATAGTTATAGCTATATAGTTACAGTTATATCGATACTTACAATAAAATCCTAACTCATCGGTGTCTGGACTTGAAAGATATATTAGAAAAATTGTTATTACGGACATTTAACAATGTAATAGAACTTGGTCAGTTTGTCTGTTTATCTGTGCGTTCACGATAATCTCAGAAAGGGCTTAACCGATTTAAGTGCAGTTTTGTAATTTGCCTAACTTCCTTTAAATATTTAGTATTAGTTTTATTTTAATCGGTTCACACAAAATTAAAACCAGATTGACGCTGTATCTGCGTATGTAATACTGCGTATGATATATGACTGACGTGCGAAATGAAAATATGATTAAATTACAATTCAATCCTCCAAGTGGGAATGGAACTCATAACGATAATATATAATTATAATATATAATTTATTTTGTATAAAAAATATTTTTTTCATTTTTGGGATTTTTTTAATCCCCATAATTGAGCATATTTAATATCTATAGTGATTTTTTAGTGAATACAACCAATAGTTGTTACAACACTTGCAAAGAAAGCATATTTCAGGATTTTTTTTAATTCTTATACCTTTTGAGAAACTACCAATATTCTTATCGTTAATAAATTATTATTTTTTGAATATTTTGAATATTTTCGCGCCATTATGACGAAATAATTAGACAAAATAGTATAAATTTTTCGTTCAATTCAAATTGTTCAAAATTAAATGTTAAAAAATGTTCATCGAAAATAATTATACTGTAGGAGTATTATATATCCTGCTTAAACTTGTTTTTTTATGATATTATGTAGAATAATATATTCTATAGAGAAATCACACATTCCTCTTCACACTTTTTACTCTTTAACTATAATACGTAAATATATATTTTAGAGGTTACTCTGTACTAAGATGGCAGCTCTGGTCCCGCATTTACGTCCCTGATATATCGATATAAATAGTAGAAATATAAATCATTGGAAAGAAAAGGACAAACGCAATTATATTGCATTTTTTCTTTTTTTCATACTGAAATGTATTAAAAATTTACATACAATTCATTTGTTTTGAATATAACATTAAGGTTGATTCATAAAATATATTTGGTACTTCTTTAACATGATTATTTCATGTATTTTTTTTATATACAAAGTTTTGATTAAGTTCTCTTGAGAAATATATGTACTGCAAATGAATGTAACGTATCTACGTGCCAATGATTAAAATGTATTGATATCCCTACGTGATCCATCTAAACCCAATATAAACTATAGCAACCAGCTCGCGGCTTCACCCGCTTAAATTTGTAAATTATTTGTTTGTTTCGGTACAGGGAATTACGTTCCTGTTTTAATAAATAATGTATGCTTGCAGCGCACTTATGATTTCTAATGTGAAAATTATTAAAACCATTGTGGCATTTTAGAAAAATTATTATTGGGGGCAATTAACAAAGTAATAGAACCAGAAACAATAATATTTGTAAATTTTGTTTGTTTGTTGGTTTTTCTGTTAGTCGACGCTTATCTCAGAAACGATTTAAGCGATTTAAAGAGCTAAGACGTGAGTGCGGTGCGGGAGCGGTAAAATCACTTTAATTGTTTTTATTGTAACATTCGTCATGTATGAATGGTGTAATGATTAAAAAGCTGACCTTTATAACTATTTATTTATATCCTCATAGAGAAATGATAGCTTTTTTGGGCACTGTTAATTTTTTAAGAAAATAAATTTGATCAAAATACACTTATTTATCTATTTATCTATATATATAAAAGGACATGTACCTGACTGACTGAGGTAAGACACACGCACAGCCGTAACCGCTGATGGGAGAAACGTGAAGATTGGACAGATGTTTATTTTAATAATTTGGACATCCACTATTAAGGGATTTTGAAAATTTTTTACCCTAAACAGATGAAATAGGGGTTGAAAGTTTGTATGGATTTTTTTTAAAACAGCACTGATTTTCATAAAATTTGAAAGTCAGCAGACTCTTTAAAATATTTCATTGAACACGTGTTTAATGGTTTTTAGAATTCATCCTCTTAGGGATGAATTTTAAAAACAATGGCCGGGGTTGAAAGTTTATATGAAAAAATCTTTAAATCGCCACCGATTTTTATAAAACGCTTTTCGTGGTTTTTTTTAGAATTCACCCCTAAGGGTGCTAATAAGCAGGCGAAGTTGCGCGCGCCCGCTAGTGTTAAGATAAAAATTGAAATAATATATAATATCTTATTGTTATACTGTAATAACATATACTATATTTATCAGAATGAGAATGTATTGTTCTGTTTAATAGCTCCTGATAGTTATTACAAAACATGCAAGGAAAGATCATTTTAGAAAGTTGTTTAATTATATTAGAATTATAAAAACTACTAACATTTTTATGGTGAATAAAATATTGTCTGAGTTTTCCACCTGAAAAACACTAAGGGGAGAAAATATATTAAATATATATAAAAATATAGATACCATATTAGTACCGATACTGTTGTACTGGTAATAATAAATGAAAAAAAATATATACTACGTACAGGATACCTTTGTATGCAAAGTTTAAAGCTATTCATTTTGACAGAATATAAAACATATATATTTTAGATGTCCCTCTGTACTATGTTTCCTTTGATAATTAGTTATTGTAACATAACTCTAACAGTTACACATGGTATCGTATACTTTTTTTTTGTTTTACACCTTAATCGTCTAATTGTAAAAGAATTTTCCAAATTGGTCTCGTAGTTTCGGGGCCTATTCAAATCAAGTAAGGAAACAAAAAATCTAATCGATTGTCTTAACAATTTTAGTGATATCGATGCACCTCCCCCTCACCCCCGCAGAGTTACTCGCCACGGTGCGCGAGGCCACACGGCACACACTCCGCATTTTTTATTATTATATGATTTTCTTTAGATTGATATTTTTAAATTCGTTATATCTTTTGAATGGGATATCCGATTTTATTAATTTAAAAAGTATTTTACAGGTATTGAAATTATCTTTAATAAAATATCATTTAATAGGATAAGGATTAATGCAGAGGTATGAATAATATGGTTTGATTATTGTCGGCACTTTTGTTGACTTATAAAATATAAAAAAATGGTTATATTGTCATAACTACAGTAGCTGGATATATGCTATCGCGGACTTTTATATAGATATTGATGCGCTCTACAATACTGTAGAACATTGTTTTGTTTTATCATCAATAGTTTTCGCAGCGCATGCGATGATAGAATTATTAAGATCAATTTCTTCTCACCTTGGGTTACATTATTGCATTTTTATGAGGGATCTCTATTTTTTTTGGAAATGTAATATAGCCTATGCTGGTCAGTGAAGATGCAGCTTTCTAATAGTGAAAAAAATATTGAAATCGGTCCAGTAGTCTTTGCGTGAAAACTCTACAAACATACACACATACATACATACAAAAATACAAATCTTACCTCTTTATAATATTAGTATAGATTAGTATGGATTATTTAGCCTACAGTTAAAGTTACATACCATATGAATTGTAGGATTATGAAACGCAATGAAAATTGTAATTAATCTTCAGGTTGTGAACTTATCTAATTGATACTTGAAATGTACATCAAAAGACCTAACGAACGTAATATTGTGTTTGTTGTGTTATTTAAAGCCAATTTACTGAATATTTAATTATAATTAAGGACTCGTTACAGATACGTGCCTTATCGAGAAATACTGCCGATACAGTGAAATTGAGATAGTCGTATATGAAAATTATGAATAAGAATTCAATTAATTATTTATTCAATTATATTAAACCACTTAATGTAGCTATTGTATCGATATTTCTCACTTGATTTCAAAAAGAGTATCTGGTAATGTAATATATTTTCTGTTGAGCGTACATTCTCCTTTGGGTTTTTCCCATTCGAAGTGCAAAGTGATTAGTGCTGCATAGGCTCGTAACACCATGAATTAAGAACAACAATAACATTAAAATGTGAATTTTTGACACATAAAATTCAAAGTGTAAAATTATATATAATTTTACTTAGATCCGTCTGCTTAGCCCAGCAATCGCGAGATAACTACTTTATATAGATAGAAAGATACTTTCTAAAACTATACACAAATAAAAGTAAAAATATATTCCTTATACGAGTAAAATTGAAACGAAGCCAAATCTCGACTGTTCAAACGTTGTAAGTTTCAAATGGTGCGCTAACCGAATGATGACATTGTAAGAATTAAACGCTGCGCGCTCGATGACACTTTGTCTATGGTAGACCTGTCAGGGATACTATTTTTAACAAATAAAATGGCTAGATTCAATTCAGTATTCTATTGCAAGCTTGCTTTGTTTGTCTTTTCATACTATAAAGCAAGATTTTTAATATTGATGGTATTTAAATATTACCTGTATACAGTAGGATAGGCAAAGGGAACCTAGTGTAAAGACACTCCGTTTTCCAACACCTATCAAAATACGCGAAATTTCATGTTTACCAAAACGAGTAAACGTTAATAACTCATTCTTTCAACAACAATATCGGGTTAATGATGGAACTTAGACGTGTCACATAGTACTAACGGTCTCTGGGTGTAAATTTTTATTGGTTTTTATATGTGTCTAAAATGCGTTTTCACCTTACTCTGTTCTGACTTGGTAAAACTACAATATACAAGGTGGAAGGGTCTGCGCTTCTCTTACGGAAACATAATTTGGGGTAAAATATTCCAAATTCATACCTCAACAGTTTAAATGCAAGATTTTTTTATTTCGTTTTCATTTATCGTGTAACGCTATTACGAAAATACTAATAACGTAAACATCTACTATTACAAAAATACTACTAAGCGTTACGTTACTCAAAAAACATACTACAATGAGAAGGCGATATCTCTCGTTCTATTTTACGCAATTCAACGACACCAGAGCGAAGAAATGGAAATATAACTTTAAGTAAATATTTCATCTCCTCGAGTGGGGATCGAACCGACAACCAGTCGCTTTTACAGTCACACTTCGTGCCGCTGCGCCACGACTGGCCTCAATTAATATTAATTATTTTGTTTGCAAATATCACTTATTCCTTTTTGGAAAAATCTCTTTTGTTTTAATTGTACTAGGATAGAGTAGTTAAAACTGTAGTTTCCTTAAAAGTGCTGATAACAAAATACTTTGTATAACGAGGCGGTTCACGAGAGCAGCTTCTCACTCGTTAGGTCTTCGTCAATACTCGGAACGCGGAGAAGTCAAATGACGCCTCAGACAGTGATGCCCATTGCCATCGTCTAAATACACCCAAAACAACTGACGTTTCGTATTCATACTCTGAGATATATGTATTTCATAAATGTTTTTTTAAATTTTAATTTTCATTATCTGCACTGAACTTTCAACCACTAATTGGACGGTGTGATTGTTTCGGAGCCACAAAATGTACTGGCCGCGACATTTATTCGACAGAAGGCAATTTTGAGTATGATTTTGGTAGGTAATTGTAATGTAATAATAAGTTACTTTCTAGAGAATTACACAAAAATGTGTGATTTCTTGAATCATTTTTATAAACGTGTCCTCGAAACACTTTAACAATTAATGTTAAATTTGCGATATTGATTATATTAAAGAGATACGCTATTATTATTATTATATAATTATAATACCTACTATTATTACTATATTACATATAAAATAACCGAGGAAGTGACAATGTAATAAGCACAGGAATAAATAAAGAAACAGATTGTCTTTGTGTTCATATTACACAGACATTAAACATACAAAATCAATTAAAATATGCGTTTTAAATTGTAAATTTACTCGAATCTAAGTAACACTGCTCTAGATTTAAATCGTTTAAACTACAATTACCATATTTAGCGAAGCCTCATTTGAAATGGAGATGACTTTAACTGTACGTATCGCTTACTTTTGCTATTCGTTCGTATTAAAATGCAATATGCATAGTTGTAGAGAAAATTTTTCTTTCCTGTTTAGTTTTAAAGATTGTTAATTTGTTTTAGATGTTTTGTAATTTAAAATATTTTTAAAATTGTATTAATATTCTCTATTAATACGATTTTGTCGTATGTATAAATAAAGAAATTACATTGATTCTGTAACAAATTAGCATATTTAGGGAAAAAATGTGAAAAATGTGGAATTTGCCATGCTTTGGCCATCCTGACTAAAATTTAATTCTAGTCAGGATGGCCTTTATATTATTGTGTATATTTTTTTCTGCTTCACGTCGTATCCCGTATGTGGCTGGGTAAGCAGAGTAAGCCTTTTGCAAATTCTTGAGTGTGAACGTACAACAAGACACCTTTCAAGATCCATTTAAACTTATTAAAATAAAATACTATTAGAAATTATTAAAAGTTAAAAATGGTTATGGTGAAAATGAGTTTTTCTTTAGTTATATTACAGAATAATTTAATATTTTAGGTTTAAAGAAAGAATTTTAACTATCAAAGTAATTCGCCGGAATAGCTAAATAGGAAAAAGGTTTTATATATAGTGAAATACTTAAATTATATTAAGCATTTTCATTTTTATTGAAGTATATTGCGGCTTTAGTCGTCTTTAAAGATTTATAATGAAAATGTTATTTTTACAGTGATCAATTATATCAATGTATGCAGTTCTTAATATATTTCGTTTATTCAAAACTTTATATTATATCAAGGGCAGCACGGTAGGCAGAGGAAACCTAGTCTGTGGATATCTTTGAATTATAAAAAAATCAAGTAAAACATGCAATAAAGAATGTATCTTTTCTTTAAACGTTAAACGTTAAGAAAAATGTCTCTTCTAAAGTAATAGCCGAGATACAAAATAATATGAAGAATAACGTACGGTGCGTTTGTAAATTGCAAAGTACTATAGTGCTACGAAAGTGCTACGACGCAGCTACGTCATTTAATTTGCTATCGCTAAAGATATCGATTATAAAAAGTCTTTTACTGGATATTTGATTTATTATGAAAATATAACATATTTTTCAAATTCCTACAATGATTTCTTATAGATTTACCATATGTTAAGAGACAGTTGTATTTTTCTTTTTTAAAAATCACAAACATTTTTTTAAACATTTCTAAATATAAGAAATGAAAACCGAAGTGCCTAGTAACCGAGGCCAGTCGTGACACAAGGGCACAAAGTGTGACTGTAAAATCGGCTGGTTGTAGCTTCGATAGCCATTCGAGGAAATAAAATACTTATTTTCATTTATATTTCCATTTCTTCGCTCTGGTGTCGAGGCAAAGCGCGGCGTTGAGTTGTGCCCCTCAACACGCAATGCCTCCAGACCTCAGCGGGAACTGGGGAACGGAGTGTCTTGACATAAGGTTTTCTCTGCCTACCCTGCTGTGCGTGCTATGCTAATTTATTTATTTTCAAAGACCAATCGGTAGAGAATAGAGTTCTGTAATACTCCTTTTTTATAGTAAGCATATGTATATTATATATTTATTACTCAAAATATTTAGTTTTTATATTTAAATCTGGCATAATATATATTTAAAAATCTATTATTTTAATCTATCATAATATTTCTTTTAATATTATCATAACACGAATAAAATTTTTAGTACCACAAATAGACAAACCGACAATACACACTGTTCTTTACCTTAACTTTATAATTTATATAATTTTAACAAGCCAAATTTATATTTATACATGTCAAGGAACAAACTGATGGACTTTAGTATTTTTATAGATCCGCTACCAAAATTATGTTATACTAGCGACCCGCTCGCGGCTTCGCACGCTTTAACCACAGAATGATTTACTTAATACACTAAAATTATATTCAGGTTTCAATATACCTATAATGTATGCTTGCAATGAACTTGAGATTTCTAATGTGAAAATTATTAAAACCTTAGGTGGTATTTTCGTACCACCCATAAGAGAGATGCAACTGTCAATATATTAATTTCTTTAAACTTTTGCCTTAAGGAGTCCTTAGGGCTCAAGTTATAGTTATAGTTATATCGATACTTACAATAAAATCCTAACTCATCGGTGTCTGTACGTGGAAGATATATTAGAAAAAATATTATTATGGACATTTAAAAATTTAATAGAACTTGATCAGTTTGTTTGTTTATCTGTGCGTTCACGATAATCGATGCGATGCTTAACCGATTTAAGTGCAGTTTTGTAATTTGGCTAACTTCCTTTAAATATTTAGTATTAGTTTTATTTTAATCGGTTCATACAAAATTAAAACCAGATTCACGCTGTATCCAGCCTATAGCAGGGAAGATAGAGGGAACTTAAGTGTTAAGATACTGAAATGAAAATATGATTAAATTTCAATTCAATCCTCCAAGTGGGAATCGAACCCATAACGTCACGTTACTGGCACAATTTTGTGCCCCTACGCCGTGACGGTCTTTAATATTCATACAGAATGGAAGCTTCAGCGCACCCTTTACGGGGAGTATATAGGATAAACTATTAATATATAAAAATAATTAAAAATATAATAGTTTATTAAACCCATACCTAAAGAAATTAATCAAGATACCTCAGCAGTTTAGACGTAGGATCCAAACCTGTATTTCCTGTGACGCAGTTACGCATCTATGCAGATACCAATAACGTAATCACATACTACTACAAAATATTACTAAAGGTTAAGCAACTTTGAACTTTGCCGCCAATACCTACGACTCGTATGTTTGCGTCTTTAATGACAAATAGCGTTTTATTTTAATATCAACGATAATACCTTATTTACTTTGTATGAAAAAAATAACTTTTTCCTTCCATTCTTTTAATTGTATTAGGCTTTTATAGTTAAAACTATGGTTTCATTTAAAGTGGTACTGATAAAAACATTATATAATTGACTATATAATATCTATAGTGATTTTTTAGTGAATAGAATTATTATTATTATTAATACAACACTTGCGAAGAGAGCATATTTCGGGCATTTTTTAAATTCTTATACCTTTTGAGAAACTACCAACATTCGTAACGTTAATATTTTTTTTTAAATAAAAAAAACATTTGAATATTTTGTCTAAATTTTTCGTCATAATGGCGCGAAAATATTCAAAATGTTCAAAATTAAAAGTTCAAAAATGTTGGTTAAAAATAATTATACTGCAGGAGGATGGATACCTTTATATGTACTGTTTAAATCTGTTTTTTTTATGATATTATGTAGAATAATATAATCTATAGATAATCACACATTCCTCTTCACACTTTTTATTCTTTAACTATAATAAGTAAATATATTTAACGTTATAACGTTATATTAAACGTATTAATAAACTTAATTAAATTTATTAATACGTTTCAAGTATTCATTTGTTTTGTATATAACATTAAGATTGATTCATAAAATATATTTGGCACTTCCTTAACTTAATTATTTCATCTATTTTTTTTATTTACAAAGTTTTGATTAAGTTCTCTTGAGAAATATATGTACTATAAATAAATGTAATGTACCTACGTGCCAATGATTAAAATGTATTGACATCACCACGTGATCCATCTAAACCCAATATAAACTTTTATAAACTATAGCAACCAACTCGCGGCTTCACCACATTTGTGAATTATTTGTTTGTTTCGATACAGGGAATTACTTGAAAGTTTGTATTATTTTTTTTTTAAAACAGCACCGATTTTTATAAAATTTGAAAGTCAGACTCTTTAAAATATTTCATTGAACACGTGTTTCATGGTTTTTAGAATTCATCCCCTAAGAGTTCAAATACTGGGTTGAAAGTTTATATGGAAAAATCTTTAAATCGCCACCGATTTTTATAAAAACTTAAATTCAGACTGTTAAAAATATTGTAATGAACACGTTTCGTGGTTTTTTTTAGAATTCACCCCTAAGAGTGCTAATAAGCAGGCGAAGTTGCTCCGCGACCGCTAGTTTTAATGTAATAACATACAATATATTTATAAAAATGAGAATATATTGTTTTGTTTAATAGCTCCTGATAGTTATTACAACACATGCAAGGAAAGATCATTTAAGAAAGTTGTTTAATTATATTAGAATTATAAAAACTACCAACATTTTTATGGTGAATAAAATATTTTATCAAATAAAAAAATGTCTATGTTTTCCACCTGAAAAACACTAAGGGGAGAAAAAATAAAAATATATATATATATATATAAAAATATAGATACCACATTAGTATCAATACATTTTGCTGGTAACAATAATTGAAAAAAATTATATACTACCTACGGGATAACTTTGTATGCAAAGTTTAAAACTATTAATTATATACATACATATACATATAGGCATCTAAAATATATATATACATTTTAGATGTCCCTCTGTACTACGATGGTGGCTCTTTTCTAGTTTGCACATTTTCCTTTGAAAATGAGTTATTGTGGCATACCTAACAGTTACACATGGTATCGTATACTTTTTTGTAGATATTGATGTCTTCTATAAAATTGCAGTACATCACTTTGCTCTATTGTCAATAATTTCCACAGCGTACGCGATATAAGGTTTTTTTGGTATTTTTTTACACGTTAATCGTGTAATTGTAAAAGAATTTTCCTTATCGGGTCTATTTAATTCAAACAATTTTGCCGTGGGATCCCGGTCTAGTATAGGATCATCCTAGTGCTGGTGGTGTCGTAAGAGGTGACTGGGCAGACTCCACTGGATCATTACCACCCCCGGCGTGAAGTAGTGGCTTTATGCCACTACTTCACGCCAAAACCGGCGTGAAGTAGTGGCTTTATGCCACTGCGTTTCGCATCAGGTAATGCCGGGCTCCGGAGTCCAACCCACCTTAAAGGCGGGCAACGAACCTGTAACTCCTCTGGTGTTGCACGGGGCCGCGGGCGGCGGTAGTCACTTACCATCAGGTGATCCAAACGCTCGTTTACCTTGTCCTTTCCATAAAAAAAAAAAAAAAAAAAAAAAAAAAAAAAAAAAAAAAAAAAAAAAAAAAAATCCATAAAAAGAAACAAAAAATCTAATGGACTGTCTTAATAATTTAAGTGGTATCGATACATCTCCCACCCAACCCCCGCAGAGTTACTCGCCACGGTGCGCAAGGCCACACGGCACCCACTACGCATTTTTTATTATTACATGATTTTCTTTAGATTTATATTTTTAAATTCGTTATATCTTTTGAATGGGATGTCCGATCTTATTAATTTAAAAAGTATTTTACAGGTATTGAAATTATCTTTCATAAAATATCATTTAATGGGATAAGGATTGATGCAGAGGTATGAATAATATGGTTTGATTATTGTCGGCACTTTTGTTATCGTATAAAATATAAAAAAATGATTATATTGTCATAACTACAGTAGTTAGACATATGCTATCGCGGACTTTTTTATAGATATTGATGCGTTCTACAATACTGTAGAACATTGTTTTGTTCTATCATCAATAGTTTTCGCAGCGCACGCGATGATAGAGTTATTAAGATCAATTTCTTCACACCTTGGTTTACATTATTGCATTTTTATTAGGGATCTCTATTTTTTTGGAAATGTAATATAGCCTATACTGATCAGTAAAGATGCAGCTTTCCAATAGTGAAAAAAATATTTAAATCGGCCCGGTAGTTTTTGTGTGAAAACTCTACAAACATACACACATACATACATACATACATACAAACATACAAAAATACAAATCTTACCTCTTTATAATATTAGTATAGATAAGAACTAATCAAAATAAATACATTTCAAAATAACTAACTCGTATGAGAGAGCTACGCTTGCGCTACGTCATTTGATTTAGTGCCGACTAAATATCTACTCGTTACGAAACGTAAAGCCGAGCATCGCCTTAATAAGTACTTATATATGTATGCATATACTAATTGGTTATATATCTTTTTGCAATAGTCATAAAATATTTCTTTTAGCTTTACGCTGTTTTACACACATAGCAGGGAAGGTAAAGGGAACCTGGGATTATACTCTGGAGATAATCCGTACAACGCTTCTTTACGCTTTCTTTTCTTTACACCAAATTCTGCCAGTGCATGTTGAGTGGTGGAACTCAACGCCACTTTGCTCCGTCACCAGAGCGAGGAAATGAAAATATTTATTATTTCATATCCTCGAGTAAATTGGATCCTCATCAAATCAGTCGTCGTATGTGTCCCTGCGCAACGATATATCCATATATAATTAAAACTAAAATAAATTCCTGTGACAACGAAATTTAAATCATAAAAATTTATATATGATATTTCTTAACATAACTTCCATAACTTCCGAACAACGCTACGCAGTAACAATGGAGTTGGAAATGTACTCTGTTAGAAATAGAGCAAGAAATTTTAATAAAATTTTCAGCTTCCTTCTTGTTATGTATACATTTTTACAGAATTTGTAATCTATACTATTATTATAATATAAAGAGGAAAGATTTGTAAGTATGTATATTTGTAGTGGATAAACGTGAAAACTACCAAGCCGATTTCAACAATTCTATAATATTAGTATTCATACATATTTCAGGTTTTTACTTTTATATGTTACAAAATTTACCTCAAAATTTTACCATACACTATGTTAACAGTGATATTTGTAGGTGACTACAAAAGGAAGAGGAGAGGATTTGCACAAAATCTATATATGATTTTGTGGAAATTCTCTCCTACTCCTTTTCATAGTAATAGTATAGATTATTTTAGTATTCAAGAAGTGATTTATATACTTGAAATCTTGAAGTATTCGTAAAGCCAACGTTAGGAAAGTAAGTGATATATTAATCACATTCTAGTTCTTAACAAAAGTAATATGTCACCGTTACGATGGCGTAAAATGGCGTTGGTTTTTTTTTAAATTATGTTTTTATCACCAAAATTATATAATTATTATTTTTGTACAAAAAAAAATCATATTATGTTAAGACGATTTCTTATCTATATTTATTTGTTTTGAGCTCAGAAATTTAATGTCAGTTTCTATAGACTATGAAACAATTAACTATTTCATTAGTTTATTATGATAGTGACACATTGTCTGTGGAGGGACAGTAATCTATTGAGAAACCAATACAATTGTATATACCATTATATACCAATATAATTGTTAAAGACAATACCCATACATTCATGACTTAATGATGATAACTTAAATTATAGCTAATTCATTAAAATACCAATTTTGTAATTTTGTATGTCTGTGCCTTTGTTCATGCTAATCTCAGAAACAGCTTAATCGATTTGAATGTTGTTTTCACGATATATATATATATATATATACCAGTCGTGGCGCAGCGGCACGAAGTGTGACTGTAAACCGACTGGTTGTGGGTTCGATCCCCACTCGAAGAGATGAAATATTTACTTAAATTTATATTTCCATTTCTTCGCTCTGGTGTCGAGGTTAAGCGCGGCGTTGAGTTCTGCCACTCAACACGCAATGCCTCCAGAATTCGGCAGAAATTGGGGAACGGAGTGTCTTAACACTAGGTTCCCTCTGCCTACCCTGCTGTGTGCGGGATATAGCGTGAAGCTAATTTAATTTTATATATATATATATATATATATATATATATATATATATATATATATATATATATATATATATATATATATATATATATATATATATATATATATATATATTCGTTGTTGTTGTTGTATTGTTTCTGAGATTAGCATGAACAAAAGCACATACAGTCTCATATATCTTCCATATGTAGACACCGAGCTGTTACGATTTTATTATAAGTATCGATTTAGTAATAAAAATAATTAATTATAATGATTAACGGTAATACCTAGACATTCTTCTTTGTAGACGAGATCAGCTTCCATAGTGGATGCTAAAGCAATACTACGCTTAAAGCGAATATACCAACATTAATTAGGTCAATGTACGGCATTGCTAATGAAAATACTGACTTTGTAAACATTATAGTACGAGAACATAATAAAATATAAATACTTATTTAGAAAACGTATAAAAATTTGAACGTAGCGGGACTCGAACTCGCGCCTCCTGGAAACCGACCAGGCGCTCTGACCACTGAGCCATACGTTCTCGCCAAGCTACGTCGAAATTTTTATACGCTTGTTACAACTTATGTTGTTAGCATAAAATATAGCCTAAAAATACTATTCGAATCGAAAAAACCTTTTTAAATATTTTTTTAGTGAAACGAACTTATATGAAGTACAGTCTCCGAGACAAGTTCCGCGTTGAATGACTTCACTGCCATTCTTGCTGTGATTGTAAAAGCTCGCTTCTCCCATTTGTGCAATTAAAAATTATTCTACAACTCGATGAACTAAGTTTTATCGTCAGGATAAAGAGAGACAAAGTTTGTTGTTATTCTGGGAGCACGTTATTTACTTAACGATACGATAAATTCGATACTGAAAAGTGTTTACATCGAATTTAGTACTAAATGGCATTGTGTGTATTTTGTATAGCAAAGTTAAGACTAGTTAAATTTCGATATCGATTTCTGGATGAAAATATTGAAATTTTGGGGAGGTAGTAGGGCAGTAGCAGGTAGTGCGTAGTGGCTTTTCTGTAGTTAAATATTAATGATTTAAATTCGTTTCGGGGTCAGTATAAAAATTGTTTTAGGCCGCGGTTTGCTTAACGACGTTTAAATTTTTTGTAGTTTTGGCGAAATTAGTATTGTATTACTTATTTTTTTAGCTTTTCATAGCTATTTTAATTCGATTTTACATTACATTATGGGTTTTTTTCAATTTCAATAAAAAGTTGAAAAAGAGAAACTAGTATCAAGAACTCCCTTTTTCTATATTTCTCTCGAATTAAAGAATTTAGTTATTTACTGATGGAACTCAATACCGTGCTTTGCTTGCTAGAGCGGAGAAACAAAAATATTTTATTTAAAATATCGACTTACTTTAGCAGTACGACGCAATGAAAAATGCATTGTTCTACAATGCATTTTTCATTTAAGTTATACACGAAAATTCAAATAGCTCACAGTTTTTCTTACAATTTTATACTACATATTCCACACTACATATGCCACACTTAATAATAATTAAATAAAATACGTGCCGACCGGAAGTGAACTTTATTTTATTTACATGGATGCAGAAACAGAAACTTTGTTTTTAAAATCACCAGAGAATAAGAGTAAACAAAATTATAACACGAAACCTGTTCTGTTAACCACGTATAATTAATTTACGAGTTATTTTATTTTTTTATGTCTTGTTATTTTTTTTTGTCTGGTAACATGGTGAAGCGCGACGTTCAGTTCCGCCGCTCAATACGCTATGTCATGAAAATTGAGCGAATGAGCGAAATTATTTATTATAAATCATAATAGTCCACGTCCTTATAATTAATATATTTTTGTTCCCCACCCAGTTTTGGTTAGAATGTTCGACGCTTGGCAGCGTGCATCCAACACACAGTCTTTAGATAAGCTGAAATTGTAGAAAGATGAATTTACTTTTTTGATTCATTTCAGTATGCTAACCGTAACCAAGAAATATAATAAAAATAAATAATATTATACTTTCATAATCTATATCGTATTATATATACGCAATTATTAAAAAATAAAGAAATTTCATTTTTATTGGCTTCGCGCTGCATGCCGTACATAGCAGACAGCGTTTATTTAAAAAAAAACAAGTAACCTGGGGATGCTCTGCGTAATTCACGAGCTTTTTATTTAATAGATATATGGTCATATATGATATAGATATCTGTACATACAGGTATGTACTTAACGGATTTTTTTTTATTATTTGAATAACTTTTTTAATTCCACTAATACATATACATCATCACTGCTTTTAAACAAATCACTTTTTGTAAATATTTAATCTATATTTAAGAAGTATAAGATTAATTTTAAAATTTGTTTCTTAAAATAATATATTTGTATTTTAAATGAAAATAAAATCTTATTAGAGGTATACGTATGTACTAGATAATATATTTTTTCTTATTATTCAGCCAAAGCCGTAAGTATCGTTGTAGAGGTTACTAAATATGGCAACGTTATTTAGAGAATATATAACAGTATAATAAATATAGAATGAAAATGAAAATAATATTATAATAATATGGAACAAAAAAATGAATGGTATAATAAACAAATGTATTTGCGGGCTTTCTTTGTTCCAGAAAGTTTGTAGCGTACATATAAAACTTTGTTAATATTCAGGTGAGCCGCTTTGTGACCTTTTATAAAAAAGAGTGTGTATCGCTGTGTGTTGTAGACTTTCAGACAAAAATGTAGTAACTATATGACAGTGGACTGTTACATATTGTATTTTAAAAGTTATGAGTTTTATTGAATTAATTAATTCGAAATATATACTGACATTTAACATAAAATCTATATATTTTTTATGTTACAATATTATGGTTTTAAAGTTTATGTTAAATTTTTTGTAAGGGTGATTATGTTAGAGTTAAGATGGTGAGTAAGTCGGGCTTTTGTCTTGGTGCCAGTGCGAAGAAATATATAAATATAAAGAAATAATAATTCAGTCCCTTGATTGGAGATCGAACCTACAACTGCCGCGTTACAGTTCCATTCTTGGGCCCACGCACCACGACAGCCTCGGTAGAGTAAACAGAACGCTGTCCCGCTGCCTCACAAAGGCCTTTATAGCTTAGTCACATTAACAAAATATCAAAATATATTCTTAACAAAATATATACATCTTATTTATATTATGAGAATACTTAATACATTTTTGTCATACGCAACATGGGATGATAAATATGACAGCAACGAAAAGAAATGCTTTATTGAAATTTTAGCTGATATGTTACACAAAATTTTTGTGTCATAGAAAAAAGAAATCAGTGATGTCACATTTCTTTCTGTTTTATACACTGTTACAGTGGCCTCTACGATCCTAGCAGAGGAGATCATCATGATGCAACATTGTAGTCATTTTAAATCCGGAAATAGAGATGTCGAGATGGATGTCTGAGAAATGTGACGGTTCATAAATTGATGTTTGATGTTATCTTACAACATAGTTGACTGATAAAATGAATATACATAACATTTCTTATATACTTATAGTTTTTTTACTAAACTTTACTTTTTAACTTTTATGTGCTTTAACTTAAGTTTAATAATTAAGCTTCATTGAAATCTCTAATGTGTTTTAATAGTCTTCCTCGATAAATGGGCTATCTAATACAAAGGCATTTTTTTTTATTGAGCAAGTTTTTTGAGAGTGTTGTATCCCGCACATAGCAGGGAAGGCAACATGGGAGCTTAATGTTAAGTCACTTCCGTTCCCCAATCTCCACCGAATTCTGGAGATATTTCATGTAGAGTGGCGAATTTTTAAAAGTAGAAAATGAAAATATTTAATATTTTGTTTCCTAGTGTGGGAATGAAACCTACAACCTGTGGCATTAACAGTAGAACGCTTATGCCCCAGTGCCACGTCTGGACTCTATAATTATATATTTCAATTTCAATAAATCCAAATAAAAAACATAGCATTATTACATTTTAAGACTATATGCAACATAATTGCAAAACACCAAACCACAAATCTGTATATAGAGGCCAGTTACATTTATCAAATATTTATTGTTCATAGCTGAATTCGCTACCAATGTTGTTGTTAATTAAATTGAAATTTAAAAAATAGAAATTCCATGTATAATAACGAATAAGAAAATAATATTGTAAAATAGATTTTGTTTAAAAATTTTCTAATATACAGTGCTATGGTCAGCACCACTTTAAATGAAACCATAGTTAGTACAATTAAAATATTTTTTTCCAAAAATGAAAAAGTGTTTTTTCAAACAAAATAAATAAAAAAATTATCGCTGTAAAATAAACCGTCATTTGTGAAGAACGACGCACGCAGACAGAAACCGCCACATACGCCTCATTCCGAAATCGAATCGTAGGTATCGGCGACAAAGTTCAAAGTTGTGTAACCTTTAGTAGTATTTTTGTAGTAATATGTGTTTACGCTATTGGTATCGATGTGTAACTGCGTCACACAAAATACAGGTATGGATAAACATGGTGAAATGAAAAAAAACCTACGTTTAAACTGTTGAGGTATCTTTAGGTATGGGCTTAAAATATCTTACCCTACACGCTGTTCCCGTAAAAGGACCGCTGACGCTTCCACCCTGTATATAACATCTCATTATTATCGATATCATATAAAAGTAAGTAACCCATAAATTAATGTTAAAAGACCGAGTGAAGGGCTTTCTGGTTGTTAAAAATACTTTGCGTTTTTATTGTAAAAATGTTTGTAACAAAAGTATAAGGTTAGGGCTCGCTTATGGGTATCATGTTGCCAATCATCACGTGCTACCATACATATATATACTGATTTGCAATAAGAATATTTCAATGTCTTATATTTTATTCTAACTGAAATTAAATGACTTAGTTTTAAATTATTCACTATCTATACCTACATACAACTCAAAGTGTCTGTCTGGGATTTTAAAGTAACCATGTACTAATGAAATTGTATATAGTTATTTATACGAAGTTAAAACAGAAATAAACAAATTTAAAATTTTCTTTTGTCGGGGTAATCTCTGAAACAGCTTAATCGATTTTTATGGGAATACTATTGAAAGATGAGTTGTGGAGCAATAGGCTAACTTTTTTACCACGTGCTTTATTATTATCCCGCGAGATTAGTCCGCACGTACCTTCCACCTACCTAGATAGATGTGAAATAGCTAAATATTTTTCTTCTAAATGTGACAGTTTTTGCGAGCACATTACGAGCAGATGAATCCGTGTATTATGCAAATATTGACAATTTTGACAACGTTTCGTCTTTCCCAAATTACGCTACCAAGGAATCTATTCCAAGGGGTAAATTGTAAATTAATATTAATTTGTTTTTAAGATTAATTAAAATATAAAAGTCTTCAATTCACGTAGAAAACGGAGAAAAGAGTGTCTTGACAAGTGTCCTGTAAAGAAGCTCTATCAAGTTAATAAAAATTGAAATTTGTTTGATTTTATCTCAACGTTCTTGTTGGTTCAGGAATCTGGATTTATTCAAATAATCACAAATTCATAAAAATTTTTATTACCTGCTGAACCACCGAAAATCGCTGAACATACATGGGAGTTAAATGCACTACCTTTGTCCATCGAGTTACAACCAACCAACCAAAAAGTGCCCGCGAAATTTAAGGTCAAATATATAAAACCTATAGTTTTACGTTAATTTTATTAAATATACAGCATAACTCAGAACTAGTAAGCTTAAGTTAAATTAAAGTCTATTTTAACTTCATTTATTATACAAACTACTTGCAACTTCATTTGAAATTCAAATTTGGCTACATTTGAAATGTTTGGGAAAATTCCAAGACGTGATTATTGCAGACCTTAACGAAATACATATTTTTTATATTTCTATTTTTAGTTTCGCTGTATCAGACGTACAGCAGGGTAAGCAGAAGGAACATTATGTTAAAACATTTTGTTCCCAAGTTGTTGTCTAATTTTTTTAATAATTTAATGTTTAGTGGCGAATCTAAAATTAAAGTAAGTTATTGAACTGACTGAGAATGCTACCATTCTGCCATTCTTGCTACAATTCTTATAATAACTTATTTATTAAAAAATGTGTTACATATTTATAACAAACATATTTTATAAATTATTGAAATAATTCAGTTTAATCGAAAGCTTTATGTACACATGTTGAAAATAGCCTTCATCGATAATTGGACTATCAAATATATATATATTTTTCTTTTTGAGAAAGTTTCTGAGATTAGCGCGTTCCGCCAAACATATTCTACAGTTACATAATATGCGCTGCGCTACGACATGCCTCTATAACTATAAATTTAATGTAATAAAACTTAAAATCAAAGTAAAAATGTAGCATTAATAAATTATCAACAGAATTGCAAAAGCATCAAACCACAAATCTGTATACAGAATATGTAACATTCATCAAAATTTATTTTCACTCTGAAACGCTATCCGTTTGTTGATCCAGTTAATATTTTTGAATGTTCACGCGCGAAATACTTTTAGATGATGTTCGTCATTTTAAAATCTTACTGTCAAGGTCTGAGAGTAATTTATTAAATAGAAATTGTAAGAACGAACGAAACGAATGAGAAAAAAGACAAGGTAACGCGTGGCGTTGCGTTCCGTTGCTCAATACGCAATGCGTCAAAGGGTAGAAAGGAAATGGAGTGTCTTAACACTAAGTTCCCTTTGTCTACTCTACTATCTGCGGAATACAGCGTAGAAAGAAAAAAAATAACTGATGTAAGTTTAATATATTTTGAGATATTATCGATATCGTATAAACACAGATAACATAATATTAAATGACTCTGTGCTGCGGTTTATGGATGTTTAACATATTTTGCTAGCTTCTATTCATCATTCATTCATTTTTTATCGTGTTTTTTCTAGTGAATATAGTTATTTAAACGATATTAAAATTCAAATATTAAAAAAAAAGTCTGTCTTTTTGATTGTCCAGAGCAAGTAACATTAAGGAGGGACTGCGGAACAACATAGTATAGGATACTTTTTATTCCGGAATTCAATTATTAATTTAAAAAAACTGGATTTGTCCGGTGTACAACCTACCTAGATAGATGTGAAATAATTAAATATTTAATGGCCACTAGTTTTAAAATAAATTATTATAATTCTACCTTTCATTTTCCCAAATTGAACTACTAAAGAATCTGTTCCAATAACTTTGAAAAAATAACATTATAAAAGAAGAAAAATTTGAAACAGTATAGATAATATTTCTTTTATAAACTTTCGACTATTTTCGGCCAATACTAACCCAGTTGCATAATTGTCTGGGGTTGCAGTTATACGCTGTGTCACGTTATTCATTCTACTATTTATTAGGATTTTTATTTCGAAACAAACTCATTGAGTTTATTTTGTTTATGTAGCATTGTTTTTGTTGTTGGCTTTTGTTTTTTTGTAGTCATGTGTTTTATTAGATATGCGAACAGTCGGGAGTAATTCTTGGGTTTCCGTACAAGAAGACTTATTAGACTGTAAAGGCGTTAGTCAGCGCCACATTTTGTGTAATTAGAGTTTAAATGTAAGCAATTATCTTATCTTTAAATGTTTTTTTATTATTTATGTTCAGGTAAAGTAATCGGCCAGTTATAGAGCAGGGACACAAGGATGTAACTGTAAACGCGACATCGTGGGTTCGATTCCCACTCGGGGAAATGAAATATTTTATATTATCATTTCTTCGCTCTGGTTTCGCGGCAACGCGTGACGTTGAGTTCCGCTACTCAACGTGAAACGGAAAGTGGGAAGCGGAGTGTCTCATAAATAGGCGCATGTGGCACGGTAGGCCCTCTGCCTACCGTGTCACATGCAGGATACATGGTGAAGCTGACCTTTTTTTCTGTACTTTTATTCGAGAAGGTAAAAATTAATATATTTTTATTTAATAAGGGCTACGCTTTCAGTGTTTAATCTATTTTAGAATTAACGATATCGGGGGAATCTAACGTTTTTCTTTGGACTACAGGAGCTACAGTTAAAATACTTAAAAATATTAAGTGACGTTTATCGTGGTACTTCTTTCGTAGATGTGAAATATACTTCAACTGTTGAAAGTATTTTTCTCCCTCAACAAAATGATAATCTTGAATAGATAAAAGAATAACGTGACACAGACGTCACACAACTCTTCAACATTCACCAATTTCCTTAATTTTATACGTCAAAAGTCATAACTTCAACATTCTTTGTCCCAAAGAGTATCATATATATTCAATCAATTTTCATAAGGTCTCAGGTGAGTACGAACGCGTAACTTTACTATTATAAAGACAAACAAATAAAAATGTATCCCGCATATAACAGGGTAGGCAGAGGGACCTAGTGGTAAGATATTCCGTTCCATACTTTTCGCCGAATTTTTGAAACATTGCATGTTGAGTGGCAGAACTCAACGCCGAACTGCTTGCCTTATTGCCAGAGTTGGAGATCGAACCCACAACCGTCATGTTGTCCTTGGGTTCATACGTCACGACGGCCCAAGCTCTATATAATTTAAAATCAGCTTCACGCTGTATCTCGCACAGAGCATGGTAGGCAGAGGGAACCTAGTGCTTTAGACACTCCGTTCTCCACTTTCTGCCGAATTCTGGAGGCATTGCGTGTTGAGTGGCAGAACTCAACGCCGAGCTTTGCCTCGACACCAGAGCAAAGAAATGGAAATATAAATTAAAGTAAATATTTCATCTCCTCGAGTGGGGATCAAACCAGTCGGTTTTACAGTCACACTTCGTGCCGCTGCGCTACGACTGGCCTCTATATAATATAATATTTTTAATAATCATATAATAATATATTGTTTTCGATGTAAAATAATGTCACCGCACAAAAATAAAAATTAAAAACCAACAGCAAAATACCATTTGCAAATGAACCCTAGCTGACTGTGCCTGAAGGCTATTCTAGTAGAAAAATTCTATTATTATTTACAGTAAAAAAAATGTGTGCAATAGATATAAATGTTTAATAATAAAGGAAATTATTATTAGTGACTTCTATTATATGTGCGGAAGAAGAGAGCAGCCGTTAATTAAAATGAAATTAAATTAACGTTCTGTTATACGTTTAAGAAATATTAATGTCTAAGCTGGCAGAACATTTGACACGGAGCTCGGAGGTAGTGCCGCGTTATTTACTAAGAAGATATTTTATGTGTTGATGACTTTCTGTAAAGGGAAATGGTTTATTATATTAGCTTAATTTATATATATGCACACATACATACAGCACAGTGTCTGACTGTAAATACAACTATTATGGGTTCGTTTATTAATCGGAGAATAATTTTCTTTTCTTTCTGGTAGAAAAACTAAGAAGGGTGATGAGCTCTGCATTAACATGGTGACTGGAAAGTTGATGATGAGAATGAGTTTAATAATTGTAAAGCTGCAAATTATATTTTGTTACGTTTTGAGGAAGTTTTACTGAGTTATCGTTTTTCTTTGCTTTGTGATTTAAAATAGAGTGTGTGTTATCGATTGTTAAGTCAAACAAACAGTCAGTTTTGATATTACTGTGTTATAATGTTTATATAAATACAAACTAAAAATAATTCATATTTAGTTTATTATGATCACAAATAATACGATTTACCAATTCTACATATACTCGATGTATATAAAGTCCGTTTTCCACCGCAAGCGGAGCCGGCACATTAATGATAACGTAAACATTAATGCGCTGAGTAAATTGTATTCATTCATGTAACTCATTCTCTTTTCTAGAGGTCTGAGCGAGGTAATTACGAAATAAAAAAAATTGATAGTAGAGATGTAAATTTATTTAATTTAATTTTATAAACCTATTATAGTTAGTTTATTTCTGTCATAGCACTATCGGTTCATTTCTCTTGCGGTGGAAACTAGGCTTTAGTCACAATTATCAACTGTCGACGATTCGAAGTTCATCGTGTCAACGTATTTTATTTAAGATGCTTAAGGAATAAGATGAACGGTGAGCCCACTAACTAGACACTTTGATACTTGTATATAATTTAGACCTCTATTGGAAGGGAATATGGGAGAGAATCGTGTGAATTATTTTGCTAGTTACAACTGCAGTGTACTTATTTTGATGACATAAATAACTTCAAGAGGACAGAGGAGGCGGAATTAGGTGCCTGAAGCCGGAGGGCAATTTGGATGTAGAGATCAAGCCGTATGCTAAATTAACTTCGTGGGGCCTTGCGTCGTATATATACGACATAAAACAGAAAAAAAATTGACACCGCCATGTAATAAAATTTGCCCTAACTGTTACCGTGGTTCGATAGACTAAATGTTTGCCCGTTTTATTAAATTATGATTTATTAGAAACAAAGATACATTTTTTACATTGCAGCATGTGAAAGTTATCATTAACCACGATCTAAGTACATCAGCCATTCCAGGCCTGTAATAGGATAGATTTACAATATCAAAATGCTCGTATGTGTACACAATACACATTTTCTGATTTAAATGTAGTCAATTCTTGTAAAAAAGATATCAATTTTTAGCTGTTTCATAATTTGCGTACATTTTTTAACACGTTGTCATTGGGCAGCGCCTATGAAACTATCAGAGATTATTATACTACACTATTATACTACACTATTATACTACACTAATACTATCTATAATTTTTAAACTAGCTTCTGGAAAAAAATCACCAGTAATTTTTCTTCGCTACAGCCCTTACAAGTTTTTGATAAAATTTCACTTATTTAAAAACGATTTTTGTTTCAATGTTATTTCCAAGGTTTATAAGCTGATAGTTTCGAAAAATTACATTATACAAATGGCTTACTATTGAGCTATATTAAAAAAAATCACAAGCGCAGACTTAATAGTTGTAAATTCCAATTTTCTTCAAGAAGCGAGGTCCTCCGCCCATAGACAACCGTTGATCCGTCGATCACGTTAGACCCTATATACCATAGTTTTAACTACTCCATAAAAGCCTAATACAATTATTTATAGAAAGGAAAATTTTGGCAATTAAATCATTCCAATTATTGACTTAAATAGAAAATTATATGTATAGAAAATTGACAACGAAATATTTTCCAAAGTCCAAGACGGACTAAAGAACTTCCAGTTCCTTAAGTCCGTCTGGGACTTATGTATACAACTTAGCTATGTATACAATTCTAATTGAATATTTTATAATAGATTTTTAATAACGTACAGTCATTTTGTGCTAATTTATGATATTAGTATGCAGAGGGAGTCTTGTGTTAAGATACTTCGCTACCCATTAACTGTCAAATTCTGGAGGTGTTCTGGTGTGCATTGAAAGGCTATCCTCAACACTGCGCTTTGTTTCGATACCATAGCGAAGAAATGAAAATATTAAATACTTCATTTGCTCGAGTGGGAATGAAACCACAGAGTCAATGAGAGTCAATGTCATATTTTTTTTATAAGATATACTTCTCGCTGACCTACAATCCTAAAATTGGTACGGACACCTCGGAGTGCGAGATCGACTCGCTTTTAAATTATTTTATTTTAAGTGACGTCTTTATTTCATTTTCTTTTATTTTATGAAACAGAAATATATTAATAAAAAAATATAAATATTTATGTAGTATGGTAAGTTAGCAATTGAGAGATAGGATTTTTTTTATTAATTTTTTATCGGTCTTATTTAGTATAAATATTTTGGATTTATTACATTTTTCTAAAATAGTTACATATAAAACATATAAAAGTTTTAACATAGCGTGACTCGAACCCGCGCCTCTTGGAAACCGACTAGGCGCTTTAACCACTTAGCCATACGTTCTCATCGAGCTACGTTGACATTTTTATACGCTTGTTACAACTTATTTATTTTGTTAGTACAAAGTACAAATTTCCGCTACCCAAAGATAGTTACTAGGAATTACCGTCTGGCAATATTAATTTTTGCAATTTTTTTTATTTTTCATGTTTAAGGTATAAAATTTTTAACGCAGCGCTAAAATTTTTATACGCATTCTAAATAAGTATTTTTCTTTCTTAAGTTTGGAATAATACATAAAATGTAAAAAAAAATTACACATCCTTTTGTTATAATATTTTTTTCTCTATGAATTCTATTCTACATCCGCGATATCAGTGACTCTATATAATGAAGTAGCATTACCTCTGCGAGAAAAATACAATCAAATTGAAGATTTTTGAAGAAGTTGGTAAAAAAGGACAATTTAATATATGATTGCATGCGTAGCATGTAACAGGATAGGTAGAAAGAAAGCCTATTGTTAAGATACTTCTTTCCTTAATTTTCGACCAATTTTTGACTGCTAAGCAACGGTACTTAGCACCGCTCTTTGACTTTTTACCGGAGTGGTTAAATAACAACATAATGCCCAATAAATTAGGACTTTATCGACAGTAAACCAATCTTTTGTAATTTTAAGGTATATATAACTTTTTATAATTTCTTATTTCACACATTTGTCGTACTAGTCCTGGAGGTTGGTCAATTGAGGCGAGTCGTGGCACAAGCGCATAAAGTGTAACGATAAAAGCGACTGGTTGTGGGTTCAATCCCCCCTCGAGGAAATGAGGAAATTAAAATTTTTATTTCCATTTCTTCGCTCTGGTATCGAGGCAAAGCGCGGCGTTTAATTGAGTTAGTTAGAAGAGAAAGAGATTTAATTAAGTTTGCTGTGGCTTAATCTAGTATGAAAAAAACTGTAGCTCCTCTGGTGTTGCACGGGGCCGGTAATCACTTACCATCAGGTGACCCGAACGCTCGTTTGCTGTGTCTTTTCCATAAAAAAAAATATAAAATACATCAAATCATAGTAAACAACATTAAAAATTATGTAAATAGAAAATAGCCTTGTGATATACAATACATTATTTCATATGATTGACAGAATCAACAGACAGAATGATGTTTGGTCCTAGCTTTGATTATTCAAGCGGTGCTCTACTTACAATATTTTTTCTACAATGTTTGGCAAGACATGGTAACATTTTTCTATATAGAATACACAATATTAAAAAAATGGACTTGATACTTTGAAACGCTACAAATATAGAATAAACCAAAAGATTATAAGAATGTGTTGAACGTAGCCATATTAAATTCATTGAAGTTAATCATTAATTTATTATGATATACAAGAAAATCACAGAGAATCAGTATAATAATGTGGAATAATCCGCATTATAATACTGATTCTCTGTGATTTTTTTAGATTTACCTTAGAAAAATAGTGAGTAGAAAATAGAATAAAAAATTTAAGCTTAAAATTTTAACGTGACTGAGGTCAAGTGACTCTTCTATTAATTGTTTTATATTTTATATGTTAGCCTTGGTCTTGAGCTTTATGTAAAACAAGAATTTGTACGCTTTGATATGGTGTTGTGTCAGAAAAGTCCAAGAGAAATTGTTTTGTAGTTCCTTATAGTGAAAAAATAATAAAAATATAAACTTACAGATTATTTGTTTTATAAATATACTACTACTTTTTTCTAGCGCGGCGTTGAGTTCTGCCACTCAACACGCAATGCCTCCAAAATTCGGCAGAAGGTGGGGAACGGAGTGTCTTAACACTAGGTTCCCTCTGTCTACCCTGCTGTGTGCGGGATATAGTGTGAAGCTACTTATTTTTTTTTTTTTTTAAATATAATAAGGTTTCATATTTAATCTACGAGCATAAAGCTCGTAGATTATTTTTATACAATGTATATTGATATAAAATTAGTAGTAATAAGCAAAATCATAAATATTTAATAGTATATATAAAACAATTCAGACGCCAGTCGCAAAACTGCCAGTCGCAGTAGTGCAAACTATAAGCACGATAGGTTGCAGGTTCGATTACCGTTCGAGAGAAAGCGTGGCGTTGAGTTCGGCCACTCACCAAGCCTTCAACATTCGGCGGAAAGTGAAGAATGGGGTTTGAAGCTGAAAAAAATATATAAAACACATTTATAATATGATATGAATATTCAAATTTAAAATTTAAAAGATCTTACTCAGATTGTGGTTAAACCTAGAACTTGGTTCAAGACAGTGATTTGCATAGCGCGTCTCAGATTACTCTCAGTAAAAGTACGAGGTACGTTAATCTTCATTATCCTCACCGCTTGAGATATTCCTCATCAAAATTATACTTTAATTATGAAAGACTGATAACTTAGAAATGAAAGCTAAATATACATTATTATATTGTTTCTTTGTATTTATATTTAACTTTTTGTCTATCTCTCATATAGAATATAATATTTGTAAAACTTTGTATTGTTTTTGGTACCGTAACTCAAAAAGAAAAAAATAGATCCTTAAAGGATCACTTTGTTGTCCGTTTGTCCATCTGTCAAGACCATTTATCTCGGAATCGCATGGTGGTATGGAGCTCAAATTCATATGAATGTCCTGAACCTACGGTCTTTTGGAGGACAAAAATAAATAATCTTCTAAGTCCTCGCAATCATATGAAATTTACCACGTAATGAAAACTTATGGGATATTTTCCGCGGGGCCACAGTCATGAAATTTGGCGTGAAGTGAGAACGTACTAAATACTATTGTATGTGACGAAATCAAACACCTCGAGGCTTTTAAAGAACCTATATTTCTTCCAGAATAAAATACTATTAAGCTTGTTATTATAGAGGACCTCTTTCTTCTTCCGATCCAAATCTAAAAGTGTATCTCCAATTTTACGACAACATAAAGCGTCATTTGTAATAGTGATAATTCTATTAACTTATCGTGTCGCAGCAGCGGCAAAAAGTGTGACTGTAAACCGACTGGTTGTGGGTTCGATCCCCACTCGAGGAGATGAAATATTTACTTAAATTTATATTTCCATTTCTTCGCTCTGGTGTCGAGGCAAAGCGCGGCGTTGAGTTCTGCCACTTAACACGCAATGCCTCCTGAATTCGGCAGAAAGTGGGGAACGGAGTGTCTTTCACTACGTTCCCTCTGTCTACCCTGCAGTGTGTGGGATACAGCGTGAAGCTGATTTTTTTATTTATTTCAACACTATCATCTTTTTATTAAATAAAGACGTTAATTAATAGAATAAGTTTCAATATTCACAATAATGTATTATAAAAAATACATTTTTATAATACATTATTGTGAATATTGAAACTTATAAATATAAAATCATTACACTATTAAATGCAGATATTTCATATAAATCAATTTCATACAAAATGAGGTCATATGACCGCAAACCTAACTTTGTAAACTTTTATAAGATATACTTACTTTTCGCTAGCTTACCTACAACTCTAAAATTGGTAGGGACACCTCGGCGAGATCGACTCGTCCTTAACCGATTAATTTAAGTCAGTTAAAAGAATTACATTGTAGAAAATGTAGGATACTAAATATAAATAATGGTCCTCTGTATTTCTTTTGTCAATATGTCAAACAGAGATATTTCTGTCTTTTTAATAAGTAAATCAAAACAAATACAAAAAATATTTTTTATTGCACAAAACTTCTTTTCACAGCCAAATAAAACAGTATTTTCTATGCCCAGTAAATACTTCCTACAAGCCCAACGCTCGTTACTTCATACATAAAGAGAATAGGCATTTCTAACCAACTAATCTGTTTTATCGATCCCCAAATAAATTGCTTTAGTCAAGTTCGGGGATTTTTTCCACCATTTTCCTTAACAGCTTCCAGTGATTAGCGCCCACGGTGTGCACAGATAAATAATTACAATAACATTTCATCAGCCTTAATGCCGCGCTGTATAAATAAATCTTTTGACGTTTCCAATAATATATTATTTTGTATCTGTAGCTGATGTATAGTTTGTATTAATATTTTTTTTTTCATCAAAATGTGAATGTATTGATAAGGCCAGTCGGGGCGCAGGAGCCCAAACTGAAAATGCAACTAGTGGGTTCGATCCTCACTCGTGGAAATGAAATATTTATTTAAATTTATGTGTCCATTTCTTCGCTCTGGTGACAATGCAAATTGCAGCGTTGAGTTTCGCTACTCAGCATTTAATGCCTCGAGAATTTGACAGAAAGTGGGGAACGGATACTAGGTTCC
Organism: Heliconius sara; assembly: GCA_917862395.2. Classification (NCBI taxonomy): domain Eukaryota; kingdom Metazoa; phylum Arthropoda; class Insecta; order Lepidoptera; family Nymphalidae; genus Heliconius; species Heliconius sara. The sequence goes on along the minus strand of OU860795.2, from coordinate 3,337,240 downwards.
CTCTGCCTACCCTGCTGTGTGCGAGATACAGCTTGAAGATGTGAATGTATTATAACATATATGTGTAATGTGATTCGAATTTTTTGTACGTAATTATATAATGAAATTGAAAGTATTCACTGTTAGTATTCTTTTTTATTACATTATTTAAAAAAAATATGATATTGAATATTTTTTTTTTGTTGTGATAAATGAATAAAATATTTCAAGCCATATTTTCGTCACAAATAAAGATAATTCAAATCATTATTATAATTGAATAAATAGTATAAATCAATCTTATAATATATAACTTTTGTTTGTAGTTTGACATCTGTCACGTCATGACTTCTTTAAAATAATATGTCGTTATCGATATTTTTTTAGTTTCACGCACGAGAACTATTTGTCAAGACAATTTGTTCTACGATCTTCAGTCTATTTGTTCATTTTAATTGGTTATAGGAAAAAAAAATACTTATATATATTCATAATATTACCTCGAGGCTGAATTTGATAATATCACTTTGCAAAATGACCTTTATGTTTTAAAAAATAGTAATCTTAAAACTTACACTTACATTATAAAAATAGATAAAAATGGAGTGGGCTTAGATGCTAGTTTAACTAAAAAGAAATACAATAACATTTTTATTTTAACTTCCAAATATCTGACATTTATATTACTATAAAAGTGGATTAGAATTTTCGATTTTAATTCGCGCCGCCTACGACCCGGTCAGCCCGCAGATGGAGGATAATCTGGCTTACATTTTTTGTTTGTCTTTGCCATTCAACGCTCACAGTGTTCCGTGGCTTTGTGTTGTACATACGCTACAATAAACTATTACAACAATTTTATATATTAAGGCTCTCTCCTTTTTGATATTGTAAAAGGGAGTATCTTAATCTCTCTACATATTTTTCACGTATGCTTAAGTGACATTTACTTTTTTTTAAGCTATTTGTATCCCGCACTTTCCCTGCTTTTCGTTGAATTCTCGAGATATTGCGTTTGGAGTGGCAGAAATTAACGCCGCGTTTTGTTTCATAACCTGAGCAAATGAAAATTACAAATATATTACACCCTCAAGGGGCTATCGAACATACAACCATCACGATTACAGACTCCTCTTCTATAATCAAAAACATTGTTTTTTCCAATTTGTTAAGCCTAATTACGCGAATTTGTAGCTCGTTATTTTATCTTACTAAATGGACATGAAAAAAATCGACTTAAGTAAAGCCTCTTAAGTATTAAGACACGAGAGATCAAAACATACCCTAGATTAAAATTGTTACGCTACAGGCGGCGTGCTATCTACCTAGTTCAGTAAAAAACTATTTTAGTTTGTAGTGTCCTTGCACTTTCTCACTTTATTTATTCTACTCAACATACGTTGAGCTGAAAAATAAAAAAAAACTATATCATGTTGAATAAAGAAAAAAAAGTTATAATTAGAGACTATTCGCGGCGCAGAGGCATTAACGTGTGATTGTAAACGTAACGGGTTGTGGGACTGGAAAATGGAAAAGGAGTGTCTTAATACTAAGTTTCCTCTGCCTACCATGCTGTGTGCAGAATAAAACATGAAGCTGATTTTTTTATATTAGTTATTAAAAGCGTATATAAATATATAGATATAAGAATTGAAGTCGTCTCGAGTGTCGCGACCGATACGACGGTTGCGACACTCGGGACGACAATACATAAATCAAGACAATCGATTAATATTGTATTAAAAATAGATTGTATTATTCATAATTTTGCTTGATGGCGCTAGTGCATTGTAAAACTCGAATGAGTTTATGATTGCACCATGAATTTATATTTATTAATACTCTGTAATAGTCTATTTAAATAAATAAAAATAACTGAGACCAGTCGTGGCGCAGTGGCACAAATGTGTGACTATGTGAAAACCGACTGGTTGTGGGTTCGATCCGCACTCGAGGAGATTAAATATTTACTTAAATTTATATTTCCATTTCTTCGCTCTGGCGTCGAGGCAAAGCGCGGCGTTGAGTTCTGCCACTCAACACGCAATGCCTCCAAAATTCGGCAGAAAGTGGGGAACGGAGTGTCTTAACACTAGGTTCCCTCTGCCTACCCTGCTGTGTGCGGGATACAGCGTGAAGCTGATTTAATTTTTAATTTAATTTAAAAATAACTTTCTTATTTATGTGTCTTGCCAGCATATTTTATTTTATTCATTTATTTATTTTTAATATTTTATATCCCAGGTGCATACTGTTACACTGCGCTCACATTATTCGAACCTTACTTTTATATTTATTACTTACATAAATGCATAAAAAAACCATCATCACATTTTCAATAAAAAAAATATCTGGCAGTAAGATATAATATCTGGTCGAGAGTTAGTCAAGGCATAAGGAGGTTAAATATTATTCCAGATTGTCAAAGCTCAACATCTCAAAGAAAAGGAATCCCCTCATAATGTCTACAAAGTGAGCACAATGGCGCGACCACGTTTAAAGATTTTTTATAATTTCGTGCACTATTGTTATCTTTGTGATACATTTATATCAATTTTTCTAGATGGGCCTAAAATCTTGACGCAAGATGAAAAGCTGCGAAAATGGGGATAATATAAAGGATAAAAGTTAGAAAACTATGTACAATTTGGTGTTCTGTGCTAATTATAATTTCTTTAGCAGATTAAAATTGAAGACGGAATCTTAAGTATATTTTATATTCCATATTGTATTACAATAAATTGCTACTTTTCTTTACAAGTATTTCGGTACACTTTGGCTTCCTAAGAAAAAGAATGAGATTACTTATATGATCCTTGCTTGCTTGGGTAATAATGTGTTGAAAACCGTTACGTTGTTCTCAATGTCTAATGAATAGTTGAGAAATGAGATAAATTTTTTATCTAGATTTCTAGTTCCATACTCATAGTGTATCTCACACGAAATATATATGTATAAAAATATAAAGTCTATATAAAATTGTGCAGCAAAATACACCTAGTTTAAAAGACTGGAATTCTAAGCTACTCGTATAATCATATACCTAGGCCATCATTGGCAATGTATCGTTAACTAATGAGGCATTCTCGGATCGTGTAATATTACCATTTTTTATCGTTTAACCTCCTTCTGTCTCCATTCAACGTAACATTGACACAGTCATGTGTGCGCAACGGGTACGCTCGTAGGGCCATAATTAAAGAACAAAACAAAACAAACGCAGTATATTATAATAGTATATATTTTTCAAATACATATATTGTTAAATCTTTGTTATTTTTTTATACCCTGTATGTCTCTAATAAGTAATTGTGCTCAATAAAGTGTAAATAAATAAATAAACGCAAGTTTATATTCAAAACTGCCTATATCGTTGTAAGCCGTCCTTTGATTGTCACGCCTCATTTGAAATTCCTTTCATTAGGTATTCTGGGTTGCTTCCGTATCAAAAATTAACACGTAGAATTATATAAATAGTAGATGATGGATGTTCATATAATTTTCTGTATTTGGAGCCATCGTGGCGCAATGTGTCTGCGCTTAATTTTAGGCGTTATAATTATTGTTTTGATTATCAATAAGGGAAATCAAATATTTTATTTTTCCTACTCTGGTTTTACTATCATCTCGTACTGTCCCGAATTTTATTGAAAAGTTGCGGCGGCGCGGTGTTATAAGCAATCTATTTATTTGGCTTTTTCCTTCATTTTATGCCGAGACAGAGGAATTTCAATAAAATAACGTTATTTAATACCAATTGTTTCAAAATGCTTTGAAATACCTAACGATGACAGTATTGCACTTTTTTTTTTATTTAATTTATTACCATTTAAAAATTAAACTAGGGTAGTCATAGAGAACAAGTGATAAAACATTCGATTCCCCATTTCGATTCCCTTCCCTAATTGTGTGTTAAGTATTATTTATCTTCACTGTGTATCCCGCACATAGCAGGGAAGGCAAAGAGAAGACACTTCCATTTTTTATTTTCCGCCGAATTCTGGAGACATTGCGTTTTAAGTAGCGAAACCTTACCACACGTATACCCCTGCGCCACGACAGGCCTGAACTAGTGAAAGAGTTTGTCAAATTGCAAAGCTTAAAACTGTATTTTGTCAACAAAACTGAACAAAAATCAGTATAATCAATGTCCAAAGTGGGAATCGAATTTAAAACATTTACGTCACGGTCAGTCAGCGTCTAAGTAGCAAATTACAACCGTTTTTAGACATCAATCACTATTGAAGTTGAGATTTGTGACACGATGGTACATAACAAGTTAAAACAAATATGTGTTACAAGCAAAGGCGCAGAAAAGTAGGCACATGTTGTGTCTTAACACTAGATTCCCTTTGCCAACCCTGCTGTGCGGGATACAGCGTGCATATAATAAAAAATGTGAAAGAATCTATGTTCTTATTACATACATCATATTATTATCATTGACTATATTGGGTAACTAGTTCAAAATTGTTTGATATAAAATAATATTTTTTGTTTAATTTTGTTTAATTAATTAAGTTAAGATTTTTAACATCTTGACGCATCTTATCCCATACGCAGCAGGGTTAGCAGAGGGAACTTAACTGTTAACTGGGACAATCCATTCCCCACTTTCCTTTTCCCATTGTGTGTTGAGTAGCGGAACTAAACGCCGAGCTTTAGCAGTGGTATCAAAGCGAAAAAATGCTACCTGTCGCGTTGCAGTCACATACTTGTGTCCCTGTCCCCAAGACTTTCTTAATATTATTCCCATACTAAGAATAAACATACAAATAAAAAAGGCACTCGAACCCACGCACGTTCAAAATACGTGCTAGCTTCACGCTGTATCCGTTCTCACTCACTCCGTTCCCCAGTTTCTGCCGATTTCTAGGCATTGGGTGTAGAGTGGCAGAACTCAGCGTGGCGTTTTTCCTCGACACAGGGCAAAGAGATGGAAATATATTTTTAATTAGGTAAATATATATTTCCATTTCTTTGCTCTGGTTATTTCATTTCTGCTAGTGCGGATCGAACCCACAACCAGTCGGGTTTACTTTGTGCCCCTGCGCCCCGACTTTCTTTAAATGTACACAGGTATCTATTTATATTTCTATACTAATACTCTAAAGCTAAAGAATTTGTAAATATCAGAAATTACTGTTCAAACTGAAATACTATCTTTGTTTCATTTTGATGTAGCCCGTAACAACGGCTCTACGGACCTAGTGCCAAGACAAGCCATTTCTAACTTTCCGGCATTGTGTGTGAAGTTTTTTTTTTTATGGACAAGACACGGCAAACGAGCGTGCGGGTCACCTGATGGTAAGTGATTACCGCCGCTCACGACCCCTTGCAACCCCAGAGGAGCTACAGGTGCATTGCCGGCCTTAAAGATGGGTTGGGCGCCGGGGCCTGGCATTACTTGATGCGAAACGCAGTGGAATAAAGCCACTACTTCACGCTGGTTTTAAATGCCGGTGGTGGTAATGATCCGGTCGAGTCTGCCCATGCGTGTTGCCATTGCTGGCGACGTGACTCTATCACACGTACTTTAGTCGCCTCTTACGACACCACCAGTACCAGGATAATCCTATTCTAGGCCGGGATCACACGGCTAAAACGTTGACGAGTGGGAAGCGAACCCGCGACCTGTTGCATTTACAGTCGTTACACGCTTGTGACCATAAACCACGACTGACCTCACCTGATCTTGAGTTTAATTATCACTAAGTAGAATATTTATCATAAATATTTCTTTTACCCATAGATTTATGTACGGTAGTTAGAAAAAGATCATTATGTTGTCAATACCTATACTGTATATAATGTAGAAATTGTTAAGTCTATTGAAATATATTTTAATCACAGTCTCTCATCTCCATTTACAAAGGCTGTTTCCCTTTTATCGGTGTCCGTTGACCGTAGTGTAAATTCTCGTAGCGTAAGCCACAATCTTTTTTCCAGCAAAAGTGAGTAAAACTGGAAAGCGTGTGTAATTTATTTAACAGAATTCATATTAACTTTTATATAGCGTTGTAGATAAGAGCGGGATGAGAGAAAAAATATCCAATCAGAAGCTAGGGAAAACTACTATTTATTATTTATTATTTCTATACAAAAGTAGACACTCCCTGAGAATCCAGTGTCAAGACACTCTCTTCTCAGTTTTCTGTTTTCTCTCCTAATTCGGGTTCTTGTGTGTACGTAGTAAAAATACGGTGCGTGGACTTCCATTACACACGGAAATCCACGCTACGTATTTTGTCCTTTTTTTCTCCTCGGAAGGGGGGGTGGGGTTGAAATATAAATGTAATTAGTGATTATTAATTAATTAGTGATTACCTTGAATCCGTGCAATACATTCAATTGTATGTAGGTAGCACTTAATTATGAGTATTCTTTGCTTAAAATCTGAGTAAACAAAAATGATACTTTATAATGATACAATCTTTTATATTGGACCTAAAAGAGTTGATATTGGATTCCAACAAAATTAAGTAAACTTTTGATCCATTTCCAAAAGAAAATCAAATAATTCTGTGTAATTTAATTTTAGGATTATAAATTCAAACACATTGTCTCATTTCACAAACCTTCCACTAAACAATATAAAATGGAATTAAAAAAACCCAATTTATCATTATTAAAGAGAATACGGCAACATCATTCAGGCTTAAAATCATTTATATTCAATACAAACGGTCGACTGGAACGCGATAAAAACAAATTTTTGTTCAGTAAGTCTTTACTTTTGAGGCCAGTCGTGGCGCATAGGCATAAGTATGGGACTATAAGCGCGACGGTTATGGGTTCGATCATGATTCGAAGAAATAAAACATGTATTAAAATCTATATTTTCATTTCATCGCTCTGGTGTCGAAGCAAAGTGCGGCGTTGAGCTAAAGTGTGCGTGCGAGCCACAGTGTGAAGCTGATTTAAGTATTTATTTTTCATGTTATATGTTACATTCCTTTGGTCTAGTTTCTCGATTGATTATATTTGCGCCTTTTTCACGAATTACCGATAAGTAAATTTTCACTTTGCCTCTACACGCAATGTCTCTTAAATTTGACGGAAAGTAGGAACGGAGTGCCTTAACATTAGGTTCCCTCTGCCTACCCTGCTGTGTGCGGGAAGGAACTTAGTACTACAAATTTTAAATTAGATACATATTTTTGTTTGATATTAAATCGGTCGTTATTACATAACAAAACATGTTGACATTTCAAAGCTTTGCAGCTTTATTATAAATTGTTTATTTGAAACTTTTAGTGCATGATAAATTCAATTTTAATTAACAAGTTCTTGCTACAATATTGTAAAAAACATCATCACACTAATTGCTTATTATATTATTTATAATCTATTTTAAATTGGCTTCACGTTGTATCCCTCACACAGCAGGGTAGACCGAGGGAACTTAGTGTTAAGGCACTCCGTTGCCCACTTTCCGATGAATTTTTGAATTATTGGGTGGTGTCAGACCGAAGAAATAAAAATAATAATTAATTCCCTCGAGTGAGGACCGAACCCAAAACCGTTGCGTTACACCCTATAGAAAAACACAAGTCTTATAAATATATCAACATTTAATGAAGTCATTGTTCAAGAGAACATATTTTTTTAATAGAAAAATCTCATAATTTTTGTTTCATAAGCAGCAACATAAAGATTATGACAGTTAAAAATTAAAATTAAATTAAATTAGCTTCACGCTATATCCCGCACACAGCAGGGTAGGCAGAGGGAACCTAGTGTTAAGACACTCCGTTCCCCACTTTCTGCCGAATTTTGGAGGCATTGCGTGTTGAGTGGCAGAACTCAACGCCGCGCTTTGCCTTGACACCAGAGCGAAGAAATGGAAATATAAATTTAAGTAAATATTTCATCTCCTCGAGTGGGGATCGAACCCACAACCAGTCGGTTTTACAGTCACACGTCGTGCCACTGCGCCACGGCCGGCCTCATTATGACAGTTATTTAACAAAAAATGGACACGCGTGAGTCGAGTCGTTCGCCATGGGTTCTGTCCAATAATTGGAGGTCTCGAGCTTTTTCTAAAATTCAGGCTTACTTAGCCAGAGAGCCCTTTCATCTGATACCTTACTTGAACTAGCTGCTATAACATGAAATTTTATCCCTATTGAGGGCTATTATTTTTCAGGATTTAACCACAAATGTATAGTTTTAAGATTTTTTTCCTGAATTAGTACTACTTGTAGATGATGGTAACTGCAAAATTTCATAATTCTAGGTCAACCGGAAGTACCCTATGAATGTTGCTATTCGCGCATTTAGATACTACAAAGGGAATCATCCTTTATAGTATCTAAATGCGCGAACTCAAAGCCGGGCTTTTTGCCTTGGTTCCAGAGCAAATCGAATTCATAACCGTAGCGTTACACAGTCACACCATTCTGCCCACGACGGCCTCAATATATTAACAATATAATATAAATTCTGATCTTATTTAAATTGTAACAAAACCTCGCTTTCAGTCTTCGGTTTGCAAAGCTGACACTATCCGTGATTTATTCACATTAACGCGAACCGCAGAATTAAATGTATTACTGTTAAATGATAAAACTAAACATTTAGACGTTATTTGTTTTTATTTAATACATATTCTTGTTATTATACATTGTATTATACATTTTATTTAATGAAATATATATTTAAGTGGTTTATTTTAGGATTATCGGAATGGGACGATCTGAATTATTTGTTGTAGTTCTTCTATTTAACGTTTATATATATATAACTATTTTAGTGTCTTTCACGGTAAATAATAATGGAAAATTTTGTAATAGTATAAAATTTCATATTGACTTGAACCTTGACCTTTTTTTTGTCACGCCACATACAGTAGGGCAGGAGCAAAAAATCTATTGTCAAAATACTCCATTCTCCGTCCTTCAAAATACTTTCATTCTGTGTTTGAGTGGAGAAACTCGATAATTAATATTTTTCAGGTCAGATAAGACGAAAGGGAAATGAGAATTATTCCGCCACGAGGATAAATCATCGTGTTCAAATAAAGACAATTATATTGTATGTGTATAAAAACACAATATTTTAATTCTCAGCAATGTAAATATTTAAAAAACTAACAGTTTGTAAGTAGTGGCTGTGCAAAAAAATACATAATATCAAATATTAAATATTTCGTTCCTCCGAATGGAAGTCGAATTCACAACCTGTCACGTTTACAGTCGCACGCTTGAGACCATGCTCTACGACCGGCCTCTTCGTTAAATTTAAGGTAAATAAATATGAAATATTAAATATTGCAATTATTTTTTAATATTATTAATATTATGTATGAGAGAGACCAGTGGTGGCGCAGCGGCACAAAGTGTAACTATAAAATCGACTGGTTGTGGGTTCGACCCCCACTCGAGGAGATGAAATATTTATTTAAATTTATATTTCCATTTCTTCGCTCTGGTGTCGAGGAAAAAGGGCGGCGTTGAGTTTTGCCTCCAGCATTCGGCAAAAAGTGGGGAACGGACTGTCTTGACATTAAGTTCCCTCTACCTAGCCTGCTGTGTGTGGGATACAGCGTGAAGCTGATTAAATTTTCTTAATTTATGTATGAGAGTAACAGCATACACAGAAACCGCGTCCTGGGCTAAGCTCACTTTATATAAGCAACTCTAATTACCCTAACGCGGCGCTGGAACAATGTTATATCAACTAGATTATTTACCTGAAAAACGATGTTAAACCAATTTTCAATGCATAATGCATGCTATTATGTTGATATGAATATTCATATACATAACGCATTTGAACTATAATTGTTAATATATATTTTTTTGTATAACGTTAAAGTAGACAGAGAGGAACTTAATGTTAATATATTCCTTTCTAGTACCTAAAGACCAATGTTCTATACCGTTTTCTAATTTCCACCAAATTCTGAAGACATTGCATGTTGAGTGGCGGAACTCAACCCCGCGCTTTGCCTCGTTAAGGAAGGAAATGAAAATATTAAATGTTTTATCTCCTAAAATGGAAATCGAATATGTTGAAATCGCACATTTGTGCCCCTGCGCCACGACTGTAAACATAAAAAGAAGTGTAAATACAGAGTGTTTTTGTGATCACCACTTTAAATGAAACCACACTTTTAATTACTCTATAAAAACCTAATACAGTTAAAACAAAAGAAATTTTTCCAAAAAAAAATCTCTTGTAAAAACAAAAAACTCCAACTGCATAAAACTTAAAAGTAAATACACAAGCCTTATAGTTTATTAGAATTAACAGTGAGGACCTCTTTAAATTATGCGTGATTATTGGTAAAGATTTTATTGATTGAAGAATTACTTATAGGTCCCGACTGTTAATCCTAGTAAACTATTGGGCTTCTTTATTTTCTTTTTAGTATTATGCTGTCAGGGTTCTTGTATTTATGTATATATTTTTTATATTCTTCTGTTCTTGCTAAGATTTATTATGGTAATAATAATCATGATACACCTTTTTGAAATTCTCGTATTGAGCCCTTGAATTTGATATCCATATTGTCGGTATTCGAAACAAAAAAAATCACTAAGTCCAATGGCATCCCACAGCCGCCACGATTGTTTTTTTCTATCAACATCACCTTGGAACACTTGGGCTGCTAACACAAATCTAACGATACCTTAATTATGTAAATCCCTTCAGCGGTTCTGGAAAAATGAGGTAATAAAGAATATAAAAAAAAGAACCGGCGTAAGAAATAAATACACATTTAATTTCTTGATACAATGATACCTTTGAAACAGACTGGAGCGATTATTTTATTTCCAAGGCCTCTTATCATTTATAAAATCATTAATTTGGGAATAAACTTTAACACACAAACGTCGTTTCACATTTTTTAAAATCGTTATATAAAAAATTCTCCGTCGTTTTCTAGGACCCTATTGTAAAAGCGTACACATTTTCTCATCTCAAGGATTACGGATTCCGATGCAATGAGATGCAGAGTTACGGGTGCACTAAGTTTAAGCTTATTTTTGGTATTAATATTTGGAACATCACCAATTTTGGTAACTCTTGATTATTTATGCTTCTCTATTATGTGCGGAATAGAGCGTGCTGAATAAAGTATCTCTGTATGGATAGTTAAAAAACTATCAAATTAAGATATTCATTACAAAAGCATCTTATATTTGAAAAAATATCTTATTATGACGTTAAATGAAACATGTATAATCTCAACAAACAAAAGGAACCAAATTTATGTTCTTTTAACTAGAGGTAAGGTATGTATGTATAAGGTGCCACAGTAGGTACATGTAGCGACATTTTAAAAACTGTGTACAGATAGAAGGAAACGATAGGATAAACTTAAATATTTTTATTATCTTTTGTATCACTTTACACAGAAGGCTAGACAGAAGGAATCTAGTATTAGGACACTCTGTTCCCCACTCACAACTTAATTTTCGAGACACTGCTTGTTTAATGCCAAGTTTAGTCACGCGACCAGAGCTCGGAAAAACTATTCTTCCCAAATGTATAACATATGTGTGCTGTGCCATATTTCCCTCTATAATCTTGTAAAGATAAAATAACGACCGGGTTTTGATATTTACTTTTTAATCCACATACCTTCATAATGTACGCAATATAAAGCAAAATATATTTTAAGCCGCGCTGCGTCGCCATTAGGATACGAGATGTCGTTGAGAGCGCGATGTAATTACTATACAGTATTAACATCATTTTTTTCCCTACATTTTAAACCTCGTGTTTGGTTTTCGTACATTAATTTACTTACCTAGTAATGTCCAACCTTACTGAACGTGAATTAAAATAAAGTGAGCGCAAAAGTATTTTTAATAAGCAGTAAATTTTACAGGTGCTCTTGAGTTTTATTTAATTCACTTTATTTATAAAATTGTTGCTAGAAATTACTGCTCGGTTTGTGAATAGTTCTGAATAAACAACACATTAAATAATATTATATTCTTGTAATATAACCAATTGTTACATAGAATATCTAAATATTATTTTCTTTTTTTTTCAGCTTCATACAGTGTCTCGTATGTGGTTGGGCAAGCAGAGGAAGCCTTGTATTAAGATACTCCGCTCCTCACTTTCGTAGAATATGATACTAATGGAAGAAGCAAAAGAGATATGTCTCTGCATCTCATCTCTCTCTAGAAACTATAAAAATATATGAAGGAAAAACTAAAATGTTTATAGTTTTTAAATCGATTTTTTTTTAAATAAATTTCATTCCTTCGGTGTGGTCGTTACGATTAATTTTAAAAAGAAACTTAAAAGTATTTTAACGGTAGTTTTATAATCAGATAAGGAATATTTAAAGGATTCTCCACTCCAATTTTAAAAATACTAAAAGTTATAGTGAACTACAGAAGTCACAAATATAAAATATACCTACAGTTTGAAAAATATTTCGGTAAATAAATAATCTTTAAGCGGATCAGAATTCCTAGCCCAAATATAAACAAATAGAATGAGTTTTTTCAGCGTCAAGTTGCATACCACATATAACAGAGTCTATTCCCATTTTTCGCCTATTTTCGATTACTTTTTGATCGGTAGTACTCAACGATGCGCTTTGTCGTATTACCAAAGCGGGACACTAAAAATTATTAATTCCTCTAAGTGAGAATCGAAATCAAAACCGTAAGACATTGTGCCACTGTAAAATATAACACCAAAAAATATTATATTCAAATATCATATGAAATACATTATTATATGATATCTCGTTATATAAACTACACCTTAGGCACATTAATAGAATGGCACCATTTGCGGAGAATTTCATTAGTCACCCCCACCGGTATTATTCCATCAAAGATGCCTCGCGAGCCGTGGATATTTGAAGATAAATATTGAAAAGCCAAGAATTCCTATTGAGTACACGTTATGTTGTGCTATTATAGTTCTAATAAAAATACTTTTGTTTTGCCTGCTATTGTTTACGATTATAAATATCCATTCGTTATATCCTTTGTTTGTTTGTTTTCTTTTATTTTACTTCAATTGTTGGTTAGCGGTAGTATTAAATATGAGTTTATAGTAAAAGAAATGTTAATATGATTAATCAGAACGAAACGAAATTAAATTGTGTATTTAAATAAAGAGTAGTTGTTGTGATATTGTTATGAGTGAAAATAAATATTATAATAGAAACTCTTTTGTTAATATATATGTATGTGTTGTAATTAATATTGTTATTATGAATTAGTAATTTGAGTTCAATTAAATATTTTATTAGTGATGAAGTTATTATAGGAAGTTGCTGTATAATATTTTTATGAGATTATAAGCTGAATGGAATACTGTAACTAATAGTAGAATTGTTATTTAAAATTAAATATTGTTAATATACTTGATTTATAATCTATTGGAACTACGTTTATTGTGAATTATGATATTGAGACACTTCCGGTAAGCTTAGTTTTGGGAGGGATGTTGTACTATAAAAACACCATAAAAGCACAATTGAACACCGATTGCTAACACTTCACGAGCGCCCTTTATTGCCCGTATTTTCTTCTTCAGGGGCGAGCTACCCATAGCTCCCAGTCCGGTGACGCTGTTAAGACCATACCAGGTCAACAGCATGAAGTCCATCAGAAGAAAAAAAACAAACAATTGAATACAGTCTTCCTAACGTTGTAATACACGCAACAATTTCTGAACAAAAAGTTATTTTTAAGTAATAGTAGAACTAAGTGATTTAAGTGAAGTGTTAAGCGTTATAAGTGATAGCCCTAAGTTCTAAATGTTAATAAAGTGATACAAAGAGTGAAGTTTTATCATTGTTATATCCAGTTTAGAGAGTGTCTTCTTTCACTTCAGAAGCGGGATACAGGACTAAGAAACACCCATTAGAGACGAATGAACGTTAGAAATGCTATATATGTGTTTCTTTTTCTTTTTTTTTTACTTTTTGTGTAAAAGTGACTATTCTTCTTATTACTACTATTTTTACTTTTGTAGTTATTTTTTTTATTTATATGTAAAATTACGTTTGAATCACTATAATATTACAATAGTAATTACTATAAGTTTTACTTATAATGGGAAAGTCTAAGCGTAGGCAAAGTTATAGCGTATCGATAAGTTCTACAAACAGTGATTATAGAAGATCGACTAGGCGTCATAAAAGAAAATATCGTAATAAAAGCAAAGAATCTCGTGAAAATTTTAACAAACGTGCTCGAAAGTCGCGTACATTTCGATTAATTTCTCATATTAACGCTAAAAGCAGTACAAGGCCATTACCGTTACCTACAACTAGTCATAATCATATGTTAAATATTTGTGGTCGGTCTCCAAACGAGCATATTTACTCTCAAAACAATTTTCCTGTTTCATGTTGTGTTGTGCCAGAATTTAATCCTAATGATAATTATCAACCAACAGAATCTTAGATTAATAAATGAATGAACAATATACTCCTGCAACAATATACTCATGGAATGATAAACAAATATGTCATTACGCTCTGCCAAAATTAAGCGGACTTGCAAAGAAGTGTTTCCAAGGATTACCCACATTGTTATTTTCTTGGGAACAATGGTCACAAAAATTAAGACTAGCATTCCCATCAAATTTTGTGTATTAATAATGGTACTTATGATAAATATTACAAAAATGTTCACGTTAATGGTGTCAATACGACAGCCTACGTTGATTTAGGTAGTTTGATTTAAAAGGATTTGGAAATTCATCAGTGTCGCCATTAGGTAAATTTATTGCAAGGTCAGAAGTAGATACTGTGAATGCTGATATTGAATTTCTAGTAGTTGCAGACCTTTATTTAAAAGTACCTATCTTAATTGGACATACTTTCACAGAAAAATCAAATATAATGATTTACGAAAACAAATAAAAAAATAATATTCGTTGAAGTCCCTAATATTAATATGGATAGTATGTGTCCCTAATAGTAATATGGATAGTATATACTTTGTAAAATGACTATAGAGATTGTTTCGCAATAAATTTAGGAGAATTAGGAGAACTAATTTGGCCAAAATGAGTATTAATCTTACGGATAACGTATCCATAGTACATAATCCGTATAGAATGTCTCTTAGTGCTACTAAGCAAAGTATTAATGATAGTGTTCCACATAATTGTGAGCCTTTGTATACAGATATTATAATTAAATTAAAAGAAATATGTAAAAGTAATTGGCAGGAATATTTTGATGAACGGTCGCTACATAAAGGTATAAACCATAGTAGTCTTTCATGTTCTTTATGACATGAATGCGTCTATAAATTTCCTACCGTACAGGAGCAATCTAAACAAACCTAATGGCGTTTCTAATCTATCCCCTACATTCGAAATAAAAATAAACTGGAAAGCTAAAGTATGAAAAACAAATCATTACATTAAACGGGAACGAGAAGCGACGCTATTTTGAAGTTATTTTGCTGCGTATCGAGAATAACAATTAGTAAAACTTTTACTGGAAATGTTGATATATCTTGTATTCCATTTGTATCGTAGTTTGCGTATCAGAAAAAAAAATCGTATCAGGACCTATATTAATACTCATGTTTTTTTCTTTTTTTTTCTTACGGTGACTTTTTAGTTGGCTTCTGACAATATCACATAATCCTATGTACAAGAAAAGTAGTCACTAACTCCTCAAAAACACGGCATATACTTTTTTTAAGAGCTAGTATCCCATAAAATGTTATCTATAAATATATTTTTTTTTCAAGAAAAGTACTTTATTATTTTTATTTAGTTGAGAACGGCGTGTGTTTACACTAGATCATCTTTGTTTACCTACCTTAATTAATATATAAAATTAAAAGCTAGTAAGAAATACTAAATTAGTAAATAATTCTACAATATTAAATACAGTAATAAATAATGACCAATTCTGAGCATGCTTTATAATTAACACTATTGAACTTTGCTCCACTATCAAAGGTTTTTAAGTCAATACGCCTTCGTTATTAACGTATTATGAATTAAGAAACAGCTATAACTGTCATTGCGGAATTTTGGTGCAGGGGCACAAGCGTTTCATTGTAACGCGATGGTTGTGGGTTCGATTCCTACTCGGGGTAATCAATTATTACTTATTAATATTTTCTTTGACGTAATGTGGAGTTAGAAGATTCGGCGGTAGTTCAAACAGTTCTTCAGAACGCACAGCGAGGAGACGTCTCTACGCAAGGCTAAAGTGTCAAGCGTAGAGTATTTAATGTTTCTAAATTTATACAGAAAAGTTTTAGTTAAAAAAAATAACATACATTATGTGAGCATTTTTGTAATTCAAGTATTATATAACGAATTAGTGAATAACGCTAAGAAGAATTTTCTCCTTTAAAAGCAGTTATCAAAGTACCGTCTTTGACTTCTTACCAAAGACGGTATTTAGGTAACGCGAACACACTTTCAAATATTCTAACATTTCTTTCACGATCAACGTTATTTTAAGATGGCTTTAGACTTGCATTTCATTTTACACAAAGTACATTTTTTGTATGAATATTTTTAAAAAAACTATTGAGATTAGTTGTGGCGCAGGGGCATAAAAGCATTGCGTGTTGGTGACGTTGAATTGCGCAATGCTTCCAGAATTCGACGGAAAGTGGGGAGCGGGAGTGCCTTAACACTAGGTACCCGCCGCCTACCCTGATGGACCGCCTACCTGTGGGATGCCGCGTGAAGCAGAAAAAAACTTCTAAAATTAATAGTTCATAGATGTTGTCGTCAGTATAAAGATGTGTCATATCGCTTATTTAAAAAAAAATTAAAGGAGGAGGTTCTATATTCGCTAACAATATTATTTTTTCATGATACATCTTCAGCAATTTCTGCTTAATTTTCGAGGTTTGCCATGGTGAGCGGTGGAAGTCAGAACTCAATTCCGCGCTTTATCTGATTATTAGTTGCGAATAAATAAAAATAATCCATTCCCATAAGTTGGTTCCCGAACTTACACCTATTCCGTCTACTCCTGGACGACTGCCCACGAATAACGAATATATTAACATATCTATAATTATTTTTAATCATAGACAAATTACAAACGTTTCTTCGTATCATTTCGCAGAACAATTAACATCAAGATCTGCGGCCGACGTTCTAGTTAGAATTCAATCTTCCTAATAACTAAATAGATTTAGATTTATTGCAACACTTTCAATTTTAGTTTACGAGCTTGTGAAAATTCTAGGAGCAATTTCCTCACTCGTAAAGTAGCATAAGCAGAATGAAACGAAAAACTCGGTTTTGTTTCGAAAATACTGCATCCTGCATCAATGCAAGTGAAACTGATTGAATGAAATACACCAAGTATTTTAATGCTTTTTTTCTTTTCGATGTTCCTCGAATGTTATTGTTTTAAAATGTAATATTTTTACTTAGTTTAAAAAAAATACTAAAATCTTTAAAGAAAATAAATCTATCAAGTATTTCAAATAATTATTCTCTAGATATATTTAACCCTACGAGCAGGATCTATTATCTCTATATACATTAGAACGAAAACCGCTATCTGGGTGTGGTACACCCAGATAGTGATTGTGGTTTTAATACATTATATTTTTTTTATTGAATAGTAAAATATTTGCTTATATTTTGAACTTATTTAAATGTGAAATAATAAAAATAATTTATTAATAAAATTTACTTATGAAATTTACAAAATTGATAATTTGTAGTTACAATTATTAGTTAATGCACTTGTTTATATTTTTTTGTCAAAAATATTAAAATAAAAACAACATAAAGTGTCCTTTCTTCTAATAGACTAAACATGAAAATAAAATAATATTTAAAGTAGTGCATCAAAAAACATATTAAAAAAATAATTGATCTACTTAAGATCATATGCAGTTTTTTCAGACAAAAATGACATGATCCATAGTTACGAGAGCATTTGCACTGTCTTTAATATTGCAGTCTTTCTTGGTACGACATTTTTCATACCTCTATATAAATCTGGATACCGTTTGTAGTGCTCGTTTCGAGGATTCACTCGCATGATCTTGGAAACCTTTCCGAAGTTGTTGAAATGTTCTGATATCAGTATTATTTCCATTCCTCTAATCAAATCTCGACGTTTTATTAACATTTTTGTTATTTTTCTAGATTATCATACTATTTATTTCTGAAATATAAAAAATTACCATTAGCCATAGTTTTGTATCGTGTGAAACATGATAATTGCTACACAAATCGTCCATAATATCTACACCTTCTTTAGTTTCGCTGTAAAACGTAATCATTTCAGGCGTTTAGTTTCCTGAGCTTGTAGGATTAATGTTATCATCATGGTGTAATGTGGATATCAGCAAGACAGCCTAATTTTTCTTTGGTACATACGATGCTTATGAGCCTCCTATCTCGTCTGTCTGTATATCTGTCAAGAGCATTTGTATTTTTAACGCTTAGACATGTCGCGTTCAAATTCAAATCAATTATAACTTAGAACTATGGCCCTTTGATTTTCTGAAAAAAAAAAAATATTTCTTTATTAAATTATATTTTACAAAAAATATGTGGCCGTTTATATAAAGTAAATATAAAAAAATTGCCCTAAGCTAACCTAGAATTATAAACCTTGGCAGCTAGCATCTACAGGTAGTACTAGTGTGAAAACTATACATTTATGTATAAATCCTAAAAATAATAGCTTTAAAAAGAAGGCAAAATTTGTTATTTAAGCCGTTAGTTTAAGTGACGTATCAGATGAAAGGACTCTGGCTAAGGTAAGCTTGAATAGTTTCTTCTTAACTAACTTTAACTGTTTCTAATTAAGTAATTTATATCGAAGCTCAAAAGTTTTCAATAAGTATATTCTTTAATAAAAACTAATGAATTTAACTCGTCCACAGAATTTAAATGCGGAAAGTTTTAACTTGCCCAAGTGAAGGCAGAATGGTCATTTACTGTAAGTTCATAACAATTATTTATAAAGTTGGAGCTAATTTAATATTTTTTGTACAAAAATAATGGTTTAAAAATCATCTTACGCTATATTCCACACGCAGCCCCTGCTGTGCCTACTCTTTGACAGGAGTTACCTTATGTTAAGACACTACGTTCCCCATTTTCCGCTGAATTTTTTGAAGCATTCCATGTTCACTAACTTAACTCTACGCCCGGCTTTTGCCTTGGTACCAGAGCGAAGAAATTAAAATATTACTGAATAATAATTCGTTTTCTCCAATGGGATCGAACCAACAACCGTCGCGTTACAGTCTAACCCTCGTACACCACGACCACGACCACGACGACTTCTAATGGTTTAAAATATTTATTATTTTGTTTAGATTTCATAGTGTTCTAATTTATTTATTTAACGATTGTCATCATCAGTAAATTGTATATCAAATAAATGGTACTTGTTACTAAAGTATAAAACCTTTAAATAAAATTAAATATTTCATAAGTAATTGATATTTAGGAGGCCAGTTGTGGCGCAGGGGCACAAAGTGTGACTGTAAAATCGACCGGTTGTGGGTTCGATCCCCACTCGAGGAAATGAAATATAAATGTATCTCGAACGCAATATGTTTCTTTATTTATCATCATGATCATTTCTTCACACAAATTTCAAAATTCTAAAGGAATGGCAATACCCATAAGATGGCAACAGTCATTGATCAAAACGCCATATACATGTCATATACTACCTGTCCGTCCGCGACTTCGCCCGCCTTAACTACATTGATTGATTTGATTGATTATTCATTTAATAAACAGAATTGACTGACAATTATAATAACTTCTGATTTGATTTGTTATTACTTTAATCTGTAATCTTCTATTATATTTCTTTTACTATATTATCGTAATTTCTATAAGGTTTTAAGGATTGTTTTGTACAATGTTGATACTTGATATTTATAATAATATAAGTAAATTATTTATTATACATATATATTTTTGTAATATTACATTCTTTTCACCTATTTTTTAAAAAAAATAAAAAAAATCAGCTTTACGCTATATCCCACACATAGCAGGGTAGGCAGAGGGAACCCAGTGTTAAGACGGAGTGTCTTCTCTTTTTTCCTCTCTCGTTCCCCACTCTCTGCCGAATTCTGAAAGCATTGCGTGTTAAGTGGCAGAACTCAACGCCACGCTATACCTCGACACCAGAGCGAAGAAAATATAGCATATCTTTACGTGTTGTACACAATAAGTAATTATATTTAATATAAACATTAGTAAGCTTACAATATAAGTGTTATTAATTAAATCGCTAAGAGCACAGTTGCGCAGCAATCATTTTCAGTTATTGTTTTGTATCTTATAAATACTAAATTTAATATACAGTAAATGAGTTGAATATTCAGTTTCGTTTCATTAAAATCAACGCGACGCCTACAACAGCGGAATACGAATAAGGGAGTGTCTTAACACTAGGTTCTCAATGCCAACCATTTTGTTAATTCAGACATTAAGTGAATCACATACATACTCGTACATACAATTAAAATAAACTATGAAGCAGGAAAGCTGCTTCATTGCTTATATTAATTATTTTGAAATCTAAACCTGCTACAACAATGATGATAGAGTTTTCATTAATTACCACTTAGTTTTATATATTTCTAGTTTATAATAAGTATAGATGTAAATGTATTTGAAATATTTTAAGTCAAATATATACTTATAACATTGTTTAAATTGTAGCATTATTGTACTCTTGAAATCGTATTACAATAATCTATACCCATATTAATTCTTTGATAAAAGAGAATTCCTTCTAGTGTCATGTTATCTATAAGAATAGCAAAATAATCATGTTGGTTGTATGGGACTTTGAGTCCTTAAATATTTATTTTATTCAGTCTTTTAGTATTTGTTGTTACAGCCGGCACTACTGTTGTATGAATCCCTTTAAATTTCTATTTTATTCTTTTTTTTTGCATTTGTTGTTACAGGCGGCAACAGAAATATCTCTGTGGAAATTTCAACTGTCGACTATCACGGTTCATCAGTGCTACAGCCTGGTGACAGACGGACGGACAGACAGCGCTGTCTGTCTGTCAAGGAACCACAAAAACTTTCTATTTAAATATCTCCATTCTAAATTAAATATAGGAAAATGTATGAAATGTTGAATTTTAGAGACAAGATGTCGCGTTGAATAAGGGCATGCACTCCGGGACTTACAATATTTTTGCGACTCTTATATTAGTAGAAAATTTTATTTTAAAGATGCAAATATTAAAACTTGTTTTTGTTATTATTACTATGTAATGTTGACAGTTAACTGTTGGTGTCGGTTACAGATTACATATTAACTTAATTGCATAGACAATATTGTTTATATGATATCATAATTGTTGATTTTTTTTTCTAGTGTTATGCATATATATTTTTTTTCTAGTGTTAATTAAAACTGTGGGTATTTTTTTGGACATATCAAAAGCCTTCGACACTGTCTCTATTCCTCTTCTCCTTTCTAAATTAGAAAAAAATGGTATACGAGGAAAAGTGTATGACCTTTTTAAAAGCTATTTGAGTGAAAGGACCCAGTGTGTGTCCATAGACAATATAATAAGCAGAGATCAAAATGTATCCTTCGGAGTGCCACAAGGTAGTGTGCTGGGACCTATCCTGTTTCTTATATATATTAACGACCTGTGCAAGCTGGAAATTCCAAATTGTAAAATTATTACTTACGCAGATGATACTGCTCTAATCGTTAATGGTAACACATGGTCGGATGCTCGTAAGCATAGTGAAAAAGCTCTAGCTACTATAATCAATTGGTTATCATGTAACATATTGACACTAAATATTGATAAAACCAAATTCATTACCTTTGGCCATAAATCTCAACTTCCATGTGAATCGTTTTCGATCATTGCACACAAATGTCCAGACCAGGGTCACTTTTGCGATTGCTGCCCGCTTAATCGATCACGTACTATAAAATACCTCGGGGTAACCCTAGATGAAAATCTCACGTGGACTGAACACATAAATGCTATAGTAACCCGATTAAGGAAACTCATATATGTTTTTAGAAAACTTAGGTCTAGCGCAACTCTAAAAATCTTAAAAATGGTATATTTTTCTCTTGTGCAGTCTATTTTGAATTACTGCATTCCAGCATGGGGTGGAACTTCGAAATGCACGATCCTTCGATTGGAGAGAGCCCAAAGATGTATTTTAAAAGTAATGACACACAAACCTAGGCGCTTTTCAACTACAGATTTGTATACAATTTGTAACGTACTGAGTGTTCGACAATTATTTATCTTGCACGCTATTTTACGGAAACACAAAAAAATATTTTACAACCCGAATAGTTTGACTTTGAAACGCAGATACGATAAAGTCTGTCCAATTGAACATCGACGTTTAGCCTCCTCAAATAAACAGTACTTTTATTTATGTCCAACGCTGTATAATAAAGTTAACGAAAAGTGTAGAATCCACCACCTAACTCTACGGAGGTGTAAAATCGCATTAAATAATTGGCTGTTAACGCAAAATTACGATGACACAGAAAATCTTATACGTATCACAAATACAAACACGCATATATTTATTTTACCTTACTTTATTATATACATTTCTTTTATTGTAAATGTTGTTTGGTTTCATATCTGTATTTATAATAATTGGTAATTTATATTTTTATTTCATAGTAAGCAACGTTTGAGAGGTGGGCGTTAATAGCCGCGACACAGTGTTTCACTAATGCGGTTATTATCGTACTTATTGTTTCTTGTATAACTTTAGTAAATGTTTGAAATAAATAAATAAATAAATAAATAAATAAATAAATATATGTGTGTATGTGTGTGTGTGTGTGTGTGTGTATATATATATATATATATATATATATATATATATATATATATATATATATTTCCTATCGATGATCACATGTATTTTTGGTGTACGTATTATTCAGTTTATATGTTCCTTTTTACCACAGTCAATATTTATTATTATTATTTTTCATTTGTGATTTTTTCTACATACTATAGTGTGTAGATACGAAGTAGCTGTTTTTTAATTTTGTGTGTGTGTGTTTTTTTTATTTTAGTTTTTTTTTGTTTGTGTAAGTAGTCTGAGGTTGCAAGATTATTTTTTTATTATTACTGGTATCTGCTGTAAGGTATATTGTAAGTAATCTCCTACCGCTTTTTTATTATTTTTCTTCGTTTCTGCTGGTGGTGAAGGGTGAATAATGTGATCTGCGCACATTTTATTATATATATTTTTTAGTTGGTAGATTTATATTATATAAATTAATATTTATATTTATATTACGTAATTTTTTTTATAATATTTATGTATAATAATAATACTTTATCTTACTCTAACGACGATTCATTTTGTTCTTTATCATCCTCACCTGAAAGTAGTTTTCACAGTACTTCCGTTCCTCTCTCCAATCTAGTTGTCGACACATTTTCCAATTTTCCTAAGAACTTCAATGTCCTACACATCAATGCCCAAAGTGTTCCTGCACATTTTCCTGATTTATTAGCTTCCTTTGATTGTGACAACGTACATGCGATTTTAATTTCTGAAACTTTCCTTAAACCCTGCCTTCCTACCTCCTCTTTCTCTATACCTAACTTCCATCTCATACGTAATGACCGTACAGGTAAGGGTGGTGGT
Source organism: Heliconius sara (assembly GCA_917862395.2). Taxonomy (NCBI): domain Eukaryota; kingdom Metazoa; phylum Arthropoda; class Insecta; order Lepidoptera; family Nymphalidae; genus Heliconius; species Heliconius sara. Next base: position 3,313,666 of record OU860795.2, on the reverse strand, counting down.
GGTGTGGCTATCTATATTCGCAACCACATACCTTTCACAATTGTTAGTAAGTCTCCATCGCAATACTCTGAAACCGCTGAACATATTTTTATTGAAATTTTATTTGGCCGATTAAAGCTATTCTTGGGGTCTTCTATAGCCCTTCACTACATATAAATTATTTTCACACCTTGGAGACATTATTGGAGAAACATCTGCCAAACGTAGATCACACAATAATTCTTGGAGATTTTAATACCTGTATTATTTAAAATGATTTACGTGCAAAACAACTTCTTAACATCATCAATAGCTCGAGCTTAAAATTACTTCCTACAAATCCTACACATTATTTTCCGAATTGTGCCCCGTCCCAACTTGATCTTTTGATTGTTTCCTCTGTCGACCATGTAATGAACCATGGCCAACTTCCTGCTGACGCCTTTTCCTACCATGATTTAATTTATTTGTCTTATAATGTTCGTCCCCCTAAGCTCAAACCATCTGTCGTTATGCGACGCAGTTTTAAAAAAATTAATAATGACGAATTCTTGGTTGATCTTAATGACATCGACTGGAACGTCATTTTTAACACAACAAACATCGATGACAAATTGGAAATATTTAATTCAATTTTAACTGAGCTCTATGACAAGCACGCTCCTTTTCGGCCAATTAAATTAAAACACTTACCCGCTCCATGGCTGACGCCAGATATTAAGGCACTGATGACTAAAAGAAATGTGGCGAAATCCAAATATAAGCATAATCCCACTGATCATAATCTTTTAAGGTATAAGAGCTTGCGTAACCATTGTAGCAGAGTTTGCAGGGATGCGCAGCGTAATTACATTGATCTGAGCTTACAAAACTTAAGCCCACGTAAGGTGTGGAAATTTCTGGAATCGCTAGGTATTGGCCGGCAACGTAAGGATTTGAATTGCAATCTAGACGTTGATGCCTTGAATAAACACTTTGTCTCGATAACACCTATGGACCACAGAGTTAAGGCAAATACATTGAATTATATCAACTCCTTGTCGTCTCCCACAATCGTCCCTTTTAACTTTGCTCCTATAACCCCATCCCAGGTAAGAACCAGTATCCTAGCCATCAAATCTGATGCCTCTGGTTATGATGGCATCAATCGCAAAATGATTATGTTGCCCTTGGAAGTTTTAGCACCAGTCATTACCCATATTTTATTTTTTTCTTTTTCCCATTTCCCATAACACCTTTCCCAGTATGTGGCGTATTGCCCGCATTATTCCCATACCCAAAAACAAAGACCCAAAATCCTTCTCCCACTACCGTCCTATCTCTATACTTTCCTTCTTGTCAAAGGTCTTGGAGCGTATTGTTTTTCAGCAACTAAATCAATATCTGTTAGACAATCATATATTATCTGAGTTCCAGTCTGGATTCCGTAACGGCCATAGCACAGTCACTACTTTGATTAAAGTTTGTGACGATATCAGATTTAATATGGACAAACAAAATCTTACTGTCATTGCTTTGCTGGACTTTAGTAACGCCTTTAATACCGTTGATACTGATCTCCTAGTTGCTGTTCTGCGTTCAATAAATATCTCTCCTGAAGCCACTGAGTGGTTCAGAAGCTATTTATATGATCGGCGACAGTACGTTCAAGCCAATGACAAGTCATCTTCCCTTTGCTCTCCTTCCGCTGGTGTTCCCCAAGGTGGTGTTCTCTCTCCTCTCCTTTTTTCCATTTTTATTAATTCCATTTCCCAAAACATATCCTCTTCCTTTCATCTATATGCTGACGACCTTCAAATTTACTAAGCCGCTCCGTTGAATGATGTTAGTGAGGCTATTCAAAAGCTTAACGAAGATTTGCAGAATGTTAGTAGGTGGAGCAAATCTTTCGGCTTAACTGTCAATCCTGCCAAGTCACAGGTCAGTATTATTGGTAGCTCTAAGCAACTAAAAAAACTTGACCAGAATAGCCTCCCTACTATCCAGTTTGACGGCGTCGATTTGAGCCTGAGTCCATCTATAAAGAACCTTGGCATTATTATAGACAATTCCCTATCTTGGTCAGTTAGCTGAGGTTAGCCGTAAATTATTTGCCACGATCGGATCGCTCAAACGATGGAAATATTTCCTACCTATAAGGACCAAAACTGCTCTAGTTCATTCGCTACTGTTACCGATTTTGGACTACGCTGACTCGTGTTAACCATACTTATCTGAGGAACAATTAAATAAACTAGAGTGTTTACAAAATCTTTGTATTCGATTTATCTACGTAAATTTGATCATGTTTCTGATCATCGTCGTCAGCTTGGATGGCTTCCTATCCGACATCGCCGAAATTTCCGCATGCTGACTCTCCTCTATTCCATCCTCTACAACTCCCTCTCTCCCTCATATTTAAAAGATTGATTCTGTTTCCTAGGTTCCGATCCACTTCTTCGCCTCCACCTTAGATCCCGTTATCACAATCTCCTTAAATTACCAACTTCCCATACCCTTTTTTATTCCAAATCTTTTACTGTGAAATCTGCGATTCTTTGGAATGAACTTCCTACAGAAGTTAGACATTCCAAATCTCTTTACACTTTTAAAAAACGTCTAAAAGAATATTTATTTAAGTTAGAGTAGTAGTTTATCTTTATCTATTTAATATTATGTTTATATTTTTGCACACGTTTAGGTATGTATGTATATGTATGTATATATGTGTAAGTTTATATTGTTTTTCAATTTATGTATGTATGTATGTTGGTATGTATGTATGTGTATATAAACAATAAACATATCTTATATAAGTTTATTCTATATTTTTGAGTTTTATTATTATTATATATTTAATTTCATTAAAAATTTGCACCGTGACGTTGTCCCCCTTTTCCTCAATACAACTTATCCGTAATGATTCAAAGGTTGTCGTCTGGTAGAGATTGCTTAAAGCAATAAGACCGCCTTTGCATACAAGTTTATCTTTATTTATGTTGCTCATTTTATATACTTTCTTTTTGTTCTATGTGTGCAATAAAGTTTATTCTAATTCTATTCTAATTCTAATAAAACTAAAATGTATGCAAGTGATAATACTATTCGATATTCTAGGTTATTTTGTTTAGTAAATGGTTATGTGAAAGTTTGTATAAAGTTTGTATGAGTTACAACGTATTTTATTTGAGTGAGTTCGATCCCCACTTATTTGTTTTTGCCACTCTATATACAATTTCTCAAATTTTAGTACAGAATGAAGAATGTTATGCTGGCGTAAGTTATCTCGAGGCAGATATAACCTAACTGCTCTATCCTACACAAAGTGTGACCTACCCTACTATACAAGAAAAAGTACCAAGCTACCTGTAACAGCTATAATGCCTTTTAAGCGAAAATAAAGCGAAGACATTCATATAAAATTTCTAAACTAAATAAATGCGGAGACAGAGCAATTTGTTCACGTTCAGATGGTTGTCCTCTTGCCGAGCACGTGTTTATTGCAGATAGCAAAGTAACAAGCTTTCATTCTGTCAGGCTATGACTGTATGTTTAAGATTTAAAATACAAAATGTTTTCCTGTATTAAAATTTCGTATATTTGGTTCATTTTAAAAATAGCAATATTTTTTATTATATTTTGATAAGTCATTTAAATTTTATTTTTAGCTTCAACGCGATGGAAAGAGGGAACCTAACGTTAAGACATTTGGTTACCATTACACCTTTCGCTACGTTTCGCCGAATTTCGGAGGCATTGCGTGTTTATTGTCGGAATTCAACTTTTGCGTCGTTCCCAGATAGAGAAAATAAAAAATATTAAACGTTTAATTTTCCCGAATAGTCGCACGATTGTGCCATTGCACTACGTTGGCCTCAGCTCGTTTGAAAGTATTTGACCTAATTAACAAACCATTAAATTTTATATAGATGTTAAAACACCCTTTAAGTTTTGTCATGGCGCTTTGCATTTTTGTGGATCCTCCTGAGGTAAGCCCTTAAACACACGGAGGAAGCAGTCGTTTGCACGCGCAATTTCTACCACACGCGAATGTATCATAATAGTCATAGTGCGGTACGGTTAACAGCGTAAGTGCTTACCTATTTATCAGCGTTAGGGCGGTTAACAATGTAAGTGCTTACCGTTTTATCAGCTCATCATCATTCACGCTGTATCCCACATACAGTAGAGTAGGCAGAGGGAACCTAGTGCAAAGATACTCCGTTCCCCACTTTCCGCCGAATTTTGGAGGCATTGCGTATTAAGTGGCGTAACCCAAAGCCGCGCTTTGCCTCGACACAAGAGTGAAGAAATAGAACTAATTAAATAAATATTTCATCTCCTCGAGTGGAGATCGAAACCACAACCAGTCGGTTTTACAGTAATACTTTAATAAAATATACCATTTAATAAATTTAGCCAGAGATCAACATATTTAACTAAGTGGAAATATAAACATTTGATTTGTAAATGGATTTAATTTTGTTATAAAAATCGAAATATTATGGCCCCTTCTTGGCTACTCAGCTGTTTAGCTCATAGCTTCAACAATAAGATTTTTTTTTAGTTTTTTTAACATGTAAAAAAATCTACATATGTATTAACAAAGGTCTAAATTAACTGGTAATTATAAATTGTTCACAATTTCTTTCAATTAATATATAATTAGAATATTTTTAAAAAGTAAGATGTTCTTTCACCCATTATAGTCTTAGAGAGTGGTTTATCTAATACATTATAAATCTTACGGATTAATCATTTTAATAGCAGTCAAAAACGTTAAAATGAAACTAATATTAAGATAAAATAGATCCAACTGGATATTTATAAAAAACTTAAATTAATCGTTATTACAGAAATAAAAACCACTCATAAAATAGTCACTACCTCTTTGTAAGCATTTCGACTTTAATAGGAAATTGGAAATAGGATTTCATAGCGCTAAATTTTTTTACAGAAAGATTGTTTTTTTCAGCCTCATGCTTATATCCTGCCAATTGCAGGTTAGATTTTTGATTTAATAGCTTATCGATAGCCTGTTGAAATTATTCTAAATTAGGCGTTTAATGCAATTTTGCCTTAGATTAACGTGTTTGTGGGGTGTGTGACGAAAATTAACTAAAACATTAGTCAGATCAGAGAATAGGAAAAGTTAAACTAAGTAAGTTACTACCAGGTTTTATTAATAAACATCGAATGACCGTGTAGGATGTACATTATAATTATGCCGTTGCACACGCGCCCAATTAACCCTAAATAACTAAACATTCGACACACGCACGTTTGCACGAAAGCCGAGTGCCCTACTTTCGCGTACCTTCTGAACCCGTTTGTTTACTTAACTTCCTATCACGAGTAAAAACTGCTAGAAGTGTATATTATCTATTGAGTATTATTAATTTCGTTAATTTTGTTTTCTTACAAGCGGGCGCGCGCAGCTTCACCCGATTATTTGCGCGCGTAAATTATAAAAAAAACCACGAAACACGTGTTCAATAAAATATTGTTAACAGTTAACTGAATTTAATTTTATATAAATATCGCTAGCGATTTAAAGATTTTTCCATATAAACTTTCAACCCCTTATTTGAACCCTTAGGCGGTGAATTCTCAAAAACCATGAAATACGTATTCAATAAAATATTTTTAAGAGTCTGAATTTCAAATTTTATAAAAATCGGTCCTGATTTAAATTTTTTCCCATACACACTTTCAACTTCTATTTCATCCCTTCAGGGTAAAAATTTTACAAAATCCCTTATTAGTGGATATCCACACTATGAAAATAAATATTTGTCCAAATTTCACGTTTCTACCATCAGCGGTTACGGCTCTGCGTACGTCTTACCTCAGTCAGCAACAAGTCATAAAAGGACATGCACCTGGCATGTCCTTTTATATATGTAAGAGAAGAAGATTACTATAATTGAGAAATGGGCAGATGATAAACATATTGCTATTTCTCTAAGAATCTGTTAATATAATATGTATAAATAGAAGAAAAATATTTGACCTGATGTCGTTGTGCCAAGACTGTAAGGAACCAGCTCAAGCTCAAGGAGTCCTGGTTACTACATCGAATTTAGCTTTTTCTTTTTTTTTTATGGAAAAGACACGGCAAACGAGCGTGCGGGTCACCTGATGGCAAGTGATCACCGCCGCCCACGACCCCGTGCAACCCCAGAGGAGCTACAGGTGCGTTGCCGGCCTTTAAGGTGGGTTGGGCGCCGGGGCCCGGCATTACCTGATGCGAAACGCAGTGGCATAAAGCCACTACTTCACGCCGGTTTTAAATGCCGGGGGTGGTAATGATCCGGTCGAGTCTGCCCATGCGTGTTGCCATTGCTGGCCAAGTGACTCTACCACACGTTCTTTAGTCGCCTCTTACGACACCACCAGTACCAGGATGATCCTATTCTAGGCCGGGGTCACACGGCGAGCTTGTGAAATTAAGATGTATTCACAATACAGGCGTAAAATATCCTATATCAAGGTCATCTACATATATAAAAGGACTTATTCTGACTGACTGAGATTTAAATTCAGACTATTAAAAATATTTTATTGAACACGTGTTTTGTGGTTTTTTAGAAATCACCCCTAAGGGTGCAAATAAGCGGGCAAAACCGCGCGCGCCCACTACATAATACATAATATTACCTAATTCTTCCTCATAATTGAGTAAAATGTGCTGCCTATACTATCCATAAGGGAAAGAAAAATGATGAAATTTCATTGCTAGAAACGTTATATTAAGTGCTAAATTAACGTATAATATTTATAAAGAGTTTCTATTTATATAATAAAAGATAAGACAAATTATCCAAATGTAACTTTATCTGATATTGGATTAGAATATCGGAATACAGAGCAAACAGGGCACAAGATATGATACTATTTGTTTCGGAGCTACTGGACCGGATATTACTTCTGCATTCTCAAAATATATACTGGCGATACGCCACGATATAATAACGTTAAATTATGATTTTGTATTATTTTTGAGGGCATTTGATAGTTTTGTAATTAATTAAATAATTTTTATGATGCTCCATGTTGGAACTGTGGAAAAAAATACTAATAATGTACTTACTGATTGTCTTATGAATTCGAAAAAACAAAAATAATTTGAGACTATCGTGGCCCGATACCACTAGAATGTGATTGCAAACGCGACGGTTAAGGGGTCGATTCCCACTCGGAGAAATTATATATTTAATATTTTTACTTTCTAGCTATGGTTACGAGACAAACTGAGGCTTTGAGATCCACCATTGAACACGCAATGCCTCAGAATTCGGCGAAAAGTAGAAAAAGGAAGTGTCTTTAAGGGAACAGATTGTCTTGACACTACGTTTCCTCTGCTTACTTTGCTATGTCCGGGATACTGCGGGAAGATAAAAAAATATATGTTTTAACCCAGAGTTCCACCACTCAATACGCAATGCCTCAGAATACGACGAAAAGTGTGCAAAAAAAGTATCTTAAATATATATTTAAGCCTGTAACATATCAAAAATAAAAAATAAAAGTTATAAAGTACGCTATTGAAGCGGTAAATACAGTCGTAAATTAATTGGACGCGGTCGCTAGCTCGCGTTTTATGTAGTCATTTTATTTTATGTCTCCTCTGAAATGAAAATATATTTGTAACGACTCGAATCCGGCTCTTTTGCGCTACTACTTCATTATTTCCGTACTGCACTCAATTTCAGTGTTGTGTGTTTTAATATGTAAGTGACGTCATCGTGACGCATTTAAGTAATGTCTCGACGAGTATATACATACATGGTATTGATTGTAGATTCGGTCCTATATGGGTTAAATATATATTTTTTTAGCTTCCTGCTGTACCCTGCACATAGCAGGGTAGGCAGAGGGAACTCAAAACTTAGTGTTAAGACACTCCGGTCCCCATTTTCAGCAGACTTCTGGGTACATTGTGTGTTGAGTGGCGGAACTCAACGCCGCAACACACCTTTTAGCTATTTCATTTGATCGTGAGGGCAAAGCCATTGGTAAAAGTTAAGCATTTAATCATGTCATAATAGCCGTATTTGAATTAATATCAATCATGAAATTATGTATTAAAAATCGATTTTACTAAATATTTTTAAAGTAAAATGAATGAAATTTTCACTGATTCGTTTAAAAATTTTTAAGTTAATCGGATAACTAAAATACTTAAAATAAAGGCTAAAATAGAAGTTTGTGAAGAGCTTCAAGAATTTAAATGATTACTTAATGAATTTGACCTCTATAACTGAGTTTTTCAGTTACTGAAAAAGATTATCAATAAAAAAATATAAATCTGTGCATGTGCACAAGTAAGCACATGTTTGGATCTGTCATCACGTGTGCACATGCAATACGTACATCTGTGATCACATGCGAGGATGTGTGATCATATGTATGGATGTCTGAACACATATGTGGATGTGTGTCTACATATATGAACTGTGTAATTAATTATATATAAGTTTGTGAGGATACAGGTGATCTCACATCCACAGTTTTTATCACATACATTTATATGATTACAAAACCATTCACGGAATCATACATCTCCTTATGTGATCATATATGGCACGTGATCTCACATCCACACATTTGTTTGGTGTGATTATATATATGTATGGATATTTAATCAAATGTATGCATATGAAATCATATTTGTGGTTGTGTGAACACATATATGAATGTATAATTAAATGTATGAATCTATAACGTTGAAAATATCACTTCTTTTACTATTTAAAAAGATTATTTACACACTAAAGAAACAAGTATATTTAGAAATATATAAAAAAATTATATTAGCTAGAGAGCTTTGATAGTTACCAGATCTAGAATTTTTGTATATCGAAACTAATACGCTATTTAAAAAAATACTTCAAGGCCAGTATGTCAATATCTATAATAGGGTTCTTATAAGAAATTTTAGTTTTGTGTCTGTGTGTATGGGAAGTACTAGTTCTATTTTGACGACCAGGGAGTGAGTTTTGGTGCGTATTGGTGTATTGGTGTGCGCTTCTGTATGTAAAAATTAGTTAAATAAAAAAAATAAACGAAAATATTCCATAACTACTGATTTAATTCTTTCCATGTACATTTTAGGCATAGATAACCTGTGAACCTAGTGTTAAGACACTCCGTTCCCAATAAGACTAATTCCGTTTCCCATTTTTGCCGAATTATTAAGGCATTGCATGTTAAGTGTTGGAACTTAAGGCGAACCAGAGAAATTAAAATATTAAATATTTGATTTCCTCGACTGGGAATCGAACTGTGGGTGATGTGTGGGAGCGAACTTTTGCGTGTACAGTCGCACACTGATGCCCCTGCGCCACTACTGGTCTCTAGTATATTATCAAAATAATTAACAATTTAATCCATTTATAAAAGAACAACTTCATGTGTACACATTCAAAGCTATCACACAAGTATTAAATAAACACCGCGACAAGCACTAGTAGTACGACGCTACCACGCCACGTAATTTCTTATTTAATTAGTTCGTAGCTCGCGGATATCTCAGAATTGACCTACAGCGACCCAAAGTTCTGTAATTAACTTTTATATAAGCTTTTCTTTAAAGGATCCAAAGAGGTTAAGCTTGTATTATATAATTTATAGAAAATCGAATTTTCAAACTATAAAGGCCTTATTCTTTTTATTATTTAGTTCTTTTTACATTGCTTCACCCTGTTTTCTATGTAGAGCACGATAGGAGGAACGTAATATTAAGACACTTCATTTGTAAAGTTAAATAAATAAAGAGAAACAAAAAAAAACGATCAAAAGTCACTTAGTATTATAACGTTTATTTCATCGTAAATTTCGAATGTATAAAGCAACAAAGCTTTCCAGTTTGCATACAATAAGGAAGACAACAAAGTTTCTAACACAAAACGGATTAACATAACTTCAGTGAAATACTGAATTTTAAACAAGAATACTAAAGAGTTTAAAATTTTCAAGTAACAACAAAAATTCAATAAGTTATCAAGAAAAGTTATAAGAAAACTGAGCAAAAATACAAAATATAATATCTAACACGTGGTTGGTACTTCCTTGGCTTTGTTTCAAAAACCTTTAATAATGTTAAATAAAAAAAATATCTGATATGACAGAATCTCCATTTAGAGGCATTTTTTAAGTTTTACGCTATCCTGTTAAAAGAGGTAGGCAGAGACCAGTTAATGTCGAGACAATCCGTTCTCCCCTTTCAGCCAGAATCTGAGAGCTAAGTGGCAGAACTCAACGCTGCACTTTGAAAAAGAATCTAAAGAAATGCTGAAAAGGGGTCGATAAACGACATTGTTTTTATTAGCTGTAGAATTATAACGCAAACCTTAAATTATAAAATAAAATACGACATATCTTGAGACTTGACCTATCATGTATCGAAACTACTCTATATAGTACTTCAATATATCGAAGTATGTAGTAAAGTTACTGAAGCATACTTTATAGTCGGTGTAGCATACAACAAATTTGTTGATATGTGTACCATCGAAGCGAACGCTTTTAGATCTAGCATTTGCATGTGGCATATCTAACCTAAAACCAGAACCCATAACTAATTTTTTAGCATAATCCTGCATCTAAGATTTCATGAATTGTAAATGGCCTTTTGAAACATGAATCTATTAGAACTGTAGTTTGTCTTCCTTTGTGTATTGAAGTTGACGAAAACCACTTAGTTGCTTTTGTAACAAATTTCTAAATAAGATAATTAAGACACGCGCTAGCGCGTGCTGCCAAGTTAAATCGCTGAAAACGCAATGTGTCTCTTACACGAACCACTTCAAGCTGCTTTTGAGCCCTAAATAACACATAAACTCCTAACTCAGTACCACCAGATCACATACATACCAGATCTCCTATTCGTTTGTTGGTAAAGTCAAAAGCAACGTATTACTTAACATGTATCTTGGCTCTCACATTTATTTTTAACGAGAGGTATCTTTTTATATTAATATTTTACACAAAATTTATCTGTATATTTAATATTTTGTATATAAATATTTGAAATAATGTAAAAATAAAACAGTAATAGAGTAACACGAGTTTTGTCTGTTTCTCAATGTTTTGGGAACTTTGGAACCTAGTGTTAAGCGTTCCGTTCCCGTTAATATCGTTACCTACTTTCTGCCAAATTCTGTAGGCATTGCATGTTGAGGGGCAGAAGTAAATGTTACCGGATGGAAAAAATTAAAATATTAAATATTTCATATACTAGATTGGGAATCAAAACCCTGCGCTACGACTGGCCTCCATGACATGATATGATATTTCACCATGACATGATATGATTTCGCCCGCATTCGGTAAATCAGAATTTTGCACTTGAAAAAAATTACAGCATTGCAAGAAGCTCAGCCGGCCACTTAGACACGTTTAGTTCTAGATGAGCATCCACTTTCATGTATTGTAATAACTTGAAATGCGTTCGTTGCTCGTTCATTCGTTCGTTGAATGCGCTGACTGTTTCTATGTATGCTCTTCTTTCTAATAGTGTTTTTTTTAATAAGGTATACGTAAAATAAGCGGGTATTAAAAAAAATTAAAGTTATTTTAATTTCGACGATAGACTTACTATGATGCCAATTATTTATTTCTTTCTATATGAGGACAATCCAATAAGGCAATAATTATTTCTTTATACATTCACCCACTGGTCCAGAAGGACGTAATAGGTAATATTTATACCTGTAAACATAAAATTTGGTGCAAACGTTGTGAGTGTGACAATATTGAAATTTATTTTCATTTATCCTCCCTTGCAAACATAGTGCGACGGTGAGTTCCGACACATAGCACGCAATTTCTCAAAAAATTGGCAGAAAGTAAGAAACCAGGTGTCTTAATTGTAGGTTTTTTCCGTCTTTCCTAATATACGACAAATAGTTTAACAATTTTGCAACTTGACGATCTTTCTAACTAGGCATTTGCTTAAGATATCTTTTGTGACGCGTTTAGAAATTTATAGATTTATTTTCGGTCCAAAGGAGCTATTTATTTTTATATAATATTTGTCTCATTCTTTCATATTTCTTTCATATTTCTAAATAGAAGGAAAGAACCCACGAAGATGAACTCTAAGTGAATACAAAATGTTAAGACACTCCGTCATGACTTTCCGACGAATTTTCGGGACATTGGGTAATGAGTAGCGAAACTGAACTCCTCGTATTGTCACCAGATCTTGCTTAATTCTTTAAGACTAATGACAATTTAAAGTACTAACATAATAAGTGAACATAAAAAGTACATACTATTTACACGCGTATGTTTATATTTCGTAACGATCCACCTCTCGAGAGTCGTACACCAAGCACCCGCAAACAAAGCATAACTCTTTCACTTCTTTCAACGTCATCATTCTGTTCATACTTGCTCTTTGGGGACTCCCCTAGCTTTTAGCCTGATTATATACGATTATTTGGTGTGCTGTAATAACATTAAATGTAAATAAACATGTTAAAATAGATAAAAATAAATTGACATTCCAAAATCTGTATAAGTGAGAAAAAATTGTTAATGGTAAAGTACGCTCTAAGATAGTAAATGGTACGCTCGTAACTTCATGCGCTTAAATTATATATTTTTAGCTTATTCTGATATAACATATATATAAATGATTTTTGAAGTAAATATATTTTTTTTAGTAACTCTTAATTCATGAATCGCATTATAATCTGTTGCTTCGTTTAATACATAAAAATATACGTCTGTGACGCGACTTTTTTTTTTTTTTTTTTTTTTTTTTTTTTTTTTTTTTTTTATGGAAAAGACACGGCAAACGAGCATGCGGGTCACCTGATGGTAAGTGATTACCGCCGCCCACGACCCCGTGCAACCCCAGAGGAGCTACAGGTGCGTTGCCGGCCTTTAAGATGGGTTGGGCGCCGGGGCCCGGCATTACCTGATGCGAAACGCAGTGGCATAAAGCCACTACTTCACGCCGGTTTTAAATGCCGGGGGTGGTAATGATCCGGTCAAGTCTGCCCATGCGTGTTGCCATTGCTGGCGACGTGACTCTACCACACGTACTTTAGTCGCCTCTTACGACACCACCAGTACTAGGATGATCCTATTCTAGGCCGGGATCACACGGCACAAATTACTATACTATATATAACATTATTAATTAATTAAAAACAAAAACTTAACTTTTTATTGTGTAAAAATTATGAACATACCGTTTACTAGATCTTTTTTTAAAGAAAAATAATCTAATTTGGCATGTTAGTAGTTTAAATAGTGCTCCTTTAGAAGATTCCCCTAAGTTTTTAAACTTCAAAACGAGAGAAACCGAGATTTTATATCATTTTTTTTTAATTTTAGTCCCGAACCTAGTGTTAAGAAACTTCGTTCCCTACTTACCGAATTCTGAATACATTGCGTATCGAGTGGCAGAACTTGAGTCAATGCAGCTCTTTGCTTCGTTACCAGAGCGAGAAAATGAAAATATTAACGCGTGTGGGAATAAAACTCACAACTTATCGCGTTTACAGTTGTACATTTATGCCACTGTGCCACGACTAGCTTCAGTAGATAGCATTCATAGGTTCTGAACCTGTTGGTGGTGGTGGTCCAGAACCTCTAGTCCAGATTTATTGGGCGGAAGATACCTCGCGGTAACCGATAAGCGGTTCTGGACCCGTGTGTGTTGTGAACCTGGAAAAATTGATATTTCGGTCATGCTAAATTGATTCCCTCTATCCATTTCGCTCTATCTCTTCCAGGATACAGAGATAGCTTTTGATTCTAAGCAACTTACCAACTAACTACCTCTCATTAATTCTTAATTACTATCTCATCCCACAGCTTTTTGGAAACGACCAAATCTCGCATTCCTTATCACATTATACTCGGATTCCTAATTACGTGACTCATACTGTTCTTAAATAATACGTATTTAGTTATGTGCTGATAAATTTCTTCATTTCAGTAACGTAAGTAACTCATACACCATTATCTTTATATAGGTACTATAACTGCAAATTCAATTCCTTCACTAACCTAAATCGAATTAAATAATTATGTACTATATAATTTAATAATCTATACTAATATTATAAAGAGGTAAGATTTGTATTTTTGTATGTTTGTATGTATGTATGTATGTATGTGTGTATGTTTGTAGAGTTTTCACACAAAAACTACCGGGCCGATTTAAATAATTTTTTCACTATTGGAAAGCTGCATCTTTACTGACCAGCATAGGTTATATTACATTTCCAAAAAAATAGAGATCCCTAATAGAAATGCAATAATGTAAACCAAGGTGTGAAAAAATTGATCTTAATAATTCTATCATCGCGTGCGCTGCGAAAACTATTGATGATATAACAAAACAATGTTCTACAGTATTATAGAGGACATCAATATCTATAAAAAAGTCCGCGATAGCATATGTCTAACTACTGTAGTTATGACAATATAATCATTTTTTTATATTTTATACGTTAACAAAAGTGCCGACAATAATCAAACCATATTGTTCATACCTCTGCATCAATTCTTATCCCATGAAATGATATTTTATGAAAGATAATTTTAATACCTGTAAAATACTTTTTAAATTAATAAGATCGGACATCCCATTCAAAAGATATAACGAATTTAAAAATATAAATCTAAAGAAAATCATGTAATAATAAAAAATGCGTAGTGTGTGCCGTGTGGCCTCGCGCACCGTGGCGAGTAACTCTGCGGGGGTGGGGGGGGATTTGTATCGATACCACTTAAATTATTAAGACAGTCCATTAGATTTTTTGTTTTTTTTTTATGGAAAGGACAAGGCAAACGAGCGTTTGGATCACCTGATGGTAAATGACTACCGCCGCCCGCGGCCCCCGTGCAACACCAGAGGAGTTACAGGTTCGTTGCCCGCCTTTAAGGTGGGTTGGACTCCGGAGCCCGGCATTACCTGATGCGAAACGCAGTGGCATAAAGCCACTACTTCACGCCGGTTTTTAATGCCGGGGGTGGTAATGATCCAGTGGAATCTGCCCAGTCGCCTCTTACGACACCACCAGCACTAGGATGATCCTATACTAGACCGGGATCCCACGGCAAAATTGTTTGAATTAAATAGACCCGATAAGGAAATTTCTTTTACAATTACACGATTAACGTGTAAAAAAGTACCAAAAAACCTTATATCGCGTACGTTGTGGAAATTATTGACAATAGCGCAAAGTGATGAATAATATCTAATGTATATATTTATATTTTAGATGCCTATATATATATATATATATATATATATATATATATATATATATATATATATATATATATATATATATATATATATTTATATATATATTAGATATGTATATGTATGTATATAATTAATAGTTTTAAACTTTGCATACAAAGTTATCCCGTAAGTAGTATATAATTTTTTTCAATTATTGTTACCAGCATAGTGTATTGATACTAATGTGGTATCTATATTTATATATATATATATATATATATATATATATATATATATATATATATATATATATATATATATATATATATATATTTTTTCTACCCTTAGTGTTTTTCAGGTGGAAAACATAGACATTTTTTTTATTTGATAAAATATTTTATTCACCATAAAAGTGTTGGTAGTTTTTATAATTCTAATATAATTAAACAACTTTCTAAAATGATCTTTCCTTGCATGCATTGTACTAACTATCAGGAGCTATTAAACAAAACAATACATTCTCATTTTTATAAATATATTATATGTTATTACATTAAAACTAGCGGTCGCGGAGCAACTTCGCCTGCTTATTAGCACTCTTAGGGGTGAATTCTAAAAAAAACCACGAAACGTGTTCATTACAATATTTTTAACAGTCTGAATTTAAGTTTTTATAAAAATCGGTGGCGATTTAAAGATTTTTCCATATAAGCTTTCAACCCAGTATTTGAACTCTTAGGGGATGAATTCTAAAAACCATGAAACACGTGTTCAATGAAATATTTTAAAGAGTCTGACTTTCAAATTTTATAAAAATCGGTGCTGTTTTAAAAAAAATTAATACAAACTTTCAAGTAATTCCCTGTATCGAAACAAACAAATAATTCACAAATGTGGTGACGCCGCGAGTTGGTTGCTATAGTTTAAAAAAGTTTATATTTGGTTTACATGGATCACGTGGGGATATCAATACATTTTAATCATTGGTACGTTACATTCATTTACAGTACATATATTTCTCAATATATATTTCTCAAGAGAACTTAATCAAAACTTTGTATATAAAAAAATAGATGAAATAATCAAGTTAAGGAAGTGCCAAATATATTTTATGAATCAATCTTAATGTTATATTCAAAACAAATGAATACTTGAAACGTATTAATAAATTTAATTAAATTTATTAATACGTTTAATATAACGTTATAACGTTAAATATATTTACTTATTATAGTTAAAGAATAAAAAGTGTGAAGAGGAATGTGTGATTATCTATAGACTATATTATTCTACATAATATCATAAAACAACAGATTTAAACAGTACATATAAAGGTATCCTCCTGCAGTATAATTATTTTCAACCAACATTTTTGAACTTTTAATTTTGAACATTTTGAATATTTTCGCGTCATTATGACGAAAAATTTAGACAAAATATTCAAATGTTTTTTTTATTTAAAACTTTATATTTTTATTAACGATAAGAATGTTGGTAGTTTCTCAAAAGGTATAAGAATTTAAAAAATGCCCGAAATATGCTCTCTTCGCAAGTGTTGTAATAATAATAATAATTCTATTCACTAAAAAATCACTATAGATATTATATAGTCAATTATATAATGTTTTTATCAGTACCACTTTAAATGAAACCATAGTTTTAACTATAAAAGCCTAATACAATTAAAAAGTACTATAAAAGCCTAATACAATTAAAAAAATGGAAGGAAAAAGTTATTTTTTCATACAAAGTAAATTAGGTATTATCGTTGATATTAAAATAAAACGCTATTTGTCATTAAAGACGCAAACATACGAGTCGTAGGTATTGGCGGCAAAGTTCAAAGCTGCTTAACCTTTAGTAATATTTTGTAGTAGTATGTGATTACGTTATTGGTATCTGCATAGATGCGTAACTGCGTCACAGGAAATACAGGTTTGGATCCTACGTCTAAACTGCTGAGGTATCTTGATTAATTTCTTTAGATATTGGTTTAATAAACTATTATATTTTTAATTTTTTTTATATAATAATAGTTTATCCTATATACTCCCCGTAAAGGGTGCGCTGAAGCTTCCATTCTGTATGAATATTAAAGACCGTCGCGGCGTAGGGGCACAAAATAGTGCCAGTAACGTGACGTTATGGGTTCGATTCCCACTTGGAGGATTGAATTGAAATTTAATCATATATTCATTTCACGTCAGTCATATATCATACGCAGTATCTTAACACTTAAGTTCCTTCTACCTACCCTGCTATAGGCTGGATACAGCGTGAATCTGGTTTTAATTTTGTGTGAACCGATTAAAATAAAACTAATACTAAATATTGTAAGGAAGTTAGCCAAATTACAAAACTGCACTTAAATCGGTTAAGCATCGGATTATCGTGAACGCACAGATAAACAAACAAACTGATCAAGTTCTATTAAATATTTAAATGTCCATAATAATATTTTTTCTAATATATCTTCCACGTACAGACACCGATGAGTTAGGATTTTATTGTAAGTATCGATATAACTATAACTATATAGTTATAACTACAATTTAGGTCCTAAAGACTCCATAAGGCAAAAGTTTAAAGAAATTAATATATTGACAGTTGCATCTCTCTTATGGGAGGTACGAAAATGCCACCTAAGGTTTTAATAATTTTCACATTAGAAATCTCAAGTTCATTGCAAGCATACATTATAGGTATATTGAAACATGAATATAATTTTAGTGTGTGTATAAATCATTCTGTGGTTAAAGCGTGCGAAGCCGCGAGCGGGTCGCTAGTTATTATATATTATAGTTCCAAGCTAAAGTTGTTAAAATAGTCAAATTATTTTCATAATAATGAAAAAAAATCATACCTAATAGTAAAGTGTAAGTGATACATGTTTTATATTTCTAAAGGAATAATTAATTTAATTTTGTTATTAATCAGGGAGATAAAAAATCTCGAGGCCAACTTGAAAATAGGTATATATATATATAGGCAATAGATAGATATATATAGAAGTAGAGAAAAAAATATTTTCTTTAGGATTATTGGTATTTTGTTAAAAAATAATGTTTTTCCAAATAATACTTGATTATTTTTTTATTTTTTATTTTGTGATATTTTTTTAAATTGTGGAATCCATGATATGTAATTTCAGGTTGAAATTTAATTTTGAATATTTTTTAAAGGAATCGAATTGGCAAAAAAATATATTTGACATTTCATATGGAAAATCGAAAATTCTTAATATAAAAATAAAGAGCTGCCCATTTAACAGGTATATTTTCGGTGTCTAGAATATTTATATGAATATTTTCACTATAATTAAAAAAATGAATGTAAATCCCTAAATACTATACAGTATTTAGGATACCTAAACAATTAATACATTCTTACATTCATACATACATTAATACATTCATATAAGTACTATTTAAGAATAGCTTGTAACAATAATTTCAAGCATAACTTTAAAAAATAGCAAAGAAAAAAGAGAGTGTACGCAGGGGCATAAAGTGCGACTGTAAACCGCCTGGTTGTCGGTTCGATCCCCACTCGAGGAGAAATCGAAACTTAAATTTATTTAAATTTAAGTTTCGATTTCTTCGCCCTCGTGTCGAAACAAAGCGCGGCTTTGTGTTCTGCCACTCAACACGCAATGCCTCCAGAATTCGCCAGAAAGTGGGGAACGAAGTGTCTTAACACTAAGTTATCCTGCTATGTGTGGGATAATTATGTTCTACATAATACAATAAACACAGTACATAAAACACAAAGACATATATGGGCAATTTGGAGTATTAAACCAAAATACTGTTTGGCAAGCGATGTCTGAATATAAATTTAAATTCAACACAGTGCTTTATATACTGAAGTAGTAAATTTCACGCTTTCAGCTTTTTATACGCAGTGTTTGAAACTAACTACTCGTTAGCCACTTTTATATATCGCCTTTACGAGTGCTTGTTCAACTGAAAAGATATTATAAATGTTAATATGTATTGGAATAATGGAGTTATTGTAAACTTTTTTGATATATTGTATTAAATTAACATTAAATTTAATTTAATTTAATTTTTTTTTACTTTTCTCGCTGTAGTAATGAGGCAAAGTGCGTCATTGAGTTCCATTACTCAACATGTTATGTCTCCAGAACTTGGCGGAAACTGCGGAGCGGAAGTATCTTAATGGGAACAGAGAGTTTTCTCGCTACATACCCAGGTTTCCATCTTTTCACTGAATGATCAAGCCATTACGTACTGAGTTGCGGAACTTAACACTGCGCTTTGCCCCTTTACCAAAGTGAGAAAATTAAAATATTAAATATTTTATTCTCCCGAATGAGAATCGAACTCACAACCATTTACGTTCACACGTTTGTGCCTCTGCGCTGCGAATGGCCTCAATTATGTAATATTTTTATACATAATATGGAGCTTTTAACGAATGAATTATTATTATTCATAAGCCATTTAAGCTCGGCTCCAACCCTCGTGCCAACGTCTAAGCTCAAAAATCTATGGTATATTGAAATTTAAACTCACGTTCATTTTGGCATGCTTTCAGAGTTATTTCAATTTTCCAATTTTACACATTTGAGTTATTTTTTTTGCTAATAAAATATAAAATACTAACTCACCTAATAAGTATCACATGTTTATTCGTTTTGTTTATATAAATAGAATTATAGAGTTTCTCTGTAATTTTAAAAATCTGCGTATTTTTCTAAGTACTGTATAGTTACTTATATAATATCTAAATACTGATAAGCACTCACTAGAACAGCCGAATTAATTTTTATTATACTTTCACTAAAACATAGAGTGGATTGTGAAGCCACATACCATTTACCAAATATAAAAATATATTATTAAATTATTTTTTAAATATAAGATTTAAGGCTTATTTTTATATAAAAGTTAATTAAAATAGGTCATCGTGTAGTTATTCTTTTCGTCTTACAACTAACTTGTTCAGATATTTTTCTTCAAACGTGCCTGTTTTTTGAAACTATGAAATTTGTAGTAAGATAAAACTAGTAAATTATTGTGTGAATAATATTCTCTTAATGTATTGACTTTTGGTGTGCTTAATTTAATGACGTGTAGTTCACCAGTTTCGGTCTATTCTCCAAATAGGCAAAAAATTTTCCCTATTATAACCTTTCTACATATCTCTATAATTACATAATTATAAATAGTGATTGTAAATAGCTAGTGTTTTACCCGCGGCTTCTCCTGGTTGGCCCACACTATAGGACAGAACACAACACACATAAATGCATATGGTATAATAATTTATACACAAAAGAAATCTTAAAGCATTCAGTCTTTTAATAGAAATCATCTTAAAATATATCTCCTAATTTGAAAAATCTAAGGTTACTGTAGTGGAAAGCGTTTGTTTCTAAAAGTTTTTGAAAATCCTTTCTTAGTTTCATGCCAAGTTTAAATATGAGTACTTTCGTCTGTACTTAGTCTGTCATTCAGTAATTAAAGAAGTGCTTATATTCATATTTTTTGTTAGCTCCACGCTGTATTCCGCACACAATAGGGTAAGCAGAAAGAATCTAGAGTTAAAAACTCCGTTTCCATTGTCCACTGAATTATTGAGGCATTGCGTGTAGAGCGGCAGATCTTAACGCCGTGCTATGCCTCGATACTAGAGCGAAGAAATTAAAATATTTCATTTGCACAAGTGGCAATCGAACCCAAAACATGTCGCGCTTACACGCCCTGCGCCACGACTGATTTCGTATATAGATAAAGATTCTCATCTATAACCATCAAAGAAAGGCCTCAAGTGCGCTATAATGGCGTGATTTAAGTCAGAAACGATATTTAACAACTCCATTCGAAAGATATGATAGCTATTTTGGTGTAAGAAAGTGGCCCCGTTTGATGGATAGCGTTGGGATGACAATATTTCTTTTGAGTATTTTTAACTTTTAAGGCGACGGTGGCAATGTGAAAGAAAGTTCAGAAATCTCAACTTTTATGGCGTTTTTCGCGTCATCGTTATTTTGTTCAGGGATTTTTTTATTCAAGATAATATGAATCGACTAAACATTATTAATGATATTAATAATGTATTATTGTAATAAACATATATATAACACAAAAAAACAGTTCATTGGTTATGTTGCAACTGCTGGATTTGAATGGTATCCCAACCTTATTCTGAGTGGGAATAGAACCAATAAGAGTCGCCTTTACAGCCTTAACCGTACACGTACCTTAAATGTTTTAGCATTTGAGGTACGAGTACAGTTACGTGTAAAATAGAACTTAAAAAAAAACAGACTACTACAGTTATTTTAATTTTGATGCCTTACTTTAACAATCTTTTCGTATTTTTTGAAATATAATATTTTTATTTCACGATTACTCCAACAGCGTTCGGAAGTCAATTTCGTATTCTCACTCTGTCAAGTGGTGATAAACATCATATTGAAATCCTTACATTTTTTTCCTTTAAATAAAAAATAAGAAATCTTTTATGCAGCAATTAAAATCAACTGAATTTTGTATATTCATTCATTCTCTTAGTTATTTTTTCATTTATTTAACATTTTTAAAAAATATAAAAAATTATAGAGCACTTGTGTGATTACTTAAAAGTTTAATAAAAGTAAAGGCGATTAAAGCAAGTTCGATTAGTCAACGAAATATAAGAAAAAATGTAGCGTTGAGCCCTGTCACTTAACACACTATATTGAACAAAAATTATACGAAATTGGAATTTGAAGTGTTGTAAATGTTAAGACATTCTGTTAATAAAAACGGAGAGCCCGATCTGGTGACTTGTCGCGTTTACAGGCAAATTTATGCCCCTGCGCCACGACTGGCCTTAAAGTTTAGAAGAAGTTAATTAATACGTATATTTTAAAATAATATATTTAATAAAGACTTTTATCTATTTCTCAAAAGATTTACATTGAAATCAATTAAAATTTTCTTTACATAAATCAAATACAATGTCATAAATTAGGTTGCGTAGAGTGCTAGACTTCCAAGTTAGGCTCTGATGAGGCAGGTTCAGTTCAACATGCACTTAAGTAAGCATAATCGTTTGAAAAGCGCCGCGACGTGCAACTGACGGAAAAGATTGATAGGCTCGATTCGTAGGTACGATATAACTGGATGGGATATTTATATCAGTAAATATCTTAACATACATTCTTGTTCTTCTTCTTAACATATATTCTTATTTTTTTATGATCAATCCCAATATTATATATCTATACTCTAACATTATAAAAATTAAAGAGTGTGTTTAAATGAACGCGCTAATCTCAGAAACTACTGGCAAATCACGCAATCACGTCCACAAATTCCACAACGTCAACAAAGTGAATTGTGGAACTCAACTAGGCTTGTTACCGGAACAAGTGGGAATCGAACCCACAACCGTCACGTTTACCATCAGACACCACGCACGGTTTAGTGATGCACCATAATGACAGCGTCTCCATGTTAACAATTAAATATTATTAAGTAATAGTAATTATAATAAAGTCTTATTTGTTAATAATAAAATACGTTTTGTAATTTCACTTCTAGCGGTCCGTATTCCTCACCAATGATCCACACAGCAGAATCCCCAGACTCAGGAAATTAATCTTCGTACAAATTGAGACAATAGGAGACTATTAGCAACATTAGGCCGCTTATACATGTTATAGAATACATAATTACCTTTTAATTAAACTATGAAATTATGAATACGAATTGATTATATGTACGTTGAGGTCAGTCGTGACGAAGGGGCATACATGAGCTTGCGATTGTTAACGTCACAGGTTGTGGGGTCGATTTTTATTCCAGATACGTAAATATTTATTTTTATATTCGCAATGCTGACGAGGCAAAGCTAAGCGTTTAGTTACCGTTAAACACACAATGCTTTCAGTTTTCGACGGAAAGACGAGAACGGAGAGTCTTAACATTAGGTTCTTTCTGTGGTACGTACATAAGAACTATTTTATAAAAATTTAAATTATAATAAATTAAAGTGTAAAATTCTTATTTTTATATATATATATTTATTTATATATATATATATATATATATATATATATATATATATATATATATATATATATATATATATATATATATATATATCTATATATATATATATATATATATATATATATATATATATATAGGGCTATTTGTTTATTCCTTTTTAAAATTTGCATTCTAAATGTAATAACGAAGACAAAGACCATAATCACATAAGATCACAATATTTAAAAAAAACACACACACTTGTATATTTTGTAATATTCTTTAAGTGACGTAAAATATTTTATATGATTTGAACCAGCAATCTCTTAATCGATCATAATAACTGAGCCACGATGTTGTCTATTTTCATATTATACTTTTCCCTTTCATTTTAACGATAATTATTCTCAAAAAATAAAACTCCATAGTAAATGTAGATCAAGCCTAAAGCAAACAAGTACTTGCCAGTAAATTTTATGCTTGTAAAATATTCCCAGCGCCGAAATACGATTATAACGGGCGTATTTCATTAATATGATTTAATCGTGGTAAAACTGAAATGAATTTTGTATTAAATTCATATTGAATTTGGATTGCTTAGCATTGGGGATGATCTTAGATAATATTTTATAATTTACTTTCTTTATAAAGGAGAAATAGACTGTTATTGAAACGTGACACTTTTTTATTTGGATTTATTTTTATTTCTTTTTTATTGTTGTGCTGATTGTTTTTTTAATGAAATTTGTTTAAGTAGTAGTTTGTGTTTTGTTTAGTTATTAAAATTATTTTTTTTAGCAGATTAAGGAACCTAACCTAGTCGTAAGACACTCCATTTCTGTCATTTTACCCAATTTTTCGAGATGTTGCTTCATAATAAGTTAAGAAACTTAAAGATACACTTTGTGTACCAGAGCAAGGAAATAAACAATTAATAAAATTATTCCACCAATGGAGAATCGAACTCACATCACGTTAACAGTCACGCACTGTCCGACGACGACGTCCATCTCGTCGTGTCTTATATTTCCTTTACCAACCTAAATTTATTTAAAAACTAATAATTCTTAGTATATGCTAGTATACTTAAAAAAAATCCCAAGTGTGTAACACAAGTAGGATCAAAAATCATTCTGATTTCTCTTAAGTGGAATCCCTGGAGAGCAAAAAGGTATTGCTACTTCCATCCTATCATCATAACGTGCTCCATCGCTTTCGAAAAAAGGTACCTGATACATTTCCGCATGCATGAATTTATAAATATGGCATCAAAGATCAATAAAGACAAACCAATCTGTGCATTTCACGGATTTACGAATTTCGATGTTCGCGTGAGCGTGAGGCGGCTGGCCCCGGATTACGACAATGACAGGGACTCCATATAATTTTTCTTTTGACTGTGAGATTATTAGATGAGAACTCCTTTTGTAATGTCAGAGCCAGTGATTTTTCATATAATGGAGTAAAAGGTGAGTGGGGTAAAAATATTTAGATGTTTTTACTCATTTGACATACTCGTACAGTCCAAGACTCGTATTTATAGATCGCCTTTAAGTCTGAGATACATATTGAGAGGCCATTCCCATTCCTAGATATATGAATGAAAACGGCATCTCAATATCAATTTAAAACTTGAGAGCGGGCACAAGTATTAATAGCCTATATTATTAATAAGCTTCATACTTTTATATCCCTCAAGTTGCAGAATAGTTAAATGGAACTTAGGCCCGTATTTATGAACCGCACTGAACTCGAAGATCGATTTTGAAAATGATTTTTTTAATTGCAAAGACAAGTCACTTGATGGTAAGTGATCACCGCCGCCCACGACCCCGTGTTACGCCAGAGGAGCTACAGATGCGTTGCCGGCCTTTAAGGTGGAGATAGACGTGTGTTTTTGAAGGTACCCATGTCATACCTATCGACCTGGAAACACTGCCGCGGGTAGGCTTTTCCCCAGTTGCGTGGCGCGTGGAAAGAATTTCCTACGAAACCGCACAACAGTGGAGTGTCACGTATCCAGGTGGTGTGGATGTATTTTAGTGATTTATAAATACGAGCCTAAGCCTAAGTGGTAGAAAAAAATACAAAATATATTTTTCATATTTAACTATCATATTTAATTTATGCATTCTTGTTTTATATATATAAAAAAAATAAAAAAATAAAAAGTACTTTATTTGTTCAACAGATTTTACACAGAAATATTTGTTACAGAGATCTCCTTTTAAGCAAGTAATGCCTGTATTAGGAGATCCCGCTCTTCCAATACAATATCTTAGAATCTGTTTCAATATTTAATACAATAAACATTTTAAAATAAGTTATCTTTTTTTTTTATACCTACGTTTGAATGAACGTGTATATAAAGTGTGTAAGTTTGTATGTGTGTACATGAGTGTGTGTGTGTGTGTGTACAGTGTGTGTGGTTGCGTGTGTGTATTATTTTGTGGGTATATATATATATATATATATATATATATATATATATATATATACTTTTCAGTATAATATATAAAAATAACAAGTGACTTGCCAGTAACTTGTTCCCTATTAAGTCGTCTGTTTTGCCTTTATTACACGAAACACCAGGTTTTGATCGATGAAACCCGACGCTATGTTTTCCGTCTTTAAATAAACATCAAAGACAATATGTGAAAATTATTTAAAATGAATAAATCAAAATCTACAGAACAAAATTGGAATAATTTATATATTTCTTAAATTCTATTGTACTGGTATTATAAATGTGAAAGTGTATAAGGATGGATGTTTCTTCCGATTTCATGTAAAGACTACTAAAAAAATACAAAACTAAGTTTGAGCTTATTATATGAGAACAACACATGGGCTACAACTTATATTAAGATTTTGATAATTTATCTATCATGTAACAATAACATTGAGCGGGCAAAGTAGCGTTTGCGCCACTGGTATTTTATATACTTTCTTTTGTTTCTAATTTCTTTTGTTCTTAATTTTCATTTATTTTCGTTTCGTGTTAAAACAGTCCTTCCTCCATATGTTTGCTTTCACTAGACAAACACATTTCAATTTTTTTTCAAGTCAAATAAAAATAAATATATAGCCTCGCATTTATTTACCTTAAAACACCAAAACGTAGATATTTGAGGCAAACAAAGCGAAATTGAAAAAGAGGGTGATTATACAGAACAGGCACTTTGCAGAAGTAGGAAGTCATTAGTGTGTTTGTAAATAATAATTTTCCCAAACAGTACAAATAATGAGTATTGCCATACCAGAAGCGTCTCTAATTTTGCACGGCAAGGAGCTTAGTCCATATTTATATTAATATATTAGACGTTTTATATGCAGATGAGATTTTAAACGCTATGTGAATTAGTTCAGTTAAATTTGTGAGCTTGTGGTGAAGGAGACAGTGGAACAGAACCTAATTGTAAATGTGATAGTTGCGAGTTCAATTCCTTCTCACGAGAATGAATTATTTTTGTTTTTGCGCTTTGCTAATAATACAAAGCGCGGCGTTTTAAACACGCAATGTCTGAACACAGTGTTATTATGTAAGGTTTTCTGTTATACAGTGTGAAGCTAAAAAAAGTAACTTACCACAAGTTACTCTACAATTGGGATATATGTAAATTAAAATCAAATCACACAGCAGGGTAGGCAAGGGCAGCCTAGTGTTAAGACACTCCGTTCCCTACTTTCTGCCGGATTTTTGAGGTATTGCGTGATAAGTGGCAGATCTCAACGCTGCGCTTATCCTCGACACGAGAGCGAAGAATAAAATATAAATTTAAGTAAATACTTCGAGTGGGGATCGAACCCACAACCAGTCGGTTTTACAGTCAAAAAGAAATCTAGCGTAGAGATACTCTATTCTACACTTTCTGTGTTCGGGCGATTTTTAATAGAGTGGCGGAACTCTACGTTGTACCATTTATAAAGTATGCATTCATAATACATAAATGTATATGTGAATCTAGTCGTGGCGTAAAGTCCCATGCATGCGATTATAAATGCGACAGATTGTGGATTCAATGCCCACTAAAATGAAATATTTATTATCTTCTTTTTCTGGCTTTGGTAACGACGGCGACTGAGCAACCCACTTAACACGCAATATTTCGAGAATTCGACGGAAAGTAGGGGAATATAACAATAGGTTCCCAGGTTCTCTCTGTCTACTCTGATATGTGCAGAATACAGCGTTAAACTAAAAAAAATGGTGCTCAACATAACATAGTGGTGGTCAAAATAACATAATAACAGAATTAAGCTTAAATTGAGTCGACGTTGGTTTAACCGCTTTAATTTTTTTAATAGCGGTTACTGTACTGCTATTATTAAACAACTAACGCCAGAATTGGTTAACCGTGTTATTAAGTTAATCGAAGGTATTTCGGTGTAATTATCTTAATTGTTGTTGTAAGAACTGGGTTATGTATCGATGATGATGACTATTAAATGCTAGTAAATAAAATAAATAAATCAGCATAGTATCCGGCACACAGCTGGGTAGGCAGAGGGAACTTAGTGTTAAGACACTCCGTTCTCCACTTTCCGCCAAGTTCTGGAGGCATAGCGTGTCAAGTGGCGGAACTCAACACTGCGCTTCGCCTCGACACCAGAGTGAAGAAATGGAAATATAAATGTAAATAAATATTTCATTTCCTCGAGTGGGGATCGAACCCACAACCAGCCGGTTTTACAGTTACACCTTCTGCCACTGCGTTACGACTAGCCCCATTAAATATTATTATTATATTAAATATTAGTAAGTTGTCAGAATTTAGTTATTTGCTTTATTTGTTATAATGAAAATCTTAGTTGTTGAAAATCTGTTTAGGTATCCGTTCCCTACTTTCCACAGAATTCTGAATACTTTTCGTTTTGAGTGGCGGAACCCAACGCCGTGATTTATTTGTTACCATAGCAAAGAAATTAAAAAATTTAATATCTTATTTCTTTCAGTAGGAATGCAATATGCCTACGCCACATCTGACCTCTCATTTACTGAGATTAAGTTAAATATTAATATAAATTTGATTACATATAAGCTCCTAGCACTGAAAGAAAAAGCTATAGAAAGAAAATTGTGGCTTCAAATATGTACATATAAATATAATATATAACTTTGCATAGATATGAAAAGCATAAAAGTACTCTGCATTTTTACGAATATGTTAAAAATACTTCCACGATCTCTAGGTAAAATATCAAAAGTGAATAATTGCAATTTTCTTTAATTACTGTTTTAAATTACTAATAAGGGTATCATGTGTATATAACGTTAAAAATACGCATAAAGAATGTTTTTTTTTTTATTGTGGAAAAAAAACTCATTTAATATAAATACTTCCTAATAGTTGAAAAGCTCAATAAAACCATGTGTTTTTGTGATTTTTTCACTTTCGATACTATACGTAGGGACTATCAACTTCAATAATACATTTATAAATAGTATCGGTAAATGCAGAAACTAGTAAATATTTCATTTTAACAGTATTTTTACGTTTCTCCTAACGTCCACTCAAACCTGGCAATATGCCAACGCCCAATCCAGAGCAACGCGTTAAACCAGCGGTGTTACATAAAAATGTTAGCAAATACTTGCCCTATATACCCGCTAAACGTTTGCTCTAATATAAAAATCTCTAACATTCGCTGTTTTCTTGTGTTAATAAAATTTTAATCAAAACAGCTTCACGCTGTATCCTGCACACAGCAGGGTAGGCAGAGGGAACCTAGTGTTAAGACACTCCGTTTCTACTTTTTATATAATAAAATTTTGTTTCAATATTTTTTTTATCAGAGAAGACTAGTTTTTATTTAAGGCTTCGCCTGTTTGGGTATGTGGAAATACTTAAGAGTTGTGATACGAAAAAGCGCTTAATATTATACCTGAAAATGACTTTTACAAAAAGTGTAGTTAAAAAATAGTTTATAAATAAAAATATAGTAACAACAATGGCGCGGACGATCAAAATTTGTGGCGCACAGCACAGTAAAAAAAGGAATTGTGTGTAACATATCGTCAGCTTACAGTGTAAATTTGCTAACAGCCTTAGTAACACTTCGTTCCCCACGGTCCACCGAGTTCTGGAGACATTGCGTGTTGAGTAGGGGAAATCAACTAAAAAATATTTAATTTCTTCGAGTGGGGATTGAACCTACAACTAGTCACACATGTGCTCAGGCACAAAGTGCCGATTAACTATAATCAAATAATGGCATTGGTGTATTTATATCGCGCATGTGATCATCACCCAAAATAATCTTTGGTGCCGTGTGATCCCGGCCTAGAATAGGATCATCCTGGTACTGGTGGTGTCGTAAGAGGCGACTAAAGTACGTGTGGTAGAGTCACGTCACCAGCAATGGCAACACGCATGGGCAAACTCGACCGGATCATTACCACCCCCGGCATTTAAAACCGGCGTGAAGTAGTGGCTTTATGCCACTGCGTTTCGCATCAGGTAATGCCGGGCCCCGGCGCCCAACTCATCCTAAAAACCGGCAACGCACCTGTAACTCGTTGGGGTTGCACGGGGTCGTGGGCGGCGGTAATCACTTACCATCAGGTGACCCGCACGCTCGTTTGCCGTGCCTTTTCCATAAAAAAAAATCTTTATTCTGAATCAATTCTTCTCCATGAGTTTCGTTGAGGAAACAACAAAATTATAGCCTGAGTAATTATTATTAGCTATTAAAATGAAATGAAATGAAATGAAATACAGTACATTATGTATTATGAAATACAGGCTAAATACTTGTTATTAACTGTTTCCAATAATGGAAAAGGGCTAAGGTGTAAATAAGGAGAAGATTTTTCTTGTTCGTCAGTGTCAATAAGAGGTTGGTTTGCTTGACTATTAGAAATAAATATGTTCAGATTGAGCAATAATAGAATTTTCTATTCAGATTTTCTTGTAGCAGATCATGTTCAAGGCTTTGAATTTGACATGTCTTTGAATAGGGTTAAACTATAAGCTTCACTGGCTCTAAACTACAAAGGGAATGCTAAATATGAAGTATAGTATATAGCTATAGTAATTTTTATTTATCAGTTTTAAATAAATATTATTTTCATTTATATTTCACTTCATTTCACCTTTGTTGATTACATTTTATTTATCGTAACAATCCAAAAAATGGCGGATCTCATCACCGCGCTTTGTCTTGATACAAACTAAATTTAAAATTATTTATTTCCCCGAGTGGGAGTTAAAGTCACGTCCGTCAATGTTTAACTTAGATGATGCCACGACGGCGATATCTGTTATAAAAAAGTAGTTACAAGGCCAATTTTTTTTTACTTAACGCAATAGTTCTTTTTTTTTCAGGAAATCATGGGGCTATATATCTAGGTATATAGTTGAAATTTCAACTCGATATCTTCAAGCGTTCCTAAGATAAAAAAAAAGTAAAGGTTCTTGACAAAGAGAGACGACGGACAACAAAGTGATGTTATAAGGATTTCTATTTTCCTTAAAAAGTATGGACTCCTAAAAAAATACTATATTTACTATAGAAAATGAATTGAATGTTTTTTTTTTCTATAAAAGTAGTAACAAAGAAGATGAAGTCTACTAATTAACCAAATGCTTAAGTCCAGGTACTATAAAGATAAGCGCTCAGTGCGCTTGCTAAAAAAGATAATATCTAGTAAATCCTTTCATTGCAACCCAAAATATATTTTTAGGATTCTGTATCCAGAGGAGGAAACGGAATCCTATTACTATATATTTAAGTGAAACTATATAGAAGTAGTACTATTATATAACACTCGATAAAAATATTCTTATTATAGATTCCGACTATAAAAGACTCCGTTGTATATCCGTCTATCACCAAATGGTGATGATGGTTGTTCAGAAACACGAAATTGAAAATTGCCCAGTTAATATAACAAATAAATCATTAACACTATTCTGTTGCAATTTGACATTATTCAACTGTAACGTTATAATTGAAGCTGGGATCTGCACTGAAAGAAATTATTTAAAGCGTAAAGCAGAAAAAAAATACTGTTATATTTTTTTATTATCAATATTTGCTTTGTCCACTGTTGATGTTGCGTTAACATAAAGTTACATACTCGTATAGCCTCTGGTGTCTTCAAACGTGTTTATCAAACTGCTTAGCCTTATTGCATTCTCCCGACGTTGGCACACAAAACAACATGCCACTGAAAGAGTATTTTAACAGTAAAATATACACTGAACCATGTATATTTTACTATTAAAATACTCTTGTAGTAGACATAAATTGATTTTATATTTAGGTGTATATAAAAACTGGATTTGAATCCACGCCTCTTTGAGACCGTTCAAGCGCTGTAACTAATTAATACGCCATACGTTCTTGTTCAGCTTCTTTCAAATTCTTATACTCGTACGTCTTTTATTGTTTATTTTATGTTGTTAACGTCTCTGTATAAATATTTTAATAACGCATCATAACTATTTCCACTTAGTTTTTCTTAGCTGTACAATATATCACGCATATTATAGAGTAAGCAGAGGACCTGGGAAGCGGGAAGCGGAAAGAGGGGAATGGAGAGTATCAATACAAGGTTGTATTAATACTCTCCATTCCCCACTTTCCGCCGAAGTCTATAGGCATGGCTTGTTGAACAATTTAACTCAACGCCATGGTTTTGTATCGTTGCCAGATCAAGTATACCATTATATTTTTTTTTTTTTATGGAAAAGACACGGCAAACGAGCGTGCGGGTCACCTGATGGTAAGTGATTACCGCCGCCCACGGCCCCGTGCAACCCCAGAGGAGCTACAGGTGCGTTGCCGGCCTTTAAGGTGGGTTGGGCGCCGGGGCCCAGCATTACCTGATGCGAAACGCAGTGGCATAAAGCCACTACTTCACGCCGGTTTTAAATGCCGGGGGTGGTAAAGATCCGGTCGAGTCTGCCCATGCGTGGTGCCATTGCTGGCGACGTGACTCTACCACACGTACTTTAGTCGCCTCTTACGACACCACCAGTACCAGGATGATCCTATTCTAGGCCGGGATCACACGGCATACCATTATATAAAAAATAAATCTCAGATGAAAATCGAACCCACAACCTGTCGCGTTCACAGTCTTATTATAGTGCTCCTTCACCACGACTGACCCTTTAAAATAGTAGTGATATAGAAAACATTTTGTAATATCACTGACCTATTTACTCTTGGTCTACATTTACTTATTGATAACAACACAAAGAGCCAATCTCAAGCAGTTTCCAATCAAATGTAACGTTCCTCAACTTCAAGTACCAATTAGTGATGGACGGAGAGTAGCCTCAAATAGTTAATAGTTAGATAAGCAGTTAACTTGTTTGTAAAAATATATTTTGTAAATAATCTTCTTTAGAATGGTTTTCTATGAAGGTTGTATAACTGATTTAAAGATTTAAATGTTCTGTGTCAAAGTAATATATCAAAAATATTTTATTTTTTCTAAAAAAAAGTTGTATTTTTTTTAGATCTATTTAAAAATTATTCAACAAAAGATATAAATAATAAAAAACATTTTTTTAATAAAACATATAAGTTGGAGAGGTCTAAGCCCAGCAGTGGATAAAAGATAAGATAACGATGATTATGATGATAATTACTTGAAGTAAAGAAGTCATAAATTCAAATTTATTTTATAAGAAACAAAAATTATGTATTTAAAATATTTTTTGTTTATTGACTTCCCTGTTTATAGATAAAGTTGTGTAATATTGTAGTAAACCAAAAAAAAATAAAGAAAAAAAATATATACATATGTATGTACATTTTCTCAGCACGAAGTTAAAAAATTGGCAGCAATCATAATTTAATAGCATTATTGGCCTTCCATGCAAAATCGTCTTCTTTCTTAGACCAAAATATCACCAGACATAACTATATATAGAGCTTGGGTATAGATTCAGTTAGATATAAACAAAATGTCCTTTTACCTGATATGAAATTTGTATGAAAAAAGGTGACTAAGCCAGCCATTGTGTCGTCAAAGGCAATGTAGGATTTCATAGAAAATTATTTTGACGTGAAATTGTAGATTCCATATGTGTTTGTAAATGTTAATACTAAAATACAAGTATAATATGTATATAATGATATTGTGATATATGAAACATACACATATATATATATATATATATATATATACATATATATATATATATATATATATATATATATATATATATATATATATATATATATATATATATATATATATATATATATATATATATATATAGGTAAAGTAAGCACTTAGCCTCGTAAACAAAGCGAAGAAATGAAGATAGCATCTTATAGGCAGCGGAAACCTTATATTAACATACTTCATTTCCCATTATCCGCCATCATTTTCAAGATATTCCTTGTTGATTGACGTTGTGCTGAAATCAGAGCGAGGCAATGAAAATAATTTATTATCCCTAGTGGGAATCGAACCCACAACTGTCACGTTTACAGTCAAATTCTGTACCTTGTTTACTATGCCTTGACGGCCACATATCATATATATTTATCAATTGGACAAGAAGTCCAATCACAGCACAGCAAATCCGCAATGTTTATAAAGTGAGTGAATATTGATTCGTTGCAAAATATCGATAAGTTCTTTTTGCTAACTTCATATAAAATGTAGGAAAAATTTAGGTTTTTGGATAGTTTCTTGTAATCAGAGCAAAGAGACAAAAAACAACCCATTCTCTCAAGTGGAAATCGAACCCACAACCACCGCGTTTACAGCCAGACGCTATACTGCTGCGCCACAACAGCCTCAAGAAGCATGTAATGTTTGTTTTTACTTTATCTATTTTGGTGTATTTTAACGACCTCTTTTCTATCAGGGCCGGCAGTAATCCTCGCGCTCAAAAAAGAATTATTTTATCGTTTCTTCAAAAGTCGCTATTTCCGTGAACCTAAGCCTCTTTACGCTTGACTTAACGCTTGAGTTTGAAAATCTATAAAATATTCAAATTGCCTTTTTTTTCTTATTCAGTGCGATGTTTTTTATTTTGAAGTGCTCGTTTAATTAAATTATTTCTTTTTATTTGTAAACTGCACATTTAAGCTCAGTAGTCCAAGGTGGATAATTACATTACTTTGACTAGATAAGATTAAAATATATATATTCTGGAATGGCCCCTCTTATTCCTTCCCCCTTGCAGGGTAGGCAGGTAGAGAAGAATTTGTGTTGAGACATCGAAAGGCCATCCTGGCGCAGGGAAACAAGTGCACGACTGTAAAATCGATGTTCGCGGGTTCGATTCAGACTCGGGTTAGCTAAGTACAAAATGTAATATTTTCATTTCCTCGCTCTTGTAATGAAGCACAGCTCGGAGTATAGTTTTGCGCTTAAACACGCAATACCTAAAGAATTCAGCGGGAAATGGAGAACGAAAGCGGGAAACCGAGTGCCTTCACACTAGGTTTCCAGGACCCTCTGCCTATCTTACTATTGGGGGTCCACCGTGAAACTAAAAATATATATATTTAAATATATTAACACTAAAATAAACAAACAGATAAAACAAAATAGAAAGTTTAAGATTTTTATTATTTCAATAAAGTGAAAACAAAGTAGCTTAGTATATCTACTATATCAAATCATGTACGGTAACAAAAAAATATATAAATATTAATTTACAATTATCCGACATATTGCTTTTAATGATTTCTTATTCTTATTTTCATGTCATTTTAATATTTTTTTTTTAAATATTTTAATTCGCTTCATATAGAATAATCAAGAAAAAATGTTGCAACAGCCTTTCCTTAGCAAGATGGATACAAAAATAACATAAACTTAAAAAGACTACAATACTTATTGAGAAAAACGTATAAAATTTTGAACGTAGCAGAATTTAAACCCGCGCTTCTTTGGAAACTGATTTTCCCTACCGAAAGAAAATTATTACTTATAATTATCGTTTGACAAGAGAGAATAATATTTTTTTATATTTTTAAACAATTTTAAAGTGTTTTTCCACACTTAGGAAAGAAAAATACTTATTAGGAAAACGTATGAAATCCCGCTACGATCAAATTTTTATACGTTTTCTAAATAAGTATTTTTCTTTCCTAAGTGTAGAAAAATACTTCAAAAATGTTAAAAAATATTTAAAAAGGCTCCCCCTTCCATCTCTTTTCAAAAAGAAATCCCATCATACCTATCCACTTGAGAAAATGAAAGCGAAACTAAAGCATAGCGGTTACAGTCGCACGCTTACACGACGATTATCAAGTGAGTACGAGGCTTGGCATGGTGCAAAAGCAGAAAATGTGACTGTAAACGTGACAGGTTGTTGGGGTGGGCTTAGGTTCGGATTCGATTCCACTCGGGGTAATTATTATTATTTAACAATGAATAATGATTGTTAATAGTTTCATGTTTTCGCTCTGATAGGCCACACACAATGCCTCCAGAATTTGGTAGAATATGTCGAATGGAGTGTCTTAACACTGGGTTCCCTCTGCCTACTCTTCTGCTCCTCCTGCCTTGTACGGGATACTGCGTGACGTTAAAAAATATACTCGATACTCGATAGTAAAGTATATCTTTACGTGATAAGGTCACATTTGCCTTTTCAAAACAACAATGTATTTTCAACTATTTCTTAACTTAATTTTAAACTAAGTAAACACTGAACGTAAGCTTTATTTTGCTGAATAATTAACAATAGTATTAATTATTAAGCAGACAGAACTGTAATTGAATATTGAAATATTAATAAGGTGCTTAAATTTCCAAACTTAAATAGTACTAATAGTATATTGTATTGTATTATAATATTAGAACGCATCAATAAAATAAACAACAGTTAACATTAAAATTAAATTAAATTGGAAGTCACGGTCGGCAGAGGGAACCTAGTGTTAAGATACTCTGTTCCCCACTTTCCGCCGAGTTCTGGAGGCATTGCGTGTTGAGTGGCGATACTCAACCCCGCGCTTTACCTCAACACCAGAGCGAAGAAATAAAAATATAAAAGTAAATAACTATTTCATTTCCTCGAGTGGGGATCGAACCCACAACCCGTCGATTTTGCAGTCACACTTTGTGCCCCTACGCCACGATCGTTCTCACGAAATAACAGTACTTATTAATAAACCTTTTATTACAAGCAATGCGTGAAAATTCGTGAATCTCGCATTTTCACATGTGTAGGTAAAGTGAATAGTCTGAAGATACTTCTATAAACACTTGTGCACTCAATTTTTTTTTGAATTGGTTTTTAGCAGGGGAACCTGTATCACTCATTCATTGTGTACCAGAAGGAAAAATACCAATAATGGAACCTACAGCCACGTTTACAATAGAACGCGGTCCTACTGCACCATAACGACCTCATCATTTATGTTTTATAACCTAAACGATAAAATCTTTTAACATGGTATTCATATTTGGGGTTTTTCAAATAAAAAAATATCATCAACCCTTTATATATGAAAAGCTATTTACACTGTCTATCGATTCTACAATGTAAATAATTGTTCCGCATGCACTGCGCCATAGTAACCTGTAACTACGGTTACAATCTCGGATAGAGACCTGGCTCCAAGCCAAGGTATTTAAGTGACCCAGCCTGTGCTGGAGGTAATCGTTGAGCAAAGATATTAGGGACGCAGACGTTTCTAGGAGAAATAGTTATGGCGTGAAAGTATTTAAAACAAAAAATACGGCGTTGAAATTATTTGTCACACAATACATAAAGTATTTTGGTTTGTTGAGAATTGGGAGGGTAAGATGGATTGAATGAAATATAAGATGGTTTTGTGCCTGTGTAATTGACTAAATTAATATATTGATGCTTGTTTTTTCAACTAAAAATATTCATATTATTACACGCAGTGGAATCGAATCATTTCTTTGAGCAAACATTTTTTGACATTCAGTTGATATTAATTAATATTGAAAACTGTAGAACATAGAATTTTGACTGTAAAATAAATTAATTCCTCTTTACCAATTAAATGGGGAACGGAGTGTTTTATATAGGTTCCCTCTACCTACCCTGTTGTGTGCGGGGTACAGCGTGACGCTACCAAATATTTTTTTCATGGCACCCCCGTTGCAAATTGTGTAGAGGTGTAGTGGTAGGTTTTTATGCACTAAAATTCACATAATTAAATACAATACACATTATCATATAACTCAAGTAATCTTTATTATACTAACTCTGCTACTTATTTTAACTTTACGCAAACGATTAAAAACAAAACTCCAATAAATATGAATTTAAACAAACAACGTTACAAATTAATAAGAACTACCCCTGGAACGTCTCCAATTTGGCACGGTGAGGGCATTAGCAATGGATAAAGTTTTTTTATCTGATATCCAGGGATTTAATTCGTTCTCCACTGGCTTTTTCTAAACTAGACATTAAACGAAGCGTTGATAAACAATAGCATTTTTTTCATTTCATCCAATTCAAGAGATCAAAGTAAAAGGATTCTGGAGTATTTCCAAACAAACTACGTAAGTAATGTCTTGATACGATTTTCAATACAATTTATATATTTATTTTCTTTTCTTTTATGGTTTATTATACAAAGTGTCTTATATATATAAAGAAACAAGCAAGGCTTTGCTAATGGATTAGTCGTCTGTTAATGTGTCTGTCTGTAGAAGCTAATTGTAAACTCTACACCCTTACTTTGCAGTGAAGCACACAAAGACATTATTTCTTTCAGTCTCCTTGTTTTGAAAAACGCAGACTAGCTTTTTTTTATTCCATAGAACTTTATGGTGTATTTCTAATTATATATCACTAATGTGTCTTCTAAGAGTCAAACACCCGAAAATATTTATTTTGAAATTAAAAAGTACAAGTAAAATAAAAAATATAATATACATAAATTCAATTATATCATGTATGTTTTCTAGTGTCTCGCTGTAGCCCGCTCACAGCAAAGTAAGCAGAGAGAACCTAGTTAGTGCTTTGACACTCCGTTGTCTATTTTCCGCCGAATTTGTGCCGTGTGGTCCCGGCCTAGAATAGGATCATCCTGGTACTGGTGGTGTCGTAAGAGGCGACTAAAGTACGTGGGGTAGAGTCACGTCGCCAGCAATGGCAACACGCATGGGCAGACTCGACCGGATCATTACCACCCCCGGCATTTAAAACCGGCGTGAAGTAGTGGCTTTATGCCACTGCGTTTCGCATCAGGTAATTCCGGGCCCCGGCGCCCAACCCATCTTAAAGGCCGGCAACGCACCTGTAGCTCCTCTGGGGTTGCACGGGGTCGTGGGCGGCGGTAATCACTTACCTTCAGGTGACCAGCACGCTCGTTTGTTCCATAAAAAAAAAAAAGAATTTTGGAAACATTACGGAGAGGTGGAACTCAACGCGCCTAACCTAATAAAATGAAAATATTAAATATTTCACTTCCTCGAGTTGGAATCTAACACACAATTTGTCGCGTTTACAGCCATACTTTAAGTCCCTGTCCCACGAATTGTCTTACTTTATTTTTTTATATAAAAACTTCTATATTTTTCACCGAAGATATTTGAGCGTATTTTTATCCATATCGTCTATTAGCGTAATAAAACTTCATACATCGTTCCGTCGTCAAGAAATCCATCAAAACTTTCCATGAAGTACGCACCCTAAAACAATTTTCGATCGAAAAATTTTTCGATTTCAATGAACATCTTATGTGTAGATCTGTTTATTTTGATTTGGAGGTGAATTTACTTTTTCCTCCCAAAAATAAAGCGCTGCCAAATTTCGTTTCTTCACATTTGCTTCAAAATTTGTTGTTATAAAATGGAGGCAAACAATTTTAGAAAATTATAAACGAAACGACTCTATTATTTATATTTAGTATCTTTTATTATTTTCTCAGCTTCACACTGTATCCTGCATGTATCAGGATAGGTAGAGAAAGCCGAATGTTAAGGCACTTCGTTTGCTACTTTCCACCAAATTCTGTAGACATATTGCGTGTTGAATGGCGAAACTCGTCGCCGCATATACATTGAATATTTCATTTCCTTGAGTTGGGATCGAACCCACAACTTGTAATTTATAATCACATTTTTGTGCTTCTGCGCCACAATTGCCTTCAAAATATTTTTTTATAACGCAGTACAACGGACGGTCTTAAAGTGTTTTTAGAAATTAAAGAACATTTACAACGAAAAATACAGGTAATTGTTAATTAAGAGAAAGTGATTTATTAATAGGTTCCTTTTGAGGTAACTTCTCAAAGGTCCTTTTTCTATACTTCAATATAATTAAGTAATTAGGAAATATGTTGTAGAGCAATATAAATATGTCCTATACAGATAAATCTGGTACCAGTTGGTACACTAATTGCACTTTTAACGTCATTGCAGTAACAAGTTATTATTAATTTTATTTTTCAATCATTCCAAGCCAGGGGCAGGTGAGCGAAGCGAGCAGGGGATGGTTCCTGCACCTACCTGTATCTAACTACCTGTATAAAACAGAGTCACTGACAGACAGCGCACAGATGAAATTAAAGGATTTAGAAAGAAGAAATTTGGCCTATGTAGGGAAAAATTAATAAGAGGTTTTCTGAAAATTCTACGATATCGCGAAAATATTACAATATTTTACAGTTTTTAGTGAGAATAGTCGTGGCGCTAAGGCACAAGCGTGTGACGGTAAGTCCGACAGATTGGGAGTTTGATTCCCAATCTAGGAAATGAAATGTTTAATATATGAAAATATGTATTCGCTCTCCTCTTGAGGCAAAGTGCAGCGTTGAGTTTTGCCTATCAACACGAAATGCCTCCAGATTTCGGCGAAAATTGGGAAATGGAAGTATTTTAATGAGTAGGGAATGTTTTCACATAATTCTCAGGTACCTTCTGGTTATTTTTCTATTCGCGAGATACAGCGTAAAGTTGAAAAAAAAAATACATTTAATAGTCTACACACTGTACTACCGCTTATAGTACAAACGAAGGAGCGGGTGGACAAGTATTCCAATATAATATTGACTAAGAATTCACTTACTTATGTAAGTAAATCTTTGGGGACACAAACTTCGAATATATCTACGTTAGTAGATCGATTAACATATAATGTTTAAACGCTTGACTCGGTTTCAAGACAAATATTACAATACGAATATTAAACAGACCATAGTTAAATTCAGGAGAAGAAATTTAACCACTCGATGCCAACTGACCTGATTTCAAATCTCACTGTCCTCTACACACTATTCCGGACTGGATTTTATAGCGGTAAGCGGAATTATAATTAATATTTGAATATGAATAGGTAGAGGCCGTGAAGGCGTGATATTCAAGTTATTTTTAATTACCGAGAAAAAAAGTGTGAAAAAAAATACTGTATTAATCATTAAAAGTAAGTTATTGCGTTGTAATATAAATAACTATATAAATAAATGCTATTGAAATTTTGAAATTATTTTATTACTTTGTATAAAATTGAACCCTAGATCCGTAGTTTACTATAAAACGTTTAGTGTACGAATCCACTGGGGTAGTGGGAAGACGAAATCTGACGCCCAGTGTGGGATCATTTGCATATAAATTAATATAAAATTAAAATTTTATGCTACCTGAAACGTGGGATCTGACTTATGTCTCATAGTTCTTCAATTTCAGCTTCGCTTATTTGGTACAACAATGACATAATTACACTTCTTTTTAATAAAAAAAGTTAAATATATCAGTGTGTGCAGAAATATTATTTAAAAACTTTGATTGCCTCTCCTGCACTATTTCAAAAAGTTAACGGCTCGACCGATTTGGATCAAATTTGGTGAATATATGTCAAATATTAACACTGTTAATTATTTTATGGGCAATGACAACATTTGTCGGGCCTGCTAGTTAGTGTATACAATAACTGATACTGACTTTTCTAATCACTGATTTAAACTTCTTATTTTCATATTATTTTGTTCTTGATTTTTTTAAGCGTCACGCAGTATGCGTATATAGTGTGGTCGATAGAGGGAACCTGTTGTTAATATAATATGTTTCCCACTGTCCGCCGAATTTTCAAAAAAAAAAACTCAGCATAAAACTCTATGCAATAGACTATCATTTTATTCTCTTGTGTAATGTTTTCGTTAAATATTCACTGTGCAACAAGAGAATCAAGTAACGAAATACAAAACTTTTTAAAACAAACCGAATAAAATATTGAAGTATTTTACAGTACATTTATTCTCAAAAATATAAGTTGTAAGCTTGCTAAGAGCGAGCACTGCATTTTTAAAGTATGCGGTATATTTCCATCTTCGTAGTATTTCATATGTTAATTGTATATCCTGGTTTAACCTAAAAGTTTAAAGTAAATTTTGCTTCGAATATATCTATATATTATATGCTACTATGCTATATCATAAATAAACCAAAAATAATTTGAAACCAATATGATTTTGACAATACAGTTTATGACACCGGGACTCTTTATTATTTTTTATTATAATCATGAGTTTGTTTATATATTTCATATTCATATATGCCTAACAGTTTTTACGTTAAAAACTGTAAATGATAACAAGATAAATATTAGATATGTATGTTATGTTCTGTATATACTCCTTAATAAGACGGTTGTTGGTTCAAAGTCGGACTATGACTTTGAACCAACAACCGTTTCTAAACCATAAAAATTCGTCGGTTTAAACTACTAGTAAGCATACACGTTGTACAAGACCGAAATAAGTGGCGGTTTAAGAAATGAGGCCTGATCCTTCTCTCATCATTCTATTTGTGGATAATATAATAAAAAATATAAATAAATTCAATAATTTCAATTCAATTCAAATATTTCTTAGGAGAAAACGACCTAATTCCCCATACCCGTTGACACGTTTACCATTAATGTCGCAGGTCGTCAGATGTTACACGACACGATAATATTTACAGCTATTAATTGTACGTTAAGGGAAAATACTCTTTATTTCTATATTGATAAGGAATTAAAATTTATTTTCTAAGCGCAACAAATGAAGACTTGGTAAATTCGTGTAGGTTGACCAATTGTTTGTACTTTTTATGTTATTAATAACATTCAAAATAGTATAATAAGTGACTGTAATCACGTTTACGGCAGTCGAGAGATTGGAAAAAAAATAATTATTTATAAATATTTATACAATAATGATCTTAAAACTAAGAACTGCTTTAATCGAAGTGGGAACAAAGAATGTTAAAAAAATATCACAATTAATTATAAAGCAAAAATGAAAACAATGGGGCATTGAAAGGCTAATACGGGGAGCTCGCGGGGCGGTCGCCTGGGAAGCTTCCATCAGTCTAGCCTGTCAGCATATTTGAAGGATTAGGGTTCCGTAACTCTATTAAAAATATTTAAAAGCTACCGTCAAAATAAAAAACCGTATATGTTTTTTACCAGCAACAATGAGTAAATCAAATTTACTTTTTGCCTTACAAAAATGTCCTCACTACCTTAGCTTTGTCGTTATAAAACAAGTTGTAGTGTTTATTTAAAAATACTGCGAAGTCTGAAGCTCTTGAATGTTCTACAAAAGACGCGCTTTAGTCTAAAAGAACGATATTACAAAAAGAGAATGTTTTATATTTTTAAATTCGTCTTTTGACAACAAAAGGTTAAAGTTGACTGGAAGAGAAAAGTAATGTTTCTGTTAATGAAAATATAAAAAAAAGTATGTAATATATATGTATACTTACATCGGTATATGACTGACAGTTTATATTTGGATTTAAACAAGTCTAGTTTTAAAAATAAATCCAAAAAATAAACCGCCATTCTGGGTGTTTTTGTTTTGAAAATCCGTATTTGAAAATTTTCTATGAATAAAAAAAAATGTATATATTTACTAGTAGTATTTATTAGTACTAACGTAAAAGCTTAGATTAATTTAGCCTTCTATTCAAAAATACGTGAATATTTTGTGAATCACCACTGCTTAAATTTCCATTTGACTGCATATAATACAATTTTTAACTGAATTTAAAACCGAATTAGAATATAGAAGAAGAAAAGTGCCGAACTTGAAGAAGATTGAACGAACAATTAAGAATAGTTTTGAGTGAAACTCAAACTGTTATTCTTCAATTAGGCCCCGCCTGCAAAGTTGACATAACTGCTGTCTCCAACAAAAGGTTTTTACTAAGAAAACTATATTTTATTGGGTCTTTGGGAAAGAATAATAATGCTTGGATATATTTTGATATATATAAGGATGATATTTGTTTTAGTTTAATTTTTTTTTTATGGAAAAGACACGGCAAACGAGCGTGCGGATCACCTGATGGTAAGTTATTACCGCCGCCCACGGCCCCGTGCAACCCCAGAGGAGTTAGTTAGGTGCGTTGCCGGCCTTTAAGATGGGTTGGGCGCCGGGGCCCGGCATTACCTGATGCGAAACGCAGTGGCATAAAGCCACTACTTCACGCCGGTTTTAAATGCCGGGGGTGGTAATGATCCGGTCGAGTCTGCCCATGCGTGTTGCCATTGTTGGCCAAGTGACTCTACCACACGTTCTTTAGTCGCCTCTTACGACACCACCAGTACCAGGATGATCCTATTCTAGGCCGGGGATCACACGGCACATTTATATTGATGATAGCGAATAAATTTGTTTACATAAGCAAGTATTGTCTTAACTTGGTATAATCTTAATATAAAAAATATGTAGTATATTCAACTAATGATATGAATATTGGTTCAAATACTAATAATAACAATAAAATAATTTTCTTTAAGAAACGTTCGATTCGATCTTAATTTATCTTCTCTTTCTTTTACTTTGATGTTTCTTATATGCAAGTAATTTAAATATAAATAGATAAAAAAGTTTAAATTCGTAGATATTTATAGGTATTAGATAGGAAAATCAATACAAACTTATATAACTAATTAATTTCATTCAAATTCACTAATTATATATACGCACATATACGCTCGCAAACTTAAATATATCAACTTTTTTATGTTCTATTTCCGATGACCGACAATAATGAAATTGGTACGAAAGCCTCGCAGGGCTAGACCGACTCGCACTTAATTGATTTTTCAAATAAGCACAAAAAAAAATCTATCAATAATAACTTCATAGTAACAACCAAATCATAGTCACTCTACTAACGTGCAGGCATAATATGAACTTGAGAAATTTATGTGACAAGCGCAGTAACTGGCGGTGTTGCGAATTAATTACCGGGCCGTGGGGGTTGCGGTTAATTACGCACTGAGGGCGTCAGCGTCTGATACCTGAGCTCACCCTGACAGCGACATACAAGATGGAATACAAAAGTACTTATATCTAATCCCCATAAATAACTAATGATATG
Source organism: Heliconius sara (assembly GCA_917862395.2). NCBI lineage: Eukaryota > Metazoa > Arthropoda > Insecta > Lepidoptera > Nymphalidae > Heliconius > Heliconius sara. The sequence goes on along the minus strand of OU860795.2, from coordinate 3,269,196 downwards.
GCTTGTGTGGATGATGTGTTCGTTTGTGATGGTGATGTGATGATATGTTGATACTATTGTGGAGTGGTTATGGATACTCCCAGTATTTAACTGTATAGTGTACGGTAATAAATTTATTATTTGGTAATTTTTAGGATAATATTTTTTGTTTGTTTATTTTTCATAGTTTTTTTTAAGCTTTAAAAATAAGAAAATTATGTTTATTTTTCAAATGTTTTGTAATTCAAACTCATAAATTTAAATAAAAGTAATGTAATCTACTCGAGTTTGCTCGTGTTTCTTGAAGACAACTTAGGAAAAAGACTAAGGAGAATATACTAAAAAAATTAAAAGACTACAATTATAGGCGTTCCTTTTAGTCTGGCTTATAATAATATCAAACGCGTTAGGTTATGCAAGTACCTAAGCAAGAGAATATGAAATAAAATATTCGTTATAGTTATGTTTTAATTAAATTAAATTTAATTCATATCATACAACAATTTAAACATAGTGATAAACATGATTGCTAGTTTGAGGTTCCGGGTAAATACTTAAAGAGTCCCGAGAGACACCTTGTGTTAAGAGAAAGAGGTAATTTGGAATTTAACCCGAATTTCCCAAGAGATACGTACAGGAAACATGTGATAGGGGAAATGTATTGTTGCCTCGTAGATTTAAGTGTATGTTCACTTTCTATGATAGTTTAAAACTACGTGAAATCATTTTTATTATAATAAACGGTGGCATTTTCAAGACGAACTATATTTTGTTTTGTTTAACATTGTCAACCGGATCCCATAATCAGAACCAAACTTTCACCATATGATCCTTGAAGTGTATCCTTACCAATAAAAAAATAATCATCAATCGGTTGGTGTGATATTGAGTTATTTGTTGCGTACATACCTGATGCTTGTTTAAGGCTTATATGATTTGCAATTTCACTCATTGTATGGGCCAAATTAAATGCGCCAATGCCATACAGAAAGCATTAGTTTTTAAATAAAAAAAGAATCATCAAAGTACATCGGTACATCCAGTCCAAAGTTCTGAGTCTTGTTCTGAGAAATACAGTCGATTTGATAACCTCCTTTTCTTACAAATTAAGATTTAAAAAGGCACAGTTGATCAAAGTAAGCGGCGTAAAAAAACTCAGACAAAAAAAAGTATAAAATTAACAATTTTTTTTATTTAATCAAAACACATGAGACAGACAGTCATGAGCACCAGCAAAAAGTAATATATATTATATGAAAATAGCCCTAATATAATTACTATAAAATCCATGACTTACGACCTGTTGTAGCTCACTTTAATATATGTACGACACGCACGTTTTATAATCAAAATATGAAATATACCACACACGAGACCTAGGCCACGTTTATTGTTAATTCTATTTGTTATAGTTGTGTCACGTTTCCATTTTTATGAATTATGGCAGTACCTTTAAAGCGAAATTTGAAATACATTTTTTAATGTATTTCAAATTTCACTGTAAACACTACAGGGGTAGGTTAGATTCCCACCCGGGTAAATGAAATATTTAATATTATTTTTCTGTCTTGTTACCAAAGCGAGATAAATGAAAATCATTAATTCCTGCGAGTGGGAATTGAAGTCATAAACATAGCGTTTCACAACTCATAAACATTCAGATCTCGTACCGCTGCGCCACTATAGCCTCATCTATTGCTAGTAATCACTTAATTGTTTATTAGCTATCTCCTATCCTTAAGAAAATACTGGAATATGTAGTTTTCATCACTCATTTAAACTCTAATACAAATTTTACAGTTATTTTCATATACTCTATTTTATTGACTTTGTACTGTCGATAGGATGATTGTAGGTCCGATACAAATTCGGAGAAATGAATTATTTTCCTTGCCCTGGTAGATTTAGCGCGGCATTGAGTTTCGCCATTATTTACTTCGCTCTAGCACGAAGGCAGAAGCTCGACGTTCAGTTCCACGGTGAAGTCCACTCACCACGCAAGGCCTCGAAAAATTGGAAGGAAAAGCGGAAAGTGCGGAACGGAGTGTTTTAATACTACATTCCTCTGCCTATTCTACTATGTGCGTGATACAGCGTGAAGCTTTACAATTATGATATTTATGTTTGTAGTATATATCTCATACTAACATATCTGAACCATGTTTTGATAGGAGAGAATCCACAAGTCACTGTTGTTTCTCCAGTAAAACTACCAGAACAAAGCTGAAAACAGAGGTAAAGCTTTAAATTAAATAAATATAAATAAATCAATAAATCAGCGTCACGCTGTATCCCGCACACAGCAGAGGGAACCTTGTGTTAAGACACTCCGTTCCCCACTTTCTGCTGAATTCTGGAGGCATTGCATGTCGAGTAATAAAAAAAAATGAGGGCCAATTTTATATTTCTTTATATATCGAAATACACACATAAATAAATTTTTTTACTTTACCTCATACACACACACTAAAGTGGAGAACTGAAGTGTGTGTCTGTCTACCTAATTTTATAATCTAACTTTTTTGTTATAAATTCGTTTCTAACGTTTATTTCCTTTTCTCTTGTAATTGTACTTTAAGTTTTACCGTTATTTGACACTCATCCACTACCTTAGTTGATAAAGTTCAGTTTATTTCTAAAAGTTACTTGGAAGATATTTCTTTTACAAATAACCTGACCTTCGTCAACTAAGATTTTCATTTGAAATTTCTGACATGTTTCATGTGCAAGGAGAAAACATAAATAACTGAAAATATAACTACCATAAATATATTGTTTTTTAATATTGTACAATATAGTAAATAATTTTCATACATAAATATTTGCAAAATGCATGAATAGTAGTTCAAACGTAAGAAGTAATAACTAGAGTTAATGTTAAAATAGCAAATGTTTCCTAAACTAATGTAACTGAAATTAAATACCGCTATTGGTACTGTGGGCTATGTTTATTTTATTTTAGTTTGAATTTCTATGTTCATAGATTGTTAATTAAATGGTTATATTGTGTTTACGTTTTCTATTATTGGTAAGGAACAAAACTTTATAAATTGTAAAGAAAACCAGTCAAATGCGAATTGATCTCAAGGCTTTCGTTTCAATTTCAGGATTATATGTTATATATGATTACATTAAGTACGACTTAGAAAAGTTGCGATTTTTTTTTTGTACCAAGTATGGTCTCACTTGCCAAATTTCATAATTTTGTTAGAGACAGTAACGCGGCGAGTTTCTATAAAAAACGCACAAAAAATGATGCATAAACGCTCATTCTTTTAATTACTTATTTTTTTTCTATGCTCCAAGGAACTGTAGATCTTGTGGATATTTGATATGATTTTCACGCGATCTTGATATACATGATGATAACAGATGGACAGACGAACATACAGACAGAAGGGTAACAATATATTCTTATAAAGGTTCTGTTTTTTTTTTCTTTTCACTTTTTAATTGCTATGTAAAAACTTTCAACATAAAAATAAAATTGGAAAGGGTACACTTAAGGGTACACTTCAAGAGCAGTTTGATAAGAGTTTGGTTAAATTCTGATTATGGGATCTGGTTACAATTGAGGAGATCGGGAAACTTTTTGGTAAAAATTATAATTTACAAAATTTACTTCAAACCTTCACTGTACATTATGCTAACAATGATATTTGTAGATGAATAATATAGATTTTATATATATATATATATATATATATATATATATAGATTTTCTGGTGATTCTACTCGAGAAAGATATAGATTTTAATAATTCAAGAAACCAACTACAGGTGTTGAAACAGCCTCGAATACGAAATAGTTTTTTTGGATAAGGAATAAAATAAAGGTATGGAAACATGGTCTGATGTATCTGATAGTTGACTTGTTTGTCTAAACCACAATGGTGGGATATACGATATAGTAAAGTTTTTTGTAGATATGAATATGTTCTTTAATTTTGTAGAACATTTTTTACATTCTATCATCAATAGTTTCTGTAGCGCGTACGATGAAAGGCATTTTATTCCAGCTTTTTATCCCTAGAGTTACATTGTTGAAGTTTTAGTAAGGATGCCTTACATTTATTAATATTAAATATGGCCTATGGTACTTATTAATAATGTATCATTCTAATGGTAAAAGATGTTTTAAATCTGTTCTGTAGTTTGTACAAATATATAATCCTTTCCTCTTTTTAATAATGGTATATATTAATAATTCCGTACAATGTAATCTAATTCGTCATCCCTTCTTACATAATTTTTATCTCACAATGAGCACTCGTGTATAATAGCTTAATAGAAGGTCTGAAGGAACATAAATTACTGGCTATTCAAACGGCGCTTATTAGCCGCGAGGGTCTCTCATTCAATCACGCTAAGATTTCCAACTATTAGGCGCATTTACCGATGTGCCTCATGTTATTAGGTTTCATATATATGAGTGTATGTTATTTTCATTTGTCATTATTTTATTATTTATTTGGGACATTTGTTTGGATAATTTAATTTTATTTGAGTTAATTCGTGTAAGCTTAATTCCCACTCGAGGAAACTAGTAACGAAGCAAAGTGCATGAGGTTCGTCAACGCAACGCATCCAAAATTCGGCAGAAAGTGGAGATTGTTTTAATAGGAAAGGAGTGTCTTAACACTAGGCTCCCATGTTGCTTCTGCCTCCCTTGCTATGTGCGGGATACAGTGTGAAGCTAAACAAATATTAAATAAATTGTGGGATTTAAATCTCTTAATACTAGGTTTCGTTTGCCTACTGTATTACGCCTGAATTTTTTTTATACAGTGAATCAGGGTGATCGTTTGAGGACTATTGTCACGCGTCACAAAAAATCACATAAAACCACTTACGGTACTTTCAGTAACTTAACTATTGCTTTGGCCCGAATGTTACGACATAAACTAAACTTTGTATATAAACTTTATGATGACTTAAAACAAATGGCTGTGACATTATGTGACATGATTACATAAAGTGATCTGTACTAATATAACAAAGCAGAAGAGTTTGTTAGTTTGTTTGTTTAAGCTCTAAGATCTCTGGATCTACTGGTTCCATTTCTTTCCTTTTTCCGTATGAAAGCAACATTCCTTAGGAGTGCTATAGGCTATATAACATAACGGTGTAAGTCTTAGTTAGCTTTATATAACGAAATAGCATTCAACTGCCATTGAACTACTTTAAGTGCGTGCGCTGCAATAATAGCTAAATATATAATTTTGTAATCATATCATATATATTCTATTCTGTTAGTTCTAATAAAAACGTCTGCGACGCCATATATTTATCTATGTCTTACAAATAAATCACAATAAGACATTGCAATATGATTTTTTTATTTGAGTGAGCGAGTGGCCCGCTAGTACAAAACAAAAGTATTTAAGTTTAGATTTTAATCTGAATCGTGATAATATTCAAACGTGGCATTAGTGACATCACTACTAAATTTGATTAAGTGTAAAAAAGAGTTCTAGCATGTTCAGGCATGCGAAGGCCCTTGAACAACTTTTGCAATGACACATGTCCCAGGAAGTACTCTAAGCTGCTTACTGCTTATTATTAATGTCATTTATATTATTCTTTCGTCGATCTGTGTCAAAACTCGAAAAAGTGGAAAATAGAGATGTTTTAAGCTTTTCTGTAGTAAAATATATTTATGTATTTGAGTTTATATGTTGTCAATTTTTTCAGCTTCTCGCTATATTTCGTATGCAGCAGGGTAGACAGAGGAAGCAGAATTCTAAAAGCAGTGCCTAGTGGCGGAAATGAACGCTGCTCTGTCCCTCGTTACCGAAGCGACGAAATAAAGATATTAAATATATCATTTGCTGCAGAAGAAATCGAACTCACAACCTGTCACGTTCACAGTAACACGTTTGTGACTCTGGGCCACAACTGGCCTCAATTTTCATAAATAATAAATTGTACATTTAAAAAAATACACTGAATTATAACTTTATGTAGCCCAGAACACAAATTACGACGTCGCTATGCAAAATATGAACATTTCAAAATTTTTCTGCGTATTAATATTATTATTTAAAAATATTTTCTGGCAACTAATGTAAATAATTACGACTTTCATCAAATTGTAGCAAAGCAAGCTTCGTATTTACACGTTTATCTTTTTAAATAGAAATATGATAGAATGAACATCCCGCTTAGAATTTGTTTGTTTTTTTAATGAAGCTATTTAAAGGGATTTATGAATTGACCTAACTATTATATAAAATTACCGGCAACAATTTCTTAATTGCCTCGCGTACTGACCTCGATTATTGCAGAGTAAGCTGACTGGATCTTGCTCTATGGTGTGGTAGGTTCAAGACTTCAAAGGTTTTATGAGTGGATCCCAGATCGTAGAAAGTTTCGAATCGTCTTTACTATTGAAATTATAATGTTTTCATATTTCAAGCAAGAAGCAAGAAGAGCAAGCAAGAAGCAAGAAGCAAGAAGATTTTATTAAATCGGATATAGTGGGTTATCGACTACATGCTCACACACAACTGTCTTTGATATATGGTCATTCTTAACATCAGTGATTTGTTATCATCCTAACACCAATTTTTCTCTATTTGACCGATGAGCCTCAGTCACAATCTATTTTGTCCCCGTCAGCACAATGCAAAGTAACATTATTTTCCACTGGCCCCAAGAATTGCTTACTTTCTTATAAAGCTTGAAGAAAGTTTTCATGGAAGGTCTGTAACCCCTTTACACATCGTAGAGGTATTGCTTGTGTCTCTACTGTCAGTGGCTTGTTGTTTTTCTAACAACGCTGGTGTGGAACTGGCAGCTTGTTCTGATGATGATGAGATGTCTTTTGATGTGCGTCGACTTCGTACATAACAGGATTTTTTTATGATTAAAACATCAAAGAATGCTAAAGAATTATATCCCATTAATTCGTTGCGTGCTGACTATCGAAGATGAAAGCCACTTTTTGACTACAATATTAATGAAGTGTATAAATACATAGCATATTTCAATATCATTAACTTAAACAAATATCTAAAGTCGATGTAATTAATATATATATATATATATATATATATATATATATATATATATATATATATATATATATAACATTAAAATAGTAAACATTTCTTTCACTTGGTCTTTTGCTCTGCTATCACACTGTTTTTAAAACTTAAATCGAATACACAAAGTTCCTAAGGATAAGTTTTAACTACTTCTTTATGTTTTCTCAGTTTACCACGCAATTTAAAAAAAATCCTCTTAAACAAGATTCTAGGAATAAAAAATACGACGAACGCAGATACGTAACTCCAAATACGGACAAGTTTAACTAAAAACTCATTAAAATAACGAAACTAAGATTGGATTGCCATACTGGGCCGACTGCCATGCCGTTATATTTATCAAAAGTATTTTTCCAGAACGTATTTTGACGGAGCTAGTAAAATCATTTTAAATTTGGATATTTTTCGTAACGAACTCGGACAGTAGAGGCGAACATTAAATCGTATTTCCAAGTGTTCCTAAATAATAAATTCAGCTAACCTCCATATAACACAATAGGCGCCAGGACGAAATGTTAAGTAGTTTCTTCACACATTAATTTTCATTCTTAAGCTTTTATTTTCCTAAGTTCATACAAAGACCTGAAGTAGCTTAACCACATTCTTACATATGGCAAGGCGGCATGGCTCTTGTTTAAGCTCAAAATCATAACATAGGACTGTTGCAGTATATTTTTTACTTACAGTGAGATGGGGGAATGAATATAGATACTGTTCTTAGTACTATAATGTTAAATTAGAAAAGTAATTTAATTTTAAAAACAATAACGATTTCAAATACCGATTTCTTTAATTTATTTGATTATCGACTATTATAATAATCTGTATTATTTGTCACTATCAGATATATGTAAGTTCCTAACGGCTAAAATCAATTTGATGATGCTTAGACTGTTTTCTAAATTGAAATATTGCACATCTAAATTAAAAATAATAATCATTACACTACATTTATGAAATTTACGACTCTTGTCCTCTTGTCGTCTTTAGGATTGGATTATATTTTTTTTCTCTTCGAAGAAAAAAAGTACAATATAATATCACATATATATCTTTTTTTGAACTCAGCTAAGTTAAAAGAAATAAAATATCATAAACAGACTAGTATACTCGGCCTACACAGGAAATATATCAACGAAATCACATACGCACGTGTCACCTTCACTGATTGTACAAGTTAAATCGAATACCCAACTCTCTAACGGACAACAAAAAAATCCCTTCGTGAACACTTTTGTGTAGTTTCGGTAATAAGAAAACTAATGTGATCAATTATTTACTTTGTTAGAATGGGTAACTTTCCTTATTTTCTTCTAACGTAAAAAACAAGACGTTTTTTTAATATTAATTTATTTTGAATGAAATCATTTGCTTATCTAAATTTCGAGCTTATCTGTAGTTGTTTTTTAGGCTCACCTTGTATCCTGCTAAAGTAGAACAGGCAGAGGGATTCTTCTGTTAAGACATTCCGTTCCCCATAGTCGTGGCACAAGCGCACAAAATGTGGCTATTTGTGGGCTCAATCCCCACTCGAGGATAATTTAAGAGGCATTGCGTGTTGAGTGGAGGAACTCCATCTCTAAATCTGTTGAATAAAAAAATAAAAACTTAATGAAAATTTGAATACTGAAAGCATTTCCATTTCTTCACATTGCAATAGATTTTCCTGACAACTTCCGTAATTCTGGCAGAAAGTTCAGTTGAGCTCTTTAATTACGGCGTTTTAGCGTGAATTGGCAGCAATGTACATTTTAAAATTTCGTTGTTATAATTGAAATTAATAAAAAAATATGTAGTGGCTCTCTTTGTCCAATGGCAAAAGGGTGGCACTAAGGGGAAATTTTTAGGGGTGGTTTCGATTCACACTAATGAAATATTTAATATTTTCATTTCCCTGCTCTTGTAGCAAAGGAAAAATGTGACGTTAAATTCCGCCTCTGAATACGCAACTACTACTAGTAGTACTACGCAAGAGTTCAGCACAAGGTGGAGAATCTAAGTGTATCAATTATTATGAATGGGGTGTCTTTACACTAGGTTCCCATGTTCCTACCCTACTGTTCGGGATACAGCGTGAAGTTAAGTAATCAATTTATGAAAACCATACAACAACACATTAGCCAATAAAGTATTTTTTCTAATATGGATAGCCGAAGATTTATTTCATTATAGCTCGCGTGTATATGACATTCTTCCTTGTCGCTATTTCCAATAAGCCACACACGCAACGATATATTAGTATGACTTATATTGAGAGGACTGATGAAATATGAAGCTTTTGAATTTCCAAATTAGAAGCCAGACGTGACTATAAACGAGACAGATTGTAAGTTCGATTCCCTTTCGAGGGAATGAAATATTTTATACTTTCATTTTTTCGCTCGGGAAAATCCCGTTCTGCCGCAAAACAAGCAAAAATCTTCTATTTATTTATCCGAACTTTTTAAGCTATGACCTAAATCTATAATGGAAAATTGAATTTAATATTTTTTCATATAAAGTTTGACATTTTGTTTCATCGCCCGGGATTACAATTTCAAATTACTAGAACAGAGATTAGGTCAATTTGTCCCTTTTCACTTTTATGTGCCACTTGAACTTTTACATCCCTTACGCTTTATTTCTGAGACTTATTACTATTACTTTTTTGGACTTCAGGTTATTTCAAACACAGTAGGAAAGGCAAAAGGAACCTGGGAACCTAGCGTTAAGAGACTCCATTACTATTAAGAGTAGCGAGTTAGTTCAGTAGCGGAATAATTATTACTTAATGAAAAAAATACTATATTCTTGAATATCGTATTTTTTTTGTGTAGCTTTAACTCTTAACTCAAAACACAAGTGTGAAGTTGACAACACGATATCAGTTTGTAATTTGAAAATACTTCTAACGAATTAAACATAATATTATAATATATTCATCGAATTTCATCTGGCTATAAAACAAAATTTAATATGTGCGTAAAGGTAAAAAATAGATCAGTTGGGGCGCAAAGGCACAAGCGTGTCACTGTAAACGCGACAGATTGTGGGCTCGATTTCCACTCGAGGCAATAACATATTCAATATTATATATTATTCGCTCTGGTGTTGAGGCAAGGCAAATGGATTCCGCCAATCAAAACGCAATGTTTCTAGAATTGACAGTATAGGTAGTAGGGAGCGGAGCGTCTTAATACTACGCTGCCTCTGCTTCCTCTGCTATGTGCGGGATACAGCGTGAAGGTAAGACAAAATAGAACTAAATAACTTATAATTAAATATTCTTTCCAGTTTGTAGGCATCGTCGATTTGGCATCTTTCTTTTAGCGTAGTACCGGAGGCGGCTTTGGACTGTCAGACTCAGCCTTAAGACTAAAGATCAATTAGATCGTGTGCTATTAAGACCGTTTACCTAATATTGATAATTAATTTTCTTAAATTACTATTTAAATATAATGTAATATAATGGTTTTGGTCCTGTTAAAATTAAGATGTTTAACCAACAGTTAAATTAATTAACAATATTAAAATCTTACATTTTTGTATTTCATATAATTGAATAAAGTATAAAGAGGTGAGTCATAGAAAAGAGACACGTACCACTGTTGCGCACCGCAGCAGGTTGTGGGTTCGATTTCCACTCAAGGAAATTAAATATTTATTATTTTGATTTCTTCGCTTTGGAAACGAGTCTTAATATCGGTAAAGGTTCCCAGGTTCCTTATACCTAGCGTGCTAAGTGCAGGAATGCAGCTAAACAAAAATAACAATCGAATTGTGTACGCAGTTGGATGTGGGACAAAATGTAGTCGTTATATTTGCGAATACGATCCCCAATCTGGAAAATTAATTAATTCTGCTTTTCCGCTGTCAAGTCAAAGTGCAGCGTTAAATTCCGCCACTCAACACGCTATGTCTTGAATTCGGTTGAAAAGCGGAGAAAAATCACGAGTCAATAGCGAAAATTAAGAAATCTTTACGTATAATTCCTTGATTTTGGCTAAAACAGTTTAAATGATCCATTATAGGGTGAAACTTTTCGCCGAGCGTGGCAACGGATGTACAGAACATTAATCAAACATTTTTTTTTCTTTTTTTATGTTGAGTTATAAGTAAAATTTTGCTTGTATAAATTGAATATATAATGTTAATATTGTTTTACAGTATATTAATTAAAATATATATATATATATATATATATATATATAAATATATCCCTTAACTAGTATCGTAAATTTGACAAACGTTTTTAACATGTGTTATTCCACAAATTTGAACCAACCAGGACCTAGTCGGTTTCCAGGAGGCGCGGCTTCGAGTACCGCTACGTTCAAATTTTCATGCTATTTCTAAATATTTATTATACAAATATTTGAAAAACGTTACAGGTATTATGGTCTGTCGTGCAATATTGGTACCACAATACACATAATGTGGTAAAATGGGAAGGCAAGCACTCTGAAATGTATGGGTTGGAGTACGGGGTGACTTTGCCTCGTCTATTTAACCTATACATGAACGGACCGCTGCTTAGAAGTAGCTATATCGGTTGTCATGTGCAGTGGCGAAGCGGTTGTAACTCGCGCCCGGTGTAAACTACCTATTCAGCGCCCCCCAGACGAACATCATATAATTGTATATATAAAATTTACTCTAATTTCCACATCTGCAGCCTTTGGGTTAGGTATACACAGCGTGCGTACGGCACCCTGAGAGTCCAGTTTAACATTGCATTCAGAGTGCTGTTCGGGTTACCGCGCTAGTGTAGTGCCTCCGAAATGCTTGTTGAGAGGCGTGTGGATGACTTTCACGCTATTATTCGTAAAAGGAGTGCATCTACGCTCCAGAGGCTACGAACTAGCTCCAACGGCGTTCTGTCTGCACTGGCTGACCGCTGGGACTCGTCTGTCGACTGTTGGGTAATGACCGTTTTTATTTTTTGTAATAGTAACAAAATATGGGCATATATCTGAAATAAAATAAATATATAAAATAAATATGAGGGCCATGCAGCCTCCAAATGATTTTTGCTTTTAGCAAGCCAATTTTAACTTTGTACTTGATTAAATACTCATAAATGACAAATAAATAAAAATTAATAAATCAGCTTCACGTTGTATCCCGCACACAGCAGGGTAGGCAGAGGGAACCTAGTGTTAAGAAACCCCGTTCCCCACTTTCTGCCGAATTCTGGAGGCATTGCGTATTGAGTGGCAGAACTCCACGCCGCACTTTACCTCGACACAAGAGCGAAGAAATGGAAATGTAAATTTAAGCAAATATTTCATCTCCTCAGGTTGTGTGTCACACTTCGTGCTACTGCGCCACAACTGGCTTATATATATATATATATTTATATATATATATATATATATATATATATATATATATATATATATATATATATATATATATATATATATATATATATATATATATGCCCACTATTGGGTTATATTTCTTATTTTTTTAAGTTTCAGGGTGTATATGCTTTCCAGCTTATTATATTGTGTGTTGAGTGATAGAAGTCGAAATAGAAGAATATTAAACTAATTCCTCAAGAAATCGAACCGACAGCCACCGCGTTTATAATCAATCGATGTGGGACTATGCCACGGCCTCAAACTTTCTTATTTATTTATACAATTGACAAAAATAATCTAGCAATGTCGTTCTTTCTTTCACTCAACTTTTACAAATAATATTTTTTTCTAGAAAAAAAATATAAATAAAATATACAGAGTGGTTTTGTCAGCACCACTTTAAATGAAACCACAGTTTTAACTACTCTATAAAAGCCTAATATATTTTTCTATAAAATCCTAATATATTTTTCTATAAAATCTATAAAAGCCTAATATATTTCCAAAAAAAAAACTTAAGGGCTTAAAATATTTTACTTCTTTAGGGCTTAAAATATTTTACTCTATATGCTCTACCCGTAAAAGGAGCGCTGACGCTTCCATCCTGTATAACTAAATTATAGAACTACGGTAGAATTCAGTCGATTCAATATAAGGGCTAAATTATATTCTGTTCCTAAATAACAATACTCGAAAATAAATTGAATTTATGACCAAAATTAACTTATTATCTTAATTAGAAGAACCCTCCGTATTTTACAAGCCGCATATTTTAGAATATTAAGTATACAGATTAAGTATACAGATACATATTCAAGATCCTGTAATAATTTATACTGTAATAAAGTATCTATATTTAATTATAAAGCTTAAATATTTGTTTCGTTAAACAACAAGTACTGGTTTAGATAGAAAAAAATATTTTGTGTTGGATAGTCCATTTACAAAATTAAGCTTATTTACTGATTCTGCGGTCAGAATTACCTCAGGTAAGTACCTGAGGCTTTCTAGCTAGAAATTAGAATGTATATATCCCATACGATTCATAGTTTTTTTCATTTGAACACAAGGGCGAACGAAGATAAAGGTAAAATAGAAAAATATTTATTTTGTTTCAATATTTTATTTGACTTGCCGTGTTAGTATGTTTGTTAGTGTATACGAAATCTTACAAGCTCAATTTGACCCTCTTCCCAGTGATCTTCTTTCTCTTCCTCTTCCATTTGGATTACGACTTTACTTCTGATGACAATGAAATTAAAAATAATCAATATTCAATGCAAAATGTCCGCCGCAACAAAATGGTGGATTACAAATTCTAGCACAGCCCATCTAGTACAGGTTGTGGGTTCGATCCCTTCGCGAGGAAATGAAACGCGGTACAGCGTGAAGATGGATTATATTATTTTAATTATTAAGAAAATCTTGAAAGATTATTTTTAAAAACATTTTGTTTCCATTTACTCCTAAGTGCAATAATTAAAAATTTGCCATGGAAATAGAAAAAAACGACAGTCGTGGAGCAACGACACAGCATCTGACTATAAAACACGACGGTTTTAGATTCGATTCCCACTCGGTGCAATGATTTTTTTTAATCTGTTCTCCATGGAGTAGACAAAGATAAAACTAACTAAAGATATAACCACTCAACTCTTGAAAATTGGAGCGAAGTGTCTTAACACTAGATTTCCTTCGCCCATATCCACTTCTCCATATGCAAGATACAGTGTGAAGCTAAAAAATACATTTTATATATAAATAAACAGATGAAAGTCAAGGAGAAGTATAATAAATACGTACGATAAGCGTTCGCTTTTACAACAACTTTGTTTCAATTTATCGTCGACGCTCGTAATATATATAAAGTTGGCTTCAGAATGCTACTACATTATTATTTGAATAAAATATATTATGTAAGAAGTTATTTGAGTAATCAAAATGTGTTTCAAATGGATAAGACTTATAGACTTGTGTTTTTTTTAATATATTTTTTTTACAAATAAAACTAGCTTCATCCCTAGTAGTCCCTAGTAGTAGCGGGGTAGCCAGAGAGAACGGAGTGGAGTGGAGCTACATGTAGCTATATTTTTTTAGCTTCACGATTATACTCCAAGAAGACACTTCGTCCTCTACTTTCCGCAGAACTCGGGACTGTTGTCGTTGGTCTGTTTTTTCTAATAAATGGAGAATAAAACGTTTCGGTTCCCTGGTTTCGAAATTCTGAAAAAACGTGAAAAATTTATAATACAATACAGATAATAAAAAGTATATTGCTAATATATAGCTACTTGACAAATACTGCTAACACCTAATAAAAAAAATAGCTCGTAAAGGAAAGCGAAAGATTAATGATGCGCAAAAAGGATCTACTTTAAATAATGGGAAAGGAACCTGACTTGTGTTTTTATATTTTTATTTATCTGTGTCGTTAGGTATCGATGCGAACACATTTGTTTTTTTTTTTATAGCTTTTTCAGCAAATTTTCCCTTTGCTCAGTTGTTGACTTAATACTTAAGACTGGTTGTGGATGCGATGTTTTATTTATATATGTAAATATTTATGATTATTATTATTGATGTTGTTTCTATATTATATTGTTCTATTTTCTTTTCTGTAAAGGCGTAGACCTTTGATAGGAAACGCAACGGATGTACTCGTATGTATGTTGGTTCAATTCCTATTCGGGGATTGAAATATTTATTCTTTTATTTCTCCGCTCAGGTAGTATGGTAAAGCGTGGCGTTAAGTTCTGCCATACAATACACCGACATTGAAATTGGAGAACAGAGTATCTTAATAAAGTAGGTTCCCAATCCCCCTGCCTACTCTGGTATGTGTAGTATATAGCGTGAAGCTAAATATTTTGTGTAGCATGTAGCGACAGCTCAGAAGTTACTTACAACTTAGGCAGCTAATACCTAGTATCAACACATTCTGTTCTTGGTTATATGTAAATATAAGGCGTGTTGAGAGGTACCTCAATGTCCTCAATCATTCTTTTAATACAATAGGTATGTTATAGAACCTTCATTAGATTTCTGTTTTTATCCATGGAATAGTACGTACGTCACAATGTAAAGAGACAATAAGTCACTGTAAACATTGTTAACGTGGCGTCTATCGGTGAATTGGGAAACCGTTTGCTAGCTTGCTATTTATTGGACAGGTCATTATAATGTATAGAAAGAGGGAACTTAGCTCATTTGGATGGTTCATCACCATTTATTCCACGTGCCTGATAAATGGGGCTAGTCTTAAGATTTTTTTAGTGCCACGCTGTAAATCGCACTGAATAGGGTAGGCAGAGGGAATCTAGAAACCTAGTATTAAGACACTCCGTTCTGATAAAGACACTTCGTTCTATTATTCGAATCCTTTTTTTTTATGGAAAAGACACGGCAAACGAGAGTTACATGTTGAGTGATGTTACTCAACATCACGTCACAACTACCGGAAAAAAAGTTGGGCTGTTCCAATAAACTTCAATGGTCTTTTATATATATATATATATATATATATATATATATATATATATATATATACTAACATAACATTTCTCTCAGCCACGTCTGGGCTGAAAAAAACACATAACTATAAAATTCCCATCACACACAGATTTTGAGGTACAAATCTCTTATTATCTAAGCTAAATAACCTTTATCTCCAGTTCGTCCTTTAGCTTGCTCTCATTTGACATTCCTGACCCGGTTGTTTCATTACACATTCCGGGTTTATTTTTTGAAGTACAAATATATACTAATCCTTTTATCTCTAGTTCGTCCTTTAGCTTGCTCTCATTTGACATTCCTGACTCGGTTGTTTCATTACACATTCCGGGTTTACCTCTGAAGTGCTACTGAAATTTAGCAGTTGTTAAGCGGATAATAATATTCACGTTGAATTTTATGAAATTTTCTTTAAAATTAGTTTTAAGATTTAAGTTTGTGAATAATTTATTTATTAACATATTTGTATTTATTTGTTTTAAATATAGTAAATAGTTTTTTAAATTTATTTTAATAAATTAGAGTGTATAAAAAAAAACAGAGTTCAAATCTTACCAAGAAAAACTATTTATTATTGTGAGTTTTCTTCGGCTTAACACTTACTTTTAAGACTTATTTTTTGTAGTATTTAATATAACTTTTTTATTTTTTTTAACGCCAGTCGTGGCGCAGCAGCACAAAATGTGACTGGTTAAGCCAACTGGCTGTGGGTTCGATCACCACACGAGGAGATGAAATATTTACTTAAATTTATAAATCCATTTCGCACACAACACGCAATGCCTTCAGAGTTCGGCAGAAAGTGGGGAACGGAGTGCCTTATGAAACTATGTTCCCTCTGCCTTCCCTGCTGTGTGCGGGATACAGCGTGAAGCTGATTGATTTTTTTTAACTTTTTTATGTTATGCATAATTACTATTTAACACATTTATTTATTTTTCTGAATATTTTGAATCTTATCTTCCGAAACTGTGCTATACTTAACAAATGTACACACACGTACATGAGAATATTGAAAAGGTACTTAAATATTTAATTAACGGTATACGAAATAAGCTTGGTCGTATGGAGAAGCATATACATATGTTATGTATATTTTCTATTTCATGTAATTCAAATTAACAAGAAAGTGTAATGAATGTGTTATATTGATGTAGAATCCTGTAACGGGTATTATAGAATTATTTTTAGTAATAATTTTATTATTTAAGATATAGCTAAATTTCTTTTTCATTTAATAATGTAAAAAATACAAATTATAGCCGTATTAATAATCATAGAGAACGCGAAGTTATCAAGACAAGGAACTACCAGAGGCATATTTTGAAAGATGGCAAAATCGGCATCTGTTGGGGGTGTTATCGACCTGGGGAGTCCCTCAGATATATTGTCTCGGGTTGTTCTCATCTTGGTAATAGTGAGTATTTGCATAGACTGACACCAGCAACTTGCCCTTCAATATGATCTTGGGGAATTTGAGGTGCCTTACTACAGGTACGATCCCATGTCTGTTCTTGAAAATAGCTGTGCTTTGCTCTATAAGACAATCTCGTGATGACCGAAACAAAAGAATGATCTAAATATTTGGACCCAGCCCTTGGAGATTACCGCCATGTGGGAGGTCAATGCGACTATCATTGTGTCCATAGTGGATTCAGTTAATGGTGAGACTACTAAATGGTGAGTACTTGAGACGTCGCGTATTGTGAGGAGGTTCCTCTCTCTAGAGGTATCGATGGCATGGACCCTTATCCCGCCCTCAGAAGAGTATTTTTTATATTTTAAAAATGTATTTTTTATTATAATTTATATTTAAAAATTTAAAACTTCTCTTTTAGAATAAAAGTATATGAAGTATAGAAAAAGCATATTTAAATTTCGAAAATTAAGCATTAAATTAGCTTCACGTTGTATCCCACATAGAGCAGGGTAGACAGAGGGAATCTAGTGTTAAAATTTAGGAAAATTCAAGATGATTTTATAAAAGTATATTTTTTAAAAATCAACCAACCATGTCCCGGATTCGGATGGTTCGAAAAAAGTGTTATATAACACGTATATGATTAGGATATCTATAAATAATGTATGATTTTTTAAATGGCTAAAGGCTAGTAAGTCTAAAGGCTTTAATTTAAGGCTTTAGTCTAGGCTTAAGATATAAATAAAACAGTATAATTGGGCTAAGTGAATCAAATGTAGACAACGTGTTGCTAACTGTGAGACGACGCAACTTCTTGTACGGCGCTCTCGACCTAATCTCATTTATAACAAGAAGAAAAAACCCTATTCTATGTATAATATGAAATATTTATTTGCTTATATGATAAAATAGGATGACTTTAGGATATAATGTGTACATGTAAATATTTAAACAAAAGTTAATGTTACAAAATTGATGTGTTTATTTGGTGGAACGCGCTATTCTTAAGAATAACCAGTTTCAAATTCTTGTATTTTTCAGCTTGATACTTTATCTTTATAGGTAGGTAGATAAGCTTAGTGTATAGACACTCCGCTCTCCACTGTCAATTGAATTCTGGAGACATTGCATATTAAGTGGCAGAACTCAACCCCCACCTTACCTCGACATTAAATACAAAAATGGAAATATGTACTAATAGGCCAGTCATGGTGCAAGGGCACAAAGTGTGACTGTAAAATCTACTGGTTGTGGGTTCGATCCACACTCGAGGAGATGAAATATTTACTTCAATTTATATTTCCATTTCTTCCGTCCAGAATTCTTCAGAAAGTGGTGAACCGAATGTGCTGTGTGCACGATACAGCGTGAAGGTGATTTTTAATTTTTTTTCATTCTATGAACTATTTCTTTGTCTCGATGCGCTTACAATCACGTTATTACCCTACGCCTCACCTGGCCTTAATAACTAAAAAGTTCTCTAAAACACTATTCAGAACAAGCAAATATTTTGAAACGCTACCAAAAATATATCCATGTACAAGTATTCGAGTACATTTTGCATACATCAATAGTTTGATAGAACATCAAAGGAGTATGCCCATCGCCAGACAACGGAGTATTAAGAGTTTCTTTTGAGCACGTGTTTGTGTGAGATATTGGAGTGAGTCTAATACTGTACTTATTTTATTGACAAAAGGTAGAAGTATCTTTATATCGAGTTTATTATGCTTAATACAGCTCTAGTTTACAAAGCCTTTATGGAATTGGAAGAGGTGCTTAGAAAATATATAAAGTATTTACACATGGAGTGTTTTTACAATATTTTATAAAAGGATTAGTTGGGTATCATTTTCTATTGCGAAACTTATTGGATCCGAAAAATGTTTCTCTTGTGAACGCAGATCATTATTATAAATATATCTTGAAAATATTTTTGATCGATTTGTAAGTATAAAATTAATTAAATTTTATGATGTTTAGTCTAAATGGTGGGAGCTTTTTTATACTTATATCGTATATTATTTTATATGGAATACGTAATATTGTTTGTCCTCGACTCAGCTATATAAATGATAAACTTTGTTCCTTACGTCTTTATTAGCCTCACGCTAGATTCCGCATATAGCAGGGTAGACGGAGAGAAACAGTTAGCAGAATCAATTAATCAATTTTAAATGCACTTTATTTAATTAGATTAAAACAACGGTTATACTTAAGTATATTGATTTCTCTTAAAATTTGGATCAATGTCGTCTCTTATAAGGCTGTTCCGACTGCCTTTGAATTTTTTACTATTAACAGACTACGAGTCATTTTTGATTGAAATTGACTTTTTTACTTCATATCAACAATAACATATTTTAAAAAACGTTGAAAATGTTAGGTTTAATTATTCCAAACAGCGAATTATTTTATTATCAAAAGAATGCTCTTCTTAACTCTTACCTAATAAGGTAAGACTTAAGAAGAACAAATATGTTCACCTCATTGTAATGTACATTAGCTGATAAAAATATTAGATATATTATATGATAAAACTATTAGATATATTTCCTTTTTTAACTAAGGTAAGTAAATCTCTTCTCACAGATTATAAAAATAAAATACATTAATTTCCTGAAAAGCGCAGCGTTGTGTTAGGCCACTTAATACTACAATGCCTCCAGAATTTACCGGAAAGTGGGGAATCTTCTCCGGGTTCCTTTCTCTCTGGTTTCCTTCTGTCTACTCTACTAAACAGCGGGATACAGCGTGAAGCTAAAAAAAAGGCATAACCCGTATCGTATGAATAGATTTTTCTTTTGAAATAACTCTGAATTATGTTAATTCTATTATTCTAATCTTTTAGAGAATTTAACTGTGCGTGTGAATACAATGTAACTACTGCTATTTAACATGTCGCAAAGTTCTGCAAAAACAGAGTGGTTCAATAAATACATATCAATAGAAATTATTAGTGACCTATTTCAATATAAAACCTGAGTGAAGACCAAATAAATATATTAAGCTGGACAAGTAGTACCGTCCGTGGGTAGGTTAATATAAACACGATGCATATGGGAATAATGCTGATTATTCGCCGGAAGTACTCACTGTCAGGCTCCTTTCAACTCAGCGTTTCGTAACTTCAAGTTAAGTTCAAAATTGTATTGAGATATTTATATTAAAAATTTGATAAAGTGGAATATGTCCACGACTGTCTGTCTACGACTTCATATTCACACGTCTTATAATATACGACGTGGTCTTCATATGTGATTTCTTAGTTATTTTGAACCTACGTAGATGTATATTTTTCTTGTACTTTCATATATTATATAGAAATGTGCGGATCTATTGATAGATAAATCTTCTTTACACTGTATCCTACACATAGCGGGCAAGATAGGCAGAGAAAACCTAGTGTTAAGACACACCGTTCCCCTCTTTCCGCCTAGTTCTGAAGGCATTGCGTGTTCACTGGCGCAACTCAACGTAAATGTAGCTAAATATTTCATTTCCTCGAGTAGGGATCGAACCCACAACCAGCCGATTTTACAGTCACACTTTATGCCCCTGCGCCATGACTGACCTCATATAGATAAAAAGAGTTTTTTTTATTTAAAATGTAAATTTTTACCGTCGTAAGATGTAAATAATCTGATTGTATGTGATAGTTGTAAGTTCGATTCTTACTTAGTAGAAAACTAAAGACCGATGACCCCCAAATTTCCCCGTACAATAGCATAAAACAAATGTCTGCAGCCTGCCTGCTCAATTATTGTTTGCTTATTCTTTTTTTTCTGTATATGCTTCACGCTGTATCCCGCATGTAGTTAGGCTTACCCTAATACATGCGGGATGCAGCACAGGGAAGTCTAGTGTTGTGACACTCCGCTCTCTAATATCCGCCGAATTCTGGAGGCATTGCGTGATGAGTTGCGAAACTTGATGCTGCGTTTTACCTCGACACCAGAGCGAAGAAATGAAAACTATAAATATGTAATTTCCTCGAGTGGGGTTTGTACGAACAAACCGTCGTGGCTACAGTCACGCTCCTGCTGCACCACAACTAGCCTCAAACTTAACTGTCGAATAAACAAATACCGTACAATATAAAACCATAACATATACATTTTTAATTTCGCTAAAACAACAAAAATCTTCTTAATTTAATATAAAGCTTCAAAATCAATAGGTTCCAGATTAACTTTAGTCACAACCAAGATTCATTTCCATCATTCCCGACGCTCCCGAGGAACTCACAAACGATTACTACACTTTATTGCTGGCATTAAAAACAAAATTGTTCCGCAGTTTCGGAGATCCCCGAGATACCGAACCTTCTAAATAAGATTTAAGGCTAGCGTCAAGCAAAGGCTTAGGCGTTGGATTTTAAATATTCATACTGTATATCCTTGGCGAATGAACTACCTGTGTTATGCGTTATTAAGAACACATTTTGGAATAAGTTAATGTTTTTTGAGGAATAAGGAGAAGAGAAAATAGAGTGCATAAAAATTTTAATACGATGACAATAACCCAAAAACCTTATGGCTTCAGTGGTTAAAGTACCGAAACCCTATCACTTAGACTATCCGTTCGTCTATATGTATGTTCGTCGGTGACATTTAGACAGTTGAAATTTTCACAGCTGATGTATTTCTTGGAGACCAGTTCTTGTGGCACAGGAGCACAAAGTGTGATTGTAAAATCGACTGGTTACGGATTTGACCCCACTTGAGGAAATTAAATATTTATTCACATTTATATTTTCATTTCTTCGCTGTGGTCCCACTTTCACTTATCACGCAATACCTCTAGAACTCGAAAAGTGGGGAACGGAGTGTCTTAACACTAGGTTCCCTCTGCCTACCCTGCTGTTTGCAGGATACAGCGTGAAGCTGATTGATTTATTAATTTGCTTTATGTATTTCTATTGCCTCTAAAACACTGTGTACTAAAAACGGAATAAAGTAAATATTTAAGGAGGCATTTTATTTTTTCGTTCCACAACACTTGGCTTCGTTAGTATGATAATCCGCAATCCAATACCAGATTACACTCGAGGTAATTTGAGATAATAAGATTCGTCGTTCCTCTTTTGCCTCGTTATTTACAAAGGTTAAGCCGTTGACGGCGCGTAGGTGAACTTTGAGGTTCCTTCAGCCTATTTGTCAGCTCAGTCTGAAATGTAAGTCTATTTTCAGAGAGTAATCACTTAATTCTTGTATTGGAAAGTGGACAATATTTAATTATGACGAATTTTGTGTATATTTTATTAATTATAGATATCAAAAATGGATGTTATAGAGGCCGTCGTTTATTATTTGTTTTTTTTTTGTATTGTGCAAATAACTAGCAGTGTTTTTTTTTAAATATAAGTGATTATAGTGCGAAATTATAGACGGATACTTCAATACAGTCACGGATACTTCAGTTCAGTACAGTTGAGGCCAGTCGTGGAGCAGCGGCACAAAGTGTGACTGTAAAACCGACTGGTTGTGGGTTCGATCCCCTCTCGAGGAGTTAAAATATTTACTTAAATGTATTTTTTCCATTTCTTCGCTCTGGTGTCGAGGCAAAGCGCGGCGTTAAGTTCTGCCACTCACCACACAGTGCCTCCAGAATTCGGCAGAAAGTGGGGAATGGAGTGTCTTAGCACTGGGTTCCCTCTGCCTACCCTGCTGTGTGCGTGATACAGCGTGAAGCTAATTAAATTTAATTTTATTTTGACATCAATACAATTTTAGATAAAATTGACATGTCAATAAAAAACAAACTGATGTAAAAAAAATAAAAATCTAGTATAAACTAGCTTGATTCAAACATTAAACGCCAGTTTGAAGGTCAATGTATTCAATAAAAGCACGGAGTGTACAAATTGAGTAGTTTATATGTCAAGGTCAATCATGGCTGCAGTGTGGCGTGCGCTGTATAATGTCGATCCATAAACTATGAACGTATATTTTTCTTTTAGTTTCTCTATTTATTCCGCATAGTAAATAAAATTTAAATAAATATTTCACCCATCGAAATGAAAATGGAGATCGAACCCACAACCCGTCGTGCCTTTACACGCCTCATCATATCATATCATATAAAATATAATTAAGAGAAGAGAATAAACTACTTTATTTCAATTCAATGGCTTCACCATGCCCATCACGCTGCAGAGTAAGCTAAAAGTATAATATCTAAGTCCGCATTTCGAGTGTAAATTCAAAGGACCCTGTTAAAATTATATGATTTTATCTATTTTACTATTTTTGAAGCCAGTCAGTCTGTGCCACACAGGGCTCAAATTGTGAGTGTAAAATCGACTGGTGGTGGGTTCTATTCTTACTCGAGGAAATGTAATATTCGTTAACATTTATATTTTCAATTCTTCGCTTCGGTGCCGAAAGCAAAGCGAAGCGTTGAGTTCCACCACTCAACACGCAATATCTCCAGAACTCGACGGAAAGTGCAGAACGGAGTGTCTTAACACTAAGCTCCCTCTGCCTACCATGCTATGTGCGGGATAGAGCATGCAGCTGATTATTAATAATTTTTATATTATTATTTATATTAATTATGATATTATTATTATTATTTCAATATTTTGAAAGGTGTGATAAGTAAAAATGCAAATACGTGTAGAAATATTTATTACAACAGAAACTGAGCTATCCACAACATTAGTAAGTACATGAGATCTATTTTCTTACAAACCTTTGTACAATCGTTGCATAAATAAGATGAAAACGCTATATCATATAAGTGAAGAATAAACATAATATTTTCCATATTTTTATACTACAAAACTTAAAAATGTATACATATTTTTACAGAATTATTAAATTAATGTTTATTATCAACTGATTTTTTAAATATATAATATAAAAATCAAAAAAATATTTTAAAAGTCTTTGTCGTATATTTAAGGCAGTTGTTGAAAGCGATAGTTGTGGGTTCGAGCTCTAAGCGGCGTTTATTTGGTGCAACAATGACGTAGTATTACTTTTAAATTGACGTAGTATTACTTTATGGTAACGCAATGCTTCACGAATTCACTAGGGAGTCTAGTGTTAATTTCTTAACATTAGACGCCCTAGTTCCCTCTCTTTCTACCCTGTTATATGTCAATACAGCGTTAAATAAAAAAAAATGTTATTGTTGTGCCAAATAAGCCATTTAAGCCATAAATAATTTCATTTTTTCATTCTGTATAGACAGAGCCCGTGGTGTTCCTTCATATTTTACGTGGTATCTTTTAGACATGACAATTCGGGAATCGACTATTATGTCACCATTTTTTTTCTGCCCATTCAAATTAAATTATAAAAATGCGATAAAATAAAAAAGTATATTTAATATCTTAAATTACGCGATTAATCCAGGTTAAAATATTTTCATTCAAAATCATTTAAGTAAAATTTTCATTTAAAATGTGTAATAATAAAAAACAAACAAAAATCAAAAATCTTATAGCAAATCATGTTATTCCTATTTAAATGAAAATTATTTATCAAAATACTTAAATTCATTAATACCTTCAAAGAAATATCATACAAATTATTTTAAATATCCGTAGAATATAGACAAACTTGAAAACCTTCAAATATTTTTCTAATAAAACTTACAATATTGAACATTTACATACTGTCTAATGAAAGAGATGGTTTAAAAATATATAATATATATAAAGAATATTTTTAAAATATTATGCACCTAAAGATATTTTCTATGAATCGAAAAATAATTAATACAACTTCGTAATTATATTCTTGAACTATAATTGAAATTATAAGAAACTGTTTTAATCAATTTAAACAATTTCTTTTCTCTTATATAATATATTGATTTTTTTTTTCTATTTGCATATACATCATTAAAACAATTTAATAATACAAGATGTTGTAGTTTTAAGGATCCGTCCAAATATTTAATTTATTACTATCATTATTTACAAAATTTAAAAATCAACTTATTAATTAACTTAAAAATCACCTAATACTGAATATGACAGATTTTCTAGACCATTAATATTTTTTTATGTAATTGAAAAATTATTATTGTGAGTAATGTAATTAGTTTAAAAAGGCTAATTTATTAAAAATATAAAATTATTCATTAAATGTGTGAAACTAGTTTAAAACTGCGGTTTTACGTGATGTAATATAGATTTTAAGCAATTTTTCAATTTCAACCAGTATGTAGTTTCCGAGATTAGCGCGAACAACGAAACTAACTGTACAGCTTTTTAATATTAATATACATATAAATTCTTGAATATATTTAAAATAGTATAAAATTAATAAAAAACGCTTATTATCAATATAAAGAAAGATATTTCCCCACAACTAATTTCAAAGATTGAAATTTTTTTTTTAATATAAAAAACGAAACATGAATAAAAATAAATCGAGGCCTGTCCAAGTATACAATTTTTGTTATCTTCGGAAGTATATTTTCCACGAGGGATCACATTTTCACTTAAACACGGGATAGCGACAAAAGTTTTCACATTTCATTTAATATTTAAAAGAGTAGCTGCTTAAGTCAGTATAGACTGTAAAAAGGCGATCAAAAGAAACTTCAGACTGTTTTATGTGTGAGATTATTATTTTAAACTTGATATTTAAATATCAGGCCAGTCGTGGCGCAGGGGCACAAAGTGTGACTGTAACACCGTCTGGTTGTGGGTTCGATTTCCACTCGGGAAAATGAAATATTTATTTAAATTTATATTTCCATTTTTTCCCTCTGGCGTATATGCAAAGCGCGGCGTTGAGTTTTGCCACTCAACAAATAATGCCTCCAGAATTAGAAAGTGAAAGTTCCCTCTGCCTACCTCGCTGTGTGCTGATTTTATTTAAATATATTTAGCATTTTTCCTGTTGAGATTTTATTTATAAAAACAGAAAAAAAACAAACGAACGAACTTATAATATCCAAATTTTTTTTGACACACCACTGTAACATGTTAAAGCATTTTCCATATACTTCACTGTTTTCACGATTTAATCGACATTTTTCCACAAATAATTAATATTCAATTACATACATCATAATATTCTATACACAGTATACTATATTTATTTGTATGTATATATTTTTTAATTGTCATACAATATTACAATAATCGATGTTTTAATTGATTTTAAATACAAACTTTGCTTGATAAACTACTAACTAAACTAAATAAAACATCAAGAAAAATGTCAAAACACCGTATAAGAACAACAGCAAATACTTAAAATCTTACATATTTTTAAATATTATTTTTTAAATACTATTGCTTTGATATAAGTTACTATATCCTTACGTTATATGTGAAGACTAAATAGAATCGAGAACTTGACATCAACATTCTAAAATAAGTGCATAAAACGACGATACATAAACGACGAGTTCGATCGTTTGGTGCAACAATGAGGCAATTGATATTTTTTTTAATCAATTATATATATACTCCAATACAAGCGGAAATATGGAACTTATACATTATAAACGAATATTCTGTATTTTTTTTAAAAGTGCAAATACGTCGTTGTTGCACCAAATAAGCTACATTTTAAATACAACAGTCAATATATAATCTCACGGCAATCATATTAAAATCCAAATATTTACAATAATTTTTGAATTTACAATACACTAACATGACATTTAAACAGAGGCTTAGCCTAATTTAACACTTACCTATATTTTACAAGGGATGCCGTTATACTAAATAGATATGCGAAATTTTATACTAATATCACAAAGATTTTGTCTTTAAATTTTAAATTTCAATGCAGCACTAGTACAGTCACAATAACAATTAACATTAACGAACTGGAAACAATTCTTTGTACATTAGAAAAAGCCTTCAGCCTGATTTCATTTTGTACGGGATGTCCGTACGTCTCTTCTATCGTCTGCATTAATTCCTTAGGACACGGCAAGGTTTCCAAAGGATAATCGATCAATTTAATAGATTTATTCGAATTCGTCTTCTCTTTGTCCTTATCTGTGTAATCGTCGGTTTTGTCGTAATATTCGTAATTATCGTTAGTCAAAACATTACCGCCGTCTACTTCGTCGTCTTTCATCTCGCTTCGTCTGTCGGCGGTCGGTTCCGGTATACAGGATATCTTTTCCAGGGCATGTTTCATTGTGTTGTCTTGGGTTTCGTTACGCAGCATATATATCCAGGAAAGGCGGCAATTACAATTGAGTGGGTTACCTGAAAACAAAAGACGGTATTAGATTTAACGTGCAGAACCATTGCAAATGAGAGCGATTTAAAGGTCCGCAATTAGAACAGTCAGGGTTTGTGTCATTAACCGTGGATTTTGCCTGCGAGCCTTGGATACTTAATATGCATTAGTGGAACTGAGATTTCGATTAGAATTTAAATTTTCATATATTTTTTCTCTAATCCACCGAGACTTTAATGGGTCTAATTAAAATTTTATGCGCATTTAGTTCATTTCAGTTCAGTTCGGTTCAGTTCAGTGCAAATGCATTCTTCTTTCCATATATATCCGTGCCCATTACGCCTAGAGGACTCATTATTTTGTGGAGTGGCAACTAAGAAGTGCCATTATCAAACAAAGAGAAAAATGTGGTGCCTACCCACCGGTGTCATTAACTGCGTTGAGTCTTTAAATCATTATGATAAATATACGTTGTTATAGAAGAGGAAAGTTTGTTTTTATATTAAGTGGTCCGAGTTTATTTTCACTTTAGATTTCTTGATAATATTTTTTTATTAATATTTTGTACAGTTATCTTTCAAGATCTATTTAATGGTTGATTAGTTCGATTCCCACTCGGGGTTTTTTTTCTATTTAAACGATCTAAATAAATTTAATTAGATAGATGATATATGAAAAAAAGACATTTTTAATTTAACTTATAAAATGTGTTAATTTAGGCGGAAGGAGAACAGAGTCTTTTGACACTAAGTTCTCTCTGCCTACCTGCTATATGCCGGATAAAATGTGAAGCTGGAATAAGCATTCATCTCATAACCATTTGACCCATTTGAATTTAGTCTATTAACTCATGAACGTTATAAAAATTGAATTTAGTGGCTAAACGGAAACTGGAAAGCAAATTCGAGTAGTTCAAATAAATTATAAATAAACGTTTTATAAAAGATCATACATTTTCTAAAATATAAATTCAAAATATGTAAACTAAGATGCATTTATTTATCTTTGATTAATATTAGAATAACAGTACACGAAGCGAGTTGACGTTGAAATATTGTATATTGCTATTACAATCTCGTGTCTGACAAATATTTAGACAATCCAAGACAGTTTGATAGCATATCTATATATTTACAAATGTTACGTAGGTATTAATATTTATATGTATGTATACGAGTATTATTTCTTGTTTGAAATCGTCGAATACATTTTACATTATCAGTGGCAATTAAATAATTAAAATCTTGTAAGTTCAAGTATATTTTTTTTAACTTCACGCTGCGCCCATATAATGGTAGGCTAACTACACCTGGGAACGTGGTGTTAAGATACTACCGTTTTTCAATATTCACCAATTTCCGGAGGCACTACGTGCGGAAATCAACGCCGCAAGAAGTATGGTTAAACGTTATAATAACATTCTATTGAATTGATACGGTAATTATGGCCGCCTTATCTGTTTTACGTATGTTATATGATAATATATTTTAGACACTACTTCATAAAGACGCCAGTTAGTATTTAACTGACATTAAATTTTGACTTTTAACTAACATCAAATCTGTACAATTGTGCCCATTTAAAAAAAACACTCATTTCAAACTAACATATTCAGTCGACTGAGTGCTATTATTATTTACAAAAACAATTTGAACATAGCATTGAATATTGTTTAAATTTTTCATAAATTGTCAAAGAAAAAATGGAAAACCATGTATTTATCTACCAATATTTACCAATACTACTCGGGGTTTAATTACTACCTTTAATTAAAAAAACACATATGAATTAAGTTCTGACGGTTCACGATGAAAATATCGATATGTATTCCTATGAAGAAAAAAAAAAGAAATATATATATATATATATATATATATATATATATATATATATATATATATATACGTATGTATGTATATTGTAAATGCATATGTAACAGAGTTTACTATTAAATTTAAACTGTAAAATATAATACATGATTTATTATTTTTGCTCCAGTGGAAGCTTAAAATTAAAATTCATGATTTTGTTATATGTCATTACGAAACCATAATTGTGATTATATACAAACAATAAATCAACGTCAACGCTGATTTTAGGTCTTTTCACATAATATTAAAATTTTGGGTAGGAGATTCGGTCTTAAAAAGTGAATATTTTTGAGGTAAAGAATACACAAAACAACATTATTGTATCATATCGCAAAAAAGACGTGAATCACTGCAATTTTTTAAATATTGCAAGGTGTTTTGGGCTACCAGAGTTTGTTATTAATATATTTGCGTACATTTATATGATATTTAAATTACCTTCACGCTGTATGCCGCATACAGCAGGATAGACAGAGGGTACATAGTGTTACGACACTCCGTTTCCCATTTTCCACAATATTTAACCTGTTTGTTATCTCCTTCTCCACCTCTATTATAATTTAAACAATTTTATTGAATAATTTCATTATTTTAATAGTAGTAACTAGTAGTCATTTACAGATATTTAGACTCGGAACGTTTTCAACAATAATTTTAATTTAAGATTCCATAACAATGAAATGTGTGAGTGCTTTATCAATAAATTTTCATTGTTACGTCTGTTGGTGTTTGGATTAGGTGTAATTCATTAAAAGTACTACGGGGACTTTGTAATTTCCAAACTCGCTCGAGTATAATGTTTGACTTAAGCTATAAGTTTTAAACAAAAATAATAATATAACAACGGTGTTTTCAGTCAAAGGTAAAGGTAAAGATAAATTATAATTCAATATCTTAAGCTTACAAGTATTCAATTAATTTTAGTAAAGCAACGGGTTAGTTTACCGGTAAGGTAAACTTTCATGATTTGAAAGCACTAAAGGAACTAGTTTCAACAAATCAACTAAAACAAGAAACTAATTTTGTATTTATAAATAGTTTCTGTGTTCCGTAGCTTTTGCTTGCGGTTTTCATACTAAGTTCTACGTTTTCTTTACTATAATCTAACAACGACGATGGCAGGCGGCGTTAACAGCCCCTGCTAGCATAACTACGGATCTTAACAAAAGTGTGAGAGTTCTACACAATTATATCTTAAAATGCATTTTCTGCTTACAATGTATAATAATAAATTATTTTTTTACTTAGAAAAAGCAATCTGGAGTACAAGCAATCAAAAAATAAAATTAAAAAAATATAATAAATACACATGTAGGAAAAAAAAAATTATTAATAATAATTATTAATTATTATTTTTTTTTTTTAACTTAATATTATTATTTTTTTTTTATTTTTTTTCCTACATAGTAAACTTAGTCTCCTACGCAGTAAATTGACACCAGTCGTGGCGAAGGGGCACAAAGTGTGACTGTAAAACCGACTGGTTGTGGTGTTTGATTTCAACTCGAGGAGATGAAATATTAACTAAAAATGTATATTTCCATTTCTTCCCAGGGGCGTAGAGAGGGGGAGGTAAGGGGGTCATCATGCCCCGGGCGCTACACACAAAGGGGCGCCAAGAGGTCGGCAAAACTATTTAAATATATTAAATTGGGAGTATATTTTATATATACAATTATATGATGTTCGTCTGGGGGGGGGGCTGAATACGTATTTTGCACCGGGCGCGAGCCACTGTTTCTTCCCTCTGGTGCCAAGGCAAAGCGCGGCGTTGAGTTTCGCCACTGAACACGCAATGCCTCTAGAATTCGTCAGAAAGTGGGGAACGGAGTGTCTTAACACTAGGTTTCCTCTGCGAACCCTGCAGTGTGCGGGATACAGCGTGAAGCTGATTTATTTTATTTTGATTTTGACTAATTTATACGAGAGAATTAATAATTAGGAAGACTCATGTTAATTCTACTCATCTTGAATTTCGTTAGAAATTTGTCAAATAAGTTATACGTTTTTTTTAATCAAGTCCAGGACAAAGTTGGAATAAATTAGTCGCTAATGTGAATTGGAATTAATTATTTACTATAAAACGTAACCATGTATTGGTGCTATATTGGCACAGTGGTACAATATCTGACTCTTAACGATGGTTCTCTATGGTTATGAGTTTGATTCTAACTTGAGAAAAGTAATTATTCTCGTTTTTGTCAACGTGCAACGTTCAAATTTCGAAGATAAAGATATATATCAACACAGTTTGCTGACTGTATACAGAATAGATCGTGAAGTTAAAAATAATCCGTTCCCATTAAGACTCTTCAAAATTCTGGAGGCATTGCATGTTGAGTGGCGGAAGTAAACGCCGCGCTTTTGCCTCGTTAGTTGTTCATTTCATTTCCTCGATTGGGAATTGAACACATATCCTGTTGCGGTTACAGTTGAAAGATTATGCCTTACAACACAACTGGCCTCAAACTGGCCGTTTCTGTACTTTTTATTATTTCAATCGTAAGAGGTTGCTTCATTCTCTAGAGTGTTTCAATATTTACCGCATGTAATATTCACGATAGCACAGTCGTTGTATGAGCTTCACGTATATAAATGTTTTACCATGTCATTCGTATTCAGTATTTAGTAGAATAGATATTAAACTAATGTTAAATATTTGGGTATTATTTAAATGCGAATTTTCTAGGTGATTTTTTTAGCGGGATACACCCACACATAGCAGTAAAGATAAATTGCAGTCAGTGCTCTTTTTCCTATTTCGACATATTGCGTGGCGGAACTCAACGATACGCTTTAACTAGTTATCAGCGAAATAAAAATAATTCATTTCGAGTCTTCTCCAAATGGGATTCAAACCCATGATCGTCGGCCTTATAGTAAGATGCTGTGCCGCTGCGTATAAAAAAGAGTTTTTCCGGGGATGGACATACAAATGTGAACTATAACCATCTATCTACAAACGAATCAAACATGAAAACTGAAAAATAAAACAATGCTAGCTTCGTATGTTTTATAAAGTAAAAGTATCTTTGAAAACGATGATATTTTTACAATAAATATATTTTTTTATCTTCACACTGTATATCCCGCAATAGCAAGATTCCATTCCGCTTAATTTTCGAGACATTGGTTGTCAACGCCAAATAACGAATACGAAACACAGAATCTAATTGAGAAGATGCAATATAAACCTATAATTATAATGACTATATAGAAATTGAAATTTACAGCGAGTTTCGAACCAAAAACATTAAACAACATACAAGTTGTTCAATACAAGTAAACTTCCTACATCCTTTAGTACGAGGCTTAAAATTTTGGTAACAAATGAAGGAACAGCTTAAGCGGTGCTTGAGGCGCTTGCCTCTCACGAGCAAGGGAATATAACTTATGTTGAAATTGTTTGTACAATCTGTTTATAGAAATGTAGGAAACAAATTGTAAAAGTATCACGATATATACGTGTGTTTATTATGGGCTTTATAAGCTTCCATAGTAAAAGCTCAAGCTCAAGATCTGTATTATGAATTTACTAAAAAGTTCGACTTTGATCTCTTCGTCGATTTACAAGCTTAAATTTGTGTCGTGACCTATATTACTGCATTATTTCTTATTTATACTAGGAAAATCGTTGTTGATGCCGTCGTAGCGCAGAGGTACAAGCATACACACTGTCCACACTCGGTGGAGTAAAATATTTGATATTTTAATTTTCTCGCTCCGTTAATGAGGAAATGCCTAAATAATTCGATGAAAGTAGCCAACTGAAATGTCTCAATGTGAGCGGAGTATCTTAATTTTAGGTTCGTATTCATGGGAAATTATTAACTATTTTATTCACATTTTTTTACATGAATATTTATATATTCATGAAAATATGTATGTAAAAATTAAAATATTGCTATAAGTTTACAAATGAATCGAGTTCCTATGCATCAATATTATCAAATTAATATTTCATTTGATTAACAAAAGATAAATAGCAAACATGCTATCTTATTACTTATTTATTTACATCCTAACTAAGCCAATACTGTGGCTGTAAAGATCATCATTCCCCTTGAATAGTATAATTTGACATGCTTAGAATCCGTTCTAATTAATTTAATTAAAATTTAATCTAAATAATGAGACAGTAGAGGCCCTCTCTGGTCATATATTATACTTAAAACTAGCTTCACCCTTTATCTCTAGGGGGGTAGTCAGAGAATGAAGCGCCAAACGCTACGGTCTCTGTATACCTCTATCACCTCGTCCACTGTCATTCATCAATTTCTTCATACCCTTCATACATCATTATGCTTTTTACATGATCTTCCCGCAGTATCTTTGTTATTGTGTTTTCGAAGGTCAGCCATGGTCTCCTCCTACCTCTCTTACCCCTCACTTTTCTCTCAATTTTTTTATACTGTTTTCGCCATCAGCGTTTCGCTATTACTTGATACTAAGTCGTCATGTCATTCGTATCTATTTATCGTACTTTATTATTCAATAGCCTAATACAAAACTAACCATATAAATAAATAATGGGCACATTTTAAAACTTCGATTTTTTACTCACGTCGAATTAAAAATCAATTTAGTACCACCCGAAACCATTCAAAGACCTAAATCAGATCGTAAGACCGAGCTATTTCGTCTGTTTTACCTATATCAGAGTACGATTTTTACATCAATCCGGGACTTACCCGAGGTATTCATGAATAATATACTATATTGCGCACAATGAAGTAATAACAAGTTGCCGGTCGGCCGGTCATGGCGCAGCAGCGCAAAGTGTGACTGTAAAACCGAATGGTTGTGGGTTCGATCCTGAATGGTTGTGGGTTCGATCTCGATAAATTTATATTTCCACTTCTTCGCTCTGGTGTCGAGGACAAGCGCGGCGTTGAGTTCTGCCACTCAACACGCAATCCCTCCAGAATTCGGCAGAAAAGTGGGGATCGGAGTGTCTTTCACTAAGTTCCCTCTGCCTACCCTGCTGTGTGCGGGATACTGCGTGAAGCTGAAGTAATAACAGCTCCAATAAACGACCAATGTTATCTAATAAAACCCATTCTATGGATCGAAGCGTGCGAAATTTATAGTATCCTTTTTAAAATATAGGTTTCGGTGACACAGATTTACGGATACGTTAACGGAAATAGAAGTATAATAGTATCCGAATGTTACGATATTGTATATCTTTGTGACGTATACTTTATATCAAATATCTAACCCCGATAAGGGGTATGCGGTAAACAAGAGTTGAGTGGTGTTCTATCATTTTGGGACGATATAAGAAATAACATGATGTTATCTGTTTATTCTATTTCATTATGTAAGGGAACCTATTGAGATTGTCGTGGTGCATTGGTCTAAGGTCTGACTGAAAACGCAACGCTATTCGTGGAAATCAAATGCATTATTTTCATTTCTATAATTTTTGTACATGCCTTATGCGTGGGGTTCACTTACACTACATTCCCTCCACTCACCATGCTATATGCGGGTTACCACGTGAAAATTGACGCTCCATTCTCCATTATTACGTAAGGAAGACATTAATTAAATTGACGTAAAATTATCTCAATATTTCGAAAACCAGCGTATTCATAACTTCGAAGATTGTCGATTCAAGAACAATGCAAAAGTATAACAAAACCGTGCTCGCGGCGTTCGTCGGTGAAAAATCTCAAAATTGTTCACCAAATAAAATCGAAAAATATTGCAAAAAAGTGGCTTTAACACCTATTCATTCCAACTTCTCGAGCTTCCTTACTTTTTGCATTGAAAACAAGACAAAGAAATTTGATTTTCATAACCGAGCCGCGCTCACAATGAACTTCTGCTTACAGAAATAAAAAGAAACACTGAGGCAAACTAAATTTGTAACAAACTCCACCATCCAAACTTTTAATCCTATTTGCAATGAGGGTAATGCAAATAGCTTACTTAAAAGTTAATGATGAATTTTTCATAGAAGATTTGTTTGCTTTACAATATTAAAATTGTACAGGCAATATGTAGTGTAATTTTTAATAATTTTAATTATGAGATAGAGAGAGTTAGAGAGATATTTACGTATAATTAAGAGAACGTCGTGGCTCAATGGCTATTACTTCGGAGTGTAGTGTAAATTCGATTGTTGCGGGGTTCATTTCGCGTTCAGGGAAGTAGTACGTAACTTTATTGGTGACGAGGACCGTAAATTTACAAAAATACAAATAAAAAATATAATTTGATATACAGCCGTAACTTTTTAAATTTTGTAATTACTATAATACACTTAAGTAATTACAAAATTTAAATAACATTATTTATAATATCTTATTCAATACAATTATATTAAATATGATACATTTTATTTTGATCGTATTGTCAGTGAATATAATCTCTTCTCTTATATCACATTTACAATCTCCAAGTAATAAATTATTTTCTTCTAACATAGAACTCTTTATAATGCACTCATAATAGTCATTCTATTCATAATTTTTCAAAAGCGTACGTATCTTTTGTAAATAATATACTAGAACTACCCTTTCCCTATACTTTGCCAATGCACGTAACCTACTTTTAGAAAGTATGCCTTTTACAGACTTGACAAGTATTGTATTGTGACGTTAATCGCAGTTCTAGCCTCATAAGTAGGCCGCAACTAAAGCACAAAAGACTAACGTCAGGCAATTTTAATCATGCAAAATATTGGATACGTACCGTCTAAATAAACCACAGAGGAGAGAGCCTTGTCGTTTTCAACTACGGGCCTTATTGTTTCATACGATATCGTCGTCAACAGATTGTTCCTCAAATCTAATACGATGAGACTTCGTATATCTTCGAGAACGTACTCATAAAAAGTTGCCAACTTGTTACCAGATAACGTCAACTTTCTCAATTGCGTCAGCCCCCCGAACGCTCGCTCCGATATAAATTCTATAGCGTTATTATCTAACATCAATTCTTTCAAGCCCCACAACTCACTGAAAGCTAAGTTCCCGATCATATTTATTTTGTTATTCCTCAAGTTTAATCGGGAGAGATTCTCCAAGCCCTCCAACATTTCCCTCGTTACAACTGATATGTAGTTATAATCTAATTTAAGTTCGATCAAATTGTTCAAGTGCTTGAAACAACCTTCGTGGAGAAGACTCAGGTTGTTATTGGATAAATGCAAGACGTGAAGATTTGGCAAATTGAAAAAAACATCGATTTTTATTTCCGATATTTGATTATCGTCTAAACTCAAGTTCGACAGCATCATCATTTGGGAAAAGGAATGTTTCTCCAAATTAGTCACTTTATTGGATTTCAATACAATTTGGCGTATTGTTGAGGAGTTTGTGAAAGCGTATGGATAAATTATTTTAATTGTTCCGAATTGTATCGACAAATGCTTGAGCCTGTCGAGCCTCACAATAGCTTTAGCTGGTATAAAATTCAAGGCGTCGTCGGTCCGAACGTTGAACATGAGATGTTCTATTTCAGATTGGGACGAAAAGCTCGGCCATATTGGATCGTCCTCTGTTAATCCACCGCCGAATATCCAGCAGTCGGCCCTTGTCGCCATTTTGGGCTTATTACTGTCGCAGTAGCAATGGACTTTCGATCTTCTGTCGACTATGTCGCAAATGTTGATGAAAATTGGCATTTGATAGTGGCGTCTATCAATTTTCGGTTTCGTCTCGTTTTTGCTCTCAGTGACAGTCAGCTTCGCAGTCATCAACGAGGCGATAATTATAAAATATTTTATGCTTTCTTCCATAATGCTCGTGCTATCTGAAACAATTTAAAAGCAATTATGTTAATATTTTATGTTAATTAGCCAGCATTAGTAGTGTATGTTAGAGACTGTCGTGGCGAAGGGGTGTGAGAGTGTGAGAGGTTGTGGGTTCGATTCTCACTCATGGTAATTAAATGTTAAATATTTTCTTTTTTTCGCTCTGGCGTTGTGGCACAGCGCGGCTGATTGACTTCCTCTACTAAGCACGCACTGCTTCCAGAATTCAGCGGAAAATGGATAACGGATTTTTTTTATACTAGGTTCTCTCTGCCTACCCTGCTATGTGCAGATACTGCGTGATTTTTTTAAAAGGATAATAGTAATTGGGAAATATTCGATTACACAAAATGAGATATATTAAAATTCCCTTGAGAAGATTATTATAATAAATAGGCGTTTTCTTCATCTGATTTTGTAAATGTTTTTGTAGAGTAAATAACTCTACGAGCAAAATGTAATCACACTACAGACCATAATATTACGTTAGTATTTTTTTTTACTTTCTATTCCACATACCGTGGAATTAGAAAAAAAATTTAGTGTTATGACACTGTATTCTGCACTTTTAGAGAAATTTCGGAGAAATTAAGAAATTGATGCATTGCATGTTGAGTGATATACATCGCATTTTGTCTTGTTACAACAGGAAACTGAAAACAATAAATTATTCTAATTGGAAGTTGAACCTACAACCAACGCGTTTATTACGCTGTCCCATTGCTCCACGGTGGCAAATAAAATATATGTACGAACTATTATTTATGTTAAATAATACAGTAAATAGTATCGCTTTTAAATTATACGCGTTTATTATATGAAGGCGGCGCCAAATTGACGTGAGTGCCTATTTGATTAGGAATTACTGGTAATTAATGTGATCATAACTCATATGTTATGGAGTGTTATTAATTTTAACCATCACGCGACAGTGTGCGCTTACATATATGTAAAAGGTTAATTTCTACATGTTTTTCGTTTAAATAAGATTTTTTTTATGAGCTATGAAAAGCTTTTTTTATCGAGAATTATTATTTTTTACTGTTTTCTACTATAATAAAGAAAATTCAATCACTAAAAATATATGTAGGTGATTTTTCCATATATCAGCAGACTAGATAGAAGGAGCCAAGTGTTGAAAAAAAATTAAGCCCACAACCGTCGCTTTTACAGTCACGCGCTGAGCCACAGCATCTTGTGTTATAACCTAAAAATATTTTTTACAGCCACGATCGGGATTCAAAACCATAATCATCGTATGTACAATCCGATAATACCACCAACACCACGATGCCGTCAATATACAATTAACCTTTAAGTATAATTAATGAATATTTACCATTTTAGGGCTCATACCCACAGTCTATCATGAAGACATATTAGCTTAATTAATAACAAAAGCTAATTTATTTCACGTTATGTCGTGACAAACTAATATATTTCATAGTCAGATTAAAGGATTCCGAAGTGGAGTTGCTGTTGGAAGTTCAAAAGAGGATTAAAAGTTCACTGAGGATTTTCATTGTTAAGAGTAAATTTTAACGCGGAAAAATGTCCGACGATATTTATGAAAATACAGTAAAATTTTAGTTTTCATTTAGTTTTCACAACTCTAGGCGAAAGCTGCTCAACTTCCCGCCGAGGCTGCTGTGAACGTATTGTATATAGGTGAATATATATTTAAACAGCCATGTTCATTTTGTTATTTAGTTATTATACACTGATAGCTTATTAAAATATGTTTTTGGTTTGAAATTTCTGTGACTGACATATTATTACCTACTAAGTTGTTTTTTTGAAATGTAATTTATTAATATAAATAGTTTTCAATATTGAAATACTCAATTGAATATGTGACAGAAACATTTGAGGCAGTCATGACGCGGTGCAGCGTTAAACGCGATGGTTGGGTGTTCTATTACCACTTGAGGTATTAAAACTTACTCATATAGGTTTAAATTGAATGGTAATGTACAAATTACAAATATTTAATCATTATATCAAAAGAATTTAAAGTTACTTATTATAAAAGCTGTTCATTTACAAGTCGAGGCCCAGAAGCCCAGAGTGTGACTATAAAACCGACTGGTTGTGGGTGCGATTCCCACTCGAGGAGATGAAATATTTATTTAAATTTAAATTTTCATGTCTTTCAGTTTATCGGCGTTGAGATCCGCTACTCAGCTCGCAATGCTTCCATGATTTGGCGGAAAGTGGGGAACGGAGTGCCTTAACACTAGGTCTGCCTACCCTGCTGTGTGCGGGATACAGCGTGAAGCTGATTTAATAATTTTTTTCATTTAGCAGCCTCCGAATGATATAAATATACGAATAGGAAACCTATAACAATTTCATTGCCCAATATTGCTACCTATCTGTAAGAATCGAACTGCACCAATAGATGGCGTTAATATCGAAAATTCCTTATTTTACAATTCAAATCATTATTTTCCCATCAACCCTTTCTGTAAAACTTTGACATTATCATTAAATATAAGCTAAAATAGATTATAAATAAAAAATGGCTTTCCCGGTTAGTAAAAGAAAAAACATGAAGAAAGCATTGAATTGAAACAGCATAACTTCTCTCCATTAAAGTTACTTACAAACAAAAGTTTCGAGTTTTGTTAACGATATTTTTTGTGGGCTATTTCAACGAGTTCATAACATTGCCCTTTTTTATTTGGAGTAGTCAATTAAGTTGGAAATGGAGTATTAAATTATTTATTCGAAAAATGGTCTGTTCATTTATGAACATATATCCTACTAATATTGTAAATGCGAAGGTTTGTGAGTTTGTATGGATGTTTGTTACTCTTTCAAGCAAATACTACCGAACCGATTACGATGAAATTTGATATGTAGGTACCTGAAGACCCAGAATAACATATAGGCTACTTTTTATGCCGAAGTTCCCGCGGGATTGATTCCTAATTAAAAATAGATACATTTATCCGTTGTGTCCGTTTTGCGAATTTTCAGTTGTGTTTCAGATAATATTGTTACGTTATCATAGGGTTTACACGCGGGCGAAGTCGCGGGCGGCTTCTAGTATTTAATATTTTATTTCAGTATACAGCGTGTTGTAAAATCATTAAAACATGTCGATTTTTAAATGTAATAGAACTCTATTACACGTTACGTTTTTATTTTCAATACATATATTTTAGGCTTTTTGTAGTATAATGAAGAGTTAGTGAAATTATTTTATGATTTAATATTCCATAGAACTATATAATATTTACCTATACTATATGGTTCTATGGAATATTAAATCACAAAATAATTTCACTAACTCTATAACTATATAATAGTTAACGATTCCCTTCTTTCATTGAAAAAAACGTATGAAAATTTAAACACATTAGAAAGAGTAATGGGCCCGAATCTTGGGCCTGATATTGAAGTTATTTATACATTTACTTAACCAAAGTGTGAAACGAAAATGATACAGAAAAAAAATAACCTATTTGGTAACTACAAACTGAAGTCTCACACCGTTAACCCTAAACAGACACACCAACCAACCAACCAACAATTCGAATTTACTTTCGTCCAACTTCAAGCATTCCATTGTCTAAAGCACGTCCTCAGTATCGATCCATTCAATTTGGCGTTACATTCAAGTTTTCAATAAGTTATCTGTTGGGCACGAGCACGCTTGCTTTTAGCGGAAACTCGGTTAGACGATGTGACGGCAAAGGTAAGTAAGGTAAACCTAACTAAGTTTTGTACCGCATTGTTTGTGGTTATTCTGTTATAGGACGGGATAATGGTGTATGGATATATGTTTTGTTTCTTATATTATAAACGTATATAGAAAATGCTTTTTCATCAGTTTCGGTTAAGTCTTATTGTTGATAAAATTAATCAAATATATCAATTTAAAGTGAACCTAACCAAGTTTTGTACCGCATTGTTTGTGGTTATTCTATTATATGACAGGATAAGGGTAAATGGATATATGGTTTTTTTTATATAATAAATATTATAAACGTATATAGAAACAGATCAGTTTCGGTTAAGTCTTATTTTTGTCCTCAAAATAATATAATAATCAAAATATATATTGTCAAAAAGTACATTTTATATATTGTTTAGCGACTTGAAATGAACAAATCTTATAACTGTGTATATGTGTGCTATTTATTAACTATGTATGCTTGTAGTGATCAAATGAAAAAAAAGTATTAAATCTTATCAAAGTGCAAATGTAACATTGCATCGTAAATGCTATGCGGAAGGTTAGTGTCAGCTTCAACCTTTATCTGGCTCCCAGAGGGATCCCAGTGTTTCTGCCCATTGTTTTAAAACATTACATGAACGATTGAGTGGCGGAACACAACGCTGCGCTTAGTCTTTTTACCAAAGGGAGAATTTTATTTAGCTTCGTGGGATATGTGGGATTGAACTCACAACCTCTCGCGCTTACTGTCTCACTAGTACTCCTTTGCAAATAGCCTCAACCTCTACAAATATTCAATTCGTTAAGTTAGCAATATATATAGCCTAATCACAGCGCTGCCTTTTACTTAGTTTATTTATAAATTATACTAGACGCAAAATCACAACTAACATTTATCTAATTACTTTTGTTGAGTCCAAAAACCAATAAATAATAAAAAAAAATACTATATAGTAACAAATTTCTTTATTTACTATTCAGCTTTATTCAATTTTTGAGCAAAATAATAAAAATTATAAAATTCACTTTATATGCCTTTTTTGTTCTAAAAAAACACACAAATACGAATACTATTAGAAGTAGGTATGCAATATTTAAGTTCCACGGTTTCACGGTATATAAAAGCCGATTTTATTATTCGGTTTTGCAAATATTCTTGATGGAAAAAAAACTGTGTTGTACTGCGGTATCGTATTTTCGGTAGTTTTTAAGGTCAAAAGCGTTCTATTTATTTGCCCACTCCATTCCTGACTTGAAAATATTTATTTTCATACTTCATGTTTTATTTGAAATCACAATAAATTCTATTTTTTGCGTTGCTTTTGGAGTTTTGT
Organism: Heliconius sara; assembly: GCA_917862395.2. Lineage (NCBI taxonomy): Eukaryota > Metazoa > Arthropoda > Insecta > Lepidoptera > Nymphalidae > Heliconius > Heliconius sara. The sequence goes on along the minus strand of OU860795.2, from coordinate 3,227,070 downwards.
GATAAATGTAAAAGGTTCTAGTTATTTTTGTGTGTTTGTTTTTCTCGTATTGGCTAGATATTTATACATATATCTCATGACTACCATAGTTGGCTTTGCTATCGAGATTTATTATAATATTTTGATTGACAGAAAAAGTTTTAAGATTTTAAAAGAGGCCAGTAGTGACTAATCGAGGCGTAGAGTTACAACTGTGTGAATATAAACGCGACAGGTTGTAGGTTCGAGTCTTATTCGAGAGTAGTGGGGAACGGAAGTGACTGAATGATAGCGGAGTGCCTTAACACTAGATTTCCATTAACTTTGCTATAGGCAGTACACTGCGTGAAACTAAAAAAGAAAACACTTTAAAAGGATATTTTGCTTACAACTTCGCTTGTAACGATAATTAGTGATTAAACCATAAAGTAGAATGGTTATTGTATGCCGAAACAAGACCTCTTATTATTCCTCAGGAATAAAATAATGTTATATTATAATTTTTTTTATGCAAATATATTATTTAAAGACAAAAACAGCTTAGCAAATTTTATTATAAGACCACAAAACTGTAATGGTTCTTATTTATGTGAAATTTACACTCGAAGTAACGTTAGGGATAAATATCGGGCATCAAGAAAGGTTAGACTGCGGTCGCTTTAGGACGGATCGTCAATTATACTGACTAAGTAAATATGTATCAGTTGAGAAACTTTATAGTGAGTGTAGATTCTACTTAGTTCATAGTAAAGATACCTTTAATACTAGTACCTATTTTAATTAAAACATTATTGTTTTCTTTGTATAGAGTGTAATAAATTGTTTTATGCATACTAGTCGTCTTTCGTAGACGCGTATTTTTTCCCGTTTCCTTAATAATTTTGATATATCCCTTCTCGCTCCCCTATACATCTTAACTTAAGGTATGCTCTGTCCCTAATATACACAGTAGTATCAAATGTTGTCTGTCTGTTATTTATAATTATTTATTTATTTAATGCTAGATTATACGAAATACAATTTTAGTGTAAAGGCCGCCTTATCACAACATGTGATCTCTTCCAGGTTTCCCATATTATTAAAAAATGTAAAATCCTGTTTTTTTTTTGTTTTTATGGACAAGACACGGCAAACGAGCTTGCAGCCCCAGAGGAGCTACAGGTGCGTTGCCAGCCTTTAAGATGGGTTGGGCGCCGGGGCCCGGCATTGCCTGATGCGAAACGCAGTGGCATAAAGCCACTACTTCACGCCAGTTTTAAATGCCGGGGGTGGTAATATTCCGGTCGAGTCTGCCCATGCGTGTTGCCATTGCTGGCGACGTGACTCTACCACACGTACTTTAGTCGCCTCTTACGACACCACCAGTACCAGGATGATCCTATTCTAGGCCGGGATCACACGGCGTTTTATTTCGTATCTTAATCATTCGTCCTGTGCACGCCCTCTCAAAACAGACAGAAAAAATTATATATGGCTAATAAGAATAGGCTATAGAAAGACTTTGCTAATTTAATTACACTCAGTTGCTAACTTTGACAGTGGTGATGAGAAAATTACTTCCATTTCTAGTATAGAAACTTTTCCTTTTGTAATTTTAATCTGTTATCATCTACGATGAGTTTATATTTCAGTTTAAAAGCATATAGAACAGTAAATAGGCACAGGTATTTAGTGTCAAGACACTCCATTTTAACTTTTCGCTAGAACTCTAGATTATAGATTGCGTGTTCAATTGTGGAACAAAATATTCTTAGTGAGCAGAAACATTAATGTTTATTCAAATACTTAATTAAAATTGAAGTAACCTTTAAATATTCATTCTATATTTAAACAATTTATAGTTATTGAAGTGTTGAAAATAGATATAGTGTTACTATGGAGTATGAAAATAGATATAGCGTTTCTATATCTATTTTCAGAAATTCCATTATGTTAAACAGGGACCTTTAGACCATTATAGCTTATTAAAAATAATTTTAAATCATATTTGTTTATTAAAATCAGCTTCACGCTGTATCCCGCACACGACAGGGTAGGCAGAGAGAACCTAGTGTAAGACACTCCATTCCCCGCTTTCTGCCGAATTCTGGAGGCATTGCATGTTTTTTTTTTTTTTTTTTTTTTTTTTTATTTTATTTCTTAACACTACAGACACTTGGTCCGGTTACTTTTTAAATTTATTATTATATCTAATATCCTTATCATATATATTAATTACATTGTCGTTTACATACAATCAATATCTATAATAAGCAAATTATATTTTTATCTTTACATTATTTTACATTGCATTGCATGTTAAGTGGCAGAACTTAACGCCGCGCTTTGCCTCGACACCAAAGCGAAGAAATAGAAATATATATTATATCGTCAAATAGGGTTATTACTATGTTTTCATCGTACAGATTTTATATTAAGTTAGTACAATAATACTATTCTTTATTCTACATCTAACAAATTTAAGCAAAGAAGAGATCAAAAATTAAATTATAACGCTCTAAAACGACAGCCGGTTACGATGCGAAAGTTCCGTATCGCTATAAGCCTAATAACCCACAATATACATAACAATATTCATTATACATCTCAGCCTAGGTAACATTAACATAATTAGTTGAGAAACTTCTACTGCCGAACTAAGACTATTTCAGAAAACGTCACGTAAGTAGAGCACTGATTTGATTTATGAATTTAGCAAAGCCGAGAACGTACAAATGTTGAAAGTTGTCTATTTTGCATTTCCCAACGGAAGGAGCGTCATGCTTTAATTTTTATGTGCTTAAGAGCTACTGGATGTCTGCTTCGGTAGTGATAAAGAACTACGTAAATGAACCGTAAGTAACGATGGTTTGATTTTGTATTCCTTTTTGGTTGGTGTTTGTGTTAGTATTTATTATTTATTTATTTTATATTATATTCTTTACAATCCCCGAACGGGAATTGAACCTATCCATAGTAAGATCTGTGGTAGAAGAAGGCATAAGTATATATTTAAAATCCCCTGTTCTCCACTTCTCGTCCCTTTTTTATGTCGTTAACATTTGAATGTCAAAATATTGTTATAGAAATATTTAAAATCCCTACAAGTTAAACTAACGCTTAGCTTTTCTTGACATTTTTGTATAAAATATGTTGTATGAAAATGTTATATTTATATTAAGAAATACAGCAACATAATGAGAGCTACTTTAACTTAAAAAGATTTCTATTATTTCCATTGAACATGAATATTGTAGGGTTTTCTTTGAATTTAAATATCAAACTTGCTGATGTTAGTACATCTTTGCACGTTATCTTGAAGATTTCTTGAAAAGATTCTATAAAATCCAAGTCCTTGGCTTGCGCTATTCGACGTTTCTACCTCGAATTAAATTGAAGTGAAGAAGAAACTGATAGTACTTAATGTCTGAAGGAAAGTTAGTATTATTTTATATTATTATATGTTATTTCGTCGTAGTTCAGAGGCATGGGACGGTTATGGGTTCGATCCCCACTCGGGGAAATGAATTATTATTTAATAATATTTTCATTTATTTGCTCTTGACGGCCACTTTCGGCCACTCAATACGCAATGCCTCAAAAAATTCGCCAAAAAGTGGGAACGAGGGGTCTTAACACAAGGTTCCCTTTGCCCACTCAGTTGAGTGCGAAACAATATGAAGCTGATTTAGCATGCTATTTATGCTGTATGAATTAATAGTGCAGTTGTTGTATTTTATTCGTAAATCATAATGGATGGTTGAATTAATAAAAGGATTATTTTTAGTATAAACAATGATGTAAAAGTCATGATTTTATCCAAAGTGATGACCGGATTGCAGTTATAAAATTTATACATATTATACCATATTATTACTTAATATTATAAATGTGATGGTACACACAAAATGGTTGTTACGCCAAAACTACTCAACCGATTATCGTGAATTTCTGCTTCACGCTGTATGCCGCAGCAAATTAGGGAAGAGGGAACCTAGTGTTAAACACTCTATTTCCAATATTCCAACGAATTCTGCTTCGTGTGTTAAATATATAAAATTATGCATATATAATTATGTATGACATGTTAGTTATTGATTAAATGTTCCAAGAGGTGACTTCGGCCATCAATCACATTCGCTAAAGTGTATGTATTGCTTTCTAACGATCCGCCCACGTCCGCTCAGGTACTCGGCGTCGATCGATAGTAGTTTATTTAGTTAGTTCTATTATATGGTGATTATCGTCGGGAAAGTATTCAAAAATATATTAATTTAGTATTATAGTATAATATAAAAAATGTAATCATTTTTTTTTCTCCTATTAACTAATAAAGTTCTTTTTTAACATTTCTTCACGCTCTATGTCACAAAGCAGGTTAGATACCTCTTTAGCGTAGTGTCGAGACTCTCCATTCTCACTGCCTACTCGAATTTCAGATATTGTTCAGTAAAGGGACTATAAGCATTCATAACTTACAATAAACAAGCCTATAAAAAATTACCGTCCCGTAAATTATGTAGTTCTGTTCTCTCTGGCTTTTCCTCTAGGGATAATGCGTGAAGTTATAAAAAGCCTAATCGTAGTTAATATGTTTGATTACTAAACTCAAATTATGAAAACCCTGTTAAGGCCGTAGTAGTGCAGTGAAACAACGGTGTAACTATAACACAACGGTTGTGGGTGCGATCCCCACTCGGGGGAATGAATTATTATCTCTATATATTATTATATACAGCAAAAATATTTTGTCTGTACATTTAATAATTTTGACTGAAATGGTTAGAGGGACACTAACCATAATATTAGAAACCAAAAATATTTTTTTGAATTTCTTGTCTGTCTGTCTGTCGGTCGATATGTATGTTCCGCATTTTTTCTCTAAAGTACTGAACCGATTTACTTGAAAATTTTACTAATTGCTTTGTTTTAACTCAACTAACCTACTAAAGTGGTTAGTTCATTAAAATCGCTTCATTAAAAAAAAGTTATCGTCATTTGAATGAACTCAAGGCATTAGTTTGCCTGCGAATATTATATAGCAATCGCACTGGTAAGATTCTTGGCTAAAGAATGACATTCGAAACGTCTTGGTTATATGACTGTTGATAAAATATATATTTTTGAAGCACTATTACATAATATTTTATACAATAAAGTTAAACATAATTGAATTGTTAGTGGAATTTACCTTCATAAATCATAAGTTTAAGTCGTAATTAATTCACACAGAGATACAGAACGATCTTAAAAGAAATATCGAGTAAATACAAAGATGTTTTGGTTGGTTTGGAGTTAATATGCAATTAATACAGTTATTTTACAAAGAATATTATGAATCATTAACCAAATGAATAATTTAACATTATAGGCTATTTCTGAAGCAGTAAATTAAATTTTTAACTGACATCGACACACTTAACAGAGTTTTAAAAAACATAACATAGGTAAAAAGAACGTAATATTACGAAAATATACGTATAGTATACGTATAATAAATAATTAGCATTACGTATGTTTTATAAATCAAATAAATAGTACATTGGTTGTATTTTTTAGTCCGATAAACAAAAATTCTTAGAGAAATTACAATAATGTCGTAAAAAAATCATATTAGAATATTACAGATTAAAGTAATAAAAAATCATATTAGAAGTCATTTTAGTTGTCAATCAATTCTGCTTATTAAATCAATTATCATGTATTTTAAGCGGGCGAAGCCGCTGGCGAGCCGCTAGCTTATTAATATTTTCACTTCTTTGCTCTAGCGACAAAGCAAAATCCTGGCGTTGAGTTCCGCCACTCAACAAACAATGCCTTGTAAAATTCGACGGAAAGTGGGAAACGGAGTGTCTTAACATTATGTTCTCTCTGCCTACACTGCTGTTTGAGGGATACAGCGTGAAGCTCTTTTTTTCTAATTTTGTATTACATTTAACGACCAAAAATATCCGAAACAGATACTCTTCTAGTCCTAATTCACTTATTTCAGTTTATATTTTGATCTGTATATGTAAATTTACCAACTGATTAATCAATATAACGGGTATACCTACTTTAGTATCGGATTGTCGTGTGTGCTAGATTCCAAAGATATATCTATTTCTAAAGTTACGAGCTCCTGCCCACAACTTTATGTACGTTAACTTTAAAATTAGATCCGCAATAAGGTTCCACATGTAGTACCGTCGTGGTCAATTAGACAGCGTATGGTTTGACGTTGATAGTGGGTTCGACACCTACTCAAATGATGATTGCTAGTATATTTAAATTATGTTAATTTCTAAGTTATGATAATACGAAGCGTGGTATAATGTCTTGGAAATTGAGCGGGAAGTGAGAAAGTAAAAAATATATGTAAATAGAAAAATTAAATATTACCTCTATGAATTAGTTCTAGTGTCTTCACCTAATTAATACTTAAATAATCATATAAGATTAGAGAGAAATTATAGTTATAGACTTGTTTATTCAAAGTATGGAATTCATTTTCTTCGCACTTTTTTTTTGGTTTCGCGCTGTATCCTGTATGTAGTAGAGAAGATAGTGTCTCTCTGTCTTGTTACCAGAACAAGTAAATGAAAATAATTAATACCCTCGAGTGGCATTACAACCCACAACCGTCGCGTTTTCCAGTCAGATACCGTTAAGCCATGACAGTAAATAAAACTTTTTTATATTTAATTTAAATAAATCACCTTCACACTGTATCCTACACACAGCAGGGTAGGAGGGATCCTAGTGTTAAGACACTACGATCCCTTTCTGCTGAATTCTGGAGGCATTGCGTGATCTCGACACCAGAGCATTGAAGTGAAAATATAATTTTGCGCCGTGTGATCCTGGTACTGGTGGTGTCGTAAGAGGCGACTAAAGTACGTGTGGTAGAGTCACGTCGCCAGCTATGGCGGCGCGCATGGGCAGGTTCGACCGGATCATTACCACCCCCGGCATTTAAAACCGGCGTGAAGTAGTGACTACAGTGGCATAACCACTGGGTTTCGCATCAGGTAATGCCGGGCTCCGGAGGCCAACCCAGCTTAAAGGCCGGCAAAGCACCTGTAGCTCCTCTGGGGTTGCACGGGGCCGTGGGCGGCGGTAATCACTTACCATTAGGTGACCCGAACGCTCGTTTGCCGTGTCTTTTCCATAAAAAAAAAAATACATTTCATCTCCTCGAGTAGGGATCGAAACCACAAACAGTGATTTTACAGTCACACTTTGTGCCCCTGCGGCACGATTGGCCTTTTTAAATAAAAAAATTATATAAATTTAAAATTTTAAAAATAAGATGCTAGCTCACCAGTCTAATATCCAATAAAGCATTCCCTTTCACACACAATTTAACAAGTGATCCTACTCGTGAGCGTATGTATTTTTGGCGTGTATTTACTGTTGTAGCAATCGAGCTGTATACGTCAGTGTTCACTGTGGTCGCTGCATCCATTATTCAGTTTAACAATGTAGCTATTTTACTACACTATATGTCCGTGGACCGATGCAATTTATTGGCATGTCATTTAAAAGTGGTAGGGAAACTGTCTTTTTGGCCAGTTTACTGTATAGTTGGAATTAAGTAAGATATGTTTTGTTATAAGATGTATTAAAAAATTTTTATTTATTTTATAACAAAATATTCACGCTGAATCCCGCTCATACCAGGGTAGGCACAGGTTACCCCTGTTTTACTTTATTTTTATGTGTTTATTAGATCCACTAGTGATGATTCGGTGAGTTACTGCGTAAGTGTTCTACAGAGAGGTCTTACTAGAAGTTCTTACGTTTTGAGACTCCATTGCACATTTTTCGCTGAATTCTGAAACTTTTGAAATTTCCTCGAATAGGAATAGAATCCACAACCAATCGCGTTTACAGTCATTATCCTCGTACGCCAGGACTGGCCTCAAGGAATTACTAGGAATTTAGGGGGCATTATTCAATCGTTTGGTCCCTTATTTCGGCCCTTTTTGAGATTAGATTTCGGCTGATTGAGTGCTACTTAACAAAATTTAATACAGCACTTTGCTTAGACAGAAACACTTAGACAAATATATAATAAGTAAGTATTAAATAATAGCTCTTAAACGGGTAAAGTAAACTCTATTCAATAGAAAAAAAAAAATTTTTTTTTTCAATCTTGCTTCATAAAAAAAGCCCACTGACCAAATCTCTTATCATTTATTTAACATTTGCATATTAAATAAAATACATTTACCATTTAAGGGTGAAAACACCCCCAAAGGCATATTATATATTCATGATTTCGCTAGCCCTTAGAGCCGTGTAATATTTCCTTCCATAACCATATAACAGTACCATACAAATATGTTAATGGGAGTAGCATGTGTGTCATTTACGTCTTGACTGTTGACCCGAATTTAAAAAAATAACCTTCTAAGTATACTTGAATTTCGAACAGAGCTTTTTGTACTGAACGTTTTTGTCATCGTGACATCTACTTAATGTATTTTATTGTGTAAGATTGTGTCAAAAGCAGGTAGAGTAAGAAATATGTAGGGTAGGCTCTACGCCGTAGAGGTGACGTAGAGATTATCTAGTAAAACAAAAATAAATTAATAAAATCTTAAATTAAATAAATAAAATATATCATCTTCACGCTATATCCCTGCACACAGCAGGGTAGGCATAGGGAACCTAGTGTTAAGACACTCCGTTCCACACTTCCTACAAAGCTCCTCCAGGCATTGCGTATTGAGTGACGGAAATCAACGCCGCGCTATACCTCGACACCAGAATGAAGAAATGAAAATGTAAATTTAAATAAATATTTCATCTCTTCGAGTAGGAATCGAACCCACAGCCAGTCGATTTCGCAGTCACTGGCCTCTATAAAATCTTCAAAGGAACATTATCAACATATGCTTACATGAGGCATTATACTGAGGTATAGATCAGATAGAATCATCAAATAGGTTTAGGTGTAAAGTGGAAAACAGAGTGTCTCAACACTAAGTTCTCCGCATAACCTGTTATGTGAATATTATTAAAAAAATATATATCTTCAAACTATTATAGAGAACTAGTTTAACAAATACATGAAAAATCTCATAACCCACACAAAACAATGCAATAAAACCAACAAATATTATTTTATTCATGTTATTGCAATAAAATAAAACAAAGTGTATTTCAATTTCAATTTTATGAGCTTGCTCCGTAATCAAATGAAGTTCTATTTTGAAATGTTTATTATTTTTAGAAATATCGTTGATTGTTCATATTGTTAAATGAGTTAAATAAGAAATTAAATTAATCATCGTGGCACAGTAGAGCAGGTCTGAATGTTAACGTGATGATCGTGGCTTTGATTTCCACACAACAGTTATATTAAAATTAGTTACATTTTATATATTTTATAATATAAGTTTTACCATCAACGGCGTTAAATTTCACTATTCAACTCACAATATCGCAAAGTGTCTAAGATAAGTTGTTTACTGTGATCAGGATCAAAGGTAAAACGAAAAAATACTTTTTTATTTATTTAAATAAGTACTTACCATAATTCGTAATTATACAATAATATTTATACATTAGTATTTGTTAAAAAAATGGTATCGAAATAAAAATCTTATACCTCCTAAACGTTATCAAATGTACTAAAATTGCGAAGTTCCACTTAAAATCTATTTCCACTACGAAATGAATAGAAAACCAGCTGACGCCTGACGCTTGCTAGATACGAGTACGAGTACGTAACAAGCAGGAAACGTAGCATCTGATGGTGCTAGTTGAATCACGAAAGCGTTGGGATTTATATTTAAATTTAGTGCTTAATCTTCACTTACTTGGCAATTATATAAAGTTCGCTTAAAGGTTTTGACTTTAATATGTTTTTTTAAGAAAACACATAAAAAAAATAACGTAGTGGTATTTGAACCCACACTTCTTGGAAATCGTCCAGGTGCTCTAACTACTAAGTTTTACTTTCTCATCACTTTACTTTTTCATCGAACTGTGTGGAAATACTTGCTTTTCCTCACTAGGGAGATTTTTGAATATCCGAAACATAGATAATTAAATAGAATTATAATTTCGCAGGAGATAATGCTATTTATTATTATTTTATCAAAAAGTGGGATAAAATGATATTTTTTTTTCTTAAGTGTGAAATAACTTGAAAAATGTCATTAGTTAATTTTTGAAACGTACTACGAAAGTTAGTGAAATCAATCAGCAAAGAGCGAAACTTGAACGGTGGAGGCAAAAGTTAATAAGCATTTTAAACGGGCTCCTTAAGCCTACGTTTAAGTCGTTTTTACTCCCAAAATTGATGATAAGTGAAGATGACATAACGTTTTAAAGTCTTTTTCGCTTTGTTAAATAAGTTTATCCGAACGTGACGCTTCAAATCACCCACCTTTCTATATATCTTGTTGTGTTTTGGTTTTACAGAAAAATAAAATAAGAGTTTTTTTCTTTCTAATCTATTTTAGTACATAAGAATTATCAAGCCACAATTTTCACAAATAGAAACGTTATGTTATTTTACTAATATATTAAGTACCAGACCAATGACCAATACCGGAGACTAAATTCACAAAATTAACATTAAAATTTCATCCAATTCCACAAACAACGTTATCTTGAAATATTTTCACTTATATTAAAATATTTCATTTGCTCTGAAAATTTACGAATAGCAACACAAATCTTCATGCCGTCTCTTTCCTGAGCTACATTTTGATATAAGGGAAGAACGGGACGGTTTTTACAATCTGTTACTAGTTTAAAGTCCGTCGATAAGCTGGTTTATTAGTTCAGTATTTACATAGAAACGATGCAACGCCTGTTTATTTACGAGTTACTTTATACAAATGTAGTATAACGCGACTTAATTAAAAGCCAGGGAGAAATGTACTGCGTCACAGATGTGGTGATTCATATTTAATTTTGTTCGTTATTTAGAGTAAGAAAAGTTTTAATAATATTATGCTTTTATTAAGCGTACATTTTTTACTGGTTGAGCGTACAAATTTAATTGTAGTATTTTCTTTAGCTTCGGTTTTTTACTCGCGTATAGTATAGGTTAGATAGTGGTAATCTAGAGAGAGTTATGACACTTAGTTCGCCGATTTTCATATAATTTTCAAGATATTGCATGTTAATAAAAGTAACTCTGCACAACGTTTTATTTTATTAAGTTAAAAAATGAACATATTTCAAGCATAATTACTTCCTGTGTGGCGTTAAACATGCAATAACATGCATTTCAATAAGTATGGAACAAAATATTTTAACGCCCGGTTTTCTCTGTGTTCCTCAGCTAAAAGCGTACTGTGTGAAGCTAAAGGAAAAGAAAAAACTATATTCCCCAAAGTGGATCAAATCCCAAACGATCGTGTTTACAGTAGGTACTTATTTTTAGACTAAATTATAGAAATTGATCTAGTGTCAATACTTACTGTAAGTAGAATGATATTGGGATGATATTTTTTGTATATTAATCATCGATTTTACAGTAGATTGAATCCTATCCTAGTTAAAGTTAAATAACTGAAGCTGAGATTGAGGCCATCGTGTCGCAGCTAAGTACAATGTCTGAGTATAAATTCAACGGTTGTAGGTTCCATTCCACCTAGGTGAGGTTAATTATTTCATTTCCCGGCTCTGGTAACAATACAAGGCGTAAAATTGACTTCCCTCTTTTAATTCGTAATTTCATGAAATTTGGAACGGTAAATGTACGATGAATTTGGTTATATTATAAAAGATAGAGATATAGATATATACAGATGACACCAGTCGTGTCGCAGGGGCACAAATTGTGACTGTAAAATCGATTGGTTGTGGGTTCGATCCCTACTCGAGGAAATAAAATATTATATTATATACATTTACATTTTCATTTCTTCGCTCTGCTGTCGAGGCAAAGCGCGGCGTTGAATTCCGAACTCGGCGGAAAGCGAGGAACGGATTGTCTTAACACTAAGTTCCCTCTGCCTACCCTGCTGTGTGCAGGATACAGCGTGAAGCTGATTTGATTTATTTTCTATTTATAAAAGATAGCAAGAACATAAAAAGGTTTCTAACATTATTATTTCATTCTAAAAAAATAAAATCTACTACGTTACAACGCTCATATTTTTTTTAATATTTTATTATATTATTAAAGGTCAGACATTTAACAAAAAATGAAAAATATTATAGACCCATTATTATAATAAAATAAATATTAGTACAGTTGATACGTGTCTGATATGGTTCGGAGATAAAATTACTTTGAAAATAATAATAATAAAGTGAAATTAGTACTAAAACAGCATTTTTTATGAAAAAAAGGGATTTTTGTGGTCATAGTAAGTTATTCATATAAATATGTTCATACTTTGAATATAACTTGCTGTTGATCGTCGTGTCCATTTTTACAATATAATGAACGAATAAACACAACTATCTGTATCCTTTCTCTCTGTATCTCCGCCTCTCGCCAAACGATAATTCTAATACGGGTAGGGAAAATTTGTAAAAGACTCCCAACAGAGTTACTAACAATATGAATAAGTTGTAATGAGCGTATAAGGATTTTGATGCAGCTCGATGATAACATATGGCTTAGTTAGTACAGACGCTTTCCAAAGAGGCGCGGGTTCAAAGTATTTTTCTGTCTTAAAAACGCATAAAATTTTAATATCGGGATTTGAACCAGTACTTATTGGAAGCCATCTAACAGTTGGAAGGTACTAAATAACTTGAAGATTACTTGTTATATTGAGGGATAATAGCTGTATTGTCTACAAACTTAATAAATATAGGTTTTACTATATGAATAATAAAAAACTAGGCTTAGTATATGGCTACATAATACGTTCGATTGACGGAGTCATTCAGTTAATGACAAGCTGTGGGAACCTAGTGCTACGACACTCTGGTTTTATTAAAATATTTCTGTTAACCACTTTCTACCGAATTCTGGAGGCACTGTGTGACGAGTGGTGGAACTTAACGCCGCGCCTTATCTCAATATCCGTGTCAAACACTCGATTTATTATACACCGACCATTTTGGAAATTGAACGTCGTGTATACAAATGTTGAGTGCAGGAACTTAACGCCGCGCTTAGTCAACACACACTGTAAAAGCCTAATATTAAATGAATTATACAGAATAGAACATATCATAAAGTACAATAGTATTATTATTTAACATGTAAACATTTTGTACCACAAAGGCCAAAGTTCACTTCAATGTCCACGAACAAAAACAATGGAACCTTAGCATTATTCTACTACAAACAAAGCCGGGCGTCGTGCTATGTATAGTCTCTTGATTTATTACCCTTGAAAGGAAGAAACGGGAATTAAACACAATTGCTTTGAAGATTAATGTTAGGGGATACAACGAATTTAATGCAAACCCACCCCGAGATAAGATTTATTTTTGACCCTAGTTAACCTTTTTAATTTTTCATTACTATTGTATTTTATTTTGTTTTGATATTGGATAATTTGGTTTATTATTTAACTGTGGGAAAGTGGTTAATTGAAACGTATGGTGCAATTGATTGAGAATTTTTCAAATATTTCAATTTTCAAATATTTTTTATAATGTAATGTATATTTGAAAATAAATTGCCTCATTCTCAGCTTTGCTGTATTACGTGCACAGCAGGGTAGGCAGAGGGAACCTAGTGTTAAGACACTGTTACCCACTACTGTACCGTTTCCCCACTTCTGGCCGAATCCAGAATTCGCCGCGTCAGAATTTACGCCGCAATTTGTCTCGACACCAGATCGAAGAAAATGGAAATACAAATTTAAGTTAAATATTACATCTCCTCGATGGGATCGAACCCGCAACCAGTCGGTTTTACAGTCCAGGACACTTTGATTTCACCACCGGCCTCATTTATTGGTAGTCATCTAACAAGTAAAAGGTACTAGATAACTTGAAAATGACTTGTTCTATCAAAGAATAATAGCTGTATTGTCTTCAAACTTAATAAATGTAGGTTTAATTTTATGAATAATAATAAACTAGGCTTAGTAAATGGCTGTATAATATTCGATTGATAGGGTCATTCAGTCAAGCATAAGCTAAAGGAACCTAGTGTTACGAAACTCCGGTTAAAACATTTCTGCTACCCACTTTCCGCCAAATTTTGGAGGCACTGTGTGACGTTTGAACGTCGTTTATACAAATGTTGAGTGCAGGAACTTAACGCCGCGCTTAGTCAACACACACTGTAAAAGCCTAATATTAAATGAATTAAACAGAATATAACATATCATAAAATACAATAGTATTATTATTTAACATGTAAACATTTTGTACCACAAAGGCCAAAGTTCACTTCAATGTCCACGAACAAAAACAATGGAACCTTAGCATTATTCTACTACAAACAAAGCCGGGCGTCGTGCTATGTATAGTCTCTTGATTTATTACCCTTGAAAGGAAGAAACGGGAATTAAACACAATTGCTTTGAAGATTAATGTTAGGGGATACAACGAATTTAATGCAAACCCACCCCGAGATAAGATTTATTTTTGACCCTAGTTAACCTTTTTAATTTTTCATTACTATTGTATTTTATTTTGTTTTGATATTGGATAATTTGGTTTATTATTTAACTGTGGGAAAGTGGTTAATTGAAACGTATGGTGCAATTGATTGAGAATTTTTCAAATATTTCAATTTTTCAAATATTTTTTATAATGTAATGTATATTTGAAAATAAATTGCCTCATTCTCAGCTTTGCTGTATTACGTGCACAGCAGGGTAGGCAGAGGGAACCTAGTGTTAAGACACTGTTACCCACTACTGTACCGTTCCCCACTTTCTGCCGAATCCAGAATTCGCCGCGTCAGAATTTAACGCCGCAATTTGTCTCGACACCAGATCGAAGAAATGGAAATACAAATTTAAGTAAATATTACATCTCCTCGAGTGGGATCGAACCCGCAACCAGTCGGTTTTACAGTCACACTTTGTTCCACCACCGGCCTCAAATTTCAGAAATTATTTTGTATATAAAATGAAGAAAATATATTATTGGCCAAATTAAGTTATTTATTTAGATATATACTCTTACTTTGAATATAACTTGCTTGTTGGTCGTCGTGGCCTTCGGCTTAACATTTAACTGTAACCGCGATGGTCCTGGGTTTGATTCTCACTCATGGTTTTTTTTTTTCATTTCTCTATCTGAATAGAACACAAAGCGCGATGTTAAATTCCGCCACCTACCGCGCAATGCCTCAAAAATTGGAAACTTTGTCTATCCTGCTATATGTTAAGTGAATAAGTGAAATAACTTACTTATCTATTTGTTTGTCTTCGCACTGTGTGGCAGAGAGAACGTAGTGATAAAATCCCTCCGTTCCTCACTTTACATTGAATTCTGTTTACATGTTAAGAGGCGTAACTCAACGCCGCGCCTAATCTACTTATCATTTTTTACATAATATTTAAATTTGACAAATAATATAAAATAAGAGATAATAAGTTTATGATATAATCAACAATCTAAGCATATTTGGTTAGTTTTGAGATATAGATAAGTTTAAAGCCATTATATTAAAGCCCACAATCCCAAGTCGGCCATTTGAACTCCGGCTACATACATGTATCTACTGTCCCCAACGTCATATTCAATTTGCGTGCAATGAAACATATCATTCTGTATATTAAATAGTTGTGAAGCCAACTTTGTAATAGTTAAATGTCTTTCAGAGTACAATGTCTAGACAAAACGTGATAGCGGCTACCCTTGTCTGATAGAATATGTAATCTGACGAATATTGATATTTTTGTTGATAAAATTATTTTTGATTTGATTTTATAAGGAATTGCACTATATTTTTCTTAAAATTGGGTTGATTTTTTTGATTTTACACAAAGGCAACATGCCAGAGTGGCCAGTCGTGGCGCAGAGGCATACTGTGTAACTGTAAAATCAGCTGATTGTGGCTTCGATCCTCACACGAGGAAATAAAATATTTTTTATATTTATATTCATTTATTCGCTCTAGTTTCGAGGCAATGCGCGGCGTTAAGTTCCGCCGCTCAACTCAATGCCTCCAGAACTGGGCGGAAAGTGGGGAACGGAGTTCTCTGCCTACCCTGCTATGTGCAGGATACAGCGTGAAGCTTATTTATTGTTTTTAAGGCAACACGCTGAGTACTGCCTCCTTTTTAGAAAGTTTTACCTATGTATATGTGAAATTTTCAAACACTGTATAACTGAACTATATTTCGTAAATCTAATACATACAAATATATAAACCCATAACTTTCTCGAAAATAAAGTTCAAATTTAAAATTACTTTTTTGATTATATCTATCTATGATACGAGTATACCTATCTTCTCTTAAGCACCCATTTAGCTCCTTTGTTAAAATAATGGATAACGACAGTGAATAAGTATACCGCTATGTGGGTTATGATGAGGTCCATGTCCTATTAATGCTGTCGACAACAATACGCCTTTTTTCATACGTTTTTCGTCTACTATCTACATATAATAAAAAATTAAAAATAGCGATTGACCTTAAAATATTTTTAGCTTCATACTCTATATACTGTAGGTAAAAATAATAATTAAAGATAATGTATATTTCTACTGTATATATCAAGAAAATACACAATTATAAAGTAATTACTAAACAGAATTAGAATTAGAGGCGAATCTTGGCACAAGCGTTTGTGGCTGTAAATGCGACAGGTTATAGGTTCGATTCCCACTTAAGCACAAAAAAAAGAGCTAAAATGACGTCTAATCAGTGCAAGAATATTTTAATTTTATAGCCCAACATCTTCTATAGTGTGACCGTATATAAAGAACTAAAGCCATAAAACGTCTTTAACTTGCTCTCTCTGGGGTGTCATTAAAATGGCGAAGTTAGTGTCGCAGATGTCAAGTGGCAAATAAAACAGAAGGAAAAACTAGCAAGTTTCGGGGTTTTCACCAAAACTTCCAACGTCCCCGACATTTATATTGTGTTACAGTACAACGGTACGGATATACTTTTGTTTTCTTTATATAAATCTAAATAATGCAAAATATATGTAATGTTCTCTAAATAGACTTTTTAACTTAATATATAACAAAGCCTACTGAAATGCGCGTATATTTGTTAATGTTGCTTTTATATGTTTCGCTTTTATAACATTTTAAGTATAATATATTTTTAAGTACTTTGCGGGGTACATACTAACATACATAACCCAAAAGTACAGGGTGGACAAAGGAACCTAGTGTCAAAACACTGCGTTTACTGTTTTCCGCTGAATTTTCGAAACATTGTGTATTAAGTGGCGGAATTCTTATTTGCACGAGATTTAACGTAGTTTTTAAAGATAAAAGATCTCTTAAAAGTGACTTGGAAACTTACTATACTAAACTAAGTTACTACAGTAACTCACATTATATAACGCTATGGTAAGTCGTGGTGCAAAGCCAAAGTCTGTGATAATAAACACGATTAGTTGTGGGTTTGATTCCCACTCGAGGAAATAATATATTAAATATTTGCATGTCGTCACTCTGGTGTCCGAGACAGTGTGGGGTTGGGTTCCGCCACATCAGGGGAAATACTATTTACAAAATATAGCGTGAAACTTTTTTTTTATTAATTTTATTATCTATTTATGTTATAACAAGTGAATTTGTCGTCGTTATTAATAACTCCAAAATAATGGCTTTTCAGAAAATATTTAATACAGACCATAATTGCAGAATGTAGAAATAGCAATTTGAAATTCTCACCTCTAAGGTATTTGAGGGATCTACCTTTAAGGTATTCTACGAGGGGTCTAACCTCGTCACGTATTTATTAGAACGGATACAACAGGTATGAAAAATTTGATTCGATTTTCATGTAACAAACAGTTATCAAGTAATCGTTATAATATATAAATATAAACAAATTGTCCTAATGCAGTGGCACAACGTGTGACAGTTGTAGGTTCAATTCTCACTCTGAAAAATTCCCGCAATTGTAAGAAGACAAAATGCGACGTTGAGTTTCGTTACTTAAGACGGAATATATCGTAAATCTTAGTCCGAGTTCTGTGTCGCGTTTGACTACCTTGTATATTTATCATAAAAAGCAAGTTATATAGTTATACATTTCTAAAAATTATACGTAAGTAAGTATACAAAAATGTAAAATCATTCAAATAACTAAAAAAAACAGCTTAACGCTATAACCTGCATATCTCCATTCCCCATTTTAAGTCAAATTTTTGAAGCAATCAACACCGCGAAAAAATGTAAATATGAAATATTTAATTCCCTCTAGTGGGGATCGAACCCACAAACAATTGCATTTACACTCACACACAACTCACCTTATTCAAATAACAAAAAAATCTTATATGAAAAATATATTATTAATATGTTAAAAACCATATAATTAATATGAAGGCGAGATTGTAAAGTCACATTCATAACACAATAAATAATACGTTGAACGTCCGTATTTGTTTAATTTTTAATCAGTTATCGGATTGAACACAGAGGATTCATCCATCAACTATGTCAATACTAAACTTTTAATGATAATGAAATCTGAAAATGATTATAGTATCGTTTTACTATAATTTATCTTTATTTAAGACCATAACGCAGCACAAGCGCGTGACTGTAGACGCAATAGGTCGTGGGTTCGATTCCCATTTGTGGAAATGAAATATTTCATATTTTATTGTCTTCGCTTTTGTATAGAAGCAAAGAGCGGCCTTAAGTTTTACCGTTCTCCGGAGTAAGAAACGGAACGGAATGAGAATAGTGTCTTAACACTAGGTTTCAAGGTTGATTCTATCCACCTTGCTATCTACGGGATATGGCGTGAAGCTAAAAAAATAATATAGAACGTTAATTTTTATAATAAGCAAAAATACACTCTAAGCAAAGTTAAAATTATTTTACTACCACGCAAATTAAACATACAACAATTAACGTAGGTTCGATATTATGTATGTCATCCTTGCCTTGAACCAGCCAGACGTGGACAAACGTTTACTATGTCAATACGAAGGGACATTCCATGCGGTACTCGAGTTGGCCTTTTCACGGAACAGTTGTTAAAAGTTAAAAAACCATTTTACTGCCCCAAATAAGGACTTTCTGTGGAAGTGAAACCACGGATAAAAAACGTGGCTACATTAAGCTTACCTTTGAGTAGAGACATTTTAAAGTTTAAGTTAAATATTTAATTTAGGATTTTTTGGTTATAATATAATTTTATCTTATATGTATGTAACATAGTGCGTAGATAATGCGTAACGCTAAGTCATTCTGTTCGGGACATAGTATATTGAGTGGCGGAACTCAACGCCACGTTTTGTTTTGTTAACAGAGCGAGGAAATGAAAATATTTGATTGGTCCAAGTAGAATTTGAATCTAAAGTCGCCGCGTTTATGTCAGATGCTGTTTCACTGCGCTACATTGGCCTTTATACTAAACATTATATACTAAATACTTAATATTCAAGATGAATATTAAATTATAAAATTAATGAACTATGCTGTAAACATAAAACTGATTTTTCTTTATGTTATACATTTTTTATGTGTTTTCCTTTATATTTCAAGACTAAAATTATGTTACACCTATTTTAATATACATTTATTTTTAGTTTTTCTCAGCCTTTACGTCGGTATATTGCGGGAGAAATGTGAAATTGAAAAATATTGCAATTATAAGTCTTTGAACAAGTTCTGACTATTTTTCCTTACAAAAATGTATACCTTTATTTAAAATATAAAAAGCCTTCGTGTCGCAGGGCCACAAGCGTGCGACCGTAAACGCAACAGTTGTAAGTTTGATTCTCAGTCGAGAAATTTAAATATTTAATATTTTTATTTTCTCGTTGTGACGTAACAGAAAATGAAGTGTCTTATCATTAAATTCCCTCCGCCTTCAGGGGAACGTAAAGGAAGGAAATGTTCGCAGGTTCTTTCTGCCTAACCTGGTATATACGAGACTACAGCGTGAAACTAATAAAGAAAAGAAAAACATCATGAATACATTTAGTTCACAGTTTGAAATATTTAATATCGTAAGAGCTTAATTTACTAGTAGTATATAAAATTTAATATATCTACTGTACATATAAATATATATTACGCATATTCATGTCAAAAGAAAAAATCTAGGACAAAGCCTTTCGACTGTCACTAGACCCGTGTCCACTAGAACGATATGTTACATGTTATTTTCTCATAAATATATCTTAGTAAAACATTTTTGCTTAGATTTTTTACAATTTTATTTAAGTTTGATCAATATTAAACTCCTTTAAAATATCCTAAGACAGACGTTTGAAGAAACTTTTATCATAGGATATTTTCTCGACTTTGCCTACATAATCTAATGTAAATAGCAATGCGGTAACTGTCACTATAGTTACAGTGGATTATATTAAAACTATAGCTGAACTATTAAAATGATGCCTAGCCTTCTTAAATGATAAATGGAATATCATGCATGTGATTAAGGCTAGCTGTGGCGCATGGGCTCAAGCGTGTGACTGTAAGCGCGACTGGTTGTGGGTTCGATTCGCACTCGAGGAAATGCAATTATGAAATTTACAATGTTTTACACAATAAGTATTTAATATTTTCATTTCTTCTCTCTTCTTCTTCTCTTCTCTTCTTCCTGGCATTAATCCCGGCTATTTGCCAGGGTCTGCCTTCCTGCTCAACCTACTCCACTTTGCACGGTCTTTAGCGTCCTCGGTGGTTAGACCATTGGCTCTCATGTCCTGCTTCACGACATCCAACCAGCGCTTCCTTGGGCGTCCGAGAGGTCTCACTCCAGGGACTGACATAGCAAGGCACTTGCATCCGACATAGTTCTCAGGCCGGCGCGTAACGTGACCAAACCATCTCAGGCGACGCTCTTGGAGCTTATCCGCTACGTCACGGACTCCAAGACTACCTCGAATGAATGTGTTGCGTATGCGGTCAGACCGCGTTACGCCGCACATCCACCTCAGCATCTTCATTTCCGTGACATGAAGCTCCTGAGTGTGCCGAGATAGTGCCGGCCAACATTCGCTGCCGTATAAAAGAACCGGTCGGATGATGCTCTTGTATATCAGACCCTTAAGTTTGGGCGGTATCCTGCGGTCGCAGACCACACCAGTGACCTCCCGCCATTTGGCCCAAGCAGCGCTTATCCGGCTATAGACATCGTGATCGATGCCTCCAGACTCGTGCATAACGGATCCAAGGTACCTGAACTTTTCCGACTTAACGGCTGGTTCAGGACCTATAAGGATAGTGCTCGAGTCCGGGCTCCCGCAGGCCATGTACTCGGTCTTCGACACGTTAAGTTTAAGACCGCCGTTCTCAAGCGTACCCTTCCACAGGTTCAATTTACGCTCCAGCATCAGTCGGTTCTCATCAATGAGTGCTTATCCTGCTATTTAATGAATGAATATTTTCATTTCTTCGCTCTGGTGTCTTATATGTATATATATGTATATATATATATATATATATATATATATATATATATATATATATATATATATATATATATATATATATATATATATATATGTATATATATATATATATGATGGCGTTAACGATTTTGAATGCACCGCTAAGCTGGCATTTCACACATAACACGCCTGATAGCTTTGACCATTTAGCCCACAAATAGATTTACTATTACGAATAGGTGTATTTCCTGTAAATAGTTTTACTAGAAATGTTACAGACCGATTTATATTGTATAATATAATACAGCAATACTGGAAATGTTACAGGAAAATTGATATTGAATAGTATAACCATTGATATTGAATAGTATACTTGACAACGTCTTACCTGTTCAATGGAACGGAAAGGACGGCGATATGATTTAATAAGTTTTTTTGTGCGTAAATAAGAAAAAATAATAAGAAAGAATATACATTGACAGTGATAAAAAAAATATTATTTGACAGACGATAATAGAATTTCATAATGACTCCTTAAGTCAGAAACTATTCTGTAGTCATTCACTTCGCTTCGAGAAAATCTGTTAATTGTTCTGAAATAACTGATATTATACACTACTGATATACTAAATAAAAATAAATCAGCTTCACGCTGCATCCGGCACATAGCAGGATACGCAAAATGAACCTAGTATTAAGACACTATTCCTCACTTTCCGCCGAGTTCTAGAGGCTTTGGGTGGTGAGTGGCGAAACTCACACCGCGCTATGCCTCGATACCGTATGAAAATATACACGAAGCGAAGAAATAAAACTATAAATGTAAATATGTTCAAATTTTATGCCTCTGCGCCACAACTGGCCTCTATACATTGATATGCTAAATACTATGTACAAAAATATATGTAATATGAGTAAAATTGTTTTTTTATTATCTTTGTTATATGTAAATATCAGCATAATTTATCTTAAAATTTATTTAATCTTTTGTATAAAAATTAATTAATATTTACAAAATATTGTAGAGAGAAATAAGTTACAAAAAGTCTTTTATTTCTTAATTCTTTTTTAATGGACCACTTTAAAGTTGTAGAGTATAAAGTATAGTTAGTAGTAATTCAAAATGTAGGTTTATTTATATATCACTTAAAATAAAATTATTTGCTTACAGAGCCGAAAATATAGGCTTATTTTCAATTAGCTATATTAAATTAATGAAATTTAATTCATAAAAGACGAATAAGGCACTAAAACAGCCATAACTATAATGTTTTCCAGTACTCTATATGAAAAGATTTATGTGTATAAAACTTCCATTTCGTTACTGGGTGACTGACGGACAAGGCTAGTCTGAAATATGTATGTAAATTAGAATTTTAGGAGGAACGATTTCATACTGAAACGGGAAAAATAGGATTTACAATCTTATAAACGTTTTTAAAAATAAATCTTACAAATAATTATAACTCGGTGGAATGTGGGGAACGGAGTGTCTTAACACTAGGTTCCCTCTGCCAAGCCTGCTGTAAGCGGGATACAGCGTGAAGCTGATTTGATTTTAAATATATAAAACACTATTAAAACAATATTCGTAACTAACGTATATAATTTCAAAAGTAAGCAGGTGCTTGCTTAGAATAAAACACTGAGTAATAACGGAAAGTGAAAATTCCATTCAATTACTTAGTTCATCGTAGTGTGAGTGACACGAATACTTTTACATACTCATATACAGAAACAGAAATACACACGCTATAACAAATTGAAATTATTAAGAACGAATGAGACAAATCTAATAATATTTTTCTTATACATCCAAAGTGTTTCTTACTTGGATGGTTTTCTATCGGGTAAAGGAAGATTGGTAAGGAGCGCGGGTTCGAGTCCTGTTCAATGTTCAAATTCTTATTTGTTTTCTAATATGTGTTATATATATGGTTATATTATTGTTTCTCTTACTGTAATAATATATATTTTTTTACTTTAAGCTTATCCTGCACATAACAAAGGCACCTAGTAGTAAAACACTACATTCCTAGAAGGAATTACGTTCCCCGCTTTTTACCAAACTGCGCTTTGCCTCATTATCAGAGCGTGGACATGAAAATATTAATTATTTCATTTTCTCAAATGGGAATGGAACACACAACCTTTTGCATTGAAAGTCACACACTTGTGCCCCTGCGTCACGATGGACTCAGTTATATTATAAGTTTCTTAAAATTAAAAAAGAAATAAGTACGTAGCGTATTTGTTAAATATGTCAACATAAAAGCTTTTTTCACTGTTTCATAAACAAAATAAGAATAAGAGTTTTATTTACCATAATATTAAAATACCGGTACCGTAATACTCCGATAAATTCATATTGAACAAACTAACCATGTTATTTTAAAAAAATATCAAACGCGATCCATTTCCGTGAAAACCTTGGGAGCTTATGACTCATGTGTGTTGAACCTAGATAGATAACCTAAAGGCAAATGTAAAAAAGGTCAACTGCTTTATTATACAAAATGTTATACTATTTGTATTATAATTTAAGAAAACCATAAGAATTAAGATTGAGAAAATTATTAAAATATGCCAAAGATTATAAATATGTAACACATTTTTATAATGTGTTACATATTTACAGTGCAAAAAGCAGCAGTGGCATAAAGTGTGACTATAAAACCGACTGGTTGTGGGTTCGATCCCCACTCGAGGAGATGAAATATTTACTTAAATTTGTATTTCCATTTCCTCGCTCTGGTGTTGAGGACTCTGCCACTTAACACGCAATGCCTCCAGAATTCGGCAGAAAGTGAGGAACGGAGTGTCTTTCACTAAGTTCCCTCTGCCTACCCTGCTGTGTGCGGGATACAGCGTGAAGCTGATTTATTTATAATAAATTATTTTCTTTCTTTAACGGGAACAGAGTGCCTTAACACTAAGAACACAGATTCATACAGCGTAAAGCTATAATGGATAATAATTTACATATATATTTCATAATATTATTCATTTAAATTATATAATTTCTTAAAATCCATAGACGCTTAATGTTTTACTAAAATCACTAGCTAGATAGCGTTATATAAATGCTTTTTCTAAAGAAAATTACCTCAAAAATATAACATTGTAAATATATACAAGATATAATTGATATAACAAGATACAATTTTTTTTGGTATTTTAAATATAAATATGTATTCTAATATTATTTTATTTCATTAACTTTTTAAATGTCACTCAGTAATAAAAGTACAATGAAAAAAGCAAAATATATTAGTATAATTAAATTCATTCCAAATTGTAATGGCAGACACCGTATTTCCTTAAAGGAACAATTTATCATTTAGCTTACCCTATTTAACATTTTTGGTCACGCTAAATAAGGATTTATTTCAGATAGATTACTGACTTTAACTATGTATAAATAAATTTATGGTGCCGTTTTAAATGTTAATGACTAATATTTATATTATTAAGTTTTACATATTTTAAACTGCTATTCGAGTAAATATCGTAGGGGCCAGTCGTGGCGCAGGTGCATATGTATGCTGCTGTAAACTCGACGGGTTGTGAGTACGATTCTCACTCGAGGAAATAAAATATTTAAAATTTTCATTTTCTTGCTCTGGTAAACCGACAGGCAAAGCGCTGCGTTGAGTTTTGCTACTCAACACGCAATGCCTTCAGGATTTCGCTGAAAGTGCAGAACGGGGTGTCTTAACATTAGGTTCCTTCTGCCTACTGTCGAAATAGACCGCAAAGCTAGGAAAAGGAATAAACATACTTTCATATTATGTAATTTAATTTAGATTTTAA
Organism: Heliconius sara; assembly: GCA_917862395.2. Lineage (NCBI taxonomy): Eukaryota > Metazoa > Arthropoda > Insecta > Lepidoptera > Nymphalidae > Heliconius > Heliconius sara. Next base: position 3,201,876 of record OU860795.2, on the reverse strand, counting down.
TAACGTTTGTGATAGAATTACATTTTATATAAATATAACAATATATTTATTGATTAATTTATTATATATATATATATATATATATATATATATATATATATATATATATATATATATATATATATACATTATATTCTGTAACATATTAATTATTTTTTTTCGTTTAATAGTTTGTTTTTGTTATTTTATTATCTTATTATCTATAATGTTTTCCTATTACGGACTACAACTGTTAATTTTAAAATTACTTAATAACTAACATACGAAAAATCTTATTTTGTTTTTTTTTATAATAAATGTATATAAAAAATATTTATTAAAATAAAAAAAAACCTTACCGTATCAAATCCATAAAAACACAAACTCAAACACGCACATAAAGTCCAACGAACTTAAACTTTACTGTATCACTGAACACGTCCATTCAAGACGGCGGTCGGTAAGCTACTGGATTTAAACTTGGAACGTCACATGCAGAATTCTCTAAACATGCGCAATGAAAAATATTCTACAGCTTAATAAATCTATTAAATATTATTTGTTAATATAGATAGCAAATAAATATTGGCATTGAATGGTCTTTTTTGACAGAATGCGATGAATGTAGGTTCAAATTTCTTTCATGGAAATATTTGTTTCTAATATATAAGTTTTCTTTAAAATTTTGTAGGACGAGACTTTATTGGTTACCTTTCTTTTTCCTGGCTTGTATTTCCTTTTAAAAAAGATTCGGTAAATACACTTATATGTACGTACGTAACATTAACACTATTATTCGAATCAAAAATATTTTGGTTAGTACATGCGATATGGGAAACATATAAGAAAAGTCACTTTTAATTACAAAATCACAATAATGTAGTCTTAAATAGAAACTCATCTGCAAATATTAGCTTTTAATGGTCGTGGTGGTTTAAGTGGTGGTTATTGTCCAAAGAAACCATTCTAATTGTATCGTTTTATATCACATTATAGAAGGAAAGAAGGATGAATGCTGTGGAGATGCGACCTATTCATGAATATGGTAGGATATGTGGAGTCAGTTTCGCTTCTGGAATCTGCAATGGAGAAATAAACAAAATTGTATCACGGTGAGAATGAAGAAAAACGTGCGTATTTAGGGCACGTTGAAAGAATAAGTGATGAAAGAAAAAAGATTTATGATGGAAAAGTGAACGGTAAAAGGGGTAAACGGAGACCTCGGTTAAATTCGGAAACACAGTATCAATGATACTGAAGGAAGGATGTATGAAGAGGTCGAGTATAGTGGACGAGGCGCAATATATATGCAGATACCGTAGCGTTTGGCACTGAATCCTCTCTGGCTACCTCGCAAGTGATACTAGTACTAATACTGACAATGAACTAAAAAAAAGTTTTTCAGCCTAACATCCTCTAAAAAGTCTATATATAATAAAAATAATATTGATTAAAATAACTATTTTATGTAACATAAAGTTATAAAGTATTTTTTTAGTGAAAATACTCACAATATAATGGTAAAATGTATACTGGTTAAACAAAAAAGTTGCTAATAGAGCAATTAAACTTGAATATAGCTTAGAAAGTCGTTATGCGAAAAGGTATTAATGCTTTTACAACAACGAATCATAAAAATGTAGCACGCGGTTATAATTCTAGTTATGATTTAAAATGGTTTAGTATAAAATGAAAAAAAAAACAAAAAAATTAATCCGCCTCACGCTGTATCATGCCATTCAACACGCAATTCCTGTAGAATTCGGTGGTAAATGAGGAACGGAGTGTCTTAACACCTTATTCCCTCTACTCGCTCTGCTGCGGGATACAGCGTGAAGCTGATTTTATTATGGTACAGTAGAGGATATATTTTAAACGGAAAAAAAATATCACGCCGTGTCCCGCATGTACCAAAGGTAATTTAATGTCAAATCGCTCCGTTCCTACTTTCCTCCCAATTTTTTAAATATTGTATGTTGAGTGGTAGAACTCAACGTCGAATCTTCAACCTTCTAGCTTACATCGAACGCTGTACCATTGTTCACACAGCCTCGAAAGTTGACACTCCGCCACGTGAACACCGACGAGTGTCAAATTGTAATTTGAATAATTTATATCTTGTTTCCCCACCAATCTTTATTCGATATCAGCATAACGATTTATGCAAATCTGAAGTTGGAAATGCAAATTTTATTTTCACTGTACGTTGTTCTCATTTAATTTGTAAATCGTTACACTGTATGCGGTAAATATAATCAGAATGTTACGTGTGGATTTTTGTGTATATTTATTAATTGTATTATAAATCATATAGCGTATTATAAACTTTTTGTATAATAGCTAGGATTTATTTGATTTATTTTTGTATTGTTAGTGTTGCTTTGGTAATTTAATTTTTCGTCACCTTAAATACGATAAAACGTCACCAATGAAACTTTATTGACAAACTAATAAAGGAAAACTCCTCCTCTGACTTTTTTATAAATATAAAATTAGCTGAGACCGTCGTGGCGCAATGGCATAAGCGTGCAAGTGTACGCGCTAAGGTTGTGGGTTTGATTGCCAATTGGGAGAATTAAATATAAAATATTTTTATTTCCTCTGCTCTGTTAACGAGGCAAAGCGGGGCGCTGAGATCCGCCACTCTATTCGCAATGCCTCAAGAATTCAGAAAGTAGAAAACGGAAGAGTTTTAATAAAGAACGGAGTATGTAGCAATAAGTTCCCAGGTTCCCTCTACCTACCTTACCAGCTAAAAAATGCTTAATTCTGCAAATCTTCATCATCTATCGTAGTTCAGCAACTTTTAAACCCATCTTTACTTAATACTTTGATTAAAATATATCACTACAAGAGCCGAGAATCGATGCACAATGCAATTTTACGTGCAAATAAATTGGAATTTACCGCAAACGACGGTGCGGTCGTCGATACTGTTTGTTTATATTAGTTCTAAGTGGTACTTTCTACTTTAAATTGTAAATATTCAGTTTTTTTATGTGTTTAATTACTTATTTATAGAGTTGTTGTAGAGTTAGTTTGGAAATTAAGGTCTTCTTAGTATCTTTTATATTACATACATCATTGTGTGAATTTATTGTTTAAATGATAAAAAACTATATATTTATTAATAAAGAAAAAAAATATTAATTTACAGAATTTCAAATAAAAAATTTAATCGTAGCGTTAAGACAATGTTTTACTTAACTAGATTAGATACTACTACTAAACTAGATAGGCTATTGGATTGATTTTCCACTTCGGCAATTCAAAGAGAAGGTGGAGAGCATAATGTCTCAACACGGATTACGAGATACGAGAGAACGCCGCTCTTTGCCTCGACACCAGAGATTTATTTTTTTATCAATGAAATTTCTAAAAATACATACTTAAGAAATACGCAAATAATAACAAAATAAATAACCTTTTAAAAACACATTTTCCTAAATTATAAAAGAGGAAAATCACTAGTATGTATCATTAATATTGATAAGCTTTCCCGTTTTTTACTTATTTGACGAAGGCGCTAAATGTTTCTAAAATGGGCCCTTTTTTGCGTTGTTTTTTTATAATATGAAAACCATTTTGTAAGGTAAACTCAGCTATCATCCTTTTAGCCGCCTCCGCGCATTTTCGTTTTCCACAGCCAAAGATTGACGTTATATTGAAATTAAATTTTCCTTATTCTAACTCAAATCTAAAATAAGATTTTGAATACATTTTAAAATTTTATATACAATATATTTTATAGATTTTTTATTTATCCGATACATTATTGTATGTGATGGTTGTAGAGTCGATTTTTATAATGGTTATTCAGAGATTTCAATTTTCTTAGTGTATTTAGGTAAACGATGAAGTTTTCAATAACCACCTGGTGTTATTTTGTTTGCCTAAAAACATATAACATAAATGGTAAATTGCTTAGATGTAGCAGTTCGAATAAACGATCATTTTGTTGTGGCAAATTCGGATAATCGACTACACCATATTCTAATTATTTCACCGATTTTTACCGAAATTAAATATTTATTTACATTTATATTTTGATTTCTTCACTCTAGTGTCGAGGCAAATCGCGGCGTTGAATTCTGCCACTCAACACGCAATGCTTCCAAAACTCGACGGAAATTGGGGCACGGAATGTCTTAACACAAGGTTCCCTCTGCCACTCTGATACAGCGTGAACATGATTTAATTTAATTTAATTCTTAACCTACCGAGTGGAACTAGGTATTTATTTTTTATTTATACGGAATTTAGACCTACATTACTAGTATGATGTGTTGAATATACAATAAGCGTGATTAAACATTCGTCCCCATTTGCTTTGACTTCTGAAATCGTCGTAAGAGGATTTAATACTGTCAAGTAATAATTTTTGGTCTTAGAAATTTGTACAGTCTTAGTAATATTTTATAATTATTTATTTTGTTTATATATTCATTAATTATTTATGATAAATTACTAGGAATTCAGTTACCAGTACCTATCCTTTATTTCGAATTTGGGTGATGAACGGAGAATAGAGTGTCTCGGTACTAGATTTTATCTTTCTACTTATTAGAATATAACATTCTATATAAAGCGTGAAACTAACTAAAAACAAGCTTAAGAAATTAAACTCACAAGAATTTGGTAACAACAAATTGGATAAGCCATTTATCAAATTAATCCATTTTTTCAGAGCGGCTTTAAAGAAAATTGTAGGCCTTGGAAACTTAAAAATTGCTTTGAACTATATCAAAGTAAAACCAATGCTATAGTAAAATAGTCAAATAATATTTTTTTAATATATCCTATTCTGTCATGCATATCTTGTATGTTTAAAAAATATGCTAATATTTTTTTTTAATTCACGTTAAACTCACATTTACATGTGTGGTGTTGAGGGGAGCTTGTTACCAAACCAAACAGCGCAAACAAATGAAAATATTTAATATTTCATTCGAGTGGGAATCGAATCGTCGCATTGAGTGGTGAAAGACTGAACACAACGCCCCGCTTTGCCCCGCTAAAAGAGCGAGGAAATGACAATATTCAACATTTCGTTTCCTCGAGTGGGAATCAAACCCACAACCTGCCGCCTTTCCACTCGCACACTTGTGCCCTTGAACTATGACTGGCCACAAATATTATTGTAAAATAAAATATTTAACTGTCTCATAAAATTAAAACATCAACCTTGATATTGAACTTGTAAAATACGAGTAAATACGTATGAGTATATACGTCCATTTAAAATTTCAATTATACACATAATGGAGCTTAAACTCATATTTAATAAAAACAGAAAAGGTTGGCGACTTAGTGTAAGACAGCTTTAAGAGCTTTTTTAGGGTTCTGTATACCAACAGGTAAACACGGAACCTTTATGGAATCACTTTGTCCTCCGTCTGTCTGTTAAGACAAGGATTAAAATAAATATCATATATTCAGTTTTATAGTCCCATATAAGTCAATGCAATCAAAAGGTAAGAATATTTATGCATCAGTTGTAAAATTTGACACGACACGAGAAACTATACTGCAAATCATGGTAAAAATCTGAAGTGATAAATTGTAGGTCGTTAATAAAAAAAAGTAAATAAAATCCTTTATTTGTAATGCATTTCATACAAAATGAGTGCATATGCCTGCTTACTTAAATTTTTCAAGTTTTATAAGTTATATATTTTTATAAGTTTTATAATTCCCGTTGACCCACAATACTGAAATTGATACGGAATTCTCGGTGGGCGAGTCCAACTCGTACTTAGCCGGTTTTTATAATAGCTCAAGCGTTTAAAAATAAAAATAAAGTACTGGACGTCACAAAGTAAGAAGTCTGTAACATTTGGTAGATGTGCTCTTAACTACACAAGTGCTTTAAATTGAAATATAAAATGGAGCGCCCTTTGTATCATAGTTAAAAATATTTCCCTTTACAAAATTATATTTGAATTGGTCATACAATTTTTTGGCGAAATGTATTTTTTTATAGCTTCAAGTTGTATCCTGTATGCATAGCTGTGGAACCTGGAACCTGGGAACCTAGTATTAAATCACTCTTTAATGGAGTGATTTAACATGTTCACTTAATGGAGTGATTTAATATTAAATGAACAACAGACGAGGCGCAAGAAGTATGCAGAGCCTGTAGTGTTTGGCTCTCCGTTCTCTCTTTCTACTCATCTATCGATAAAGCGTAAATCTAAAAAAAACAAAGAGAACAGCATCTAGCTGTAAACTTGAGAATTGAGTGACACTCAATTCGCTTCTAATTGCCTTTAATATTCTATAGAGCATAAAAATGGGAAAAACAAAAGCTGAATCACTATATAAAGTCTACAAAACATTCTTTCATAATGTTCCGTTCATTTTGATTAAAACTTTCAACAATATGAGAATATTGCATTAAAAGTTAAATATTTGGCCGTTGAAGTGTGAGTATTGAGACGTATTTAATTATAGAAATGTACACGAAAATATGTTTCGGATTCGTGCGAATGCATAGTGTTTTGCTTTTCGATGTTATGTTTTTATAGCGAAACAAAATTGTGTGATACAGTAAGCTTTTATGAAACAGTATATTTGTAAATTAGAACGAAAATACATTATTAAAAATACTGAAATGTGGCCATTGTGGTGCGTTTTTTTTGTTGTCTGACTGTCAGCGTCTGACTATAGCGCGATACTCTTGGGTTCTTGGAATGATTATATTAAAATTAAATAATTTGAATATTCTGATAGACAACGTGCGGCATTGAGTTTCATTTAACAAGTAATATTTTGAAAATTAGACAAAAAAACGGTGCATATAGAGTTAAGACATTCTTAACTCTAGATCCTCTATCCTATGCGGGAAAAAGCGTGAAGCTGATTTTTTTAATTAATACAATTCCTGTCCATTGCTATAACTAGTCCAGTCGACGCGTTAAAATAAAACTGAGACGTACTTTTGCCATGAAAAATGAAAAAAAACACGGACAAGCGCGAGTTGGTCTCGCCCACCGAGGATTTCACACAAATACTGGAGGTCTTTTTATGAAATTATACTAAACTTAGCCAGAGCCTCCTCGCTTGAATAAGCGGCTTTAATATCAAATTTTGCCCCTACTTTATGGCACTTATTTTTTAGGATTTAACCATAAATGTATAGTTTTTAATTTTTTTGCTGAACAAGTAATACCTGTAGATGCTAACTGCCAAATTTCGTATTTCTAGATCAACCGAAAGTATTAATTTTATTTACCTTAATAGTGTCGAAAAACGCGTTTTTTTATTTTTTTATATTTATGTAGAAATACGGCTATTTCAGAAAATCAACAGACCGTAGATCTCAGTATATAGTAATAGTAGTATATTAGTAAAGTTTTTGACAGACAGACAAACAGACGGACAACAAAGTGATCTTATAAGGCTACCGTTTCCTTAATAGATATGGAACCCTATAAAAATAAATAATTTTATTAAAGCCCTATACAAATGGGTTATTGAGAGAATTAAACGAATAACCTGTTCCATCAACAGGTAAAAGAGAAGATCTAAATTACACGAAGCTATCTCTAGAAATTCTGATAGTAATTCTTAACAAGTTGGTATTACCTGTAAGAATTTGTTAAAAGGGTTGTGGGGATTAACATCTAGCTTATTTAGAACTTTCCTTTTATCGAAAACTTTTATCTCTAAGAAGTTGTTTTTCTTTAGTAATTTAATACGTTATTAGAGCAGCTTCTATAGTGTATTTCAGTGCGTACTCGATTTGAACAGGGTCTTTCTTATAAGGGTTTTGTTTAACTACGTATAAAGTTTCAACTTTTGTCGTTTGTAGTTGATGTATAATTTTGATTTTGTTTTAATATTATGTTACCCGTAGATTGAATAATTTTCAGCATTTCCTATAAAATAATTATTAAAAGTACAATAATTTTGAATTTGAAGCCGAATGGCGGAATGGCGATTGTTAAAGGTTCCATTTCCCACTAGGGGGAATGATTTATTATTATGAATATTTTCCTTTCTTTGCTCTGGCACTAAGGCACAAAACCCGGCGTTGAGTTCCGCCACTCAACACGAAATTACTTAATGATGAGAGAATGGAGTGAGCTATCGCTTGTTTCTTTCTACTTACCTTTCAAAATATAAAAAAAAAACAAAAAGTAGAATAACAAAAATGAACAATAATATGCCAGACCATTTCTCATATACTAGTTCAAAACAAACAAAATAAAGTATAAAGGCGCTTTTTTAACAAAAATAAATTATATTATAATATTTTGTCTTAAAATAATTTTAAGTATTATTTCATAGGAAAAAGTAGTCTCTTAATCTTTTTAAATGCTTTTTTCCTTTATGCATCAAAGATATAAAAAAAAAATATATTTGTATTTAAGTAAAAACTTGTTTCTGTGTTGACTAGTTAATAGTGAATTTAAATAGTATCAAAAAGGGACTTAAAATATTTTTTTTAGGTTCCCTCAAGATACCGCATTCAGAAGTGTAAGTAAAAAAAAATTAGTATTTGTGTAAATACTAATTTTTTTTTACTTACACTTCGTTCTCTATCTTTCCGCCTTATTATCGAGACATTGAAATAGAAGTATGTAGTTATTCATAATATATTATAATCATTTATATATTGCAGCTATATGTTACATTTAAATAATTAGTATACATTTTGAGGCGCAGGGGAACAAAGTATGACTGTAAAATCGAGTGGTTGTGGGTTCGAGTGGGGACTTGGGAAGATGAATTATTCATTTAAATTTATATTTCCATTTCTTCGCCTTATTTATTTGATTTAGTACATATTATATTGTAGTACAAATGAAAATGGTCTATCTTTATATAACTTATAAGTATTACGTTCACTCAAACGTAACGCTACGTTTATACGCTCGTTACCTGTGATATAAGGCGTTAGTTTTCATATTACTTGTAACTTTTAAGTTAGATATTGAAGATATAGTAGAAACTCTGTTTTAACTCTATTATTTTAGTTATCATCCATTATTATATTGGGGCCGTCGTGGCGCAAGGAAAAAAGGTGGCTGCAAATGCAAAAGTATTGTGTTCGATTCCCACTCGGGGGAGTGAAATATAAAATATTTTTATTTATTCGCTCTGGTAAAGATACGTCACTCAACACGCAATGCTTCAACAATTCGATGGAAAGTGGAGAACGGAAGTGTCTCAATGAGAAAGAGAATATCTAACCACTAGCATGAACCTAAAAAAATTCAGAATATTCAAATATGCACGAACAAAATATCAAATATTTATTTATCTGTACATTCGTTCAGCGGCACTCGCATCATCAATTATTAGTGACGTCACTTAAAAAAGAAAAAAAAAGACAATTATAATCAGAAATAAAAACACTATGGACTTACGCCAATAAAAAAAATCACTAAAAAACTATTTTCACGAAAGCGCCGACAGTTTTCAAATAATGTAGAACAGTTCGGGAGGCCGGTCACGTGTCTAGTGTTATTTATACGTGAATGTATGCGGAAGAACCACAGCGCAGTCAATTTAGAGATTTGCCACTTCATCAGACATTGCAAAGGGGGAACGTTGATTTCTAGCACAAAGTTTGTTAGCGTACGAATGAAATAAATTAAGCGGTGTGTGCTGTAGTTGTTGAAGTTTTAAATAGATTTTCTATGTTTTTCGCTGTACCCCGCCTTAAGGGAGATAGGTAGAGGGAACCTAGTGCTTAAATATTCTGTTCCCCACTTTCCACCTGAAGTATTGCGTGTTGGTTGACGGAATTCAACACCGCAAGAGAGTGTTAATAGTTCATTTTCAATCAGGTTCACGCTGTATCCCGCACTCAGCTGGATAAGCAGTGGGAACCTAGTTTTACAAAACTCCGAACTAAAAACCACTATATATTTTAAATAAGGAATAGGTATGTATGTGCCAGTCTATTAAATGATATCTATTTGTTGGGATTTTCTTAAATTTTCCCTACAATATTTCCTTAAATACAATTTTCCCCTGTTTCTGACAGCTTGTCCAAAAAAATATATATGTATTCCTTTTGAAATATTGCTTAATATCCGGGGATGAAAAAGAGCGTATTTCATCTGAATGCGAAGGGAGTCGAGAAATCAAAAATATTTGTACGTTTTGTTTGATTTATTTAAAAAAAATATCCAATATTTCTTTTTGAATATAGCATATCCGTACCAGTGACTTTCCTATATAGTTGATACCAGTCGTGGAAAAGGGGCAAAAGTGTGTGCCTCTTAAAACACAGGTTATGAGTTCGATTCCTCGTCGAAGCAATTAAATGTTTATATATATATATATATATATATATATATATATATATATATATATATATATATATATATATTGTGATTGAATTAAGGTCAGCTGTAATTCTGTCCCCAATCAACGAAATGAAATATTTAATATTTTCATTTCCTCGCTCTGGTAACGGCAGGCAAAGCGCGGCGCTTACATCCGCTACTCTATACACAATGCCTACAGAATCCGACGGAAAACGAGCAGACAAACCGGGAACGAACATACCTTAAAAAGAACATAATGTCTAACACCAGGTCTCAGGTTCCTTTTACCTACCCTATTATAGCGTGAAACATCGTGAAGCTAAAATTTCATCAAATTGAAAATAACTATTGTAATAGTATATTACTTCTTACTACTTTTTATTAGATAAAATTAGATTTAACTAAGCAATGCAGTAAACAAGATTAACCCCACTTTCAAAGGTTTCCTTATCTATCCGAGTTCATCCCTAGATTACATTGTAGCTTAATAATCACGTACTGTTACAATAGTAAATACCACTAAACATTACATTTGAAATCCATTGTATTAAAGTAAATGCCTGTTTGGCGTTTTTATTAGCACTGAAACTGTTATTAACTTAATAAGTATATAATAAATTAAACTATTTAAAAATTTGACGTCACTCGTGGCGCAGAGGCACAAAATGTGACTGCAAAATAGAATGGTTGTGTGTTCGATCTCCACTCGATGAAATAGAATATTTATATAAATTTATATTTTTATTTCTTCGCTCTGATGTTGAGGCAAAGCGTGGCGTTGAGTTCCGCCACTCAACACTCAATGCCTCCAGATTTTTGCGGAAAGTAGGGAATGAAGTGTCTTAGTACTAGGTTCCATCTGCCTACCCTGCTGTGTGCGGGATACAGTATAAAGCTGTATTTGATTTAAAATGTACTTGTTTAGTTTTTTCTGTGATAATAATATGATAAAGAAATAGAAACTGTGGATTAATTTGTGACTGATTAAAATATTTTAAATATTTTAATTTAAAAATTCTATTGTCACTAGTTATTCAATCTTCCAGTAATTAAAGAAACCATGTTTTTTCAGCAAAAAAGATTAAAATACTCCATAATTATTTTAAAATCGGTACTTTAAACTTAGGAGTCCCCTCGTGGCCCAGCATTATATCACATTATTGTAAGCATGACGTGAAAGTTCGATTTTAAATTATTTTAAATCAAATTGTGGGAAACATGGGAAGGAGGTAAATTAACTAGATACTTTCTGCTTAACCTTCTATATGTGGAATACAGCGTGAAGCTATATAAAAAAAAAGACTACTTAAAAAGTAATCTGTTGAATATCAGTAAAGTACTAATATTCAACAGACTACTTTTTAAGTTACGAGCTATGACGTGCTACGAAGCGCTACGAAATGCTACGCTACACTAAGCCAGAGTGAGATGTCGCGTCTCGTCTGGACCACAAGTTTATATTAAACTTTAAAGGTTATTACTTTAACTTAATTTATATTTTATAATATTTTATTATATAGTATTACATTGAAAAGTATATTTTATAAATTTTCATCAACTCATTATATTGTAAATAATAAGTTGATTAACATAAAATCTAAAGGAATTTTCACAACTATACATTCATTATATATACATCTAAATAATTACTACTCTTAATTACTTATTGTCCAAAAATATTTTTTCTCTTTCATAGAAAGGGGCTATCGTGGCACATTGGCACAAGGATATGACTGCAACGCGACAGTTGTGAGTTCGATCTCCACTCGACAAAAGCCTGGCATAGAGTTGCGCCACTCAAAACATGCAATGCCTCGAAAAAAATTTTGTGGGCAACGGAGTGTCTTAACATTAGTTTTCATCTGTTTTACCTATTATATGCGGGATACAGGATGAAACTGATTAAACAAAAAATATTAACTTGAAGTTATTCTTCTTTCAATGAGCTCATACTGTATATATTTCTAAGAAAGGCTTTGTTTCTTGGGAAAATGGCACTATTAGCTAATTGCAGCAATCAATGAGACAAGGGACTCTAAGACATCTCTTTGAACAACTGACTTTTAAAGCTCACAAAGGAAAAGATTTTAAAAGTGAAACGAATAATGGTACAATTAAAATAATTTTTAAAGTACGTTGGCACAGTGGTACTGTGTTTGACTAAAATGTGTGTTCTTATCCCACTCTGGGGGAAGACTTTATTTTTTTCTTTACAATGGTAATAAGTATATATAATATAAATATATTACTACTATTCGCTATTTGTCTATATTTTATTAACTCTTTTCCTGTTAAGATACTTTCGTTCTCCATTTTCCACCGAATTCTGGCATTGCGTGTTGTGTGTTGCGGGACTGAACACCGCGACTTGCCCTGTTACCAGAGCAAGAAATTAAACATGTTAAGTATTTCATTTCGTCGAATGGAAATCCAACCCGTAATCAGTAGCATTAACAGTCGCACGCCTGTGCTCCTTCGCCACTACTGCCTCTTTTTATGAAAATGCAAAAAAAATTAGGACAATAACTAAATAAAAGCAACAATTTACAAAGTCTTTTAAAATATAAATAAATATTTTGAAAAGAATATTTCATGTTTCCCCTACCTAATAACTGAGAAATTGAAGAATGTTGTACAAGCGATGTCTACAGGCGTATGATCGTTATATACAAAAGCAATATTATATGGTTGCTTAAAAGAGAATGCTTCCTGCCTCACAGGAATATGTACGGCTAAAGTCATAAGCGATGAGTATTTAAACAATTTAAAAAAATCTAGCCTATTTATTATATATTTTTAATATTTTCAACATTATTGTATGCAAAAATATATCTTATTTTTTTGTTAACCATAATAAATTATAATTAACATGCATTATTTCAATATCAATTTTATAAAAAATACGTCTGCACACCGAATCGAGGCGCAAGGGCACAATCGTACGCCTGTAACCGTGACAGATTATTGGTTCAATTCCTTCTAGGGGAAAGGAAATAATTAATATTTTTAATTTCTCGATCTGGTAACGAGGCATAGCTTGGCTCTGAGTTCCGCTACTCAACACGCTATGCTTACAAGTACCTTAATGGAAACGGTGTGTCTTAGCACTAGCTTCCCTGATTCTCTCTGCCTACTCTGCTATATGCGGGATACAGTTTGAATCTAAAAAGACAAAGAGATTTACACATTATGGCGTAATGCGTGTTAACGTACCATTGAACTGAAAAATGGATTCTAAGAAGTGTCACTAACTAAAAATGTTGCCATGTCTCTTGAAATATAACTGTACATATATAAATATTTATTTTATTACTTTTAGCACACATTACAATATTATACTTACAATGTTATAGAGAAGTAAAATAAAATAAAAATAGTATAACAATTAAAAACGCTCTACTCTTATAAATTGGAACACAATTTAAAAGAAACGGCACCAGGGCGACTGAACAAAGAGCGAGGTCTAACCACTCCACTCTCTTTGTCTCAAACACATTGTTTAATTTCACTCCAACCAAGATCTTGCCTTCAAAATAGATGCTGATGGATTTTCACGTTCGACCTCGAAAGCTCGATCAGCTAATGTACGCGACGGTTGAAATATTGTATTGTTTTTTAAATGCCGTCTCGATCTTAATTGTGTAAGATGTATATGAAAGACCGTTTTGGCGCAAACTGTTGTATTTATTAAGAAAGTTTTTTTATTACTTTTCTATTAAATATTGCTAGTTATTGTTATAGAATAGATCGCGTCTATGGTAACGCATATAATGTTTAGTAATAAAGAAATAAGAATAGAAAAAGAGATAACTCACATAATATTAAATTAAAATTTAAAAAAAATCAATTCAAATCATATTAAATAAGTGTAGTATATTTGGAAAGTATGTTCAGTAAAGATGGAAGATACGAGAATGAAGGCGTATTTTTGCCGTTAATAGAGTTTAGGGTGCCTTAGCTGCATTGATAAGACGGTGAAACAGCTGTAAGTTTGGCCGTACACAATGCAGTATTGGTACAGACGCTGTTATACGGCAGCGAAACGTGGTTATTACAAGAGAAGAATGAAAGAAAGGTGAACAACGTGGAGATGCGATCTCTTTGTAGGATATGCTGAGTTGGCTTAGCTGATCGAATCTGCCATGAAGAGATACACAGAATGGCAATAAATTTGGGCACGTCAAACGAATGAGGGACGAAAGAATGGCAAAAAAGATTTATGGAGGAAAAGTGAGAAAGAGAGAAATGGTCGGTCGGTTGACTTTCGAAAACCCAATATCAAAGGTACTGGAGAAAGGTAACGTAAAAAGCAGGAGGATACCCGGAAAACAAATAAGATTTGCAGAGAGTAGTGTTTGGCGCTCCAATCTCTCTGACTATCCCTCTACAGGTACAGGGGTACATTTTTAATTTATACGCCATGACCGCTCTCTAATTCATATATAACAAGGAAATTGAATCCTTCACACATTATTTTTGCAGTCAGACGCTTTCCTACCGCGATCATATGGCCCTACTTTTTTATTAAAAATCTATTTGCTACATATATAAATATATACATGTGCCAAATATATAGATCTAAATTATGTTTTTATATTCAACTGATACAATGGGACTTATAAACGAAACGCGGACTTGAGTTCCACCACTCAACACGAATTGTTACGAAAATTTGGGAGAAGACCAAATGCCTCAGCACTAAGTTTTCTCTGCATACCCTTCTACACGGAAAAATCAAAAATAAATATCAATACAAATTAACAATATTGTTATATTTTTATACAATTGCACATAAACACAAGTAATCCAATCGATCCACACGTGAAGGGATCAACTCAGCAAATTATATAATACGGTTTCCGCGACCTAGCGAAACCCTAAAAATAATATCGTTATCTTTCTGAGTGTCCTTGCTTGGAATTATGCAGTGTTTATAATGAAAGTGCAGGACTTGAAACGTTTATATGAATTTACATTTTGAGCTAAACCTAAGTTGTTTTGAATTTTGAATTTTATTTTACTAGCGACCCAAGCGCGACTGTATCCGTTTAAGTTATTCTTATATTATAGCTAAATAATATTTTTTTATATTCGTTGTATAAAGTTTTCTAATATATTAAAAAGTTACAAACTTTAGTAGTTTTTATTTGAAAGTGGAACAAACATTCATCTTCATATACATTGATATTTATAATATTAGTAATATTACAAGTTTTACAGGACAATGAAATTAATTATTCTCTCTATTCTGCTCTGGTAAGATATAGTGCAGCCTCGACGTCCATAATTGATATCATTTTTTTTGTGTTTTAGTTGTGTCTCGAATTTGGTTGAAATAAGGAGGAGGTAGTGTTTTTACAGTAGTGAAACTCCGCTTATACTGTTATATTTATTATTTATTTAGCAAATTCACTACTTCCAAGAAATTTAAAAAAATGCTCCATTACCATTATCTCTTTTTATAGATTTAATGCCAACTCAGGCTTGTGGTGTGGTAGGGTCAATAAATGAGACAAAAGTTGTGGGTTTAATTCCCACTCGAGGAAATGAAACATTTAATATTTCTTTTTTCTTCGCCCTGGTGTCGAGCCAAAGCATGGCGTTGAATTCTGCCACCCAACACGCAATGCCTACAGAAGTTGGGCGATACAGCGCGATGTTAGAAGCTAAGATGCCTGTTATACGTTAATTGATATTTGTAAGTACGGCTGTATCTTATAGTTCAAAACTGCCCAAGAAATATTTAGATGTAAGATAAAATTTTTATCTTTGAATTATAAAGAACAGCTATGTCTTCTTTACTTTATCGGAAAAGTTCAAAAACAAAAGTTGAGACTCTTTGCTTTGTTTACTGAAGTTTTTAATTTAAAAAGCCACAAACGTTAAACAATATACAATAAATAACTTTTAATTAGAGTATCGATTTCAAATTAATTAAATATTTATAGAATGAAGATTATAACTTTAAATAAATTAGCAAATTTGAAATGGTAACTATAAACTAAATTATATTAATATATTGTTATATTAATAGAGTACATTTTAATGTAAAGTGCTTTACAATACGGAAGAGATTATCTACACCAGATGCGGCCAGTGGTATGGGCACTAAACAAACAACAATAAGGACAGTTAAAGAAACGCGTCACGTCAACAATATACGGTAGATGGCAACGCTAACGTGGTCGATACAACACAAGTTTGTTCTGAAACTGAGCCAATTTACGTTTGGTTACTCTTGTTTCAGAACCCTCCGTGGTAATATTTCCGGATCAGAAAGTGTAATTCGTTTCGTTGTTACGCCCGCACGATGTGGCTTTCAGTCTCACCGATATATAAAAATATCTGAAAGTTCAAAGATTTCCTTTAAAATGTAAAGTGAACGTGTAAAGAGGTGGAACTCAAGAAAAAAAAGAAATATAAATTTAAGGAAATATTTCATCTCCTCAAGTGGGGATCGAACCCACAACCAGTCGGTTTTACAATCACACTTCGTGCCACTGCGCCACGACTAGCCTTTCACTTTGTGTTATTAAAGCGGAGAAATCTGAATAATTTATTCCTCCGAGTAAGAGATTAAACCTACAAATTTAGCATTTATCGCCAAAGTCACAATAGCCTTATTTATGTTAACATCACAATACTATAAATATTCATAACAAAACTAAGAATAGATAAACATTATTCCGTAATTGATATAATAATGTAGGTACGTTTGTGTGGATATACCTACAACGTCTTCCAAGCCAAATTGGCTTACGTGAGTGACAGAATTCACGTATCCAAATTAGTGAGGTTCGATAGGTGAGGGTACTGATGTGTTATAAACATGCTTTGTACTATCTTTAAATGTCTTATTTGGTGAATATTTAAATAACTACAAAATATAAGAGAAAATCGTGGCGCATTGGCAGCTTGACTGTAAACGCAATAGATCGATCCTCACTCGAGGCAATAAATATTTTTTTTATGTCACTGCTCTGGTGAAACAAATTTAAACATTGACCTGCGTCACTCATTACGCAATATTTCAAATTCGGAAAATGGAGACCGGAGTGTCCTGACACTAGGTAACAAATCATAGATTACTAATTACAAAGCCGATATGATTTGCATGAACGCTATTATCTCAGGATCGACTGGTGCAATTTGAAAAATCATTATAGTGCTGAAGAGTCTGTTTATCGAGGAAGGATATTTTTTATACATACTTGTATACTTCATCACGTTAATTGCTTGTAAATCTACGATATCAATATTGAATTCTCTCGTGGATCGGTTCTCTAACCTGCGCAACAATAGTATCCAGGTATCCTATACACAAAAACTTATATTCTCCGCATAATTTCCTCCTTTGAAAATTATCAAAGCTAATATATATCGATCAAATGTGTCCCGACCGTTACTTGTTGATTACAATGTTTATTACTGCTGTATTTGAAAATCGTCGACGGCAACATTCGTACGTTGCAATAGGCACGAAATGTCACATATAAGCCCACAAACATATTACATTAAAGCTACTATGAAATTCAGTGAACAATTTTCAAGTAAATTACAATTCTGTTCTAGATTGCAATTTACTGGGTGTTTGTATTGAAACGTACGCGTGGAAATAATTAACAGGACTAGTGTTGGTCCAAGAATTGCGTCGATTTTAATCAATCCAGCAAGCAGTTATATCATATGAATGGGTTTTTTTATATTAAATAGTTTTGAGGCCAGTCGTAGCGCAGCATAAGCATCTGACTGTTAACGCGATGGATTGTGGGTTCTATTACCACTCGAGGAAATGAAAAAAAAGCATTATATTACAATTTTTATTGTTATTATATAATAGTTATAAGTTGTCAAAAAGTAAAAACTTTTAAAAATACTAGCTTGTCCCGCGAATTCATGAAAGTATTCGTGTTTTATATATATAGGTATGTATAGTATATTTATTAAGACTTAATATGACAGTTTTAATACCTTTGGTTACATTACCATAACTTCAGGAAGAAAGAATTTAGTAGAATTCCAAAAGCATTCCGCGTCGAGTGGTGTAAAAAGGAATGGAAGACATGCTCTCGTAACAGTCGGCATTTCTATCCGATATTAAACTGTAAAAAAAGTAAACGTATCGTCAAAAATACAATAATAGAATATATGGTATTCCGATATGGATATGTTCTTTAACTTTGTAGAACATTTTTTTTAACCATCTTCAACAGTTTCTGCAGTGCATGCGATAAAAGATATTTTATTCCTATTTTTTAGTAGTATAGAATATAGATATAGATTATGTTAACGTAGTGGTATTTGTAGGTGATTATAAAATGCATAGATTTTCTGGAGATCTTAATTGAGAAAAATATATTTTGCTCCGATTGGAATGGAAAAAATAGTAATCTTTTGGAGCAAGGTCCGGCTACGAATAATACCAACGTTATAATACCAACATAGATATGGTGCAGGATAAAAAAACGTTATAATATTTTAAAAATATAAATACAGTTCAGATTTCTATTCATAAGATAAGGTCTAATCTTGTTTTATTTTAATCACAAATATTCTTTTCAAAGGATTAAAAGCTTTCGGAAAAAAAATATTTAGTTCGAATCAGAGCAATCAGTGGCAGTCACTGGGAAGAAGGTCAAGTATCTAATTTCATCTAACTTCGCCACTTATTTGTAAAAGGCTATCGATTAAAGATCAGTTCAAGTATTGCTACTTACTACCTAGCGACAATGCTATTTTTAATCACAATTTCTCTTCCAAGAAAATCTATACATTTAATAAAATTTATATATATATATATATATATATATATATATATATATATATATATATATATATATATATATATATATATATTCCTTCTGCCTATTCTGGAATGTAGAAAAAAATATGAGGCTAATAAAAATAATATATTATTTTTATCTATTTCCTTTAAAAATATTTTTGATTTCTATTTAGGTCTAGTTCTGATATTGGCCACCGCAACCACAACCAGGTTTTACAAAAGTTAGCGGAACGGAACGGAAGTGTTAGTTTCTGCCTTTATTAAATTTATTCTATCTGGAGCAAAAATAGCTAGACAAAGTTGTAAAAGCACTATACAAACACATATACAGTAGGTACATATATATGAACATCGAAACAGAACGATTCAAATTAAAAAAATATATATATTTAATTCTAAACATCCTAAGGTTTTTCCGTTAATTTACGGAAGAACAAGGTACAAAAAGTTGCATTTAAAAATTACTACTTTGCATGTACTTTGGAAATAATCAGTTTAATTGTTAAAATTAACCGCGGTTAAAGCGGTTTCGATTCGCACTCAGCGGAATGAATTAATAAATGAATGAATTATTTTTATGTCACATCGCGATGTTGAGTGTCACCACTTAACACGCTATGTATGGATAATAAAAATGAAACGGCGTAGCTTAACGCTAGAAGCTAAAAAAAGAAAAAAATATACACTTTAAATCGAATATACTCGTAGTTAGTATATATATTTTTAGAAATCGGAAGCGGTTAACGAACGAAAGAGATACTACGTAATTGCAATAAGTGATATGTATCACCTAATAACAATACTACACACGAGTTTCCTTCCAATAGGAGCCGTTGCCGACAAGCAACTACCCCCGATTGACCAATCCACTGCTTCTATCATCTTTTTCATCTGCATCTACTCTCTTTTATACGAGTTCGCTAACAATATTATAATGACTGATTAATCTAATAGACTGATTTTTTCCATAATATATTGAATGAAATAAATTTGCAAATTTTAATAAGGAAAGTTCCGTTATAGATTCAATATTAATACTTAAACAACGATAAAAATATCCCTTCATGAATATTCTATTCATCCGGTCTCGAGCATACTTGTTTATTCCGTTGCTTCGCGACTCAGCTCTAATCAATTTTATCTGTTAATAAATTACTATAAAACAATATATTTAAAATATATTCAATATAAATATTGATACGACACGTGTTATATTTTTGTAATAATGATAGGAACGAGCCGAAGCGGGAAGTTTTCCAGAAAAATATGGTCGATAAAATAATAAAATAATATTACAACTTTTTGTACCTAAAAGTTGTAATATTATTTTAGGAAACGTATAATAAATTGAACATAGCGGGATTTTAGAAAACCGTCCACCCGCTCTGATCACTATGCCATATGTAGTTATTATGCTGGGTGAAAATTCTATTTCGCTTATTACAATTTATTTATAACCATCCAAGGATCTCATATTAGCCAAGTCCCTCCAAATATTTTACGTTTTAATTCTAAAAAAATTGTCACTGCGCGACGCCATGACGGTCATTTATATAACAGTTTTTGTTTACCGTATACAGTGATAGTATCCATAAATGCGATGACTGTGTGTCGATGATAGCTGACAAAGTACGGTGTTAAATTTTGTCTTTCATCATGCAATATATTTAATTCAGGCAAAAAGTGGAGAGCGAAATATGTTGACACTATGTTTTCTATTTACTCTTTAAGATAAAGCGTCAAGCTAAACAATACTCTTAATAATGAATAATGCAGTAATTTCTAAATCAGTGGCTCTATATTTTTAGGCATATCTTTTTATCAAAAAAAGACAGAGTCAAACCAGTCAATCTCTCAGCCAATTATCATTTTACGCTGATATAAAAATTAAATATATTAATTTTAGAGAAATTTTATTCTTTATTTCTTTTTTAACGTCAGAATTATAAAAAAGGAAAGGTTTTTTTTATAATTAAACGCTCGGTAAGTTAAGAAAGAAAATGTTGTGATTTTAATTCTGTGTATTTATATTATCCTATTGTTAGAAATCGGAAGCGGTTATAGTTTTTAAAATACACGATAAATACACACATCGTCTATATGTTTTTAAACTATTTGGAAAGGAATACCACGTAATTGCAATAAGTGATATGTATCACCTACTAACAATACTTCACACTAGTTTCCTGCCAATAAGGGCCGTTACCAAGAAGCAATTGCCCCCGATTGACACAATTCCACTGCTTTTATCATCTTTTTCTTCTAAATCTACCCTCTTTTACACGAGTACGCTAACACTATACTTATATATTTATTTATCCTACAAACACTTTTTTAAAGGAAAGAAGAATAAAGATTTTAATATAAAATTTAACTAACCATTCAATTCACACACTAAGGAACTAAATAAAACTAAAAAAACATGTATTGCGCAAATATTTTTTCTCCAGCCAAATAATTGTTCTTAGCAGGAAGTAATTATAAGTGGTAATTAAAGTGGTCTTACCCACAACTTGGTTGTGGGTTCGATGCCCACTCGAAATTAATATTTTCGGCAAAGTACGGCTTTGACTGGCTCGCAATGCTTCCAAAATTAGGCAAAAAAAGCATAATAGAAGTGTCTTAAAGGGAACGGAGTGTCTTAACACTAAGTGTCCATGTTCCCTCTGCCGTCTCTGCCATCTGATACGGTGTGGAACTAAAAAACAGAATGAAGATATCGACACTAGTCTGGTACATTTCAACAGCGTTTGATTTTAAACGCGACGATTATAGACTCCACCACCATTCGAGGTAATGGGTTACTTGTACGACATGCTGCGTTGAATTCCTCTACCTATCCAGAAATGTCTTGAATTTGGATGGAAAGTAAAAAATGGAACGAAAATACATGATTTTTCTTTATACGATACCTTATAATATCGTATATTAGTCTCATATTTAATTGGCGTGTAATTGATAATCGTCTTTTGTTTCATCGTATTAGCTTTTACGCTAAATCGCCCGAACTAGTATTAAGTGCGCAATAGAAATAATCCGGAGAATTAAATTATTATAATACCATTAGCTCACGTATTTCGGTACAGTGGAAGTATGCCTTATTGGTAATTTAATTTAGAAACTATGATATTATGTTTAAAAGTATACTGTTTTCTTTATATTACATTTATGAAAGAATAGTTATATTTTTTAGTTTTAAACTGAGTCGCGCACGTAGCCCCTGTATAGTGTTAAAACACTCCGTTCCCTATTTTTCACCGAATTCTGTAGGTATTGCACGTTGAGTGACGGAACTCAACGCCACGTTTTCCCTCCTATATATATTTACTTTTTTATGTATGTCACATTCTATGTTTAGGGGAAAGATAGACATAACAGAGATGCGAGGCGCAATGGATCCCTATTTTACTTGGACACCCATTTTTTTTATCGAAATGGACAAGGCAAACGAGTATATATATATATATATATATATATATATATATATATATATATATATATATATATATATATATATATATATATATATATATATATATATATATATATATATATATATATATATATATATATATATATATTATAAGATTCTATCAGATGATAGCACAGTGAATGCTAAATACTTCGGAAAGTTATTATATTTGGAAAGTTCTTATGCAGTGAAAGAAACTTAGTTCAATTGAACCGCCAGAAAACAAAAATTTACGCGTTAATCACTAAATAAACTACATTTGTCATGTCGCCATTCTTTCAAAACACGTGCTGTAAAGCCTTGCCCAGCATATTGAGACTGAATTTATTGAACGACTTTCAGTATTGTGATGATTTAGAAAGCACGGCTAAATTGGTTCGAATCATTGGGGATCTTATAATCTGTGAAAGGCGACGGTTAGATTTATTTACCTACCTGCGCTTAGATTTATTTCTAATAAGTTTTTATTAAATTTTGCTCAGTTTTATTTATCAATCATGTGTGACTACTGTAAGCGCCACAGTTTATGGGTTCAATTCCCAATCCATTAAATAAAAAATTTAATAGTTTCATTTGTTCGCACTGATGCTGAGGAAAAACGCGATGTTGAGTCTCTCCTCCCAACACATAATGCCTCTAGAATACAGCAGAAAATTGAGAACGGAGTGTCTTATCATATAACACTAGGTTTCTTCTGCCTACCCTGATACAGAATGACGTTAAAAAAAATTAAAAACATTAACATTCAGTTTTCCGATCACAAACACTTTCATGTATTTTTAATAAACCCATATTAAAAATTATTTTCACACCATTTTCCTGCACTCCACTCCGAATGTAACGAGAACCCATCCACCAAGAGTCATATATACAGTTAATTAAAAAATGTAATCATTTTGAGACGGTTTTACGCCAGCCTCCCTCGCCACGACGGTTTTAATCTAGCGACGCTCATTGTTACGTAAAGCATGTTTTAATAAACTTTTTTTTCACAATACTACTTTGATGTACCAGATCCGTGACAAATCAAAAGCTAGAACGTCAGTGAGGTACAATTATTTTTATACACCCCGACGAGCGGAATGAAATGTTACAGGCTCTAACGAAAATAGAACGGGACGATTTTTTTGTTCGACATCGACACAACACAAATCATTTTTTAACGATACGTTCAAGGAAAATTATGTTTCGTTTTAGTTATTAAGAAAATTTTTAATATTACAAATGTTAGATTTTTTTTATATTAAAAATTTAAAATATATTTTCAGAGATTCTCATATTTTGTATAGAGTAGATATATAGGAGTAAGCCCAGAGATAAGTTCACCATAGCGTGAAAGGTGCCGGAAACCAATGTCGTCGCCGTTCTTTGTCTAGCTCAACCCGAGACCTTTTGCATATGATATTAATATCGAACGAATATACGAATATATATTTAAATTATTTTCATTTCCTCAGTACAATAAGACAAAGCAACAATGTTAAAATATAATCTTTTTTTTATAGTTTTTAAGTGCCTCTCCGAACCTGTAGTCGTAATGGAAATAACTGAAAGTTCGAGCTCGAGCTATCTTTGACTGTGGGAACAGTTAGTTAAATTGACACAACCCTCTTCGATTGATTCATTATCTATATAAAAAGTATTTTTAATATGCACGATTAGATTAGCTTGTTCAAACAAACAAACTCTTCAGTTTTATAAATATAAATACGTAAAGATAAATAATTAAATTTTTAAGAATAACTATGATTTTAATTTCGTTTGGAAAATTATTAGACTCTATTTAAGAAAGCTAAATAAGTATATTTAAATGATTATACCTTTTTCACATGTTTTCAATTATGAAATGAAATTACAAAAAACCTTACCGAATTCCAGTTCTTTTGAGACATATTTTTGTATGAATAACATTTAAATTGGTATTCCCATATTAATAAATGAAAAATATTCAGATCATAATAAAAATTTTGTCAATTTCCAAGAGGCTTTTAAATTGCCAGACTTTACAAGCATAGCGAACCTAGTGCTAAGACACTCCATTCATTCTCTTCGTTTTTTCCGTCATAGTGAATGACGAAAGTCAATGACGTGCTTTGTCCCGTTACCATACCAAGAAAAATTTAAATAATTAAATCCGTCGAGGTTGACTCGCACCCAAAACTGTCGCGTTTAGGGTTACCATCCACTATACTGCTACGTTACGCAGCCTCAAATTATATTTGAAACTAAAAATATTACGAAGATGTTCATATACGTATATGTGAACGAAAATTGGGATGTCTCCAATATAGAACTGACATTCGGAATAATAGGCATATTAGATGGAATTCCCTACGTTTGGCCTCGGGGTTGACCTGCATCAAATTGGACACTTTCATTGCACATTTGCCGATTTTGTATGGCGGTACTGTTGAAAAAAAAACATAACCGCGTAAGGAAGGTAACTACAACGAAAATATATACAAAAAAATACATAAAAAAAAACAAATGAAATACTTTTTTTCACAGTGTATATAAGCAATATACTCTTTACTAGTATAAGTAAGTTTCTAATTGTAAAAATAAGCAAAATTAATCATTTACTTTTTATCAATATACATGTAGTTAACAAATGCTTAGCTACAAAAAAACTATTAACAAGTAAAATTGGGAAAGGAATGACTTATTTGAAAGCTTAAGAGTAAGTAGAGAGGGCTCTTAGGCTACTCCGTTCTCCACTTGTTCCCAATTCTCGAGAAATTGCGCGTCGAGTGATGGAACTCATCGCTGCGATTATTCTTGTTACCAGATCGAAGGAAACGATCCACAGCCATTATCTTTACAGTTAGACAAAATAAGTAAAAATAAAATTAAATAAATTATAAAACAGTACTAAAAATATATTTTTTTACCAACTGTACCGCAAACTTAAATAGCATTACGAAATAGTAATGCTTAACTAGATTGAATCAACGTTGTCTGATGACGTCTGATTTCCCTCAGGTTCCGATCTTGACTTGTGGTTTATACCTTACGACTCCAATCAAGATTTGATTGAGGATATAACTACTCCAATTATATAGAGAATTTGATCTACAGTAATATTATTAAGTAGAGTCTATTGTATGAATTAAAATTATATTAATACTGTTAGTTTTGCTTTATGATAATTAAAGATATTTTTTTTAATCTAAAAAGTCAAATATCACCACATCAAGTGATGTATTTGTTTGATGACAGGAACTTCTCGCAAATCTATTTTTTTATGTGTTTTCCTAATGTTGATTGTTTTAATATCTATTTAGTTGAATGTCTATAGCTTACACAAAAACAACTTAACTTAATAAATAACAAAATATTTGGAACACAATGTAATTTTCCCACAGCTCTTTCAATGTTCAACAGGAAAAAAATTATACTA
Source organism: Heliconius sara (assembly GCA_917862395.2). Taxonomy (NCBI): domain Eukaryota; kingdom Metazoa; phylum Arthropoda; class Insecta; order Lepidoptera; family Nymphalidae; genus Heliconius; species Heliconius sara. The sequence goes on along the minus strand of OU860795.2, from coordinate 3,175,957 downwards.
AGTTATCTTTCAATGAAGTTTATAGTATCCATTGTATGCTATGTTTCATTTTCTATATAAATAAATAAATGCTTAGAATAGAAAAAAATAACCAAGTGATTACCAACTGAACGTTTAAAAACGTTAAAATATGAATCTTACATCCAAATTGTGTATTGCACATACATCATTTAATGCTAAAAAATATCTTATCGTTTTTTCTTTTGGACAAGCTTCCGCACTTGAGGGAACGTTTATACCATTCATATTTAATTTCTTTCTCAAGCGAAACCTAAAATTATGTACTTATTTATGCATATCTATACTTAATATATTAGTGAGGCCAGTCGTGCCACGGGGGCACAAAGTGTGACTGTAAAACTAACTAGTTGTGGGTTCAAAGCCCACTCGAGGAGATGAAATATTTATTAAATTTATATTTCTATTTCTTCGCTCTGGTGTCGAGGCAAAGCGCGGCGTTTAATTCTGCCACTCAATACGCCATGCCTCTAAACTCGGCGGAAAGTGAAGAACAGAGTGCCTTAACACTAGGTTCCCTCTGCCTACCGTGCTGTGTACGGGATAAACCGTGAAGCTAATTTATAACCATTTAACAACGCGAATGAATTGAAACGAAATGAAGAATATTTTTAAATCAAATCAAATAAAAACGTGGAAAATATAAAAGGAAAAATACAATCGAAATAGATTAAGAATTTATACTGAGTAAATATTAGATAGCGACCTCCAGGTATTGACTTTCACCCACGTTCATACAATTTAAAATTGTTATGGGGGTCAAACTAAAAAGATTTCGATGACTTTATAGTTTTTGATTATTTATATAATTTTAGTTATTTTAATATTGAAATATAGGATGTCTATAGATTATTGTGGTTTCGATTTAAGCAATATGCATATAAAAATGTATATAAATATATAGAAAATCCAACCAATACAAAATGAGGCCGTCGTAGTGTTGGGGCACAAGAGTTCGATCCCACTCGGGGGAATGATTTTTTTAATATTTTTTTTCACTGAACAAGAAATATCTCGATTTACACGAAAAATATGGAACGCAAATATCTTAATGGGAACGGAGAGTCTTATAATTAGATTTCCAAATTCTCTCTGCCCTGCTATGTGCAGGGTAAAGCGTGAAGCCAAAATAAATAAAGAAAATATAAATAAACACTTAAACTTTTAGCTATAAGATAAGAAACATTCCATCTGTAAATACTTAATTAGAAAATTTCCTAAGTGTGGATTAACACTTTAAAAATGTTAAAAAAAATATATTCCATCTGTAGTTGCGATTCCTATGTGACCGTTTCTCTATTTGAGTAATTTATCGTTTGTAAGTATAAACTTTCAAGAAAATGTTGTCTTCTCTCTGATATATTGTAGACAGAGTTATTCCAATTTTTAACAATCGTTTTTGTAAGAACCTCCTTATCCTCGCGCATTTCCCGTAAATTAAAAGTTACCAGACAGACTTGATTAAACTTAATCCTTTTTATAAGCCACTAAGTAACTTTTTACTTTTTTAATAGTTTCTTGCTTTAAATAATATTATGTATTATAATTCGTTACAAAGAAAAACAACCACTGCTTATATAAACGAACCGTGTCAAGTACCAAATGTCAAACATCAAATGTAGTATGCAAATCTTTGGAAAGTTCCAAGCAGAACATTTTGGTATGTTTTTCTTATGTACAATTTAGAATAAATTATAATTATCATGACGCAGCAATAAAGTGTAAACGCGATGGTTGTGGGTTAATAAACACTCCGTTGAAATAACGATTTTTCTTTTTCTCTCTCTGTCAAGACGAAGCAAAATTCAGAAAGTGGGTTAACGCTTCTGCTTCTTTCTGCGTTTGTGCTTCTTCTACCCAAGCCTAGTAGAAAACAAAATAAATTAAATATAATCACTCCACCAAGTGAGGATCAAACGCTTGCAATAGTGGGTGGATTCAATTCCTACTCGAGGAAATTAAATATTTAATATTTTTATATCCTCGCTCTGGTAACAAGGCTAAGCGCTGAATTCCTCTCAATACTCGATGCCTCTAGAATTCAGCGGAAAATGGAAAACAGAAGTATCTTAATAGGGACGGAGTATCTTAACACTAGATTTTTAGGTTCCTTCAGCCTACTTTGCTATGTACGGGATAAAGTGCGAAGCTATTATAAAAAGTCCATTACTTGAATAACTAACTTCTAGCTGACTAATTGTTTACCTGGTACAGACAATACTTTAGAATTACGTAACAGCGAGCCCTTAACGATGTCTATTATTCAATATTTGTTTTGAGCTTCCGTGCTTGTACATTTCTGTGGTAATTATGTTAGCAATTTAATTTTCGATTATGATATATATAATAAAGTAGGTTAGAAAAGTTAATTCTGTACAGAATTCTTGTCTGTCTGTTCCCGGTTTTCATTGTAATTAATTAACAAGCTTCACGCTGTAGAGGGAACCTAGTCTTAAGACACTCCAATCCCCAATTTCCGCCGAGTTCTGGAGGCAGTGCGTGTTGAGTGGCGGAATTCAACGCCACACTTTACCTCAACACCAGAGCGAAGAAATGAAAATCATCATCTCCTCGAGTCGGGATCGAACCCACAACCAGTCGATTTTACAGTCACACTTTGTGCCCCTGCGCCACGACCCGCCTATAATACATTATATTAGAAAAAAATAGATTTTTCTTTATTGACTAATTATTAAGATAACCACTAGTCTTTAAATAAAATAAATCAATACACGTACAACTTATAAATGTATGAATTGACCTATTATGTTCATAATATATAGATGTATAACATAAAAACTGAAGACTTCCACTATCTAGACTTAAGCATACTACCAATCAACTTGAGTTTATCACTTAACCATTTCACACCATTACTGAATTAATTTAATTAAAAGGCGTATCTAAACTAACGTATAGCGCTTACCGCTCAATTGTACAGACCCTACACAAATAAACATATATACATGTACAGAAGGTATAGTCTACTAATCCATCTAGTTTGCCTTTCCGTTTGTTTGTCATCAAATTCCTGTGAATACAAAGCTAGGTCCACAAATAGGTATACACTAGGTACCAGGTAGGTACTGAACTGTAGGCTAGTGGCTATATTGCTTCTTGACTACGCCCGTGTATACAATATAGCGGTAGTGCTCTGCACACACTGTCGCGATACTCGCATCTCAAGTTCAATTTAATTTCAACATGCACTAGCTGGACTTCAGGGGAAACTTTCACGTTTAATACTGCTGTTAGAACAAAAAGATCTATTCTACTTTAATATTTCTAGTTATTCGTCTGTTGTTTATAGTTTTAACCGCACACAGCAGTTAGTGTAGGCAGAGAGAACTTAGGGTTAAGACACTCCGTTCCCTATTTTTCGCTATATATATATATATATATATATATATATATATATATATATATATATATGTGTGTGTGTGTGTGTGTGTGTGTGTATATATATATGTTAATGTTAGATACAAAGTGGGTTCGAGCAAATGAAGCTTATAATTATACAACGCAAAATTTTGTCGTCTTAAAATTTAGGGTACGCTCGTAAAGCACAGCAATTTCACTAACTATTATCGTTCTCTTTCGACTCGACTGCTATTTCGCAAAAATACCTTAATATTTACAAAGACCTAGTATTATAGAACTGCCATTTTCGGAGCATTTATTATTATTACAACAATCTATTGTAAATACCTTCACACACTTTAACACGTATGTCCTATACGTTACCTAATAGAAAAATATAACTAAAACTAAAACTTTTACATATGAAACTTGCAGATGTGACTCTCCTCATAGTCTGCGATAAATTGCTGGAAAGGAGGCAAAGCACGGCGTTGAGTTCCGCCACTCAATACACTGCCTCGGGATTTCGATGGAAACTGGGAAACAAAAGTGTCTTAGCACTAGGTACCCAAGTTCCCTCTGCCTACTCTGCTACGTTTAGGATACAGTGTGAAATTAAGATGAAGAAACTGATTGAAGGTACTATAGATGAATATTGAGCTGTGGTAATAGAACTAGACATTGTAAATTTGTTTCCACTATAGTATTTAGCAGAATTTAGAACCTAATTTTATCCTATGCTTAACTTTTTAACTAACTCTACACCTTATCCCAGATATAGCCGCATCTGCAGAAAGAACCTAGTACTAAATATATAATTATAGATTTACCTCTCGAACAATTTTAAACAACTTTAAATATTCAAAGCTATTTATTTGGAGCTATCTTCGGGCCTCGGTAAATAACTTCATTATAATAATAACAGAATAAATTTATCATCGAAATATATTCCCAAAATAATATTATGTATATTCATAATATTTACTTTGCTCGTTTCCAATTTTATTTACATTTCCTAATCATTTTAATAAAATGTACGATGATATGTAATACAAATACAATCACTGATGCCAGATTTATTTCGTCAACCACTTGTGTTTCACGTTGTATTAAAATGTATGTACTCTATATTCTTATATCTAAGAATGAAAATCCAATGAGATATTCTGGTCAAAAGAGCCAGAAAATGATGGGTCGATCTACAAAGAAAAGGACAGCCGGAAGGTAGGGCTCGTAATGATAAATTTACCTTTCAACCAAAAAACTGCGCATTTTGACGAATGAGGTTTCATTTGCAAATATGGTTTTTCTTTGCATATTTTACTATTGTGAACATATAAATTAGATATATGTAAGCTAAAATAGCCTTTGTAATACAAAGTTTGAATAGGAAATCTTGGTTCACTATTTTATTACCGCTTAAGCTAAGTCGTGACTTGTGAGGTCATCTTCGTCAATTCAGCTTCACGCTGTAGCCCGTACATAGCGGGATAGGCAGAGGGAACCTAAAAAGTGAAAAAGTGTTAAGACACTTCAAGTCCCATTTTGTTTTTCCCAGTTGAATTTTCGAGACTTTGCGTATTATATGGCGGAACTCAACTCTTAATATTTAATTTCGCCCAATGGGAATCGAGGCTACAATCGTCACGCTTACAGTAAAAAACTATGTTTTATACTTATTTATAAAAACATTTTTTTGTTAGGAGGAGGTCGACGCCGGGCTTTGCCTCGTTACCAGACCGAGAAAATTAAAATATTAAATATTTCACTTGCGCGAGCGGGAATCAAACCCACAACCCGTCGCGTTTACAACCACATGCCGGTGCTACTACATCACAACTGGCCTCTGTAAATATAATTTAGAAAAAAACTTCTTATTTATTCCACAGGAATGGGTACTTGAGAAATTTGCCTAAAGAGGCTACGTTAGCAGTCCGTATCATTAGTCACTGCACATCCGAGTGTTCACATAATCCGCCCTAAGACGGTCTCATTGTTTTTGCTGCTCTTATTCGAGATATTTGTAACGAGTTCCCTGAGAAAATAGAATTTAATACAATATTAATTCAATAAAAAAAATCTATGAAATTAATCAGGATTAATTAAATGAAAGTAGATATTACGAGAGCAAGATTAAAATAAAAGTATTTGCATATTTAAATTATTTAAATGATGTTAATTTTATATTAGAATTCTCTGTTTAGCCATATTTTTTTATACCACATTTTATATAATTTTATTTTATATTATATTTATTTTTTTGTGTGTTATGTGCTTTATTGCACTTATTGTTTTCTTAACATATTATTTTCATTCATGAAATGACACAAATACAAGTATATCCCCGAGCGAAAATCAAATCTACAACTACGTCACAAAAAACAATCTCAATTCGAAATATTCACCAAGATATCGATATGATATCGATAGTATCGATCTCATTTATATTTCTTTAACATCACGCTGTAACCTGCACACAACAGGGAAGGCAGAGGGAATCTTAAATCTTAAAACACTATACGATATTCCTAATTTTTTTAGCCACAATTAATTTCTCACTCTCAAGTACCGATCGTAACAAGTAGTTTGTCTGGAGTAGCGACCTCAGCAGTCCCCGGTGATTAATCACGTCCCGTTCTGGTGTTCTCGACTAATCTAGTCAGCTAAACCGTAAAATGTTACATTCATTAATTTTCTTATGGCCATATTTGCTATATCATTTCGTATAATATGAATTATTTATAGAACGTACTTTATTAATCAGCTTCACGCTGTATCCCGCACATTGCAGGGTAGGCAGAGGGAACCTAGTGTTATGACACTTCGATTCGCACTTTCTGCCGAATTCTGGAGGCATTGCATGTCAAGTGGCAGAACTCAACGCCGCGCTTGTGCTTAGACTTTGACAGTACTTTATTGCTGTTACTATTTATATTTGTTTCATTTTTATATGTTTTTTAGTTCCACAGTGCATCTCGTATTTAAAAGGGTACCTGTAAATGAGAGAATTAAAATGAAAAATAATCTGTTGTACTTACAGATATTGGCATTTTCCACCCACATTGGGTATTGGCGGAGCTTAATTACGCAGTATGTCTTACTGCAGCTCATTCACCCAGCCGAGCAGGCCGTCAAGGGTGCCCACACACCCTTGACTCCGCGACGTGCCTTTGCTGGCTCCTGCCGCTGCGTTTCGCGGAAGACTATTGTCCTCGCGTCTCGCGGCCAGTGGCAGTTGAGGAGGAGCACCGTGAGGTTTTAGAGGATATTCGGACGGCCTACATCTGCCAGTCCGCGAGCCCCACATAACCCGCTCGAGTCCCCACTCGGGCCGGTATCCGTAATAGGATTTCCTCTCGTAAAAATAAAAGCTCATTAACCCAGCATTAGGCATAAACTTTGCAAACACGTCGTTTACAGAGGAACTCATTTTAAATTTGTTAATTTATACTAAAATTACTGATTATTATGTATAATAGTCAGATTTAGGCAGGTTATGCTATTGTATTAAATAAGTAGGTTCCTAATAATTGTGTGTTGTTCTTCCAGATGCTAAATATACACGATTATTGTAGCAGAGTCCGTATCAGTCGCTAAATTCTCGAGACATTGCTTCTTGAGTAGCGAAATTCAACGCCGCACATTTTGCCCCGTTACTCGAGCGATGAAATTAAATAAAAATAAATTTCTTTAATTGTAAGTTTTTGTTGTTTTCGGTGTTCTTTAGCGCCTTTAAATTTTAATCTAAGATTAATAAATATTATTTATATAATGTTATATAGAAAAACATAATTACCCCGACCTAAATATAAAAGTGAGGATTCAGTTTCTGAACAAGCTTAATCACGAAAATATCTTCAGAAATAAATACCGTTAACAGGAAACTAAGCAAGCTGATCCAATTCAAACCCGTTCAACTATTTATAAATCCACAGGATAACAGCACAGATTATTTGTGGCTGTTCTTAATACGCTTCACTACGGTTATTTTAAGAAGGATCCCAGCTCCAGACTCCAATTCCTATCCTTCTCACAAAAACATCGTTCGAAAAGTTTTCAATCAGATCGAACCCACTTTCTTATCTAATCGTAAAGTGCTGTCAAATTTCAAATGGTTTACGAAACTCAATTGGGAGTTTATACCATCGAAAAAATTGGGGATACGGCCGAATTTCTACTGAACAATGTAATATCATTAAGATTACAACGAGATGAAATAAATTTGTTTATAACAAGTTTTGGTAACGCTTTCGTGATTGATCTTGGAATTTATTGAATATCAAATTTTTCGTCGATCAATAAATATAATATTGATTTTCTTTCGAATTTTATGTCAAAATTGTTAAAATATAATAAAGGCTGAACAAAGCGATGAGTATAATATAGTAGACCATATTTCGCCAGCACCAGTGGACGTACATCTTATCTTTAACGGATGATATTCGGAGAAGTTTTTGTAAGTAGTCGAAAGTCTTTGTTAATTCCGGCAGTCTCTCGAAAATCTTTGAACACAGAAATGTACTCAGAATAACGCTGACATTAGAGAATGGCGTGAGCGTTTGCTTGAATTTCATCACTTAATATTAAGAGATTTTTCTTGTCATTTTTTTATTATTCGGCTATGAATATGATGGTTCTATGTAGTATGTATTTATGTATATAGAAATGAGCCATATTGGTTGTTGGATATTATTTGACTTTATTTTAGCTACTGAAATGTTGTAGGTTTGATTTTCACTTAAGATAAGTATAATGACTCAATTTGCCATCAGAAGAATATGTAAGAAATCAAATTATAATAGAAATGCCGAACATTCAAACATATATAATACTAATATTACACAGTAACAAAATAATACATACTTTAACTCAATACTATAATAATACAATTATTAAATTATGAATCAGAAATATTACAAAAATAACGATTTTCCCTGAAGACAATAAATCCATTACGCCAAAATTTCAACGAGTAATCTCTAATAATACTTTAAAATCAATTTACGTCTATAACTCAACACAAGTGCGCTCAGAAATTGTACTTGATTAAAATCCGAGGAAACGACAAAAGATTAAACGGTCTTTTATCTATCTATCTATATATATATATATATATATATATATATATATATATATATCCCTGAACCTTTCCCAAGACATTTTCCAACAATACTCCGAAATACTCGGAAATATTTATCTTTTGTCATAAAGGAAGCCAACAATGGGGTGATGTATTTAGAAAATAAATGTCAAACCATCACTCAGGGTTCGCTACGGAGTGTGTTTTGAAAATTTTGAAAGGAGGATGAATGTCTTAAGAACGCAAGGACTTGCTCATTGTGTAAGTTTATAGAATAATGCGTATTTATATGGTTTTTATTATTTTAGTTTTTTTTAACTTCACATGTAGCAATGTGGTTAAGGCACTCCGCTGCTCACGTTTCAGTTTTTAAGTGAAATTATTAAGTGTCTTTATGGGAACAGACCATCTTAACACTGGGCCCCTAGTTTTCCTTGCTTACCCTGGTATGCCCGGGATATAGCGTAAAGCTAAAAAAATAAAAATAAAGTTGTTCACTACGGTCATATGATCCGTATCATTGTGCTATGTAATTTCTTTAAAATTTCATTGATACTAGTGAAGAAGATCAACAATATTATTTATTTTCACTAAAGTATCTTTAAGCTTTATATTTAAACATTATTTTCGTATAAAGCTAATGTTATTCAAGATGCGACGTACGTTGAAAATAAATACTCTTAAGTATATATGAAGTATGCTCTCTAATACGCTTGGATGCGCTAAATGCCTTGCCCATAAACTATTTACGTATCATGTAACGTTGTTTTACGGAAGATAATATTTTATGTTTATATCCATCTTTTAAATGGTTCTTTTTTCAAGCTTCACGCTGTATCTCGCATGTAGCAGAGTGGGAAGGTGGAGCTTAGTGTTAAGACACTCCGCTCCCCATTTTAATGTTTAATTGAAATCTGGTGGGATTGCGTGTAGAGTGGTTGAACTCTACGCCACGCTCAGATCGTGGGGGCGAAGAAATGAAAATATTAAATATTTTATTTTCTTGCGTGAGAATCGAACCCCCAACCCGTCGTATTTAAGTCTCACTATTGTGCCACTGCGCCATTACTATATTATAAATATGATTTGACTACGATATTACGCTTAAAAATAATTTTTCTCTTTCGGATTTTAAAAAATATTTGTAAGTTCTCACTTAGTTCGTATAAAAATTCCGAACTGTAGGTCAATGGGAAGGTCCTTTATATTTTGATTAGGCAGCAAAATTCATACTAAATGCAGCATAAACTCTTTTGATTGCGCTGACTTAGAAGCTTCATTTTAATTGTGGTCCAAATATTAATTTTAGTTAGATACCTCCACGTGATCTCGAAATGAATAGTCTTGACAGGTGGATAACGAAGTGATCCTATAAAGGTTCCGTTTTTCTCCTTTTAAGATACGGAACCTTAAAATTAGAAAATATATATATTGAACATATTTAATTGTTTTACACTTACAAATTTAGAACTTTTAAGCAACGAACCTATTGTAACTCCGTAATCTTAAATTTGAATCTTGTTTATAATTATACATAGAGCGTTACATTCAGTTATATTTGCTACGTTGTACTCGAGTCGCCCTTTCACACGCTTCGTTGTGTTAATATCTCTTACGTCCTACTTGTACGTTCTAAAAAGTGTGTGAATCTATCTATGTAAATGATATTACATGAAAACTATGTTTTTTTTAGCTTCATAGTGAATACTGAATATAGTGCAGGCAGGGGATTCTTAGGAATCTAGTGTTGAGATAACAAATATCAAATATAAAATAATCTCATCGGTTTATTAAAACGTTAGAGGCCGGTCGTGGCGCAGCGGCACAAACAGCATGTGACTGTAAGCCGACTGGTTGTGGGTTCGATCCCCACTCGAGGAGATGAAATATTTACTTAAATTTATATTTCCATTTTCTTCGCTCTGGTGTCGAGGCTAAGCGCGGCGTTGAGTTCTGCCACTTAACACGCAATGCCTCCGGAATTCGGCAGAAAGTGGGGAACGGATTATCTTTCACTACGTTCCCTCTGCCTATCCTGCATTGTGCGGGATACAGCGTGAAGCTGTTTATTAAAACCTGTTATAAAACTTAAACTTAAACTGTTATAAATATGGCGAAACCAATTTATATACACTCAATTAAGTGCCAAACGAATGTAACAACGGTGTGAAATTTTATGAAACTACAACTTTTAATTTTTTCCATACACTCGCCGTCGTAAATAGCAATTTCGTAATCGAATTCATATATTTATATTGTAATATCTCAGCAGCGAACTGAAATACGCTTAAATCCTGCTTATTACTAATTATCAACAGCTGTAGGAAAATGTTTTATCAGAAATAATTAGATTTTTCAGGAGAATTATAAATATTTTGAATAAATTATTTTTTAACAAAAAAACCGACTTCAAACAACGAATTAAAAAACATAATATAAAGTAAAACGTAATTTGATTTTGCTAAACAATAATAATTAAAAAAGATTTTATAATTTTGAAGTCGGTGCCAAGTAAACCAAAAAGGCTTAGTAAGTCGATATTGTAGTAAATTTGTTGCATTAGCTTGACACCGACTTCAATAATATTCAATTAAATAATTATGGATTTGAATCCCATACACTTCATATAGCTAGTCTAGTTAGGAATAGTAATGCGGCTCTTGTAGCCACATTTGGTACAAAATGTATCTATACAAGCGAGTGAGAAATGTACATAGATTTATTTAAATTGTCTCAACCATCCTCCTTAATTTCATAAGATGCGTGCAAATCAAAAAAAAATACAAACAGTATTAAAATCTCATCCGAGATTTCAAGATTCAGAAGAAGAAGGGTTCAAATTCCGCTACGATATTTTTTTTTTCTCTTTTTTTCAGCTTCATGCTGTATCCCGCACACAGCAGGGTAGGCAGAGGAAACCTAGCGTCATAAAGCACTCCGTTCCCCACTTTCTGCCGAATTCTGGGGGCATTGCGTGTTAAGTGGCAGAAGTGAACGCCGCGCTTTTCCCTCGACACCAGAGCGAAAAAATAGAAACATACATTTAAGTAAATATTTTATCTCCTCGAGTGGGGATCGAACCCACAACCACGACTGGCCTCAATTCAGTTCGAGAATTTCTTGTACAATGTTATTTAAAAACTTAAACAAATTATTAATTAAATATAGTCCTAACCAAATTGATACGAGAAGCTTCAAAAATATATAGTTGGGATTTAAATAAATTGTTTGTGATCGAACCGTTTTGTGCGGTATTTCAATATATTTTTATGTCCGAGGGTAGGCACTACAGATAGCCCATCACCGATATTGGCTATTTGAACAGGATTTGTCATTTTACAGTCCGCTTTATCACTTCGAGGCAAATGGCCTGATTACTTACTAATAAGTAAGTAATTTGGATCTCACAATTAAATATAGCATTAATATATTTTATTATTAATATTTTATTATTTTTGATGATCATGGATGTGTTTTTTTATTTAAATGAAAATAATTTACTACAAATAATGAAGCAGTCGTGGCGCAGCTCCACATTATCACTCTGATTGTTAACACGACGGTTGGGAGTGGGATTCCGACTCGTGACAATGAATTATTTTCATTTTTTTGTTTTGGTCTCGTTACTTAACCTCTTTGGTCTCTTACTTAATCCACGATGTCTTAAAAATAAGTGAAATAATATGAAAGAAAGCTTAACTAGCTTAAGATAATAAAGAAAAAACATAAAAATAAAAAAAAATATATGCATACAAATTATCCAATAATATAAAACATGTTTAAGCCAAGATCTTCCTAAATAACAAGAATATTCTTTTTAAAAAGAATAATATTCAACAATTTGTCGATGAACAACAGAACAGTTGTAAGTTCGAATCCTAATCAGGAAAATGAATTATTTACATTTCCCCTTTAGCAGTTAATGTCTTAGAAATTGGATGGAATGTAGGGTACAGAGTGTCTTAAGAAACACCTAGTTCCTTTTGCTACAGTGTGAAGTAAAATAAATATAGCAATACCAATATATTAATAATTTCTACATTTAGTAAAGAAAAATATTTTTTGGAAATCATTTTTTTTAACGTAGCGGGATGTGGAAACCGTCCAAGAGGCAAATTCAAATTCAAACCCTGTTCATTCAAGAAAATATGTATATTTTCTAAAATGAACAAATTTATTTTATTGTATTGCATATGTTAATAACAACAGTAGGCGTTTCAACGGCAGGCTTATTTTTATTTTGTAAGAAAATAAAAGGGTATTTCGCCCTTCATCGACTCTTATCGTTTTTGTGTTCAACAGTCGTATTACAGATACGTTGTGTCGGAGATCCTGCTATAATGTCTATAGACATATATAGAGTACCAGTAACTTGCCTTAGCAAATATTATTTTAGGTAAACATATGTTATTTTAGTTACGAAGTGGAATTAATAAAATATTCTTCTAAATAAAAGTTTTCTAAATTTAAGAACGGCGTTGAGTTTCGCAGAACAACTCCCAATGTGCCTGCCACGATGATGGTTTTAAGTTCGAAATCTTATTTTTATCGCTAGGCCCATATTTATAAATTATTAATTTATAGGTACGTAATTTAGTAATGGCTACTCAAGAACGATCTCAGGCTGAAGAGCGTTGTATAAATAGTTATATTATGAACAAACAACTTCTAGTAAGACAAATTAAAAAAAAACTCTACATAATATCCGCAAAATATTGAACAAAAAGGTATTTCATTAATTTCTCTTAAATGACTGACTTATTTTATTCTCTAATAAAATAATAAAAAATAACAACATTTAGTAACCTTGGACGGCTTCCAAGAGGCGCGGGTTCCATTCCCGGTATGTATTTTTTTATACGTCTTCTAAAAAAGTAACTTTCACCCTCTGCGACCGAAATGGCTTCATTTTAACAATTATACTGACGCTGTAGTTCACGAGAAACCTTTTCAACTTCAAATATTTTTATAGAATTAACTTATGCAGCTATTTTATTTATATTTATTAGATCACTATTATAGGTTTTATGTTAACTTTAGATTGTATGTGTTTTCAAAATTAGACAGTGCTTATTGACTTTACATAAATCAATTTAAGAATATATTTTTTAACATTAATGACACAGAAAAAAAAATACAAAATTAACTTTATTTATATACTTTTAATGATAATTTATTGTTTAAAATCAGTGTAGCAAATATAAAATGAATTCTATGGTTAAATACACAACAATATGGTCTGTATAGTATATATAATATGATAAAATTGCCTTTGAACAATCACAGAAACAATATGTAGTCTCTTGTTAATTTTTTTAACTCACTTACTGGAGGTAGTAGCGAAATTCTACTTTTGTGTAAATTAGCTTATTACACTGTTCAGACAGTAAATAATAATATAATTTCTATTTGAGTACCACCACCCAACACACAATATCTCCAGAATTCAACGGAAAATGGGGAACGGAAGTGTATTAATGGGAATGGAGGATCTTATCACTAGGTTCCCTGCCTGGTCTGCTATATGCGGGATACAACCAGAGCTAAAGGACTTATTATGCACATTTTTATAAACTGTAATACCGTACATTATATTTAATAACAACCTATCAAGCTACACACACATTTACCAATTCAACATAATATAATGAATTTAAATGATAATCGCTAAGAGCATTACATTTAATGTCAACCTCTTTACAGTAAAAACCAAAGCTCATTATTCTGTATACAAAATATCCCAACTACACAGATATAGCGTTTTGTTTTTGCTGAACACTATTTACTTCTATAGGGATCAAATTTTAACCCTTGCGGTCGCGTTGCCCGGGGTCCTTATTTGTATGCGCAATAAAGGATTTGCCGGGGGTAGTTTTTCTGACCGTATTTATATCCTGGCTTAGTAAGTTGATATAGATTTTCTACGCATTTTCAGGCTTTGTGTTTATCTGTTTTATTCGTGTATTACCTGGGTAAGATATAACCCATATAATAGGTTTTTTTCTTTATATTATCTATATGAAAGGGTTTTCAGAGTTTACTTTTTACCGGAAGGGAAATGTAACGGTTAGAGGCGTCATCGAGGAAAACCTTGCCTTGCTTCCTGAATTGATAATAATTAAAATAAAAAAACGCTGAATGTGTAGCTAAACGCAAATCTCGAGAACGGCTGAACCGATTTCGCTAGTTCTTTTTTTTTAGTGCGAGTATAGTTAAAAAAAGCGAGTATTGTTAGAAAAGAATTAAAATTGCCTGGAAAACTCTAAGAACAACACTTTTCTATATTTCCATGCAAAAAATTCCTATTAATACTTAAATATCAAAAGATCCATAAAGCGCGACATTCGACTGTTAAGACACTCTGCGCGCCACGTTTTCGATTTTATATTAAACTCTTAAATGTCTCAATGGAAACAAACAGGCTTAATATTAGGTACATATCCTGGTATATACGGGATAGAGAGTGAAATAATAAAATTATTTCAATAAGGTGAAATGGTCCGTACCTCTTGCTAACTATGTCATTTCTTCAAAATTTATTGATATTAGTTGTTAGACGAAACCCAAACTAAATTACGGATTTTGATTTTATATTTAAACATTGTTTTCTTATAAAACTAATGTTATTCAAAATACAACGTTTTTGCCGTGTGATCCCGGCCTAGAATAGGATCATCCTGGTACTGGTGGTGTCGTAAGAGGCGACTAAAGTACGTGTGGTAGAGTCACGTCGCCAGCAATGGCGACACGCATGGGCAGACTCGACCGGATCATTACCACCCCCGGCATTTAAGTAGAAGTAGTGGCTTTATGCCACTGCGTTTCGCATCAGGTAATGCCGGGCCCCGGCGCCCAACCCATCTTAATAGGCCGGCAACGCACCTGTAGCTCCTCTGGGGTTGCACGGGGCCGTGGGCGGCGGTAATCACTTACCATCAGGTGACCCGCACGCTCGTTTGCCGTGTCTCTTCCATAAAAAAAAAAAAAAAAACTATTTACGTATCATGTAACGTTGTTTTACGGAAGATAATATTTTTTGTTAATATCCATCTTTTAAATGGTTGTTTTTCGCTTCACGCTGTATCCCGCATGTAGCATGGTAGTAGAGCCTAACGTTAAGACATTCGGCTCTCCACTCACTTTCCGTCTTATGAGCCCCTGTTTAGTTTCCGTTTAGTTATTATTCTAGAGTTTACGTTACACAATACGTATTGAGTGGCCGAACCCACAACATCCCGCTTTGCCTAGACACCAGAGGAAAAAAATGAAAATATTTAATATTTCCTCGAGTGGAAATCTAACCCATAGCCTATCGCGTTTACAGTCACACTGTAAACGCGATAGTGGCATTAAAAAACTATAGTTAAAATACGCAATCTCTCCGCGATGACTAAGATAATATTTTTTATTTGATACCTCGACTTGATCTCCTATATATACATCCTTATAGGACCCTTTTTGTCCTTTTGAGGTACGGAACCTTAAAATAAAAAAAAATATAAGAATATACGAAAAATATAAAGTTATTTTTTATTCCCAACGTTATAACGTTTAAGCAAAAAATTGACTCTAGAACCTATTTATAGTCTGTAAAGTAAACTTGAAACTTTTGTATATAATTATACATAGAACGCTACCTCATAAACATTATTTATTAATATTTTATTCAGTTATATTTGCTGTGGGGTACTCGAGTCTCGCTCTTTTACACGCTTCGTTGTGTTTATATCTCTCCTACGTCCAACTTATACATCGTAAAAAATGTGTGTTCTTTTACAATTAAGACTGATATAAAAAAACAACGGTGTAAACAGTTTTTAAATATATGTTTTAAAAATAGTATTTTTTTACCCATCACGCTGTATCCTGAACATAAAAAGGTAGGCAGAGGAACCATTAAGGCTCCAAGAGCGCCTGAGGCCTAGGAATTATGTCGGATGGAAGTGCCTCGCCTATGTCTATCCCTGGGGGTATCCTTCCTGACGTCCAAGGAAGCGGTGGTGAGATGTTGTGATCAAGGCATAAAGTGTTGAGTGGCAGAACTCAACGCCGCGCTTTGCCTCGACACCAGAGCGAAAGAAATGAAAATATACATTTTAAATAAATATTTCATCTCCCCGAATGGGAATCGAACCCACAACCAGTCCGTTTTACAGTCACACTTTATTCCCCTGCGCCACGACTGGCCTCATAAATATAATTAATCAAAAAACAAATATAAAAAAAGATAGCATCTCATAGGTTTATATGAGGCTTAAACTGTTATAAATATGGCGAAAGCAATTTATATACACTTACTGAAGTGCCAAGCGAATGTAACAACGGTGTGAAATTTTATGAAACGACAACTTTTAATTTTTTCCATACACTCGCCGTCGTAAATAGCAATTACGTAGTCGATTTAATATACTTTTATTGTAATATCTCGACGCAGCGGGTGTTTGCTCTTTCGTGAGAAACGTTTTGGAAATTGTTATTTGAATATCATAAAGGTTAACTTTGAATAGAATTAACAATACAATAATTAGAAACATTGAAGTTGAAAGCGTAATAGCAGAGCTAAACGCTGTATCCTGCACATAGCAGGGCAGGCAAAGTCTGTTTGATTGAACTAATCTCAGGAAGTACTCGATCGAATAAATTCTTTAGAGAAACTATTGGCTTCGCATAGTTTCGCTATATGTTTTATAAATCAAATCAGCTTCACGCTATAACCCGCACACAGCAGGGTAGACAGAGGGAACCTAGTGTTAAGACACTCCGTTCCCCACTTTCTGCCGAATACCAGAGGTATTGCGTGTTGAATGCCAGAACTCAACGCCGCGCTTAGCCTCGACACCAGAACGAAGAAATGGAAATATAAATTTAAGTAAATATTTCATCTCCTCGAGTGGGGATCGAACCCACAACCAGTCGGATTTATTTGATTTACAGTCACACTTCGTGCCGCTGCGCCACGACTGGTGTTAGTTATATGTTTTATAACATAGTTATATGTTTAATAACGTAGTTTCGCTATATGTTTTATAAATCAAATTATATAAATAGCTTCACGCTGTATCCCGCACTCAGCAGGGTAGACAGAGGGAACCTAGTGTTAAGACACTCCGTTACCCATTTTTCCCCGAACTCTGGAGGCAGTGCGTGTTGAGTGGTGGTATTCGACGCCTCGCCTTGTCTAGACGCTATGATGATGACATTATGACAATATGGCATGTATCAACTCATAGTTGTTTCTAATTGAGCACACGGAGAAAAATGTTAGCCAGTAGTGCGAAATACAGTTCTCAGAACAGAATAATATTATAAAACATTAGGTTTTCCAGTTTCTAGTATGTTCATGCTGTGGTACGATTATAGCAAAATAGGCAGAAGGAACCTAGAGTTTAGATACTCCGTTCCCCACTTTTCGCCAAATTTTCTAAAAATTTCTTAATTATAATCACACCCTGCTAGGGTGGAATACAACGTGAAGCTTAAATAAATCTGAAAATTTTTATAGCGTTGAAATAGTTCTTTAAGAGTAAGGCAAAGTAAGTTTACAAGTAAATTATGTTCAGAAAGTAATATATATTTACGATTTTATACGAGTTTTTAGCGATAGATTACTGCTTATATTACATTTAGTTACTGCGTATTACGAAACCCAATATATAAGAGAAAATATTTTTTCTATCCTATTTTATAACTAATAAAATCCATTTCTCATATCATTTTCCTAGATCACAGATTTATAGAAGGGAATGTAAATGGAAATGGATTTTTAATATAAGCAAAAAAACACCTTTCCTTTTACGCCGATCGTATAGCCATAACACAAAGGTTCCAGAATTGGCTGCACAAAAACCTTATGAGTATAATATCGTCTATCACTCCGCCCACAACAGAACCAACAATGGCCGACGGTGTAGGAATATTTCACCTTTTTTTTCTATCAATATAAATGTTAATACTACGCATTTTTCATTGAGTTATTTCTTTTGTAAAACTTACTGTTTGATATTTTGCAATTTGTTTAGAAATTTGATGGCTTTGATTTTATTTTGATTCACGATTTAAGATACTCCGTTCTCGGCTTCACGCTGTATCCCGCACACGGAAGGGAATCTAGTGTTAAGATACTCCATTCTCCACTATTTCTCCGTATGCTGAAGGCATTGCGTGTTGAGTGGCGGGACTTAACGCCGCTCTCCACACACCGATTTTTTAAGACGTTGTATGTTGAGTGGCGGAACTCGACGCTGCCTTTTATTTTTTAATTTTTGTATTTAAATTCTTTTTTATCCCGCGCACAGTAGGGTGCCTGGTGTCCCTGGTCCCTGGTGGGAGTTCCGCGTCCCTTTGTCTATCCTATACTAACGAGTGGGAAAAAGAAAGAAGATGAAGATATTCTCAATCTACCCCATTCACTTCACTATCTCATTAACTTCACTAGATTTATGCATTTAAATATACTAAAAACTTAACAAAATAATTTACAAAACGTATAAAAATCAGATCGAAATTTTCCAAGAGTCGCGGATTCAAATTCACCTACGACCAAATTTTTATACGCTAGTTATTAAAAGAAAAGAACTTAAATAAGTAATTATACAAATACTTGTATAATTATTTAACTATACAGGTCGTAACCAAATTGATACTACGAGAAGCTTTCCAAATAAGTGATATATCTTCACAATATATGTGATATATAAATTGTTTGTGATCGAACCGTTTTGTGCGGTATTTCAATATATTTTTATGTCCGAGGGTAGGCACTACAGATAGCCTATCGCCGATATTGGCTATTTGAACAGGATTTGTCATTTTACGGTCCGCTTTGTCACTTAGAGGCAAATTGCCTGATTACTTACTTATCATTTGGAATACAATTAAATATTGCATTAATATTTTGTTATTTTTAATGATCATGTACTTTTTTTCAGTTTCACGCTGTATTTAGCATATAGGTAGGATATGCAGATAGAACCTAGCGTTAAGGCACTCTGTTTCCCACATTCTGCCGATTTTTGGAAGTATTGCGCTTTGAGTGATGGAATCCAATGCTGCGCGTTGCCTTGTTACCAAAATGAAGAAGTGAAAATATTAATAAATAATAATTCATTCCCCTAAGTGGGAATCAAATCCACAAGCGTTATTATATGCGATACAATAGGAATTTAAAAAGAATGGAATAGTCACGTTTAGATTTATTAAATTATTTTAAACACGCAATGAAATAAAAACGTATCCACCAAAAATCTTATATATGTGTAAGCCGATATCTTTTTAAATAACAAGAATATTCTCTTTTAAGCGTGTAAAGCGTGTTAAGTATACGAAACACAGATTTAAAGATAACAATAACCTGTATTTTATAGGTATATTGTATTAAATAAGTACACGATATAAGAAAAAATATTGTTGTATTGCATGGAATCCTCATTATAAGTCACATGAAAACAGATTATAAAGAGTACAGAAGAGATTTTTACGTCAATAGCTAATCGTAAAGATTTACTTGATCTTTGCTTCTTACATAAAATTATAAATGGGGGTATCGATAGTCCAAACTTGTTAAATAGAATAGGTTTAGCAGTACCAAGGCGCAACTATAGAAACCATAATAAAAATAACCACACGTTTAAAGAGCCTTTTAGTAAGAGTAACTTAGGCAAAGCAGCTCCATTAAATAGAATAGTAACATTGTATAATAGTATATTTAAAAAAGCAGGTTTAGATATATTTCAACAATCTATATGCACTTTTAAGTTGTAAACAAAAAATATTGCCTAAATTGTCTTCCTCTTAAATAATTGTTGATAAATGAGTAATTTTTATTTATTTTTTTACTGTTTTTTTAATGGTTAAAATTGTTACAAACTTTTTGTTTTCTATTTATTTTATTGTTTAAGTTTTTTTGTTTGGGTGTAACAATTATCAAATTCGTTCTCTTTTTTTATTAATTCATGCATGTCAAGTTAACCTATAAGTGCGGTATACAATTTATGTTGTAGTCCCTTAAGATTGTTTTGTTTTTAGCATAAGAATTATTACTGTATTACAATCTTGGCTTCCTATTAAATAAAATAAAATAAAAAACCGTCTTTGTGCAGCAGCAGTTGTGTGTTCGATTCTCACTCGGGTGAATGAAATATTTTCATTTCCTCTCTGACACGTAATATCTCGGATATTAAAAGGAATTTAGGGAACACACTGTTTTAACTATAGGTTAACTTACTTTGCTTAAATTACTATGCGCTATACAGCGTGACGCAAAAAAATATTACAATACAAATGTATTTTTAACATTTTTAAAGTACTATTCGACTTGGTAAAGAAAAAACCCTTTTTTGAAAAGAAAAAATAGTTTTGAACGTAGATGTACTTGATTTTGCGCCTCTTGAAGACCATCCAAGAGGCGAATCTAAATTCAAATCCCGCTACGTTTAAACGTTTCTATATTTTCTAAAAATAACAAATATACTTTTTTGTACTGTAGATGTCAATAATAACAGTGGGTGTTCCAACCTAGGCTTATTTTTATTTTGTAAGAAAATATAAGGGGGAGTTGCCCTTCATCGACTATTATCGCTTTTGTGTTCAACAGTCATATTACCGATATGTGGTATTGGAAATTCTACTATAATGTCAATAGACATGTGAGTGTAGAGTACCAGTGACTTACCTTAACAAATATTATTGTATTTTAACATATGTTATTTTAGTTACGAAGGTTATGAAGTAATAAAAAATATTGTTCCAAATACAAGTTCCAAAGAAAATAAGTGGGTAGAAAGAACCTACTGTCAAGACACTCCGGACTTCGCTTTCCATCCCAAATTAAGACAATAAGCAGCGAAATCTAACGCCGCCACAACGCTCTGTTGTTGACGCGCGGTTACGGAGTAAATATACTGCTCATATTTACCCGAGTGGGATTTCAAATAACAACAGTTACGTATAGATTCTTAACATGCCATTATACTATAAAATATGGATTAAATTTAAACGTTACACCATTTTTTCATTTTCACATATATGTTAACTATCGAGCGCTACACTACATAAAACAATTCAGAAACTGCTGCATATAGCATTTTTATGCTCTCCAACTTTTTCAATAAAACGCTGTTGGGTGAAATTTGACTTCGAAAATACTATAAACTGGTGGCCTCTTGAAAGTCATTTAAACGATGAAAGTTAATTTACCATTCACCATGTCAAGTATGATCGGCGGTATATGAAAGTGGAAGTGTAGCGAAAGTTACTACCTAATAAGCTGTATGTATAACATTAAAAGCTTTGAAACACCGGTATTTTTAGGTAACGTTATACCCTCCCCAGCAATGGCAACACGCATGGGCAGGTTCGACCGGATCATTACCACCCCCGGCATTTAAAACCGGGGTGAAGTAGTGGCTTTATGCTACTGCGTTTTGCATCGTAATAACGCGCTCAACCCACCTTAAGGGCCGGCATCGCACCTGTAACTCCTCTGGTGTTGCGCGGCGCCGTGGGTGGCGGTAATCACTTACCATCAGGTTACCGGAACGCTCGTGTACCGTGTCTTTTCCATAAAAAAAAAAAAATAATATTTTGATATATGATGCCATTGGGGCACGGCGCCACAAGCGAATGGCTGTTAACACGACGATTGTTCAGGTTCGATTTTCGTTTCTTCGCTCTGGTAACAAGACAAAGCACAGTGTTGAGTTGAGGTGCTTTGTATCAGCACCTGGTTTTTTTTTAGCTCCACACTGTATCCAGCAAATAGCAGGGTAAGCAGAGGAAATCAGTGAACCTACTGCTAAGGCAATTTATTCCCATAAAATTTCTCCGTTCCCATTGTTCTCCTTCCACTTTTCGCCGAATTCTCGAGACATTGTGTTTTGAGTGGTGAAACCTAACGCCGCGATTTACATCGTTACCAGAGCGACTGTGAAGAATAATTAAAACTGTTAATAAAAATAATTAAAATAAAATATTATATATATATATATATTATACATAATTTTCATAAAGTACTTAACAAAACGTGACTTAAGTAATCTGTCAAAAGTTTTGATGGGAACGATTGAGTATTTGCCAGAAAACGTTTTACGGTATTATGAACTTTTGACACAGAGTCTGGGAACTTATTATGGAAGTATTAAGCTTTATTGTATTTGGGATACATAGAGATATGTATAAGTTTTTTAGCGGCGTTTAGTTCCACCACTCGACATAACATTCAATGCCCCCAAAATTTGGCGGAAATTGGGCATGGGAAGTCTTAATGAGAACGGAGACTCTCAACACTTGGTTCCCAGGTTCCCTCGGCCTGTGTGCGGAATATAACATGAATTTAAGAAAATGATTAAAATATTGTTTGCGACAATTTAGTTTTTGTTTTATTTTGTTAGTAATTTCGATCGAAATAAGTCGATTCTATTTTTAATTATGGTTATAGCCTCGATTCCCACTGAAGGAAATGAAATATTTAATACGTTTATCTCTTCGCTTTGGTGTCGAGGCAAAGCGCAATTGACGCCACTCAACACGCAATGTCCGAGAATTTGGCGGAAAAGGAGGAGCGGAGTGTCTTAACACTAACTTAAGTTCTCCCTGCCTGGTTCATGCAGGATATAGAATGAATATATATCTGTATATACATAAAAATATGTTTTTAATAATAAATACATTTAAAATAAATAATAAATACTTTTGTTAAGTATTTAAAGGTTATAAAGTTCACAACTCGATCGTAAAGTATTTAATATCCACCGTTTGTATTCATCATATAACGGAAGTGCACGTCAATGGGAAATTAATTCATAGCTCGAACTCTTTGTCTTTTGACAAGTGAAATGTGATAAATGGTGAGTTTAAAAGCTTGGCTATGGTATGTGATATTACATATTTAAAAAGTGAAAGCTTTTTGTGTAGCTTCACGCTGTATTTCGCATATAGCAGGGAGAACCTGGGAACCTAGTGTTAAGACACTCCATTTCGCTTTGGATACTTTCTATCTCCAATAACGAAAATGTTGTTTTTAATGCTTGAATAAGATAATACAAATTAGTCGGATTCAAATCTTAGGTCGTAGTTATAAAGAAAACGGTATCTTTATTTTTTTATTCCTCTGCAGGTCTGTCTGTATATCCGTCTGACTGTTCGTCAATGTTTCCATCAGGACTCTATTTCTCAACATCATAGATTATTAAACTGGTATTAATATTAAATATCAATATCAGGTACAGTCCTTAGAAAAATAAATAAATCAGCTTCACGCTGTATCCCGCACACTGCAGGGTAGGCAGAGGGAACGTAGTGAAAGACACTCCGTTCCCCACTTTCTGCCGAATTTCGGAGGCATTGCGTGTTAAGTGGCAGAACTCAACGCCGCGCTTTGCCTCGACACCAGAGCGAAGAAATGGAAATATAAATTTAAGTAAATATTTCATCTCCTCGAGTGGGGATCGAACCCACAACCAGTCGGTTTTACAGTCACACTTTGTGCCGCTGCGCCACGACCGGCCTCACACAGTCCTTAGAAGCAGAGAAAAATCTGTTGTGCGCAAAGTTATCAACAGAAGTGTCTTAATGAAAACAGAATGTTTTAACACTAGATTTCCAGATTCCCTCTGCCTATCCCGCTATGTGCGGGATACAGCGTGAAACCGAAAAATATACAACTTTTTTAAGGAAATACAGTTCTTTTTAGAACAGCTAATACAGATTTAATACGGCATAATTTAACACGGCAACGTTAAAATATCTTAAAATTTCAAAACTAATGAAACCTTTGTGAGCTATAATAATATTGTGAAAGAAGAGCGTCGTGTCATAAACTGGTAATGATTCGCGTATCATACTCATAACTCAAAGCACACGTTAAAGCTCGGTCTCGGTCTAATGTACCATAAACTGTGTGATTTACTTTTAATGACTTTTTTAAAAAAATGTCGTCAAAACGTGAGAGGTGATAAAAATAGTGAACAATGCGTAAATTATTGTCATTTCTCTGATCTCACATAAATCTAAATTAAATCAGCTTCACGCTGTATTGCGCATATAGCAGGGGGAACCTGGGAACCTAGTGTTAAGACACTTCATTTCGCTTTGGTTACTTTCTTTCTCCAATAATGGAAATTTTGTTTTAAATGCTTGAATAAGATAATACAAAGTAGTGGGATTCAAACTCATAACCTGTATCCTGCACACAGCAGGGTAGGCAAAGGGAACCTAGTGTTAAGACACTCCGTTCCCCACTTGGGGATCGAACTCACAACCAGCCGCTTTTACTTATTTTAGGCATACTTTATGCCGCTGCGCTACGACTGGCCTCACATTTTAAAACTCGTTATATTCGGTCACTCAACGCGCCATACCTTCAAAATGTGGTGGCAAATGGGAAACGGAAATATCTTAACTCTAGGTTCTCAGAAATGCTATTCACTTTTTTATAAACTATAATGTACCGACATTATATTTAATAACAGCTTATTAAACTACGAACATTTATCAATTTAACATATTATAATGAATTCAAAATAAAATCACTCATTACATTTTATATGAAAATCTTTAGAGTAAAAACAAACCAAACCCACTATTCTGTGTACAAAATATCCCAACTACACAGATATAGCGTTTTGTTTTTGCTGAATACTATTTACTTCTATAGGGATCAAATTTTAACCCTTGCGGTCGCGTTGCCCGGGGTCCTTATTTGTATGCGTAATAAAGGATTTGCCGGGGGTAGTTTTTCTGACCGTATTTATATCCTAGCTAAGTAAGTTGATATAGATTTTCTACGCATTCTGACGCTTATTTGTTTTATTTGTGAATAACCTGGGAAACATGGAACGCTGAAATTTTGTATATATGTTTAGTATGTTTTTTTATTTAAGTTTTTCTTCTATGTTGTTTATATGAGACGATTTTCCGATTTGACTTTTCATGGAAAGGGAAACATTAGGCTTAGAGACATTATCGAGAAAATTGTGCGTTCCGGATATTATATTATATTATATCTTTCTGGATATTATGATATTATAGTAGTTCTTCTCTCTATTAATAACTATTAATATCGTGATGTCATTTGTGCTTAAGCATTCTTACATATATGGATTTTCTAACGAAAAATTTATTATTCAATTAAAATCAATACGTTCTGAGATTACAGTGTCAAGTAAACTATGTCTTTAGCTTTATAATAATAGTATAGACGTTGTAAGAAAATAATTTTAAATAATTAAATAATGACTTTGTTATTAAAAAAAATTACGTTAAGAGAATGTGCTTATTACCTAGAACAAATTGTTTTAAGGCGGTTTATTATACCTCATAAAGATTATCTCGAGATCGTGTATCAAGCTGAAATTAATGTAAAATATTCTAGATCACAGATTTCCTAGAAACACATAAAAAACAAACAAGCAAGCTTCTAAGTCAATGCGACCAAATGATACGAGCGTTTATGCATGCAAATGATGAGAAGTGAGAACTTGCCGTAAAAATACCTGAAAAAATGTAGTAAGTGAAAATTTTGAGATATTTCATAGACAAAAAACCATTTAAAACTTATAATTATAGTTCATTTCATACAAAATGAATGCATACGACCGCAAATTTAAGTATGCCAATGGGAAGTATGCAATAAAAGTTAAAACTTTTATATACTTCCCGTTGTCACAAAATTCTGAAATTGGTGTGGAGTCTCGGTATGCAAGTCCGACTCGTTTTTGACCGGTTTTATTTAAATATATATTTATTTCATTCTATGTAGCTTGTGGTGTTGATACCCATTTAGCGGAATCACTTATTTTCGTTTTCATTAAGTGCGGGATTGAGTTTGGCCACTCAACATAATGTTTCGTATCTGAGCTTATTTTATTAAAAATAATGAATAAAATTAAATGAGTTAGTAATGGACTTATTTTTAGCGTCACGCTGTAACCCATACATAACAGGGTGAGTAGAGGATACCTGGGAACCTAGTGTTAAGATACTTCTACTTCTACCACTTTCCGCTGAATTCTGGAAGATTTGCGATTTGAGTTGAGCTCACTTAATACCACGCTTTGCCCCTTTACTAAAGCAAGGAAATGAAAATATTCAATGTTTCATTCCCTGAGTCAAAGTCAAACCCACAACCGCCGCGCTTACAGTCGTACACTTGTGCTAATGCACCACAACGGCCTCTAAGTTTATGTTTTGTAACATACACACACATTGATATGTTCTAACTTCTAAGTGTCGTTAAATATTTTGTTCTAAAAGCCGATATGTCCCAGATGGTCCAGAATGACGTTAGGAAAACTGCCAACCTATGGATGCGCCTTTATAGGATACGATACTTGGATTAAATGTGCCTATAAATATAAAGTGAGAAAGGGAGTGAGATATTACTAAGTTCTTTTATATTTATATCGTTTGAATTAGTAGTAAATAAAAATATTTTTATTTTTCAGCTTTACGCTCTATCCGGCATGTAGCGGGGTAGGCAGAAGGAGCCTAGTGTTAAGACACTCCGCTCCCGACTGTACACCGAATTCTGGAGCATTACGTGTTGCGCAACGCCGCGCGTTGCCTCGACAACAGAGTGATGAAATTAATTTTTTAAGTATTTCATTTACTCCAGTAGAAAACAAACTCACTATTTCTCGCGTTTACAGTCATGCAGTTGTGCTCCTGCGCCACGACTGGCTTATAAGTATAACATATTAATATAATAAAATCATAAATAATAATAATAAGTTTTGAAAGTCGTAGACGTGGTGGTTGTAAGTCTAATCCAGACTCGAATTTTTTTTTATAATTTTTCCACTCTGGTAGACAACACGTGGCAATGAATCCTCCACATTGCTTCGACAATCGGGTGAATATTGAGAAACAAAGTGTATTGACACTACGTTCCCTTTGCCAACCTTAATATGGAAAAAATCCTCAAGCTATCAAAAATATACAATTATTTAAAAATCGAGCTTCAATCCTCGATACTTTATCGATTTCCAATTTATGAATATTTATCGAAGCTATTTTCTTCTCTAAGTTAAGCACCTCTCTTTCAGCCCTTGGGAATTGAATTTACAAGTATTAGATATACAGTATTTACAAGTATTAGATATTTACAAGGTTTTAAGCAACAAGATCTTAGGAAAAAAATGTTGTGGAGCATCATCTTTTGACCTTCATTCTACTTTAAAAAATATGCTCAATGTTGATTTTTTTTTTTATGGAAAAGACACGGCAAACGAGCGTGTGGGTCACCTGATGGAAAGTGATTACCGCCGCCCACGGCCCCGTCCAACACCAGAGGAGCTACAGGTGCGTCGCCGGTCTTTAAGGTGGTTTGGGCGCCGGAGCCCGGCACTACCTGACCACCAGTACCAGGATATCCTATTCGAGGCCTAGGGATTACACGGCAAAACGGTTTTCTTATAAATATTGTATAGCTATGTTCATATTAACACTTGAGGCCAAGAAGTGCGTGGCGTAGCGTGCAACTGTAAACGTTACATGTTGTGTGTTCGATTCTCTTGTCAGGAAATGGGATATTTAATATGTTCTAGTCTCTCGCTCAGGTAACGAGGCAAAGCACTAGGTACTAGGCACTTATTAACACTAGGTTCCCAAATTCCCTCTGCGTATCTTTTTATTTGCGAAATACAACTTGAGGCTAGAAAACACGAAAACACGACGGATTGGTGTTAAAATTCTATTTGAGTTAAATGGATATGGTAATTTAATATTTACGAGTTTTCTCCTGATAAGCTTTCATGTTTACTTATTTCAAAATACATTAACTCTACCCTGCTATACGTTTACAAACATTAATCCAATCCAATCCCTACCTTCCGCCTAATTTTCGGAATATTGTACCACGACAGAAATTTTCTTCTAAATACTAAATATAGTACTGCTTTACGAATCCTCCGCATAGAAATCTAGTGTTAAGACACTCCGTTCTTCGTCTCACTCATCTAAAAATATACCAAGTGAATAAAATACATCCATTTGTAATTGTAAGTAAATCCAATTACAAACAAAACAATGTCTATAGATAGCACATTTGTTCAACAATCTCGAACTAATACTACGCCTACGTAAATAATCGTCAGTTGTCAGAAGTTATGACGTAAGCGATCGATTGTTACCGCTTCAATACCTTTCACGGTGCTCTGAACACTTGAAATGGGAAATATTTGTAAATATATTAAATGTTATGAGTTTTTGGGGTTCCCTTTTTCATTTTAATGTGCGTTGTTTATGAGATTTGTTGACTAATGGTGTGGGTTTTAACTTTTTTTTTCAGGCCTCTCGCTGTATCTGGATCCTGACTATTCTGAATACTCCTAGTAGAGCCAGGCTGCTACTAGGGGCAGTTAGAGGGAATCTAAACCTTGCGTGCATTTTAATCGCGTCGGAACTTAACGCCGCGCTTTGCCTCGACACCAAAGCGAGAAAATGAAAATATTAAATATTTCATTTCCTCGACTGGGAATCGCCTCTACACTCCACTGCAGTCTGTAGTCTGCATATAGCAATCGGAGGCAGAGTGAAATTAATGTTAAAATATTTAGTACACCACATTCCGTCCAACTTTTGAAGCATCACGTATTGATTTGGTTTCCAGAGCAAGGAAATGAAAATTAATATAATTATTTCCCCGTTTACAGTCAGACGTTGTGAGGCCACGACGGCCTCATGGCGATGGTGACTAGTATAATGAATCAATAGTAATTGTTGCTTTAGGGTTCCATGGCTTAAAAAAACTTATAGGAATCCTTATAGACTTGGATGTCTCCAGAGATATATTCTGGGTTGAAACTTACGATTTTACATTTGAAGCAGACATGCCTGTGTAAACTTTTTTTCTAGGGCAACTTTTTTGTTAATAAAATTTTAGGGTGGACACAACACTATACTGGAGTGGGAGCAAACCACCTCCCCATGCTTATAGGATAATTTTGTTGTCCATGTGTCAAAATAAATATTTTTTTCTAAATCAATCTCAAGTTATTATGAAATATTAAGGTAGTTATATGGTCTACAAGAACAAGGTGGTAAACAAGAACTACGAGCATTTAAGATTTCTGTTTGCTGCATTTTGTATGTAATTCACCGCGTAATGAAAAGCAATACGGTACTTCCCAAGGACTTAGCTAAATAATTTGGGACAAAGTGAACATTTACTATATAAGCAGAAAAAAAAGAACAGAAAGATTTATAGATATTTCATGTAAAAAAATCATTACAAACTTATATATGTAGTTTATCGTACAAATTTAGTGTTTGTACAACTTATAAAAGATGACAAACTTAAGTTTTTATCATATTTTATAAGTTGCGCTTCCCATTGACCTTGTATCTTAAAATTGGTACGAAACCCGAGGTGGGTAATTGCGACTCGCACTTGATCGATTGGCTTTTTTTATAACCAAATGAACTCTTAACACATTAAATTTATAATATGACAATGCTCTATATATCAAGTCAAAGCTATAAATTTTATCTCAATATAAGACCGGCTATAACTCAAATAATAGAAATCCACCGTGACTTCCAACTACTTTATAACTGTGAATTTATTCTTATACATTTCATGCTTATTGCCACATATCATTTTGAGAAACATTTCGATATTATGAATATCATTTCAAACATTGTTTTGTTTTTAAATTAAATTTTAAATTTAAAGTCAAATATTATAATCAATTATAATATTAATAATTGAGGGACTTTTATGGCGGCGCAATATATCTGATACAACTGAATATTTTGTAAGTACGTATTATTTTTACGTAGTTATACTATATTTAATAAACGTTTTTGACTTGAAATATATGTCGTTTTTGCACCTTTAAGCTGTGTCCCATATAGGTGGATAAGCAGAGAAAAACTAGTGTAAACTCCGTTCTTCTATTACGACATGTTATCACTCATTTACTTAAGTATCTCTTGTTAAAACCTGCTAAATCAATGTTTTCATTTTTTCATTATGTACATTTTTACTATTCGAAAGTGTAAAAAGAGAATACAAAATTTATTATTTATTTAATTAATATTGTAAACAATACAAATCCTTTTTTTTAAACATTTTTAAAGTGTTAATCCATACTTAGGAATTCTAATTAATTAATATAAATCCTTCTAACAATACACATATTTTTCTTATCGTTTTTCAAATACGTTTTATGCTTCTCCTGATAATGACGGGCAAAAACCGATCTTATAAGAGTTAATTTTCCTTGAAAGGTACGAAACCCTTAAAAAGGCAGTAATAAATTGAAAATTTTAAAAAATCTTTATTCAAATACATTAGTTTCAGCACTCGTCTAATGAACATATAAACAAAAAAGCCAAAGAGAAGAGCTGGCATGAAACACAACAGTTGCTCTTTTCAATGTCAATAATTTAATTATTACATAAACTGGCAGCTATTCTGCATCACATTCAATAGACATTAATTCCATACATGTTTATACTCTAAATATTCTAGAACAGTGTAATAAGCTTTACTTCTTAGTATTTTTTAAAAAATACTTCAAATTGTGGTAGTGGCGAACTTAGAATACATTGCGGAATTTTATTATATACACGTATACTTAGACCCATAAAAATTTTTGGAGGCGAAAACTTGACGTAACAAGCTTATCTTTGTTTCTCGTTCCTATCGTATGTATATCACAATTTTTACTATGACACTGTACATTTTGCCGGACAAACAGAATATTATAATATACAAATTGTGAAGCAACTGTAATAATACCTGCATTTTCAAAAACATCTCGCAGAGAATCTCGAGCTCTTAATAATTCTTAGGTTATAAATATATCTCACGGCTCCTTTTTGGAAAGTAAATATTGAATTTATCTCTGATCTGAAGCACTGCCCCATAGCAGCATTTCATAAGATAAGACACTATGAAACAAGCTATAGTAGACCATTCGCGCAGTTTCAACGTCCGTCATTTGGCGTATTTTCTAATTGCAACCGCGGTAAAGCTGACTTTATCCACGAGTGCGTCCAGATGAATGTTCCACTGGAGTTTGAAGTCTATAGTTATACCTAAGAAAATAACTGATTCCAACATATTGAAGATTTGCCCTTTAATAACAAGACTAAAATTATGTTTTTTTAACATTTGGTAAAGCATACTTTATACGACTAACACATGTAAAAAAACAAAAATAAACATTCAGATATATATATATTGAGGCTACTCGTGGCGCAGTGGCACAAAGTGTGACCGTAAAACCGACTTGTTGTGGGTCTGATCCCCAATCGAGGAGATGAAATATTTACTTAAATTTATATTTCCATTTCGTCGCTCTGGTGTCGAGGCAAAGCGCGGCGTTGAGTTCTGCCACTCAACACGCAATGCCTCCAAAATTCGGCAGAAAGTGGAGAACGGAGTGTCTTAACACAAGGTTCTCTCTGCCTACCCTGCTGTGTGCGGGATACAGCGTGAAACTAATTTATTTTTTTTTTTTAATATATATATATTTTATTTATATCCTTGAGAAACACAGATAAAATTTGAGTAACATTTTACCCCTTTATTCAACTTATCAGTTTCTATTAGAGATAAACTAAAGTATTTCCTCTTCAATATTAAAGTGTAATAGGAAAAGTTAAAAGTAAAGAAGCATTCGGACTTAAACTGCTTGAAAAATTTCGCACACTATCTCAGGGGCAGTAGTTTATACTACCAGTTGAACTTTCGAAAGTTTTATGGTAGCGTTTTCAAATGAAATTTGTTTGAGCTTGTATTTTTCAGGTGCTCAAAATTTTGACACAGTTTTAATATAGGTGAATGTCTATATAGGGCACTCTGTGATGCTTGTGAATTTGAATTTCACAGAATCTATAACAGTTTCACGTTTTATCCCTCATTGTATGGTAGGCAGATGAAAAAAATTCAATATATTGAGTCTAGAGTGGTGAAACTCAACGCTGTACTTTGTCTACTGGGGCAGAGGGAAATGAAAAATCTAACATAATTGTTGCCCCAATTTGGGATCGAATCCACAACCATCGACACAGTCAGTGACAATCCCTACACGCAATGAACTAAATAGAAAACTTAAGTACTCAAAATTGTTTATTTACAAAAGAAAACATTTTTATTTCACAATAAATTAAAAAACACAACATCTAAAATAAATTCTGTTCAGCCTTATTGCCACTGACAGTTCTAAGCGAATGAGGAAAGGGATTATAGTGTCTTTCTTTATATGACACAGACATAAATAAAAAAACATCCACGTGTCACGCACAGTGCATACGTAATCACACAATTTACCCTAACCGATAAAATAAGCTGTAAATTGAAGAATCTCGGCTTAATAGCCAATATCTGTAATAACATACTCAGACCAACCGTTGGGAACATAAAAATGTATTGAGAGCGAGACTGAACCTTCTAATACAACAATTTTAATATTGATGCTGAAGGTAGTCAGTTCGAATCATAAAATTGGATCAGATAAGTAAATATATGTATAATAGGGGGCTCCGGCCCCTGCTCGCTTCATTCACCAACTAAAGAAAATGGTAATTGAAATAAATAATAAATCGCCGCCGCTGCCGCAACGAGGTTCTGACTTGAGTTTTCTTTAAAAATAAATAAACTCCCGGAAACCGTTATTTTGTAAACGTCAAAAAATCACCTGTGACGAAACTCATTTAACTATTTCGTGGGAATGATGTGCATTATTCTGTCTGAGTCTTTTTATTGTTTTGATTTTTTTATATGAGAGATTTCGAAAAACAAATTAACCTTAGTAATCATTGACAAGGAGAATATACTCATTATATTAGTATCAATAAGTACTACTACCAAAATTAATGAAAATAACAAAAAATACCTAAAAAATAACATTATATTACATAATTTACACGATAACTCAACATATAAAACGGTTTATTACGAAACTGTTTATATCAGTGATACGTGACGAATTCCCTACAATCCGTTATTTATTGATGCAATTCTAATTTTACGATGTCTCAAACTAAATTGCACGCTCTCGTCCGAAGTTACAGTCACTTTACGACTCACTCCGAGAGAGTTTTGTATTGATACTGCTGTTTGGATTTTTACTCGTAGTTTCCATATTACTTTAGAGTTTTGGATTTTTTTTTTATTTTGGGGTGTAAATTTAAAATGCTTATAATGTTTTTTTTTATTATGTAACTAACAGAATAGTAAAATGAAATAAAATTTGATCAGAGGCGAATCAGAAGCGTATATAGGTAATTGTATAATTGTTTTTTTTTTTATGGAAAAGACACGGCAAACGAGCGTGCATGTCACCTGATGGTAAGTGATTACCGCCGCCCACGGCCCCGTGCAACACCACAGGAGCTACAGGTGCGTTGCCGGTCTTTAAGGTGGGTTGGGCGCCGGGGCCCGGCATTACCTGATGCGAAACCCAGTAGCAAAAAGCCACTACTTCACGCCGGTTTTAAATGCCGGGGGTGGTAATGATCCGGTCGAGTCTGCCCATGCGTGTTGCCATTGCTGGTGACGTGACTCTACCACACGTACTTTAGTCGCCTCTTACGACACCACCACTACCAGGATGATCCTATTCTCACCTCGCCTAAGGTGATGTGTTTGCCCCTACTATCTCAGTGTTGCACTATTCGAGGCAATCATCAACCTTATAGGTCTGTAGTAATAGTAGTTCAAATTATATATAGGGCCCAGCTTCGGCCTCATATAGAATACTGTTCTCATCTCTGGGATATGCAATGACATGGGTCAAGCTGATACTGGGATGCCCCAAGCATCCCAGTATCAGCTTGACCCATGTCATTGCATATAACGTATCAAATCGTTCAAATCGTTGGGAACCCAATGATCTGTGCAGGGCTTGACACATTGGCTTTGCATAGAGATGTCTCCTCGTAGTGCGTTCTCGTGGCGCGTGGAAGGAAGAAGGAAGCTCCTGCGAAACCGCACTGTAATGGAGTGCCACGTGTCCAGATGGTGTGGATGATACTTGAGTTTGTGACGTACTGTGAGTTTAGGAAATTCGTCTGCAAGTAACAGCTCAAATAGGTCTCTAGAACACTACCCATGTTCAAGCTGATACTGGGGAGCACCAGTCCAAAGGTAGGGAACAGTACTCCATATGAACCTACGATTTGGAGTCCAGCACTGTCTCGCCCTACCGATAATACCCAGTTTCTTCGAGGCCAACAAGGCCTTGTTTTCCAGGTGATCGCGATACTGACAGTCACTCGAAACATTATGCTGATACTTGGTGCGGTTATAAGAAGAGGAAACACATTAGTAATGTGTGAATAAATAATGTTTATGGGGAAAGGAAGTGTCCTAATGGGAACGGAGGTTTCCCTATGTCTGTTATGTGCATTGTATACAGCGTAAAAATTTTTTTTTTCTTACAATCCATTGATTATATCAATTTTTACTTACAAATATAAAGCGTGAAGCTGTGTAAAAAACTTAAAATAACAGGAAATAAACTATGAAGTGGCGTTCATCGTAACATAAGTAATTTAACTTAATTGTAACAGTTAACAATTTAAATTTACAATTGAAATGCAACCGCAATTATAATTTTCTTTTGCACAATAACGCATCTCGGCTAATTTAGATATGCGTTCCGCGCGAGCAGGCAAGTTATTACATGTACTCGTGTGTGCTTAGAAATTCTCTTTTGTGAGCTGAATACGTTACAATATTATATGGTTATAATATTACTGTTTTATTTCTATTTTATAAAATATGAACATCGAGGCCGTCGAGGCGTGCAGGCGTAAACGTGACTCTTGTGGGTTCGATTCCCACTTGCTAATGATACAGTGGTAGTACAAGGATTCAGGCAGAAAATGGAGAACACTAGAAAACACTAGGTGCCCTATATAGCGTAAAACTATATACAAAGATTATCTTCAAACTATAAACACGACGCTTGTGTGTTCGATTCCCTGTTGGAGTTAACAATCTAATATTTAGATGGAAAGTAGAGAATGGTGCGTCTTGTCACTGCACTCATGTTTTTTTGTCTGCTATGAAAAAATATCAATAATAATACTTTAAATTTACACGTTGTTTGTAGTAGTAGGTAACAATTCTATATGGGTATACCGAAAGGAACTAATATAATTTTTCAACCACTTTTCATTTAATCGTAGGATGTGTTGACAAGTTATAAGTCGGCACATCTTTAATAATGCAATAATCTAATAATGTGATGAGATTTAATGTAAATAACTTTTAATTTATTCATTCCTTTGATTAGGATTCGAACAAACATTCAACATGAAAAATATATTTTTACAATAGGCGACGATGGGTTCTATTATTCAAGTCAAAGGTTAATATATATAGAATGTATGGTTACATCATAATATGAGAGATATAATTTTTTTCAATATTAAAATCATTATTTAATGTGCTCTATTATTAGAGAAAAATAAAGTTTAATATTTTTTTTAACTTCACGCTGTATCCCGTACACTGCAGGGTGGGCTGAGGGAACCTAATGTTAAGACACTCCGTTCCTCATTTTCGGCGCACTGCCTCTAAAGCAAAAAATTGAAAATATAAATTATAAATTCATATAAATATCTCATTTTCCCGAGTAAGGATCGAACCCATAACCAGCCACGTTACCAGTCACACACTTGTGCTCCTGCGCCACGAAAGGCTTCAAGTCTAATATTATAATTAATACATGTATCGATTGAATTGAAACTCAAGATATCTAGTTCTTCAACCTTATAAGTACGGTCAATATTAATATTTAGACCAATTCTACAATGTTATTCTAAAAAGTTATTCTACCTCTCTCCTTTTATAACAATCATTTCGATTTACAATAGAAGAAACACAATAAATATTTATAGCATAATCGAATCAAAATAGAAAAATCTCATAAAAGGCTAAACCCACTTTCAACTGACAATCAATTGACATTCTAATATAAACTTGAATAAAATACAATAATTTTATAGTATTTTATAGTATTTTCTTGAAGTTAATGGAACACAAAGCCATCTGAGGCCATACGTGATCGCTTATATCTAAAGTAACGATGTAAAGTGCCTACTAGGGGCACGTAGCTATCGCTTAGTTGATAAATATAAGATATACTGAAGCTCGTTAGACAAACATTTGATAAAAGCATATTCTACGTGTGATAAGATAGCGGCGTGTCTGTTGTTGTTCGTGTATTACTAGCTGTTACCTCTAACTTTGTTATTTAATTTTATTTTCGGTTAAGTTTACTAGATACCATCGTGGTGAGCTGTAAGTGATTGACTGTGAACACGCTGATTGTGGGTTCGTTTTCCACAAAAGGGAATGAAGAATTCGCACGCAATACCACGTAGATTTTTAGAAAGTGAGTAACGGAGTGTCTTACACTAGGTCCTACGTGCCTATATTGTTATTTTTGAAATACAACGTGATGTTCAATGTAATGGTCCGGACCATTCGATTTTACTTATAAAAACATATTGATATTGTAATTCTAACTATTAATAAAACAAAATTAAATCAGCTTGACGCTGTATCTCGCACATAGCAGGGTAGACAGAGGGAACCTAATGTTAAGATATAATATGTATTTATAATTTTAAATTCAAAGAACCCCGATAAGCCTAAATAAATACTACCGTGTTGATATCTTGTATTTTTTGATTACCCATACGTTATAAAATAAAACTATATTAACGGCAGAGTTACCAAGTATATGAGATTAACAGTTTATATTTCAAAGTGACAGAAGCAATATATAAAGTTTCCGTTGCAAAACTGTCAATGCACGGTACATGTAACGGGCAGGCGTGAAACTTACCGTTAGGCAAATATTTAGTTTTCCTATACAAAAAGCAAAAGTATATTTAAAATTTTTAAAAATTATTTTTAAATGACTAAGAGTAGTATATATTTTATAGTAGCAAAATGTATGTAAAATCGAATATCTTTGTTCCTACCTACAAGTATTAGAAATCTCTACTTATAATAAAATCTGTGCACATGAAAGATAAAAAGTAAAAATTGTTATTGGTGGTGGTTAATAAAGTTATAGATGAATGTAAAAAGAAATGTTTTTTTTATTTTTTTTAGCGGCCTTGAGTTCTGCCACTCAATACCTCCAGAACTTGGAAAGTGGGGAAAGGTGTGTCTTAACAATAGGTTCCCTCTGCCTACCCTGCTGTCTGCGGGATACAGCGTGAAGCTGATTCTTTAAACATTTTATCTGTATGTCTGTACATTTGTTCACGCTAATCTCAGAGACAGAGACGTAACTGATTTAATTGTAGTTTTGCTCAAAAATATTATTATTGGAAAACGAAAGTAATACAAATTAGTAAATTAATATTTATGCAGATGAAGCGGCAAACGGGCCGCTAGTTATTTATAAAAATCAAATCACAAATATATATAATGGGCACATACATATACTCTGATGAATACACCACAAATATGCAACTAAATTTATTACAAAAGACTCTTTAAAATTCTAAAAAGCAAAATTCGTTTCATAAAAAGTATGATAGCCGCTTTGTAAGTCGAAGTCAAAATTTTGAGACGCATTGTGTGCAATACATAAAAGCTCGAGATAAAAACGAAGGCCTTGGGGATATACTATAGAAGTAACAATACAGGCATCTACTATTTCACAGTGGCTGTTTCAAAAAACAATAGTTAGTTCAGAATGAGACGCTCTCTATCTTTAATTGAATTAAATGCTTACTGTAGAATTTTAGAGAATAGTATAAGGGCCGTTGTGGCGCAGGCGCACCAGAGTGATTGGTTCGATTCTCACACGGGGGAATTAATAATTATTTATTAATACACGCCTCCAGAATTCGGCAGAAAGTGGGTAACGGAGTGTCTTAACATTAGGTTCCCTCTGCCTACCCTGCTGTGTGCGGGATACAGCGTGAAGTTGATGTCATTTAATAGGAACCAAAACAATATTTTTTTGTCTCTTTGTCGGTGCGTTTGTGCACCCTTACCTCAGAAGTGACGAAGCCGATTCAAATGCGTTGATACGTTTTTACTATTGTATTTTACCAAACTTCCCTTGCTATGTCGTCTTGTCTTTAAAGTGATAATGTTGTAAGAACATCAAAATAATTCACATAAGTAACTAAATAACAGTGTAGCTCAAACGAGCAAAGCCGTGAGCAGATCGCTAGTTAAAAATAAATGTTTCTTTAAAATATTTTGAGATAGCGAGAGAGTCTGACCGCAAACTCAGTGGTTGTGTGTAAAACTCGCTCGGGGTAGAAATATTATTATTTTGCGACGTTAAGCTCCACTACTCAGTTATATTTTAATTTCTCCGATTCAGACGGAAATAAGAGAACAGCTATCCTTGATACTTGGTAATCTCTGCCTACCCCGCTGTAGGCAGATTAAAGCGTCAAGCTACAAAATATGTTCCTTTATGAGATTAGGTAAACCAAAATGTGAAATTGGTTCCAGCCACATTAATATGCTTTTGAATGCATTGAAAATGGTTAACAAAAGAATACCTAAGAGTTTTAATCGTGTTTATTTTAAATATAAATACTTTTAGCGGCCAGTCGTGGAGCAAGGATACAAGAGTGTAACTGTAAACAGGTTGTGGGTTCGACTCGATGAAGTAAAATATTTAGTATTTTAATTTCTTCGCTCAATACATTTCTTAACGCGAACCGAGTGTCTTACCTCTCTGCTTAGCCTACTATGTGCGGGATACAGCTTGAAGTTAAAAAAAACTTTTCTTTGTTTAAATAAAAGCTTCACGCTGTATCCCGCACACAGCAGGGTAGGCAGAGGGAACCTAGTGTTAAGACACTCCGTTCCCCACTTTCTGCCGGATTCTGGAGGCATTGCGTGTTGAGTGGCAGAACTCAACGCCGCACTTTGCCTTGACACCAGAGCGAAAAAATTGAAATATAAATTTAAGTAAATATTTCATCTCCTCGAGTGGGGATCGAACCCACAATCTGTCGGTTTTACATTCACTCTTTGTGCCCCTGCGCTACGTCTGGCCTGGCTTTTCTTTGTTTAGTTGTTAGTAATTATGTTTTAAAACAAAAAAATATATCACATTCTTGCCAGTCATCGATAGAAATTATATTTTTAACGTCAGCTCCCAAAAATGACATCACTGTTCGATTTATAAAGGACATTTATCAACGACACCAGGAAATAGGTTCCGACAAAAGACAAAAAGTGGACGTTTCGTAGTTTTTCGTGTGTTGTTATATTTTTTACTTCGTATGAGACGACAAAACGAAAGTTGGCGGCCGTGCTACCGTCAATATTGGGGATATATTTTATTTATTTTGTACTATATTTACTAGAGCTCTGAAGCGAAATCCTAAAAGTATCCATGTTTTCATATATATATGTCTGTAGTGTATTTTAAATACTCAATAAGAATTAATAATAATAATATATTATTTTTTACTATACGAATATGAAGGTTTTAGTGCCTTGGTTTACATTAACGTAAATAAAAGAATATAACTTCATACACTACATTAAGATTCTCTGCTTTCCGGAAGAAAAAATTAAATAGAATTCTGATGAATAGTGTTAGGTGGTGGAACCAACGCCACGCTTTGTTTCGTAACCAGAGCGAGGAAATGAAAATATTAAATATTTCGATCACCTCGAGTGGAAATCGAACCCTCAGCCTGTCAGCCACGTCTGCGCCCCTGCGCCACGACTGGCCTCAAGAGGGCAAGATTCAGCTTTCTTAAGAGCAAGGAAAAAAAGACAACGAAAGGCCTAGTACGTCGTCATTCAGCAGAGTACAGCGCCTGGAAACGAAAATAGCCATGAAGGAGGAAAACATACACCAAAACAACCAGAAAAAAGATAAAGAATGAAGCAAAAAAAAATTTAAAAGGCCTGCAAGACTTATCGTACACGTAGCCTTAATGAACCATTGTGAAGCAATCGTATTGACCGCCATATTATCATTGGCCAAAATAGGCCAAAACACTCATCGGGAACTACCCTTTATCGACAAATTTAACCTCTCTTAAGTGCACTATATCGGCTCACACCTCGTGACGGTCATCAGTTAAGAGCAACGAGATCTTATAAATGTTAACTGGATGGGACATACGCGCTCAACGAAGTCTATAACAAAATATACTCAATTAGAAAACGTATAAAAATTTGAACGTAGCGGGACTCGAACCCGCGCCTCCTGGAAACCGACCAGGCGCTCTGACCACTGAGCCATACGTTCTCGCCAAGCTACGTCGAAATTCTTATACGCTTGTTACAACTTATTTATGTTGTTAGCATCTCTGTAGGGAGATTTTTACAAATTTCCGCTACCCAAAGATAATTACTAAGAATTATCGTTTGGCAAGAGAGAATACTATTTATTAAATATTTTTTAAACATTTTTTAAAATGTTAATCCACACTTAGGAAAGATGAATACTTAATTAGAAAACGTATCAAAATTTGAACGTAGCCGGACTCGAACCCGCGCCTCCTGGAAACGGACCAGGTTCGCTCTGGCCACTGAGCCATAATTCTTAGTAATTATCTTTAGGTAGCGGAAATTTGTAAAAATCTCCCTACAGAGATGCTAACAACATAAATAAGTTGTAACAAGCGTATAAGAATTTCGACGTAGCTTGGCGAGAACGTATGTCTCAGTGGTCAGAGCCCCTGATCGGTTTCCAGGAGGCGTGGGTTCGAGTCCCGCTACGTTCAAATTTTTATACGTTTTCTAATTAAGTATTTATCTTTCCTAAGTGTGGATTAACACTTTAAGAATGTTTAAAAAAATAAAAAAATATATACTCAGCCCAACAGACGATCCACTCTCTGATATTTCGCAATGTTCGGGAGCTTCCATCCCAATGGTTTCCTCCAATATTTAAAACTTTAACAAGCAACAATAATAAAAAAGGCAAGGCCGTCAAATGTCTTTGGCCCATAACAACTCACCAATAAAAAAACTACAACGTTATGACTTACTTTTCAAATGAAAAGGTTCAATTTACTGATTCAATACATTTACAAAAGGTTATAGATAAAGAACGAAATGCACTTAGAGGAATAGAAAGAAGCAATCCATAACATTAAACTGTTGTATAAATGAATTTCACATAAGTATCCAGTAGTGACTTACATGCAATAAAACGTTGAGCTATAAACAAGGTTCCTTTGGGAAACATTACAGTAGGACTAACTCGAAGCTTCGATTATTGTAGCCTGCGCCTATAACACTCCATTTCGTACTAGCCCTGAGATATAGGAGCGATAATGTTAAAATTTATACAAACCAAATTTGTTTACTATCTGTTGACTATTTAAAAAAATCCTTAAAAGTATTACAGATAGATTTAGGATTTATTAGTGATTTTTATGATTATTACAGTCATGTGATATAAAAAATATGTGTGACTAGTTATTTCTATATGTCGTTTAGCTTTAACTGAACTGAATGGATCTTAGTTTATAGCGTTCCAAGCTCATCTATGTATCAATAACTGATCGACGGATGACTGACGACAGATCAGGCAGGGCATGCTAGAAAATACATCGTTGACCTTATTTTTTTTTTTGAACTGAATAAACTATTTTTTTTAGTATACTAGAGGGACAGA
The DNA here is from genome assembly GCA_917862395.2 of Heliconius sara. Taxonomy (NCBI): domain Eukaryota; kingdom Metazoa; phylum Arthropoda; class Insecta; order Lepidoptera; family Nymphalidae; genus Heliconius; species Heliconius sara. Next base: position 3,133,909 of record OU860795.2, on the reverse strand, counting down.
GCCAATTTTTAAAAAATAATATTTTATTCCTATAGAATAATACAAATACTTCAGTATTTAATACACTAAATATCATTTGTTCATTCACAAAACGTCAAAATAAGTCAATCGGATCAAAATTCGTTAGGATGAGCCTACAAATTTTTTTTCAACATCGCAATAAAGGTTTGAAATATGCCCGTTTTGTTCGTGCAGATAAGATAGGTTAAATTCTCACTCCCTTCGCCCCAGACGTGCGTGTCGTGAATAAGTAACAATGCTCATACGATATTATATGACTGATTTAAAATGTCATTGGATGTGATAACCGAGAAATATGGTTTTATATGAAAGCACTCTGTTTTTTTATCTATAAATCATTTTAGGATTATCTCATTGTTTAAGGAGATTTGTTAATATATAGGTAAAGGCGCAAGGGCACAAGGGCGTCACTGTAACGGCACGGTTGTGGGTTCGATTCCTTACTCGAGAAATGCATTAATATTTATTAATATTTTTACCCTGCTGTGTGCGGGATACAATGTAAAGCTGATTTATTTATAAGAAAATCTTGGTAAAAAAAGATTTTCTAATTGCTTTACTTTCATTATTGTAAATGTTGCCGCTTCGCAGTTCTTCCCGTGTAAATCCCGATCTTGATCCCGCGGGAATGCCGGAATAAAAAGTAGCCTTTATGTTACTCCATAATCTCTTCCATCTTCGGTTTAGCTTTTCAGGAGATTATCACGGACAAAAAATGCTAGTTTGGGTTTTAATCATGGAAATTATGATTAAATACCATTATTTTAAAATTACAGACTGATACTCTTATTTTATCTATATGCGGATATAAATTAAGAATGATACAAACCCTGCTTAATTTCCTTCATTATTGCTTTTTTCATTTAGAATATTCATTGTTTTGAATTCCGTATCTACAATAAGTGGAATAACGGAGAACAGAGAGAAGTTCCATAATTTTTTTTCAGATCTGCTGTGTATAGTTATAAATAAAGAGGGCCAAAGCAAATTCGATTATAAGATTTTTGGGAGGCGCCGTCATCGAAATTTTGAAAAATATGACTTATTATACACGCAGTCATTGCAAATTCTTCGTACACAAGGGACGGTTTATGATGTTAAAAAATCCGTCCTATCTTTTGTTAGCTAAGAGAGTATTAATATGTTTTGTCTTTTTCGTACCTTTATTCAAAAACGCAAAAAAAAATGTAAAAAAAGAAAATAAATATCTTTAAAAAAAAATTTATAAAGTAAAATTTCCGGGCTACCAAGTTAATCTGGAACAAATAACGAGCTCTCAGTAACTAAGGGCGCTTAATTGCTGCCTTTGACATTTATTAGAGTAAAATTTAGAGAGCACTCACATTTTTATTGCATTTTTCACCTGTTGATGGCGCGGCTCAGTGTTTTGGCACTTTATTAAATTTAAAATGCTAGTTTGTATTCATAATGTGGATACATTTTTAATGTGAAACTTGAATATAATGAAAACTGGGTAAAAATTGTATGGAATCAAATGAAAGCCGGTGAAATTAAATGAGGCCGCCGCAGTAGGATAGTTAAATTTGAGATATGATGACGATGATGGTTGTGGTTTCAATCCCTACCTGGAGGAATAAATTGTTTTAATTTGTCTGCGTTGATTTAATAAAATTGCATAAATACCGCCGTGAAAGACGAAATATCTTAAATTCCCTAAATGGAGAAAAAAGTGACTTGAAATTACACTCTCTCTGTCTATCTGTTATTCGAAAATTTATATAAAGAGGAATGACGCTCCAAGAAACACTACCAACCAAAAATATCTATTTATTTATTATAAATTACTTACTAGCAATACAACTAATACTACCTATACCCAAATAACCCAAACTCGAAGAACAAAGGAAAATAATCAATTTCTTGTAATTGCATCACTTTTCACGGTTCCGCTATAAACGTAGCCTTTTTAATCCGTTCTTTCCGCTACCGTCCAGATATCGACGGTTAACGGTCTTCTCCGGATCTTCTAAATGGCCGCTCTAACATTAACTACTTTGAAGCTCTTACTTCTAAGACTTTGATAGTTTATTACTGTTTATCTCTTATCTATCTTTGAAGATAGATAAGGTGGATATAGTGATTGATTCACTTTTTTTTCCATGTTACTATAAAGCCTCTCTTTATAGAGATGATAATTGACACATAAAAAAATATATTCATTTCATACAAATATCCATGAATAAATTATAAATTTGAAAGTTTTTGAGGATGAATGTGTGTTCCTCTTTCACGAAAAAACTACTGAACAAAATTAGATAAAACTTTACAGTAATATAGCTTATACATCAGAATGACACATGAGCTACAATCTATATGAAGATTTTGTATAATATAACAATATGCTATTGATAGTGAGTTTCAAGTAAAATTCTTAAACCAGATTAATCGCGTATATGTAGTATTTTTGTAAACCTGACGTTTTGAACACTGTTGTATTCCGAGGTGACGGGTAAACTAAGGTACACAAACTAGATTGTGACTGTGGCTTATCATCCATTGTTCAAACAAAGAGAAGTATCGGTGTCAGGGTGAAAGAAAATATCTTTAGTATCGTAAAATGGTTATTTGTGTAATCTTTATAGTAATCAGTAATTGTTCATTCTTCTGAGTAAGTATCTAACCCACGACGTTCACAGGCGAACGCTGTGCCATTGCGCCACGATGAGGGCCTCTAATTTTATAGCAACAAATAATAAATATCCAATTTTTTTAGGCTAAATTTCCACTCGAGGATATGTAGGAGGAGGCCTTGAGTTCTGTCATCACATGGAGGCAACCTCCAGAATTCGGCGAAAAATGGAGAACGAAAATGTCTTACACTCACTTCCGAGATTCCCTCCAACCACCCTGCTATATACAAGAAAAATATTAAAAAATCACAATAAAACAAAAAGGAGTTCATTTTAAAAATTCCTCTTTTTCCCAATATAATAATAATAAATATATAAAAAGCAAACTTTAAAGTAGAGTAAAATGCATTGTCATTTCTTTATCACGTCCCCAAGGCCGCCTTTATTCCCCGCAGCGCTTGTGTTCGAGTACAAACTACTACACACAATGTGAATATTTTGACATTCATTCACAAAAGGCTTTTATCTAAGCGTTTTATGAAGCGAAATTTCATGAAATATTTTTAAGCTACAAAGGCTGCTGGTTTTTTTTTTGTTTGATCTAATAATTGCGATTATGGAAATACGTCCTCATAATGCACGGTGCATTTTCAGATTCTCAGTCTTCATGTCTTCGCGTATTGAAGTGAAGCGCGGCGTTAAATTCCATCACTCAACACTCAATGCTTCGAAAATTCGGGGGATGGGGGACTAGAAATCGGAGATGTTTTAATAGGATCGGATCCTTGCCTACCTTGTCTTTAGGTAGAGGAACTTATTGCCTGTCCATTTCACTCCCATGTATATTCATAAATTTTCAGTGGATCAGCAGATATTTGAGAATTTGTAATTTTATGTAAAAAATCGGATTCTTGTATGTCCGATCCGATTTTGTGTATTTACAACCCGACTGTTGCTGTGATCCGCGCTCGTATTTTTTTTCCTCAATATAACTCAATAGTAAGCCTTTTGTATCAATTAATAGTTTAAAATTATCGATTTATAAATAAGATCAAAACAAAAATATTTTTAAATAAGCTAAACTTTATAAAAATTTTCAAGGGCTGCAGCGTAAAAAAAAATCATAGACTAGCTAGGTCATTGACAACATGTTATAAATGTACTCGAATCGAATCGAAACAGTAAAAATTGTGTATTGTTATTCCACTTGATGAAATGAAATACTTTATTTTCTTTTAACTTCTTCACTAATGTAAATAATAATGTAAATAAGGCGAAACGTGGCGATGAGTTTCGTCACTCAACACAGAAGGCATCCAGAAAGTAAAAAAAAAAATACCCAAAAATTCTAACAATCAAACAGACACACAAACAACAACTAGTCTCCAAAGCACAGATACGCCATGTTTATTTAACGCAATCGACTCGGCAAAAACTGGGGAATTAGGGGGCCTCCGAATATTTTCGTATATTGTAATATATCTTTGAGATACGCGCGTTTGGTTCGTACAAATAAGATAGGTTAAATTCTCACCCCCTTCGAACGGTACGTGCTATGAATAAAGGAGTTCTACGTTCGAGATTTACTGAGTTATTTAAAATGGGCAATTGGTTTGTATTTTTGTAACATCTTAAAATATGTGGTTTCTTGCGCGCTGTTGAGAACCGCCACTGAACACGGATGCCTTCAGAATTCACTGTAAAATGGAGAACGGAGTGTCCTAACACTAGATTCCCTCTATTTATCCTGCTGTCTGCGGGATACAGCGTGAAGCTGATTAAAATAGCTGTGGTGACACACGGACTGACATCTATTATGACTACAGTACAGAATTTGACAACTTAATGATAATAACCTGTCATGCCGACAGTTATTTCATTATATATATATAGATAACTTAATGTTTCCAAAATATCATCATCTCTAGTGATAAAACAACCATTCTTTAATTTTCGCCCTTTTTGATCATTTCCGTGTTGAGTGTTGAAACCCAATAGAGTAAAAATGTAATTATTTTCTAATGTAATCTAATCCATTCCAAAGAATAGGCATCGGACCTACAATCAATACAGTTGGTACTCTGTTGCACCACCATGTGAAAAAAATATACAAACAACATATTTAAAATACACGTTATCCAGTATCAAAGTAAATTTTCGCTGATTGTCAAAATATCTCCTCATTTTACAAGTAAAATGGGGAAAAACAAAACAAAAGCAATTTAAGCATTCTCGGAGCTTACACGTTTAGTCGTGTTTCCAGATAATATTCTTATCAGAAGGAAGAACTTGTTATACGTTTTATATACGAAATGAGTTTTGAATAAATTAACTAGAAAAAAAGAGGGTAGGCAGAGGGAACATAGTGTTAAATTGGTCGGGAAGTGGAGAACGCCGCACGTCCCGCTGATTTTTTTCTAGTGGCAGGTTCAACGCCGCGCTTTCTATATCAAAGAATAATTGATACATAGTCATTACTCCGAATAGACGAACCCTCGAACATTACCTACGGACGGACCTACGGACCTACAGTCAACCCGTGTCCCACTACGCCGCGACGGACTCAATATATATGAATATTAATAAAAATACCTCAGATCAGGGATATTCCGTATTTTTCGTTCGCAAACTCTTCTTCTTCCGTCGCCCAACCCACCTCAAAGGCCGGCAACGCACCTGTAACTCCACTGGGGTTACACGGGGTCGTGGGCGACGGTAGTCACTAACCATCAGGTGACCCGAACGCTCGTTTGCCGTGTCTCTTCCATATTAAAAAAAAACAAAAACGTCTCAAGATCGAGCTGAGAGATCTCAGGGCTGAGAGCGGCTTAAAAATACGGGCCTTAGTTTTCTTCTTATCTCCACTTGAAGTGGCATTGCGTGTTAGTTGAAGATATCGTACGTTGCACTTTATCTTATCAGATTTAAGAAATATCAATATTTTAAAAACAAAAAACAACTCCAATTCACATTTAAATCCACAACTGTCGCGTGCTGATGGAAATATCCTGAATGAGTCGAGACGGTTACACGAATTGAATTTCTTTTTACATATGTATGTATGTTTTTTTATGTAAAATTATGATGAACTCTAATTCTTGCAAGATAAGCATCTGATAGCGAGGCAAAACGCGGCGTTGAGTTACGTTATTCAACATGCAATACCTTCAGAATCATTGGAAAATAAGGTACGGAATTACTTTAATGGGAGCGGAGTATCTTGATACTAGGTTCCCAGGTTCCTTCTACCTACCATGTTATATTCGGGATACAGCATGAAGCTAAAAAAAATCTAATTAATTCCTGATAATTTATAATGAATTTTTTAAGCATTTCCTTGTTGACATTAATCTAAAATAATTACAGGTGCTTGAGGTAAAGCGTTAAGAACAATTTAATTGCTACCTTTGACGTTTATTACTATGAAAAGAGGGCTCTTATTTTTTATTAACATTTTTTACAATCTTTTTTTTATTTTGTAGAGACCAGTCGTTGTAGGTTTAAGCCCCACTCCTGAATTTCCATTTCATCGCTCTGGTGTCGAGGCTAAGCGCGGCGTTTAGTTCCGCCACTCAACACGCAATACCTCTAGAGTACGGTGGAAAATGGGGAACGGAGTGTCTTAACTCTAAGTTTCCTCTGCCTACCCTGCTGCAAGCGGGATAGAGCATGAAGTTTATTTTTTTCAATCTTTTTCTTTATCTATTAGCCGTTAGTTATAACTAACTTGAGTTGAAAACATACAATACCTATATTATTTTACTCATTTCCCGTGTATCTTTATATCGCTTATTAGGTGCAACAATTAATTACTTTTATTTTTGAAACAAGTTTCTTTTTATTTATTTTTTTTATGATGTATCCTGTATATGTATTGGTAGGCAGGGGGAACGTGGGAACCTGGTAACGATTGCGTGTTAAATGTAAACAAGTTAGATTTATCAAAGTATGGGGAAAGATTATTTACACACTGTTATTGCATCTCCTGTTATATTTAAACTGTTACATATTATATGCCATTGTTGCACCAAATGAGTATAATACTATTTAGTCTTAACTAGTTATAGATTGCATATTATTAATAACTTATAACAAAAGAAAACCGATTTCAAACTAAATAGTTGAAATTGGGCTAGTCATCAATTTATGACGTATAAAAAACGAATTTAAGCTATTGTGGAGCAATGGGGAAACGTCTGACTATAAATGCAATGATTATGGATTCGATTACCACTCGAATTAATAAATTTATTCTGTTTCCCTGCTTTGGTAGACCAATTGTTGAGCCATCAAATAACATGGATTGTCTCAAACTAAGGCAAAAAATGTACAACGGAGTGTCTTGACACTAGTTTCCGCTACGACTAGCTAAAAAAAACAAAATTACATCACTTTTCAAGGCATCGCCATTAACCTAGCCGTTTTAATCTGATTTTTTCGGATCCACCCGGATATTGGCGAACGACTAACGGACCACTTAAGCGAATCTATTGAATGACCCACCCGACACTAACTACTGGTTTCAAATCTTTATCGGGCTTTATTTTTATTAGTTTGTAAATTGCACTCCTTTTTTACTACATAAAATAGTTTTTTTTTGTTTTATATAAGACTAAGCAAGTAAGCTTACTTGCTTTTACTTTTACGACTATAAAAGCGGCACGTATTCGATTCCCACTCGAAGAAATTAAATATTTAATGTATTTAAATGGTAATATCTTAAAGGGAACCGAGTTACTTAACACTAGATTCCCAGGTTCCCTCTGCCTACAGCGCTAAGCTAAAAAAACATAAACAATATATTATATAAACTAATGTACTGTCACGTTTCTGGTGAAATCCAATGATTACACTCCTACTCTAGAGTAAATGTAAATGGTTTTGTTTCATTAACTATTCAATTATTCAAATTAAACATATTATTGTTTAATTAGCGTTCATAATTAATTTTAATCATTGTTAATAATAATAATATTCTACATACAGTAGACGGTACGCGAAATCTCTCGCGTCAACTTATTGTTTATAACTATTTAATTATTTTAAATATTTTCATAATATTTCTATTTTTATACCAAGGAGGCGAGTCGTAGTGCAGGGACACAAAGTGTGACTGGTTGTGGGTTCGATCCCCACTCGAGGATATTAAATATTTATTTATATTTTCATTTCTTCGCTCTGGTGTTGAAGCAAAGCGCGTCGTTGAGTTCGCCACTCAACACCCAATGCCTCCAGAATTCGGTGGAAAGTGGGGAACGGAGTATCTTAACACTAGGTTATCCCTGCCTACCTTGCAGTGTGCGGGATACAGCGTGAAGAAAAAAAATCTTTTCAATTGAATACAACGAATATAAGGATAAGTATATAAAAGATATAAGCTATATCAAAGAAGTACTTCAACTATGACGAAACAAACACAATGCAATTACGTTTGTAATTGCGTACTCTGATTACTTCACCAACTACACGCTGTATCCCGCAGGTATCAGGGTAGGCAGGTATAACCTGAGAACATAGTATTGAGACATTCCGTTCCCCCCTTTCTAGATACATTACGCGTGGGTTGTTTTTTTGTAGAATAAGGTTCACCAAAACAAAATTGAGCTCAAAGATTTTCTCACATACCGCTCCATACAAACTTTTGTCGTTCAACTTTTCATACAAAGCTTTCCCATACAATAAATACTTAAAAGAATTTTTCCTTTAAACCGCAGTACAGCAGATATATACAACGGAGATTACTACGAATGGTTTTAGCTACCAACGGGGAGTCACATTCCACCCCGGTTCAAGTAAACATCGTTGTAATTAAAACATTACCATAAAATAGATGCAATATTCAAAATAGCAAGTCCTGTGGGAAACGAACAAGATTATTCGAGGTTTGTTTGTATTTTGAATTTCCGCTTCCAACGTTTTATACGGATTGTTAAGTTGAAGATGTAATTTAGAGAATTTGTCTTTGACGTCATTTTTTGTTATACTAGCTTTAACCCACGACTTCGTTCTCGTTGTGTATAGCCTAAAGCTTTCCTTATTAAAAGGTACTATCGGATACAAAAATATTTATTCTAATCGAACCAGTAGTTCCTGAGACTAGCATGTTCAACCAAACAAACACTTCATAATATTATATTATAGAAGTATAGATAAAAAAAGAAACGTAAGTAAAACTACTAATAATCAAAAATAAATTTTTTTTTTCACTATTTGTTATATGTTATTATATATTTAGTGCCTACAGAAATATTCGAGATATTCCTTTTAATAAATTCCAATAAAATATAATTACAAATTGATGCAGTTGGAATGTGTAAATATGATGGCTTATATCATACTTACTTTTCCTGCACATAGTAGGATATGCAGTGGGAACCTAGTGAACCCAAATTTAAAATTTAAGACATGTTTTTCGCAATCCCAGACACTTCCGTCCCCCACTACTCACGGAACGCTTTAAGTATTACGTGTTGGATGACGGAACTCAACACTGCCTCGTTTCCAGAGCGAGTAAATGAAAATATTAAATATTTAGAGCCCAATTCCACACTGGGGTCCCTGGGCCATGATGGTGGTGTCTGATGCTGGTGTCCCTCCAGTCTCTCTTTCCTCCTTGGTCGATTTCTACTCGAGGAAAAATTTATGTTTCATTATTTTTATGTCCTTATAAGTAAAAGGACAGCGTTGAGTTCTGCCACTGAACATTTTAGAATTCCAGCAGAAAGAAAAGAGCGGAGTGTCATGCCACAAGAGCCATACTGCCCACACTACGAAAACACGATTTACAACAATACAACATTTTTTGGCCTAGGACAATGTACAATATATTTTTTATTCACATATAAATCTAATCTTATAAGAACATAAGCAAAAATACAATCTATTATAGTGACCGGTCCTGAACAATCTTGTAATAGTAGAATAAGTACAATTTGTTGTGTACCCTTTACTTTGTATTCGCCTGTAGTCCGTGGGAGGATAAATTATAGGTAACCCTTACCGAAATCAATAAATGCCTCCAGCTCTTTTCATTACACTACAAGGGTGAGATGATCAAAATTCGTACCATAAATTCTGTTCAGTTGTTTTTTTTTTTTACAATTTACAAACTTATTAGAAGTAATAATAATCAACTTCAACTTCAAAGAGCAGACGGGAACCTAGTATTAAGACACTCCGTTTCCTACTTTCCGCCGAATTCTGGAGGCGGAGCGAAGAAATGAATTAAATAAATTTAATCTCCTCGAATGGGAATCGAAGCCACAACCAAACTTTGGCGGGAAGTGGGGAATGGAATGTCTTAACTTAGGTTCCCTCTGTCCACGCTGCTATGTGCAGGATACAGTGTGAAGCTGACACAATGGTTGCAAAGTGTAGTTTGTGGGACAGTGATGAAAACATATACCGCCGACCAATCAGAGCCTGCTGAACGAGGCGATATCGCGTTCCATTTTTTAAATGCGTCAACACTAGGTTTTATAACAATGTATCAATCATACACACTTCTTAGTTATTATATATTTATATTTTTATCATTTGACCATAGAAGCGAAACCACGAAAAACTGGTGTTATTAATTCAAAACGCGGCGTTGAGTCTTCATGGGTATGGCGTGTCTTAACACTGGATTTCCAGGTTCCCTGTACTACTTACCTTGCTATGTGATGGATACATCGTGAAGCTAACTATTTTTTTTATAATTTTTTGTATACTTTCGTTTCTGAATTTACATGAATTTTAATAATTTTGTCTGTCATGTTGCGTTAAAATAACGTTAAAATTAAAAATTAAATAGCAAATATTTAATTTTCAATTTAATAATCAAATTCGATTGTTTTATATAAAGAAAAAGCAAAAACCTGAAGAAAATTAAAATATAAATATATTTACTTTCGTTATATATGCACCTATACTAGTATAAACCTCTTCAGGCAGGCAATCTCCTGTACACGGGGGCTTGAGACATTCACGTCGTTACGACGAGTGGCGGTAGATTACAGTGGCACTCGTTATAAAGTTCTTTGCCCTGAAATCTCTTTCCCTCAAACATTGTTTTTTCTTTGTTTTCGTTCGCAAATAATTTGGGAACCTAAGACCTCTGATGTACTGTATGCAGTACACTATACTAGAATAATTAGGTTTACTTTTTATTTTTGTTTTTGTGCACAGTTAGTTTTTTTAGTTTCTTTTTGTATCTTGCACATAGCAGGGTAGGCAGAAGCGCTCTGTTAACCTAGTGTTAAGACACTCCGTTCCCATTAAAACACTTTCGTTCCTTCGTTTCAATCCCTGCTAAGCTAACTACTGATTTTTTTTTAATTACTATCAATAAAGCAACACACATATTAAGAAGCATGCTCTCTCGCCAAATGATAATATTGTAAGCAATAATTTATGGGTAGCGGCAATTTGTTAAAATATTTATAACATTTTTAAAGTGCTTATATTCCACACTTAGGAAAGAAAAATACTTATTTAGAAAACGACAAATAATTTGAACGTACCGGGACTCAAACCCACGCCTCCTAATTTTTTATTTAATTAGGAGGCGCGGGTCCTGCTACCTTAAATTTTTTATACGTTCTCTAAATAAGGAAAAACCTCCCTACAGAGATGTTAGCAACAAAAATGAGTTGTAACAATATATAAGAATTATATAAGAATATAAGAATTTCGACGTAGCCCGATGAGTACGTATGGGTTAATTGAACAAAGCGCTTGGATCGTTTCCAAGATGCGCGGGTTCCAGTCCCGCTACCTTCAAATTTTTATGTTTTCTAAAGATTTATATATTTTAATACCATACGATAATGTTCTTTGTAAAATAAAAGAATGTTATAATGTTTTTTTCATTTTCACGCTGTATCCTGCACACAGTAGGATAGGTAAATGAAAACGAGTGTAAGGAGGCATTGCGTGTTGAGTGGCGGAACAAAATGAACGCCAGAGCGAAAAAATGTAAATATTTATAAAATAATAATTCAAGAATATAATTATTACTATATAGTCGATAAAAGGGATCTAAGCTTTTAATCATCTGTTTTGTATACATTTTTGTAATAAAATTTCTTCATATTCTATTTACAAAAAAAACAGATAAAAACATAAGTATGTTATTTTTGTATGTTATATATTAAAGGAGACAAGCGTGTGTGTGTGTTGTGGGTTCGATTCCAATTTGAGCAAAAAAGGTGCAAGAATACAGAGCAATACGCGAGGCGAGGCCACTAAAAAGTCGTTAGTGGCAGTTTGACTTTTCTTGTTTTAATTTTGAGACATTTCGTGTTGTTGTTTTTCGGCGCTAAACACTACATTTTATTTCACCCTTGTTCGAACCAACAACTATTGTATTTATGATAAGCCTAAGTGAGCCCTCGTGATATATTTTTTAATTAACATTTGTGGGACAATTGCAACTAAATAAAGGTTTACAATATCTAAAAATCAGTAATATGAACAAGTTTTCATATAAATCTTACCCCCAACTCCATAAATGTCATGCCGACTATCATAATCCACTTTTATCAATAGCTCGTCTTCTTTAATTTATGTTCTTAGCGTTATCGAATATACAAAAATAAAATTTACTTAAAATTCTTAAAAGCTTCACGTTGTATCCCGCACACAGCAGGGTAGACAGAGGGAACCTAGTGTTAAGACACTCCATTCCCCACTTTCTGCCGAATTTTGGAGGCATTGCGTTGAGTGGCAGAACTCAACGCAGCGCTTTGCCTCGACACCAGAGCGAAGAAATGGAAATAAAAATTTAAGTTAATATTACATCTCCTCGAGTGGGGATCGAACCCACAACCAGTCGGTTTTACAGTCACACTTTGTGCCACTGCGCCACGACTGACCTCTAATTTACGTATAGAATTAAAGTTAATAAATGGAATTTCAGGCTGTAATCGCGATAGGTTGTGGGTTCGTTCTTTCTCGAGGAAATTAAATATGTAATTATATTATGTGTTTTCATATCTTGCTTCTAGAAACGAGGCAAAGCACGGCGTTGAATTTCGCCACTCAACACGCAATACCTCCCAAATTTGATGGAAAGTGGGGAACGGAAGTGTCTTAATCGGGACGAAGTATCTTAAATACTAGATTCCCAGATTCTCTCTGCCTACCATGATATGCGCTAGATACAGCGGGGAGCAAAATATATATATGTAGATAATGTAGATAGTAAATAAATATATATATTTTTTTTTATGGAAAAGACACGGCAAACGAGCGTGCAGGTCACCTGATGGTAAGTGATTACCGCCACCCACGGCCCCGTGCAACACCAGAGGAGCTACAGGTGCGTTGCCGACCTTTAAGATGGGTTGGGCGCCGGGGCCCGGCATTACCTGATGCGAAACGCAGTGGCATAAAGCCACTACTTCACGCCGGTTTTAAATGCCGGGGGTGGTAATGATCCGGTCGAGTCTGCCCATGCGTGTTGCCATTGCTGGCGACGTGACTCTACCACACGTACTTTAGTCGCCTCTTACGACGCCACCAGTACCAGGATGATCCTATTCTAGGCCGGGATCACACGGCACAAAATTTCTTCGGGGAATCGAACTCACAACCTGTCGCGTGTACAGTCACACGCTTGTGCCCCCGCGCCACGAATAACCTCATTTTTAACTTTTGATCACTGTATTGATTAATTATTATTACTAATATAGTACATTTATCTACTTCATTTTAAAGTCAAATTCTAAATCCTCTAAATATTCTGGGTGCGTTCTGTCGGAGGTTGCTTTGCGTTGCTAATATTAAAGGTCGAAGGTTTGTTTATTAAAAAACTGTGGAAATGTTTTATATATTTATATATATATATATATATGTATATAAAGGATTCTTTAGTGTAATCTTTCTGTTGGTTGAAAGGACTCATTGTGCTTTTTTTTCCCAGCTTCACGCTATATCCCGCGCGCATCAAGATAGACATGGCATAGGGAATCTAGTGTTAAGACACTCCCCACTCTCAAACACACATCCGTTAACTATACATTTATCGATAATAATAAGTAATTTAGTGTAGAGCAGTGAAAGCGAATCCTAATACTTTGTCCGCAGGTGGAGCCTGTTCATCATATAATTATATGAAACTTCAATTTGAACTACAGCTTAACGCTATATCCTGCACACGGCAAGGTAGATGAAAAGAATCTGGGAACCCACTGTCAAAATAATCCATTCCCTATAAAATACATTACCTTTTTTTATCCGTCACACGCTTGGGCGCCGTGTCACGACAGCCTCAATTTTCAAGATTAATTGGATTTTTTTATTAGAATTCAATATTAATTAGAATCTCAATTAAAATATAACAAAAAATTGTATAAAACTATTTAAATTACTTCTTAATAATGAATAGTTTTAGTTAATAAATTAATAGCAGTAGTAGAGTGTGCCCGTAAGCGCGATAATAGTAGGTTCGATCCCCAAGGATATGCAAATTTTCATTTCTAAGTTTATTTTCATTTCTTCGCTGTGATAGGCAGAAACTGATATTGAGTTCTACCACTCAACCTATAATGTCTCGAAAGTGAGGCCGAAAAGTAGGGAGCAAAGTATCTCAACACCCGTATCCCTCTGCATATCCCGCTAGATGCGGGATATAGCGTGAGACTAAAAAAATAACTTAAAAAAAACTATAATAACAGTATTATAATGTTAGATAAAATCTTGTCAAGACCGGAAAAATATTATTGGGAACTTCTGCCTTAGATAGGTATTACCCATGAGAGGTTCCTCTTACTTTTAGTTGCGAGACACTTTAGAAGCAACATTTTTTTATCAAAATCTGCTAAGTAGTGTACCTCGTCAGAACAAAGTGCTTGTGTAATTCAGATCTTCCATCTCGAGGGATTTTATTTGTTTCTTTTTCATGTAAAATTTATTTTGGACTCATCATAAGTTACGTACTATAGCTAATTTATAAATTGATATACATAAAAAATAACTCAAATAAACCAGCTTCACGCTGTATTCCGCACATAACAGGGTGGGCAGTGAGAACCTAGTGTTAAGACACTCCGTTTCACACGTTCTGCTGGATTCTGGAAGCATTACGTGTTGAGTGACATAACTCAATGCCGCGCTTTATCTAGACACCAGAGAAAAGAAATGGAAATATAAATTTAATTAAATATTTCATCTCCTCGAGTAGGGATCGAACCCACAACCAGTCGATTCGATTCGACCAGTCGAGTCGACAGTCACACATTGTGCCGCTCCGCCACGAATGGCCTTAAATATACATAATTGACATTATTTTTAATTTCGTATTATATAATTATTTTATATCCCATCAGGGACATAGGATCGATGGAAGGGGTTTCCACTACTCACGATCTAGTGGAGCTTTCACCAGCTGGAACTGCCAACATTTTCAACAGACCACCTCCAGGTAATATGAAGTCGGCCTGGTTTTCGTTTGCTAATTGCCTACCACCTTAGTTGGAAAAATGATTACCGGTTTTTATTTAGATTCATGCTGTAACCCGTACGTAGCAAAGAACGCAGAGGGAACCTGGGAACCTGCGCCATGACTGGCGTAATTACTATGGCTTCTTAATATATAGCGTACTCTATAGAGTAGGCATACTCGTATACGCGATTTTTAGACATCTGTCTACCAGACAAAAAACAATAAAAAGGGGAAAATAAAAAGATTTTTCTTTGTCCTTATAATGTAAATATAATAAATATATTATTGGTATATAAAATTTTATTGTATCTTACATAAATAATTCTAAAATACAAAAAAAAATGTGTGTTTTTATAAAATAAACAGTTTGGTTTGACTATGTAATTGAATAATCAAATTCGCGGCATATGAGTATGCTTGTAAATAAATTTTCTTTTGATACTACCAAGAAAGGATCAGCGTGGGCCTACGAAGAGTCTTCCTATTTAACTTTAACCTATCGCTAATTCAAATAATTTATATTGTCTCTATATTATTTATATTATATTTTATTTAACGTCCAAAAGCTATGATGGCAAATTTCATAGAAAAATATATCGAAAGTGGGTTTGACTTTTTGTATTTTTAATAACGTTTTATTTTTAACTAAGTCCCAATATATTTCGATTTTATATCATTTTAATATTTTTCATTTATTCTTTTTACCTTCCCTGTATATTAAAAAATATTCTGTATAATTTTCTATTAGTCATTGCTTGACGCGTAACTCATTCCTCAGAGTGAGAATCAAACCCACAATCGTCGCATTTACATTACAAGCTTTCATTTACAGTCAGCAATTTACATTACGGCCTCAAAACAAATATACATATGTAACAAAATTACTTAATAAATTAAATAAATTCTCTTCTTTGGAGGCATTGTATATTGAGTGAAGGTGACTGAAATACATATATATATATGACTTTGATATTTAAAAATACTCTATTTTTATTTTATGATATATTTATATATCATAAAATAAAAAAATAAACATAACAAAACATATTATATTAGTTACAAAACATAAGTTATTCTTTACCAAAGCGGAGAAATGAATATACCTAGTGTCTTATTCCATACAATTTTTTATCTCTTTAGCATCACCAATTTTATTCCGAATAAAACTGAGATAACCTAGTTATATATCCAATTCTTTTCCTATTTTCCGCTCATTTAGAGGCAATATGTGTTATATTATTTAGTTACAGCTGGAAAACGGAAACGATTAAATAATAATATATTCTTATTTTATAGGTTCTTTATTGTA
The DNA here is from genome assembly GCA_917862395.2 of Heliconius sara. Classification (NCBI taxonomy): domain Eukaryota; kingdom Metazoa; phylum Arthropoda; class Insecta; order Lepidoptera; family Nymphalidae; genus Heliconius; species Heliconius sara. The sequence goes on along the minus strand of OU860795.2, from coordinate 3,117,561 downwards.
GGTTGCCTGAAAGAGATCGCTCTTAGCGATAAGGCCGCCATTGCACATTGATCTTATATGTACTGTGTACCAAACGTGTAATCCAATTGTAAATGGGGAATAAAGTGTTGTTATTAGTATTATATAGTTAACAAAAATAATATAGTTAAAAAAAAAATAAAGTTAAGTATCCTTAACTTAATTTTTTTAATATACTTAACTTTATTTTATTTATGAGGCCATTTGTGGCATTCGGGTACAAAGTGTAACTGTAACACCGACTGGTTGTGGGTTCGATCCCCTCTCGAAGAGATGAAATATTTAATTAAATTCATATTTCCGTTTCTTCTCCCTGGTGTCGAGGCTAAGCGCGGCGTTGAGTTCTGCAACTCAACACGCAATGCCTCCAGAATTTGTTGAATGATTTGTTTTGTTTTGATTTATTTATTTTTTTACAATTATAATGAAAATACAATTACAAGTGGATCAAATTCAAATTTTTAGATATGATTTTTTCAGGAAACCACGGGGCCGTAGTTTCATATCTACGGTCCCTTGATTTTCTGAAAAAATAAATTATAATATATACTCAGGTATATATTCAGGTATTCATCTACTCAGGTATATAGTTTGAATTTCAACTAGATATCTCCAAGTATTTCTGAGATAAAGAATAAAGGATAGACGGACGGACGGACGTACAATAAAATGACCTAATATCGTTCGTTTTGTCCTTAACAGTTACAGAACTCTAAGAAGAGATAATGATTTCGTCTTGAAAATGTAAAAAATAATATTTTTTGTTCATTTATATAATATTTCTCATTTTCTTCAGTACAATTTAAATAAAACCAATTTATAACCTTATCCTGTTACATACAAAAACACGTACTCTTCCTAAAATAATGTACAATATTAGCATAATGTGAGAGGCGTCGTTAAAGGGACTTAGATTTCCATCTCCATATCACACATTGTTAACTTCCTAAAATACGACAGCAATTAAAAGCATAATTACTGTTGTAACTGAATTATGTATTTTAATTTTATTTATAAAATTAAATGAATTTATAAATAAACACTCGTGACACAGTGGCTAATGGGTTAGTTACAGTTGTGGGTTCTATTCCCACTCGGAAGTATGAATTATTTTTACTTTCCCGCTTTGACAAGGCACAGTACATCGTTTAGTTACACCATTTAACCAGAAGTGACTCGAATCTTTTCTTAAACGACACATATAAAATATAAAAAAATGCCTAATCAGTAATTAAATTAAAAAAGAAATAAGTTTAACCTACACGAATCATTTTAACAAGAGAACGTACAAAAGATGTACTTTGCTCATAAATTTTCGTTTATATGAAGTGACATACTAAATGGCAAAATCCAATATCTTATATTTTTTATAACAATTTGTAAAATAAAAAAAATCTACTTAAACTTGACTTGGTCCAGTCAGATTGTAAAGTCCGATTGTAAACGCGTTAATTCGGAAAGTATAACATAAATATCTCTTAATAAGAATGGAATGTTTTAACCCCGTGGTTTCCTGATTCTGTCTGTCTATCCTGCTATGTGCGTGATACCGCGTGAAACTAAAAAAAAAAAAAGAAAAGTCGTACCTACAACCATCACATTCTTAGTCAAACATTGTCCAACTGCATCTCAATTAAATATGGACGTTATCAATCTTATCTATATCCATGTACTTAAGAAAAAAACCTTCACTCAAAACGGGTTAAGTTAATCTACTCCAAGTATCGGAAAACTAAAAAAAGCAAATATGCTAAACACAAGGGGACTTAAAGTATCAAGTGAAATAATGGAGATCTCCAGAGGAGCACCGCCCGCTTGATAGGCGGTGTGCAGCAAATTTTAAAGTCAAATCGCGAATCGCAAAATATTCAAAGCTATGCTGTGGCTGTTTCGACTTGCAAATCGTATCGCCCTGTATACTAGACTGGTTTGATGTTTACTGGAACAAAGGTACTACACACACTCTTACGGTTCATACTAGCTAAGTCGTATATAATGAAAAAATCTTACATTTTAAATTTTATGTCATGAACGTATATGACTGTAAATTTGACAACTTATGGGTTAGACTCTCACTCGAGTGAATCGCGTATTTAAGTATTTAATATTTTCATTTCTTCGCTCTGGTTTAGAGGCAAACCGCGGTGTTGAGTTTCGCCACTCAACACGTAATGCTCCCAAATATTCTGCGGAAAGTGGGAAGCGGAATATCTTAACACTACGCTCCCACTGCTTGCCCTGCTTCATCCGAGTTACAGCGTGAAGCAGAAAAAAAGTTTTATTTTTTATTTCATGGTATAAAAGTGTCGCTTTCGTCAATAGATTATATTTTAAAAAAGTTTATTCTGTGTTTTTGTAAAAGGGGAAACCGTTAACGTAAATAAATAACGAACATCAGTTCAGTGTAGTGATTGATATATTGTTATACTGCATTGTTAATTTTTAAGCTATTTTATATATTGCTAACAAAATTACTTTTGATTTTCCCACATAAGTGTGCATAAATAGTACTACAAAAATATGTATAACACGATGAGTGGCAA